>CM034150.1:97923118-99123118 GCA_019776745.2 Taxus chinensis
CATCTAATTTTGCATCTTGTATCATACTTGTATACCACTTAGGCATACATTGATTGGTTCCTATTGGTGGTTGATTTTCACCATCTTAACCATTATCAATGTCATCATCAAGGTGATTATCAATCTTTGTTTTCACTATAGGACTGACTTTTTCATCATGTTAGTACTGGAAGGAGCATTTGTGTCTTTCTTTTCAAAAAAACTCAACATCCATGCTAGTGTAGACCCTTCTCATTTTTGGATCCATGAGTCTATAGCCAAGTGCTTCATCATTATATCCTAAGAAGATAAGTTTTTCTGACTTTATATCAAATTTAGTACTCAATTTCTTAGGAATGTGCATACTAGCTTTACATTCAAAAATTCTAAGGTGTCGAATCGATGGCTTATGCCCCGACCATACGTCTTGTGGTGTTACTCCATCAAGAGTTACAATGGGAACTATGTTTAGTAGATAAACTATCATTTTAGTTGCTTCAACCCAAAAAAAATTATAAATCCGCATTGTCTATCATACATCTCACCATATCTATGATAGTACAATTTTGCCTTTCAACAACACCATTTTATTGTGGTGTGTGAGGAGGTTCCATTTGATGATGAATTCCATGTGTTTCCAAAAACTCGTTGAGCTCATTGTTGGTGTATTCTCCTCCTCAATCTAAGCTAAGCATTTTAATGTTCCTACCAAACTCAGTTTCAACAAGGGCTTCTAAAAGCTTGGTATTTTTTACAAAGATAGTATATCCACAATTTTCTTGAAAAATCATCAAAAAAGAGCTTGAAGTACTAAAACCCAAAGTGGCTAGGTCTCACTAGTCTGCACAAATCCGTATGCACCAAGTCAAGTTTTGTTTTTGCCTTAAATGTACTATGTTTAAAAAGTGTTCTATGTTTTTTGTCTGCCAAACAATGTTGAGACTTATATGTACCCTTTTTAAGAGGTTGTAAATCCCTTATCATGGCATATCGATGAAGTGTGTTAGAGAGCCAAAATTAACATGACCAAGTATTTTGTGTCATAGTTGTGCCAATGGTCTATCCTTGGCAACAAGTGTTTGATCATCCCATTGAACAAAATCTAACTGAAGCATTTTGCCCACATTCGAAGCTTTTGCAACAATTTTCGAGCCTTGTGACTTATCTCAAATCAGGCACATATTTTTACCGCCTTTACAATCAAATTCAATTTTAAGATTGTGAACTAATATTTGACTTACGAATAACATATTTTTGGTTAAACCATGGACATATAGAACATCTTTACTTTTACAATTGTGTTTTCCAAGTGGAATTGAAATAGAACCAATCCCCTTAATATTGTATGATGTATAATCACCCAAAGAAACATGGTTTTTTTAGGTGTGTCACTTAATGTGAATAACCAATATTTTCATCTTGTCATGTGTCGGGTTACACCCGAGTCGACATACCAAATTCCATTTGTAGATTTGGTTTCTTTAGTTGATTGTGCACCATACAAGAAATCATCATCAAATTGATCTTCCTATTTGGAAACATTTCCTTGTTGATTTGGTGTGTTCTTCCACTTTCCCTTATTTTGTCCTTGTTTATTTTTTTGTTGGCTTTTTTTATTGTTTGTTATTACTTTTCTTGTCACTTAATGATCCTTATTGGAAAGTGGTGTACCAACAATCATTTATCTCATGTCATTTTCTTCCACATAGAATATTTTGTTAGGCCTTTTGACCTTGTTGAGTTGTACCTTGCTTCAAATGTTGTTTACTAGACTTAGCATGCTTCTTACCCATCTGATGTAATGATCCTTCTTAGATATTGTCAATAAAAGATCGCAGATAATACCAAAATGATCAATAAACAACAAAATAGAACATAATAGAATAACTTATATCACTCATCCACTTTAAGGGGGCAACCTTCAAAACCTTACAATAAGGTTATAATGCTCAATATGATCCTCAAGTAATACCTCTACCTTTTTATATATATCCTACTTAGGCAATGGTTAATCCATATACCGACCCTACTATAATATGAAAGCATAGAAAGATGTGACAAGACCAATGAGAGATTATGCTAGCCACATATCGGCTAATCATATCCCATTACAGAGAAAGTAGATTAAGGGCGTAGCATTCCCCTCCCCTTGAAACCAATGTTATCCTCAATGTTGAGTAAGCTTGGATGCTTATGAATGAATTCTCCATCCTCCCAAGTGGCATCCTCATTTGGCAGGTTCTTCCACTTGATCAAATATTAATAAAGGATCATGGTACACAACTTCTTTTTACACATTTGAAGCACTGACTCTGGTTCAAGAATAATGTTCCCTTCATCATCAATCTCTAGTAATTCTATCTAGGTGGGTACTCATTTTCCAATGACCTTCATTGAGAAGGAGACATGAAAAACAAGATGTAAATTGGATGAAGGGGGTGGGTCCAATTCGTATGCCATGGTGTCAATATTATGTAAGACCTGATAAGGACCATAATACTTTGGAGCCAACTTGTTATCCTTCCTTTTTTATTTCAGTGACATCTGCTTGTATGGTTGAAGTCTTATAAATACCCAATCACTTGACTCAAAATATCTTTCACTTTGGTGTCGATCCACTTTTTGTTTCATTCTCTTTTGAGAGAGAGCCAAATTTTCCTTGAGGGTTGCCAAGATTTTTTATTAATGTTGGATGTGATCCTCCACTTCCCTAACCTTAGGATGCATTCTTAAAGTGAATGTGATGGAGGGTGGTTCATACCCATATAAAGCCACAAATGGTGACATCTTGGAAGAGGAATGAAAGGATGTGTTATACCACCATTTTGTTAAGGGTAGCCACTGAGCCCAGCTTACCTATTGATCAAACACAAAACAACGTAGATATCCCTCAAGGTATATATTGACTACCTCTATTTGACCTTCCAATTGAGGGTGATATGATGAACTATGAGCTAAGTGAGTACCTAGAACTAAAGAAAATTAGTCCAAAAATTACTAGTAAATATCAGATCTTTGTCACATACAATGATCTTAGGAGTACCATGGAATTTCTTAACTGTGTCCATGAAGGCTGAGGCCACTGTACTAGTTGTAAAGGGTTGTGATAGTGCATAGAAGTGAGCATACTTAGTGAGCCTATCCATGACCACCATGATGATGTTCTTACCATCTAACCTAGGAAGCCTTGTGATGAAGTCCATGGAAACCTCCTCCCACCACTGGCTTGGGATAGGTAGGGGCTGCAAAAAACCAGGTGTCCTAACTGTTTTGCCTTTAGTTTTCTGACATATCATACATTCAGACACAAATTTATGTATATCCCCCTTTAGGCCTTCCCAAAATAATTCCTTTTTGATCCAATGATATGTCTTCAGGAAGCTAGAATGCCCACCTATGGGAGAGGAGTGTAATTTCTAAATGATCTTATACTTAAGTACTGAATTGTGACACATGTACAATAGATCCTTATACCAAAGAGTAGCACCATCCCATACAAATTTTTCTGACACTTTGGAATCTTGAAGAAGTTAATGAATGAGATCTTATGTTGTTGTATCATGTTCCCATTCATTCTAGGCCTCTGGTATCCAATTTGGTTGTAGTACTGACATAGCATAAAGTAGTGCTTCAGTGGGTTCATCCTTTCTCGAGAGTGCATCTGCTACAACATTTTCCTTCCCCTTCTTGTAAATTATTTAAAATTCAAATCCCAACATTTTAGTAACCCATTTTTGTTGTTCCTCATATGATAACCTCTATTATAAGTAAAACTTGAGACTATCATGGTCATTTTTTACCTTGAAGTGCCTACCCAGTAGGTAGGATCATCATTGTTTTACAGCATAGAGGATAGCCATCATTTCCTTCTCATACATGGGCTTGAGAAGGTTCTTCCCTGTGATTTGGAGAATCTCAAAATTAATGGGTGTCCTTCTTGCATGAGCACCACACCCATTCCATATCCAAATGCATCACATTCCATAATAAAAGGCTTTAAAAAGTCTGGAGTAGCCAAGACTGGGGTATTGCACATAGATTCTTTGAGCTATTCAAAATCCATAGTAGCTAAATCATTCCACTAGAAGGAATATTTATTTAGGAGAGATGTGAGAGGTACTTCTATGACCCCGTAGTGCTTGAAAAACCTCCAATAGTAACATGCTAATTCCAAGAATCCTCAAAACTATTTCAATGTTTTTGAAATGGGTCATTCCATCATGGTTTTAATCTTCTGAGGGTCCACTTTTACCCCTTCATGTGACACAAGGTGACCTAAATACTCCACTTCATTCACCCCAAAAGAGAATTTGGATGGTTTGGCATACAGTTGACATTGTTCGAGGGTGGGGAGCACCTGATCCACCTGCTACAAATGATCTTCTCATGTCTTGCTGTAAATTAAGATATCATCAAAAAATATCAAATTAAATTTATGAAGAAATGGCTGGAAGATGGTGTTCATTAGACTTTGAAAAGTGGAGGGGGAATTTTTTAGGCCAAAAGGCATCACCAAAAACTCATAGTGACCCTTATGGGTTCGAAAATTTGTCTTCTGGACATCTTTTTCCTTGATTCAAATTTGATGATAACCCGAACAAAGATCTAGCTTAGTGAAATAGACAACACCATGTAACTCATTTAACAAATCATCAATTACAGGAATAAGAAACTTATCCTTGATGGTATACTTATTGAGCTCTCTGTAATCTAGACACATCCTCCAATTGTCATCCTTCTTACGCACTATTACCATAGGAGAAGAAGATGCACTCTGGCTAGGGTGTATAATACCTTCTTCCAGCATCTCTTTCACCATCTTCTCAATCTCACTCTTTTGGACATAGGGGTGCTTATACAGGCGGATGATGGGTGATTGACTTCCTAGTGGTAAATGAATGGCATGATCATGTGATCATTTTGGAGGATGACCTTTTGGTATCTCACCAAATAACTTCGAGTGGTTATCCAGAATTAGTTGTAAATCCAGAGGGGTATCATTCTTCATCTATCTGGATTCGATGGAGAACAACTGAGTGACAAACCCATCCACACCCTTCCGTAATAGTGTTTGCATTTGATGGGAGATTACCAGCTAAGGGGCCTTTACCTGTAATCCCCGAAGTTCAAACTTCTTACCCTCAGATTGGAAGTGCATGAACAGTTCCTGGAAGTTCATCTTAAATGTCCCCAAGTTTGTAAGGCATTGTACTCCCAAAATAATATTGACACCACCCATAGGAATGGAAAACATAGGAGAGTCCAATTTGTACTCACCCATGGATACCTTGATACTATTACATTTTCCCAAACAACTAATTGTGCCCCCAACAGCAATTATGACTTGAAATTTAGGGGTTGGATAAATAAAGCAATTCAATTTTACTGTCAATTTATGGTTGATGAAGTTATGTGTACTACCTGAGTCAATCAAAATGGTGACTCTTTGCTTCTTGAGGAAACCCACCACCTTAAGGGTGAGGAGTGCTAATTCCATATACAGTGTGACATGAAATGGTTGGTGGAGAGTCTTCTAAGCTGCTCTCAGGATCTTCCTTTGCCTCCTCTATGTTGTTCTCCTCCTCTTCATCATTTATGCTCCTTGGATGTAAAACAAATTCTTCTCGGCACATTTGTGACCCCGACTATATTTGATATCACAGTTTAAGCATTACCCTTTGGAATTTTTCTTTTCGATCTGTTGAGGAGTGAGGCGAATGGGTTACGAGAATGATGGTCCTAGTGGTCATGGCAGATGTCATCCCTAAGATGAGGTGAATACCTGATGTTTGGACAAATCTCTTTCTTCCATTCTCTGAGCAAGGAACATAGAGTAAGAGATTGAATTCAGGTCAAAAGTACGGACATCATGTTGGATGTTATCCTTGAGACCTCCCAAAAATAGGTCATTGAGGTTCTCATCAGTGATATCCTCCACTTTCAAGGATAAATTTTGAAATTGTTGAATGTAATCTTTGAACAAACTTGTTTTTTGTAATCTAGCGAACTGGCTGAAGTAATTCTCAGTGACACTATTGCTATATTGTAATTGAAGTTCATGTGTGAATGCTGACCTGGAGAGATTGAGTCCCTTTTATTGTTTTTGTGCGCTCAACCAGTGATACCAAATGAATTGGTGTGGTTCCAGGTATAAGGATGCTACAATCACCTTCTATGCACCGGGGGTTTGGTGTAGATAAAAAAAAATATTCGTTTGGTTTATCCAAGTGATTGGATCCTTCCCATCAAATTTGTGCATCTTCACCTTCGGTATCATGTTATATAATCCTCCATTAGGACTTATTGGTGGTGGTGTAAATGGAAGAGGGTTGCTACATGATTCATTATTTCCTATGCTGAAAATTGATGCATCGAGAGAGGTGATTTGGGCTTGTATTTGTGCCATGTTGTCACAAAACTCTATTGTAGCTTGGTGCAAATCACCTTCATTCACCATATCTTGAACATCTGCCTAGATTTCAGTTACTGTAGCAAACAAATCAAACTCAGACTCTACCTCTTCCTTACTCAGTTTCTTTTCTAACGTGTTAGATCCTTTACCACTACCACGAGTTGAGCATCCTACTATAGATTAGGGTATATGGATTAGGGATTAGGGTTTAGGGCTCAGGGTTTAGGGTTTAGGGTTTAGGGTTTAGGGTTCAAGGTTTAAGGTTTAGGTTTTTGGGTTTAGGGTTTAGGGTTTAGGGTTTAGGTTTCATGGTGGAAAAACTAGGGTCTCTAATGGACTATATGGTTGTGAAGGTCTTTTGAAAACAAAACTAGTGGCGGTGACATCAAAAATAGTGAAAATTACATAAAAAAATGTTATGGGTAGATGATATTGTTACGATCTTGATAACAAGATGAAACCAATGATTGTTATATTGCGAAAGGCCCAAAAAATTTCCATATTCTTTTTTTTAAACACTTCGTTTTTTGTAAAAAAAAATCCGAGAAATATTACGATGTTGGAAAAATTCAAAAACTTACGAAATCACAACTAATTTTTCCCTAGCGCCAATTATTGGTAGACTAGAAAAAAATCACCGCAAAGAAGCTTACCAGATCGAAGCTCTGATACCACTTGTAATGAACCTTCTTAGATATTGTCAATAACATATCACAGATAATACCAAAATGATCAATGAACAACAAAATAGAACAGAATAGAATAGCTTATATCACTCAGCCACTTCAAGGGGGAAACCTCCAAAACCTTAAAATAATATTATAATGCTCAAGACGATCCTCAAGTACTACCTCTACCTTCTATATATCTCCTACTTAGGAAATGGTTAGTCCATATGGCGATCCTACTATAATATGAAAGCATAGAAAGGTGTGACAATACCAAGGAGAGATTATACTAGCCACATGTTGGCTAATCATATCCCATTACAGAGCAAGTAGATTTAGGGTGTAGCATCTGATTAGAAGAAAGTGCTTTCTCTTCATTTTAAGTAGTTGAGTGAATAGATTCTTGTTGTTGTAGCATATTCACAAGTTATTCAAAAGTTTTTGTTTGACCAATTATGTGTAACGTGGTCATAAAAATCCTATATGAAGGAGGCGGGGCTCTCAAAACTATTAGCATAAGTGATGTGTTAGTAATTTTTTCTTCCAAAGCTTAAAGTGGCGCTCACAAAATTGCAACTCTTTTTAAAAATGTTTCAACTTTTTCAGTTGGTTGTATTTTTAAATTCAACAGTTGACTCTAGAGATGTAGTATTTTGTTTTTTATTTTTTGACTCATATACAGTTTTTAATTTATCCCAAGCTTCTTCTGTTGTTGTGGCCTCACGAATATGAGGTTGAACCTCGTCTGAAACACCAAATAAGATTATTAACTTTACTTTTTGATTTGTGTGATCAAATGAACATTGTTGCATAGTATCATTTTCATATCGTATTAATGTACCAAAAACAACACGCCAAATATCCTCATATTCAAGGTGTGCACGAATTTTAGTTTTTCACGCAGCATAGTTATCAGTATGAAGAAGTTGAGAATATGGCCATTGTAAAAATTGAATAATGAAAGAAGAGTAGAAAAATTTAATACTTTGCCCCCTTAAATAAGTACACCCCCCAAAAAAAATATTTTATTGATTTTTGGGATCATTTTTTAGTCTTTTTATAATTTTTGGCACTATTGACCGATCTACAAAAAAAATTCACACTACTAGCCAATTTTACAAATTTTGTCTTTTTAGGAAAAATACTTACTATTTCTCCTTGGAAAAATTAAAAATTTTGCATTTTTTTTTAATTTGGGCTCTTTGGCCTCGTTTCACTTACAGGGGGAAAACGATGTTTATTGTAAAATAATGCACAAATTTGTAACTAATTGGGCACTTTGGCCTCTTTTGAGTTACAATATGCTTGTATGTGAAATTATTTTTAAAAAATTACAAAAAATATATATTTTTGATCCAAATGGGACTTTTACCTCTAGATTTAATTAGGTATAGCTAATTGCTTTAGTTATTTATAACTAACTGCTTTAGTTGGCAGCTTGCTAAAATTTGTAGGCTTTTGGATAAACTTAGTGAGAGGGGTGGGTTTTGAACGCAAGACCTCTCTAATGAAATTTCTTACAAAATATAGCTCAACCAATTGGGATACAAGTTCAATAACATATAAATATGTTTGAGCTTCTATTTAAACTCAAAAACTGCGTGAAAAGCTTTTTGAAAAATATAAGAAATCAAACCCTTGTACCTTGTGAAAATCAATGTGACTTGGAAAGTTGAGAGAAGGTCTGCGTGGAAAAATTGGAGGCACTGCATAATAATTTAGGTTTTTGATGGTTTTGCACATATTTCTTTATGCCTTTCGAGATTCATCTTGGCCGTTATTTGGTGTTTGATCTATGCATAATATTGGAAGCATCGTGATTGACCATTTGGGAGTGTTGCAGGTTCCCTCAAATTTTTTTTGGAAGATAGATCCCACAAACATATCAAACTCAGGTTCAATGCATCAGTCGCTTCTACTTTTCTCCCTTCCCTAGGAGACACCATTGTTAGGTCGTTTGATGTTTGCATGGTCCGCCTGGTGTATAACTCACCTACCTTGCACGTGTAACTTTATTTAACTACCTTTATCTCGTAGCTTGCTTGGTTATGTTATGATTGGCTCAGTTTAGTTGTTGTTTGATTCCTTTTCCTCAAATCTAAAACTCACTCAGCTCCTCCAAATCGCCTCTTCTATGCAACGAAAAATGCAAAAAACCTTTGCCAATATTGAAAGCACGATGGACTAAGAGGGGGGTGAATCAATCCTTCAAAACCCTTAAACAATTCAAATTAACATACATACACCATTTACCATTCAACTATGCATTAGTATGATCTTAACAATGTGCAACAATCATCCATAAGAACATAACCATGAAAGAGTACACAATAACACATGATATAAGTGGGAAACCATCAAAGGGAAGAAAACCCACAGAAATCTTGATTATATTACTCAAATAAAAAAAAAAATAGTGAAGCACTAATTTCATAAGGAGCAGTAACCCCTAGTTTAGTAGAGCACCAACCCTACAAGGAACACCAACCCCTAGTTTAGTGAAGCACCAACTCAACCACCTTCAAATGCATATATATGATGTATTGTTACCGCCACAACTGATGGAGATCACTAATTCAGCTCACACACCTCTGAACCCTCATTAAACACGCCTTCTCCTAACTCACTCAATCTTGTTCTTTCATGGAATGATTTGCACTCAAACCATTACACACAATATCTTTAACATTCCTCATAATTTCACACAATCTCTCAGCTGTCTTGATTGCCCTTAACAATATTTCTCTCTCACACCTAGCTCGCATTTTTCCCTCTCTTTCAACTAGTTCAAAAATGAACCAAAACATTCACTTTATATGCATCTCAACTCAAAAACACAACATAGGTCGGTCCAGACCCAAGATGTTAGTAATTAAAATATGAAAACATAATAACACACTCATATAAATTCATAATATGGACCCATGTAGGTCATTCATGCACCAAAACACAAAAGAAAAGCCCAAAAAGGCCTAAAACCCCATCACCAAGCTCATCAAATACCTCCAAACACTTCATCATGTTTTGTCAAGCCTCCAAAGGCTTCACACATGTCAAAGATACCATATCAGTATCATACACAAGCTCACAAAGCTCTGCACCATTTTTTCATCTCATAACACCACCAAGTAGGGATATTTCCTAATGAAAACATTCACTTCCAAGAACCAGACTGTTGGAGCTCAAAATTGCACCCATCCTAAATCAGGTTGATCTGGGGATTTGAGACAACATGGGACTGTCTCAAGTTATGGGACTTGAACTGAGATAGACCTCCAGAGAATTCTGACTTCCTATGCTTATTCCTACTTCTAAACCACTTCTACAAAGGGAAACACAACTACCTAACACTACCTATAATTCCAAGGGACCGAGGAGAGAGGAAGATGCATAAAACTAAAATCCTAAAATAAGGGAGGTAATAACACCAAGAACAAGGGGTGGAGATATTCCAATGAGTAAAAATGAGGATAATAATGGAGAGGGGAGAGATCATACATAAGAGACACAATCCCGAACTACATTCACCATAATCTTTTTCATGAAGCCCAACAAATTTAAATCCTGCAAGAAGAATAAGGCATGCATAATACACCTACAGTTGTAATGGAAGGCCTTAGATGCAATACAACACAATCTAAGGAAAAATATCCACAAAACATGAATTTTATTTCTCAAAAGGATGCACAATCCATTATAATGCAAGAAGTAAGGCAAGAAATGCCTTACAGAATGCCAAAATTTGAGGCCTACAACTCATAAAGTTCTGGAACATTTTCTATAGAGTTCCTTTACGTTTCAGAACATCCCCTTTTTAATGTGCCTCAGCACTTACATTTATATATTTATAAGAAAGGAGAGAGATAGGGGTCACTGATTGTGTCTTAATTGTTTCAACTACCCACTGCCCCAAAGGACCAATCTACAGAGGGGGAATGGGGATCTGACATGCCCATTAAACCCGCCATCAATTCTAGTGGTTGAGCTACCTGTAATTACTCATGCCCCGATTGTTTCTCCTCTCCACCACCTATCAAATTCTACCTAAATCTGATTTTGAAGGGTTCAAGATGTGGTCTATGTCGGTAGCTTTCTGATAAGATCAAAAACGTATGGATTTGATCTTTGCAGCAGAACGTGGCGCGTTCTGGTTGATCCGATGGTCAATTGATTTCCTGAATACATATAGCTGAACTATGTTTTCCCCTTTTTGTCTATCAAACACCATCAAAATATGATTCTTTCGATGCCAAATTGAAGGGCTCAAGGAGACTTTTCCATCGATATAAACTTTTCCTAATTTAAAGCTCTATGGAGGGAAATATGGCCATTTGAATATTTTCCTATCGGGATGAACACGAATTTTACACTTGGTAGCCTCTAATTAGCTCGAGCATCGCGCTTTGCCAATGTGTGCATTACTTTTCCTTTATCCATGTGTCAGTCTCCCATTGGGTCGCAGGCTTTGGCTCTATTTCCTTTTTTTCCTTTACAAGTGAGTATGTCGTATTAAGAAATAGATGCCAATAGAACAATGCCACGTTCTTCATAAGTGTCAAACCTTCTTTGAACTTTCTTTGGCCACTGTGAAGCATAATCCAATGGGATCATTCCATGCCCATCGGGTTTTCAAATCGCCTTTGAACATATACTGGCTATTGTGAATCATCAACCAATGAAACAACTCCATGTTCCTTCGTAATTCAGTTCTTTTGATATCCACTTCTGGTTGTCGCAAAACACAAGCCAATAGAAAATCTCCAAGTATGGGACGTGTCCATAGTTGATTGGTTTCACTTTCGCGTTGTAATTTCTAACTTGGGTAGACTTAAACTGTTGGCTCCATAGGATGTTGTCATGTGTCTGTCTTGACTTTTTAAACCTTCCCGGACCTGACTTTCTTTTATCAACTTTCATTCATTCTGTGGACTTGACATCCACTGGAGTCCGTCACTTTGAGCTTCATCATAATGGTGGTATGTGTCGTTCCTCTGCTTGTTTATTTTGCGACATCTGTCGTCGCCTCCACCCGTCGCATGTTCTTTGACTTGTACTGACTCAAGCTTGAACCCAAAAAGTTATGGAATGCAGCTTATTCCAGGGAATTAAAGTCCATCGAATCCAAAAGCTTTGAGGAGAGCCATAATGATGCCACGTGGCCCCTATTAACGCTTTGCATTGAATTTGACATCCAAATGAACGTCTGGAAGCCTTTTAAAGTAATCTGCTAATTCTTTAAACCTTAGTCTCTTGCGGGTTTTCGAATGCCAACGGCCGGTGCTTTTGAGATGTGGAAATTGATGGTTGTTCAAACATCCCAAGCTTGCTAAATGGCTAAGTCCTTTTAAATAAGTTATCCAAATTAATACGGGGGTTAATTTGGGATAACAATTTCGCAACTTTCAGGGACAATCTATGATTTGTAAATTGTTGAATTCTAACAACAAACAGATCACTATGCTCGTGAAAAATGAATGAAATATGTTGAGTTATTTCTTAACCAAGATAATGTGCAATAACAACACACAATTATATTGTAAATTGAGAAAAATAGAGACAAAAGGAGACAAGGTTTATCCTGGAGAAACCCAATGTGGGAAAAAATCCAGTGGGTGAGAAAATTTGTTCCCCTTCACTATGTAATTCTCCAATAATACAACTTACTACCAATAATTATCCTTCAAGAAGGATTAACACTCCCTCTAATTGTATCTACTTGCTCACAATTTATCAATAAATGAAGAACTCTCCCTAAATAAACAAACAAGAAAGAATTATAACTTTTCCAACTTTTCTCACAATAGAATTCACCCAAAATCACTTAATTGAATGCTTTTAAAACCTTGTCTTTGTAGTTGCTCTGCTCAGGGATGCATGGAAAGGTGAATCAATTGATTAGGAAGCTCAAACATTTACAACTAATGAGATCCCGAATTCTGGAACCGTCTCGCACAGGACCACCACTTCACGTAAACCAGCGGTTACATAACCACCGCGGTGGTTATGCAATCACTGCTCTGCATAAAGTGGTGGTTACGTAATCGTCGAGGTAGTTGTGTGACCTTAAACTAAGAAATCCCAAAAAAACAATAAGGCCCTAGAACATCATTCGGAGGTGTCTGGATCACCCCCATCTTGACTGAACCATCTTATAAAGAAAGAATAACTGAGAACTAGTAGAGCAAGTATCAAATATAGATAATACATAGAATTGGGCATTTACTAATCCATTTTTGGATCATACCTCCCCAATTTGAGGATTTTAAGTCTCTAAAAGCTTCAAGGACTAATGAGGTGAGTAAATATCATCTCCACATCTTCTCTGGAATACAACTTGGCTTTGGTAGGCAATTGGCCTTTCAACCCAATCAACCACCTATCCTCACTCCTCTTTGTGTTGTCTTTTCTTTCCGTTGTAAAACCGCATCTTCCTCTGATTCCAGCTGACTGTATAGTAAAATATCCTCAATAGACGGAAGTAATACTCCTCCTTTTTCATCATCCAACATGGAGGGCTAAAAAGACATAAGTTTTCAACGTTCACAACTGAATAAATCTTCATATAAGGAGGCAAATCCAAACAAAATGCATTCTTACCCATTTTTTCTATAATTTCAAATGGGTCATATCAAAGAGGCTTGAGTTTCTTAGCTTTTCCCTGTAGCCTATCCCAGCTCAAATACAAGCATACCTTGTCTCAAATAAAGAAGGAATGCTCACTCCTATGTTGATCATGTTGTGCTTTGTACTTGGCATGTGACTCTGTCAACCTCTTCTTGTACTTGAAGGTGTATCTGCTGAATTTTCTCAATAATATTCTCACCCTTGTGGACCTCCAGTTCCACTTTCCCATTGTCTATGCATGGTAATCTCAAAACAACATCAAAATCACTCTTAAGTAAATAACCAAAACATGTTTCAAAAGGAGTTTTACTATTCGAATCATGAACCGCCCTATTATAAGAATTCTAGATGTACACCAAGTTCTCATCAAAGGTCCTTGGATGTTTCTTATTGTACCCCCTCAAGAGTTGGACCAAGGTACGATTCACAACCTTTTTTTCCCATATGTCTGTGGATGAAAGTTGGTAGACCTCTTTAGCTTTGTATCCATCTTTTCCCACAAAGTAGACCAAAACTTCCCTATGAACCGTTAGTCCCTGTCTAACACATTAAAACTAGGCAAACCAAAGTGGACCCACACATTAGCAAAAAATAACTCAGCTGCATCACTGGCCTTAATGGTCTTTTTGCAAGGAAATCAATCTGCAATTACAAATATATAATCATGACCTTTTTTAGAGGTAGGTAAACCACCCACAAAATCCATGGAGATACTTTCCCATGGTCGGGAATGAACTGGAAACGGCATATATAACCCCAACTTCATGTTATTAGGCTTGTTTGTACTACATAAAACACAACCCCTCATGAATTTAGCAACATCTACTTGCATGTTTGGCCAATAAACATACCTTTGTAAGTGCACTACAGTCTTTGTCACACCAAAGTGTCCAGCTATCCTAGAAGTGTGTGCTTCTCTCATTAAATGCACGCTTTCCCCCTTAGGCACAAAAATGTTCTCATGATTGTAGAGTAAACAATCCTAGAAATAATATTCTCCTCTAGGTGCAAATCCCTTGCTTAGAGGTTTCTGCTAAAAAATCTCTGCAAAATCCGGATCTTGCTCATAACCTTCCTGATATGCTTCACACAAAAAAGCTTCAAGAAGAGTTAACTTGTCCATAGCTAAAATAAAAGGAGGTTTAGATAACATATCATATGACTTGTTAGTCATAGATTTGTTATATTTAATAATCAAATGAAATTGATCTAAGAAACTCGTCCAATTATAGTGTCTAGCTTGCTGAAGTTTTCTTTAAGCCTGCAGATATTGGAAAGGTTGATGATCCGTGTGGATGATAGTTTCTTTACCCATAAAATAATGTTTCCATTTCTTGACTGCTTGAACAAGAGCATACAACTCCTTGTCATAAGTATAATAATTCATAATTGCACCATGAAATAATTCAAAATGATAACATACCAACCTACCTCCCTGTAGTAGGACATCCCCCATAGCATAGTCACTGGCATCGGTTTCCACTTCAAAGGGCAGTTGTAAGTTGGGTAAGGCAAAAACTAGAGCAAGACTAATTTTATATTTAAACATTTTAAAAGCAATCTGTTGTTTCTTACCCCAATCAAATGTCTTACCCCCTGTTGTCACTAAATGTAGTGGTGTTGCTACGTAAGAAAATTTCTCAATGAACTTCCGTAAATATTTAACTTCTCCAACAAAAATCCTAGTCTCTGTCAAACTTAATGGTGTAGGCCAATTCTGAATGGCCTCTATCTTATCCAAATCAATCCTAAACTTTCCATCTCCAACCACATGTCCCAAAAATACAATCGATTGTTGTGAAAACTCGCACGTCTTTTCATTCAACACAAGCCGGTTCTCCTTAAGAACTTACAGAACTCGATGCAAATGATGAATATGCTCCTCAAAATTTATGCTAAAAATCAAAATGTCATCCAAGTACAAAATAACAAAGGAATCAATAAATGGCCTCATTACCTTATTCATCAATCTCGAGAAGGTAGCTGGTGCATTGCATAGCCCGAACGGTAATACCTACCATTCATATAACCCTTGCCTAGTCTTGAATGTTGTCTTCCATATGTCCTCTTCCTTGATCCACACTTGATGATACTTCAAATCAAGCTTAGTAAAATATTTAGCATGTTTTAACTTATATAATAAATCATCAATGTGAGGAAGAGAGTACCTAATCTTGATGGATATTTTATTTAACACTCTATAATCAACACACGTTCTCCATGAACCATCTTTATTAGGTACTAAAACAATAGGATAACCATATGGAGAACTACTAGGATGGATTATACCTTGTTCAATCAAAGACTAAAATTGTTGCTTTACCTCATTGGCATCTTTCAACGATTGTATGTATAATCCCAAGTTTGGAAGTGGACTATCGGGTAGCAAGTGGTTCTCGTGCTCAATTGCCCTAATTGGGAGCAACCTTGTAGGTTCTTGAAAGACCTCTTTGAACTGTTGAACCAAATCTACTATCTATTTCTGGTCTTTATTATAAAACATGCTACAAGTAGTTTTAGATGTAACAATCTCATCATTTGTCATATCCCTCAAAATAAGTAATCCAAAATTACCACTAGCATTAATAACCTTCTGAGCTTCACTAGCACTTACCAAATAGATATTCAAATCTCTTGAATAGGCTGAAATGATGTAGCTCTTACCATCCTTCACCAAGCGGTATTAATTGGCTCTCCTCACACATCAAGGGGAACAACATCTACAGTAACTTCATCAATAAACTTTTTGTCAATGCCAAAAATGATCATACACTGCTTAGTAACCTTGATGTTTATACCTTTCTTTACCCAACCCAAAGAATACAAACTTTGGTGTTTGTAATTTTCCAAATTTATCATGTTCACTAATTCTTTACTAATCAAATTAGCTTGAGAAAATGTATCAAAAAGAGCATCCACCTTAGTTTTCTTCACTTCAATTTTAAAATGAGAAATCTTTGTTAGTTCATTTTCTTGAAAAACACTGTTACTACCCAAACATACCTCTATGTGGATGGAGGATAAACACATAGTTTCATCCACCTCTTCATTGTAAAATACTTCCTCTACTTGGAGGGAAGCCATGGCTTTATTCTTATTTTTCTTGTTTTTGAAGGAATGTAATTCCGGGTGGAGCTTCCATCATTTTTCCTCAGAATGAGTGTCAACATCACAATGCCCACAATTAATTTTAGTATCCTTTTTATAGATAGAATTAGCATTTTTCTTACCCTTTCCTTTTCCTGTATCCTTATGCTTGTTGTCACCTTGTTTGTTCGAAGCATGCTAAGAGGTAAATGAACTCTTTTTCTTGTCCATATCTAAGTAGTGAGCTTGCATAAAAGCTTCATCTACATCCATCGGCTTGGCCAAGAGAATGAGTCTCATTAAGTGGCTAGGGAATCCACCAATATACTTCATTAATAGGTCCCGGTATGCTACATCCTTTCTCATCTGAATATATTTCTTTTGGAACTCACTAGTATACTCCTGCACATTCTAGCCTTGTTTCTACCTGAGATACTACCAATACATGGACCTCTCTTCCTCATAACAAATAGGATAAAACTAATTTTTTATTAGCTTCTTAAAAACATCCCACTTAGTAATTGGAGGAACTTTCTTAACAACCAACATATGAACATAAATTTCAAACCAAGTTAAAGTAGGTTTGGTCAATTTTAACCGAGCAAAGGAAATATGTTGACTTCCATTAATTTGATGCAAAATGAAATATACTTCCACTTGATCTAGCCAATGGTCTAGCTTCTCAGTATTCACGCCTCCATCATAAAGCTAGATTTCTATCTTGGCATAGGACGGATCTTCTTCACGAACCTCTTCTTCACGGTCTTCTGGTGTCTCGTTGGGAAAACCAAGTTTCTCCATGAGTAGTCTCGTGATGGACTCCAATTTCTTTATGGAAAAGGAAATACTACCCACATCTTTGGACAGACTTGCTACATTTGCCTCCAACTTATAGAAATTCTCTTCACTGCTATTATCTACATCTTCTCTACAAGTCATCTCCCGAATTCCTTGCTTCCACTTTCTTGTAGAAATCTCTACTTCAAAAGGAATAAGGATACCTTCATCGCTTTCTTTTCCATTTCAAGTAAGGGGAATCTAACTACAATATTAACACAAGTTAACCACACAAAAACTAAAATCTTAACTACTCTGATACCAATCTGTTAGAGTAGGTATTTACCTTAGCTCATGTTCACCTAGGTACATTATTTACCTTTATTGTATTTATCCTCACCCACTTATGTGTGTGGATATTTCTTTTATCTTATTTAGATATTATGAGATATTATCTAGTTGTTAGGTATAGTTCTTTCCTTGATCTATGGTATTGACTAGATCTTTGATGTCTAGTTCTCTCCTAAATCTATGGTCTTAACTAGTTTTTTGATGACTAGTCATTTCCTTGATTTATGGCTTGATCTATGACCTTGACTGGTTCTTAGATTGTTATTCGTTGCCTATATAAGCAAGGTCCATTCTCATTGTAATTCATTGAGTTCCACAATAATATATGATATTATGCCGATGGGGTGGGAGTGGTGCGGTCAAGTCACATGGTTGTGTGCTTACCCACCCAGTTTCAAATCCCCCTAAGGCACGATCCTCAACGGAGGTGGTTTCACCACTAGAGCGGCATCTCTGCTCGTGCTGACACTGGTGGTTACTCCTCACTGTTGACACTGGTGGCTACTCCTCTCGTTGCCGACGCTAGTGGCTCCTTCTCCTCTCGCTGCTAACGTTGGTGGCTACTTTGCTCACTGTTGTTACTCCTCTCACTGCTGTCGTGGCTGCTCCTCTTGCTGCTGACACTGGTGGCTACTCTGCTTGTTGTTGACCCTGGTGGCTGCTCCTCTCACTGTCGACGCTAGTGGCTGTTCTAATAGCTATCCCACTCACTGCGGTCATTGTCAATGGTCGCTACATCTTCACTATGGTTTTGTAGTTGCTTCAATTGGGTTCCTAATAGTGGTCCCCTTCATTGTAACTAGGTTATGGATCCTCTCAAAAAATCCTCAAGTGTACAAGGATGTGGGTCCTTTCAAACACCCTCAATTTACCCTCAATCCAAAAATAAAGATATTAAAATCATTAGCCCTTAGTCATATGGTATGGTCATATGAGGGCTTAAATCTTATTATTCATACTAGTATGTGCTTAACTCCAGCCCCTTTCATTTTATTTGTGTGGTGAAGGAAAGAGTATTTTATTTTGTTTTAGTGGCAACTAAAATAAATAGCAGAGCATAAAATTGAAAAGCTTGTATCTTTTGATCGATCACTCAGTTTTGAGTGTCATTTTTTACAAAAGTTCTTATTTTTTGGTGTTCTTCCCATTGGAAATATTTATTTTGAGAATTGCACTATAATTATAAAGTGCCAAATATGGAAAAGTGTCATAATCAATTGTGGATGCAATTTCGGCTAAGCCCAATGTCCTAAACTTTTTGGGAGTTGCATTCTTGTATCTATCATGGATTTTGAGAATGATATGCTTTTCTATGAAGTGTGTTGACTTCAAGAGGATATTGTAAAATTTGTGGAAGAAAATAGATCGCTCAAGAAGTGAAATTCTCTTCTACAATCACTCATTCACGATAAGGATACACTAATACACTCCCTGTAGCAAAAACTTGTTAGCCTACAACATCACCATCATATTGTGGACAGCCATGTCCATTATCGTAGTCCACTTGCAGTTGTTGCTCTTGTACCCACTCACATTGATATGTCAATCTTTGAGCTTGTTACTGCTCTTAATGCTCCTAAGCCTATGAAGCTTATTATTGCATGCTCTTCCACATATGTGCCTATTATAGTATCACATGTTGTGTATCCTACTTCTACTCATATGCATGGCTCTTTTGTGAAGCATACCACTGCATTCAGTTCTCACATGCTCCATTTTATGGGTTTCATTGGCAGAGGTATTGGAAGACATTCACAGGGTTTTGTTTCTCATATTCCACATGTTAAATAGAATTCTCGCCATGACATTGATTTCCAAGCATTTACTTCATTGGGATTACACATTGACAGAGCTCCTATTTTTGTTCGCTCGACTCTTTCTAAGGATCATGAGAAATACATGATTTTTGTACCTTCACTCAAGCTTGAGAAACCTGAGATTTCAACTATCAAACATGATCAACCTGACACACATTCTGATGTTCCTTTACATGCACCCATTATGCATTTTGCATCAAGTCATATGAAGGCATCTTCTTCATCCATCCGTGTTGATTTGGGGTGGATATCTGATCACTTGTGGCAACAACATAGGCATTCGTTGAGAGGACTCTACAGGTGTGGCTCCTCCACCATTCCGCCTCTTGCTTCACTTTCTATACTTGTTGCATTGCAATGCTTCTTGTTTTGAGCATTTTTCTTTAGCAGGTGTAGTGTATCTCTCTTGTTTGTTAAGAGATTTTGTGTCTATATTTTCGACACTTTTTACATATTGAAAGTATCTCTTGCGGGGGGTCTATTCTGATGAAGTCCAGTGTTATTTTGTCAGTGTTTGAGTAGTTGATTTTAGGTAACTCATACAGATTTGTGGCGTCACTCCACCCATTCAACAGTATGGGAGGGTGTGGTGTTGATCATGCTTCTTTAGGTTTCATTTCCTTGCCTTGTTACCTTGGCTTTTCTTGGATCGTGACACTCGTGAGTTTGTGTCCCTTCCTTGTTGCTTTTGTTATCATTCTTGGATCGTGGCACACCTATTTGCAGTAGTTGATAAAATTATGTTTGGTATTTTTTCTTACACTTTCAACATCACTCCGTTGACAGACTCCTTGTATGGAACTATTTTGGTGAAACTCAGTGTCAGTTTTTTTAGATTTTTGTGATCGACCAGTGGATTTAGACCATAGTGCACACCAAAATTCTTCAGCATTGTACGAGTTTTTTGAGCCGAGCTTTTTGGGATGCCTTGCTACGGGTTTTTACTCTCTTTACTTTTTTGTTACTGGTTTTGGGTACTTTGCAGTGTCCCTTTTTTCCAGTTATTGTACATGAGTACCTCATCAGGCCTAGTTGTCAGGACTCATATTGTGGACATGCCACTTCTACTTTGTCCGCTAGCTTCACTTGAGGGGGGGTGTTAGAGTAGGTATTTACCTTAGCTCATGTTCACCTAGGTACATTATTTACCTTTATTGTATTTATCCTCACCCAATTATGTGTGTGGATATTTCTTTTATCTTAGTTTAGATATTATGAGATATTATCTAGTTGTTAGATATAGTTCTTTCCTTGATCTATGGTATTGACTAGTTCTTTCCTTGATCTATGGTATTGACTAGATCCTTGATGTTTAGTTATCTCCTAAATCTATGGTCTTAACTATTTCTTTGATGACTAGTTATTTCATTGATTTATGGCTTGATCTATGACCTTGACTGGTTCTTATATTGTTATTCCTTGCCTATATAAGCAAGGCCCATTCTCATTATAATTCATTGAGTTCTATAATAATATATGATATTGTTGCTCATTTCTTTACAAAGGTATTATGTAAACTTATTCTAGCGAATTGCTTTCATCTTATAGATCGTGGTGTTTGATTAACATATGTGTTCTTGGCTTGCTACAAGTTGGTTATCATTCCTTTTACAATCTAATCCATAAACTATTGAATTCTAACAACAAACAGATCACTATGCTCTTCAAAGAACATCGTCCATTGTCCAGAAGCACTATTCTCTTCTTGTTTGAGTGGTGTGGGTGGAGTAGATCCTTCTTCAAGAATGCAGTAGGTTCCAAGTCCAGTCTCTAAATATTCATCATAAGGATCAAACTCCTAGTGTTCTTCAGCCCATTCATCTAATATAACATCAGGAATAGGAGGAGGATTGGTCTGCTCTTCCAAAATTGATCATGCTCATGCTTATCTTGTATAAGGAAATTTAATTAGAGAGGAGTGAGGTCATAAGACTCAATATGATAAGCAAAGATAAGCTCAGTTTGTATGGTAAATATGGCACCATACCTAGTCTTTAGAAGCATATGAGTCCAATCTGAAGAAAAATAGCCACCTACTTTGGTCGTGAAATCTCTTGACAAGTAAATGGAAAACATGGGAGGCAAGTCAATCACTGATATGTCATGGGTTATAGTTAGTCTTGGACAAGCATGAAATGTTAATTCAAGATCTTTAATCACTCATAATACAATATCAGTTGAACCATCATGTTGCAAGACTCCTTTAGAAACAAGATTTTACTTGAGACCTAGAACATCAACAATATTTTTGGGTATTACAGAGGTACTAGCCCCTGAATCAATCATACAATCATGCACCAAGTGTTTTCCCATAATTAATGATATATAAAATGGTGGGGTCTTAACAAGTTTGCTTATCTTCTCTTCTTGTGCTTGACGTACGTTGACAACAGCATGAGTCTTTTCCACCACTGGGCCAGCTTGGGGAAGTTGTTTGAGGGATTCACATAGGAGGTATCACTATGATGGAATAGCCAAATCATCCCACATTGTCACATTGACATATGTCTTCTTCATTTGTTCAACAATGTTGAAACGAAGGCTCGTAAGCTTTTGCATATGTAGCATATTGTTCTCCTTTCTTTGTTACCGCAATGTTGGGATAGGCACCTTTGGCTGAACAACAACTTCCTTGTCAGAAAGGGGCTTACTAGGAAACTCAGGCAATTTTTTCTTATCTATTCCAACTTCCTTCTCTTTGTTGACAACATTATCTTGACTAGAAGAAGTTGAAGATTAAGATTATAACATCCTTTTCTTAGACCTTGTATTGTCAGCAACATTAGTTTGAGGTCTGCTAGAATTACCCACTGCTTGATTTATTGTACAGAAACCATCAGCTCTAAAGAACATGAGATTAGTGTTTGGGTTGACCTCTTTAGCTCCTTCCTCATTCAGATTGGATTCTTCCATAATTGGTTCCTGCTGATTGGAATAATTTTGAATCATGAAATCTTGAGCTTACAATGCATTTGCACAAACCAACTAATTGTGTGGAGCTTTGCATGGGAAACACCATTTTGTTTCTTGTATTACATTATTTTACGTTGGAACTAATGATTGTCTTGTACTAAGAGCAGGAAGTGACTGGGTAGGAGCAACTGTTGCTCGTAGAAGAGGTGCATTTTTATTTTACCACTTATCATTTTGTTGATTTTTCCCATATCTTTGATTAGGTTGTTGGTTCCTATATAACTGATAACCTTGGTTAAATCCTTGGTTTGAATATTGCCCCTAATTAGAATAATTTCTATAAGGTTGGGGTTTCCGTTTTTCCAAGGATATGACTTTGTTAGACATATTTCTAATCAAGGCCTTCATATCTTCATTCAACTTTTGTTGTGTAGGAGAGTAGGATGTGGAGGCAATGGGTTGGGAATTTTGTTCAGGAATAGGAGAAATAGAAGGTTGAGCAGCTTGAGGCAATTCAGGGTACAAGGGCATGGGTGGTTTAGGAGTTAGTGTTGACACCAAATTTGGGTCTTACGACACCCTGTACACCGTATCTCATCCCGCAACCTAATCCTACCTCACCACCTAAAACCTTACCCACTGAATTATCTATTAATTACTTTATAATTAATAAATCCACATCTCCAACCCTGCCGCCTCGCCTCGCCACCTCACTATGACCTAGCCCTAACTCTAAACTAACCTAATTAAGACCTATGACTTGGTCTAGACCCACACCCATGACTCATCACCCCTCACCCGCATCAAAATGAACCTAATAATGACTTGACCAAGCCCACAACTGACCCCTCGGGAGAAAAGGAGGGAAAGTTGGCTATTTTACTACAAATAGCCAACTTTGACCTGACCGGCATCGGTCCCTACTCGACCGGCGTCGGTTACGTAACCACCATCGGTTCCCTATAAATGACCTTCCCCAACCAAAACCAAAGGATCCAAATTCATTTGCGAGAAAGAGACAAGTGAGAGAGAGAGAGGAGGTTGCAGAGAAGAGGCATTGAGTCCAAGACTATAACTGATCAACGAGATCACTGTCACACTCGTCCAAGCATTGGGAGAGTCAGAGGATAGCTTCATCAACTCACTTTCAATTGTCGGATCATCCCACCTGAGCTTTGCCTTCGTCAACACATTCCTCAGACCTGCATCCTCATCAGAGACTAGTAAGTAGTATCTTGTATGCTTCTAGACTCCACTTCGTGAACTTTTTATTCATAGTAATTATAAGCTCACCCCTGGATC
Organism: Taxus chinensis; assembly: GCA_019776745.2. Classification (NCBI taxonomy): domain Eukaryota; kingdom Viridiplantae; phylum Streptophyta; class Pinopsida; order Cupressales; family Taxaceae; genus Taxus; species Taxus chinensis. Next base: position 97,947,049 of record CM034150.1, read on the forward strand.
TAACACCCAACAACACCCTGCACCTAACCTTCATTCATCCATCCCTATATTGCCCAAAAGATAGCTTTCTCACTCTCTGAGTCTTCTCCATTTCCTTACTATTCCCCCCCAACCACCTACCAACCTTAAAAACCCCATAACCACCCTACAATCAACCTCTACCCAAAAGCCCCTAAATCACTGCCCCTACCGATATCGGTTATTCCATACCGGTATCGGTTTTATAACCGCGGTCGGTTATCCAGTGACCAGCGTCGGTCACTGTGACTTATACCAAAACCAACCCTTCACCTATTTATCTCCTAACAACCTCAAATCCATCCTGGTCTATCCCTGTAACTTGATCTGAATGTATCAATAACCAGTGACCAAACAAACAGAATGACGTTTTATTATCGGTAGTTTAGTCGCTATTGCTTTTAGTAACGAGGTACCTAAATCGTGATTCTGCAATAGCTTCTTTATTATCATTTGCAATAATTTATATTAAAAGGGAATTGACCACCTTCGAAAGGAAGTTTAGTATTTCCTGGGCCCAAGGCAGTTCCCTTACTTATTGTCTAACTAAAATCTGGTGGTCTTGCATTCTTATTTACAGGTAGTCCTTCCCAGACAAAAAGGAGTTCTTCATAATCAGTCTGATCTCTCTACGGTACGCGCACACCTTCCCAACACTCAACAGGTATTCCTCCTAGCCCTAACCCTTATCTATTTCTCAAGAGAATGAAAAAATAGAAGTAACTCTATTCTGGAATGAAATTCTGTGTGAAACAGTTAGTTTCCTAGCTAGTATTAGACAATTTTCATCCCTAATACATATTACATATGCACCAGGAAATGTTGCACCCCCCATAAATTGAATCATGACAGAAAAATCAGAATTTAATGCTCTTAAAAATAAAATAAAAGCACCTTTTGGAGTTGGTCTTACAAGGACTTGAATTTTGTCCCAAGTTTTCTGAAAACTGAAATTAAAATTTGGCATGAGCTTATTGGGAGCTCTCTTTATAGTTGTCAGTTGTTCTAGCAAAGAGAGGTTATCTACCTTTTCCCCAAATTGGTTACAAAGGGTTGTTCCAAGTTCATTCCAGTTAGTAATTGATCATGTTGTCAAAATCCTAAACCATTGAAGAGCTTTCCCTTTGAATGAAGAAGTTAACAACTTTACAGCTACATATTGTTCAATAATTTGATGAACAACACAAATATTAGTTATATCTTGAATATGGTTAACTGGAGCAATATGATTCTCCCCAGTAAAGAAAGGAATACTTTTTAGGGCTTCTACTGGAATGGGATTGTGGGCATTAAAAGAAAGAGGAGCACTGCTAGTAAAGATAACAAATGTTAGATTCATTGGATGTGTCCATTCTAATAGGTATTAGAATTATAGTAGACTGCAAGAAAGGCCTACCTGGAGGTGGTGTGGACAGAGTCATATTTGGTGGTGAAGGTGATAATTGAATTGATCTTCCCCTTCTCCTCCTAGGTGATCATTGTAAGTACTCAAAAGCTCCTTTTATGTTCTTGATCTTGTTTGGATTCTTCTCATGAAACTGAGGCACTTGACTGCTGAAACCAGTTGATTTGAAAGTTTGAGTTGCCAGATGTGTAGAAATAAGCCTCTGAAGGCTATACACTACTAAGTTACACACCAAAACTTATCAAAATATTGAATATAAAGCTTTCAAGCTGTCCCACCGGGCGTACCAAAACTATTGGAGCTCAAAATTTCACCTGTCAAAAATTAGATTGATATCGAGCTTTGAAGCAACATGGGATTGTCTCCAATTTGTGGGACTCGAATTGAGACAGACCTCCAGAGAAGGCCAACTTTGTATGCTTATTCTTACTGTTACATTACTTCTACAAAGGGAAATACAACTACCTAACACTGCCTATAATTCCAAGGGACCAGGGAGAGAGGAAGATGTTCTAAAATCCTAAAGTAAGGAAGGTGATAACACTAAGAACAAAGGGTGGAGATATTCTAATGAGTAAAAATGAGGATAAGAATGGAGAGGGGAGAGATCAGACATGAGAGACATAATCCTAAACTACATTCACCATCATCATTTTCATGAAGCACAATAGATTTAAATTCTGTAAGAAGAATAAGGCATTCATAATATGCCTACATTTGTAATGGAAGGCATGTATGATACACCTACAGTTGTAATTTCTAACTTGGGCGGAATTAAACTATTGACTCCATAGGATGTTGCCATGTGTCTTTCTTGACTTTTCAAACCTTCCTGGATCTGACTCTCTTTTATCAATATCCATTCATTTCGCAGACTTCACGTCCATCAGAGTCCATCACTTCGAGCTTCATCATAATGGTGACGCCTGTCCTTCCTATTCTCATTGATTTTGCACAATATATCGTCACCTCCAACCACCCCACGTTCTTTGACTTGTATTGACTCAAGCCCAGGCCCGAAAAGCTATAGAATGCAGCTTATTCCATAGACTTAAAGTCTGCCAAAGCCAAAATCCTTAAATAAATGCGGAATGATGCCACGTGGCCCATGCTAATGCTTTTTGTTGAATTTGATGGCCAAATGAACGTTTGGTGACCTTTTAAAGTAACCCGCTAATTCTTTAAACCTTAGTCTCCCATAGGTTTTTTAATTCCAACGGTTGGTGCTTTTGGTAAAAATTGACAACCGTTTGAATGTCTCAAGATTTCTAAATGGCTAAGTCCATTTAAATAAGTGATCTAAATTAATTCGGGGGTTAATTTGGGATAACACAGTCTTCACCTATGAAGCTCAAGATCACCCAAAAACACATCAACAATTCCATGTAACCACTCATTGGAAATTCATTGGTCTGTAGAACACATCCATACATGATAGACCTCATGAAAAATCCATCAATGTAAATCACACCTCTTTTCCTCTTACATAAACCGAACTGCCCAGGAAGCAGTTTTGGAAACTCAACTGGTTTTCACCCTTCCTATCACTTTCAAGACCTATAAAATCATTCACTCGAAATAAAATTCACTCATCTTCACTCTCGAGCAGATACAAACATCATCTAAGTCAAATCATTTGTCTTCTACATCAATCTTCTAGCCAAAGAAGTCATGTCCTGAACCAATGAAACTAGGTCAACTTGTGACCTCAACCATACCACCTCAGTACACTTTCATAGCTCAAAAATAATATGAAACATTTCATATGATATGTTAAAAACATCTCCAAGGCCATTATACTCCATCACAAAGCTCACAAGTGCTTAAGCACTCCCATTTGCCAACATTGTTAAGTTACCTTTTTAGGCCCAAAAACCAGTCTTAAAAGATAGGGCATACTTTGCACTTTAATACCTTAACCATGACTTGAAGTTATCATGGACATGTAGTACAAGTCACATGCTTCCATAAATGGTGATTTAGTAAATAGGTTATGTGGACATCTTTTTCACAAACTGAAAATCTTCAGAAACACACCTATTTAAGTAGGGCCCCACATACTGTCACAAGCTCTTATATACCTTGTTGGAAATAATAAATATTCCTCTACAACCTCAAAGTATAAAAATTTCAAAACCAATCCATTTTCTACCCATACTAATAATTTTTCCTCCGCCACTCTCAAACTAGGGCTTCAAATCCATAAAAAGTGACTTACCTTCTTAACGATCGTTCATAAATGTTTGGACCTCATTTGACCTCATTCAAACTTTGATATATTCTTAACTCCATGCCCTAGCATCATTAAAATTCTCAGCTCCCCATGCAAACCTTAAACATTCCAACCATGAGCATTTCTCTCACTTCGAGTTGGAAAATGCACTCTTAAGAACCTATGCTTTGGTCTAATATTCATAACTTGCAAACATTCTCATCATGGAAACCTAAAACGTTTCCCACATCACCACAACACAATATCTTAACATCTCTAATCATCATCTTATCTCAAATAGGTCTACATATTCACATCTCATCTCAATATCATGACTAAGCCTTAGTGTTTTGCATGTTCTATGCCAAAAAAAGTATAAGAACATTATACCTCAGCATGAAACCTCTCTAAAATGTCCTATAAACCTTGAGACATCATGTCTCACTCACCTACATGCTCTCATGGGATCACATAGCTCTACAACTCACTCGCATTCTCCCTTTGGTCTTTAAGCACTTAGATTAGGTCTAGATGAACACCTGCAATTGAGTCTTCCACCTGTACATGCACTTTAAAACTCATGTGAGTGTCTCAACACACTCTTATCATGTTATCCATGCCTCTACCATGCTCTGTAAGCCACCATGCAGCTTTATCCATCAAGCTCTATCACCTAGTCTAACTAAGTCACCCGATTAGGCCTACTAGGCCAAACCATTCTCACTGAGTCCACTCTTACAACCATGAATAAACCTAAATGTACATGTCATCAAGATTCCAAAAATCCTCTAACACTCCTCCATCATCCTCTTTGTTATTAATGGGATTTTACATCAATGAGAACTCACAAACTCACACATGTCAACAATGTCCCCCTTTGTCATTGATGGAAAACTACCTAGTTCTTCTCCACCTTTTTAGATTAATGATAAAGCATACATGTACATGCATGATCTTCATCTTCTTAAGCCTCTTAGAATCACATTTTGGTTATAAACATCAACCAAAGTCTTCATTTAAGCATACAAACATGTCTTTCTTCTCCTTTACTCTATTTTTGTCTTCATAAGAGCACTTGAGCCCTGTAACACTCCTAGGACAGATGTATATTACTCATGCCAACAATCATACTGAGCATCATTCATCACAAAAAATCATTTCTAACTCCTATATGTTTCTTAACCAGAAACACTCTCATACAAACTTGTATTTTGCATTATCATCTTGTAAGGAACAATTAGGATCTAAATCCCTGAAGCTCACCTTCAAACCTAAAAAGCCAATATTTGTCACTTCATAAGAGATCATTCATCACATAAACCTTTTCCTTATAACTCCCCCTGAGAGGGTACTACTAATATCTAACTGAAATCTCAATATTTCAATCTCATACCTTTCATCCATGCCATGTAGATGAATAGAAACAATCACCATATCCGTGAAGCAATTTTTCATCTTTCCTTCTTTGCATGATATCATACTTTTTTAAATAAAAAACTTTCTTACCCCTGAAGTATTCCCTACAAACATACTTATTTAACATTCATTATTGAGTCTTATTAGGTCTCCTTGATTCCTAGATCATCTGATCTAAGATCATAACTGACTCCCCTTGTCTCAGTGGTCCTTCTCAGACCTGTAGGTCACTATTACAGTTTCTCATCTTTCTACAATTTCCCTGATAAAGGGTAACATCTTCTCATAGTGCATAATATCAGCTTCATAAATCCTGTAACATACCTAACTTATCCTCCTAAGAATCATGAGCCTACAAGCTCCCCCTCAACACATACCTTCCTGTGAAAAACATCATAAAATCTCCATGTATAGGCTTAAATAGTATACACTAGCCTTTGCACTATTGAAGCCACTTCAAGTGATAATAATCAAAACAATACCTTGGACATTTTCATATTCTAATCAATCTTCATAGATTAACATCAAGATATACTTATTTTTTATATGTCTTGATAGCTTTGTAAACCAACATACCCTCCTATACACCTGTAGCATCTCATTTTATTCCATTGTGACCAAATGTATCCTCAGATTTCAGGTCTTTGCATAGTCTCCATTTTGAACTTGTATACATTTGAAAATCATCTAACATACCCCAACTTTCCTTTTCATTGTAAAACTCTATGAACCATCACAAATATACATATAACCACACTAACTTTCCATTTTCTTGTTCAAAATACCACTAAAGACCTCAAGTAGCTATGCACAGGTCTACAACTATGATTTAATCACTGACAAACTCGCCTTTTCATCTTCACAATCTTGCTTTAGTGTTATATCCCTTCAAACTGCCTCCAAGATGTAAAATATCACTAGATACAACTTCATTCATGATCAAGGCTGAGACACATCATCTAAAACCATTCCAAGAATAGTCATACTTGAAAGCACAACAACATGCCCTGCCTCTAATCAAGTTATCATGTTGAAAGGCCAACAAGTTCTTCTTCTTCTTGAAATTTGTTTCCTTGCTCACCCTTAGAATCCTAAACCATCTTTAAATCATGTTGAAGACTTTCAATAACATGATAAGCACTTCTTGTCCTCATGTATGTCCTTACTACTATGTTACAATTTCAACCTCTAACTTTTTCCTTGCATGAGTGACTTGTGCTAACCTGGTCTTCAGATTATCCTCAAGGTTCTCCTGTGAACATCTTTATCTACCTCACACAGTTGTAATAACACTTCTTATGGCTTAAACATCACAAAATTAAATTGATCATCATGCTTGAAAGAAGTACAGCACCCCTACTACTGAACAGATCTTTAAGACTTTCTTCAAAAGTAAACTCAGAATGACATACCTATTAGTTGAAAGCATTTGTAGAGTTCCATGGTTCTTCTTCTAGTCATAAATGATTTAGCTAGCATTCTAGACACTCTAAGAACCTACTTGATACAAAATCATATACTTCTAAGCATCCATATACAACATACAGTCATGGTCATCAACTTAGAACACACATTTATTGACTTTCACATATCCTACTAGTGTTTAAATATCCTCATACACATTTTATTCTTGAGCTAGCCCCCTTGCACTATGATAGTGCCTACAATAGAATAAATAACTTTATGGACATGATATACATACCTTGACACCTTTGAAGACACACCTACAATAGTATACTCCAAACCAATCAACTCCCTCTTCTTACAATGCTTCATATGGGTAATTATGCCTCTAAGAAGGCTAATAGAGACATATATGATTATGATGAACCTAGAAGAGTGACTTGAAGAGATCCCAAGCACTCTTATATACCTAAAACTCACCTTTTCCATCTTGTTTTTTATTTACACTCTGAGAAATTCCTTTATTTGAATTCATACTAGCCTCTGGTGGAACATTGTTGTTCACTTTGGCTCCCAATACCTTATTTGCCTTCTAGCATGCATATTAGGACCTTGAAAACTCATTTTTTTCCTTGTAGGACCATAATGAAATTTTCTAGCAACATGACCAACTTCATTACAACTGAAACACACAACTTCACTTCTACCCATGAAACCTTCATTACCCCAATTCTGACTTGAAGGTTCATGTAAACAATATTTAGCAGTATGACCTCTCCCATGACTATTGTAGCACATTACATTCTTTGTTGACTCAGTCCTACTATCCTTTCATGGGTGGTCATCCTTGAAAAACCTCCTACACTCCTTAGCTCTATGTCTAATGCCATTACAATTTAAACAATAACCATTAAATTACCTTTCATACATTGAAGCATTAGGTTGCCTAATTGACTTTGTATTCACATTGTCTTTGGCATCTTTCTCCTCTTTTCCTTATTTAGTGCTTGAATCTTCAATCTCCTTGTTGATAACAGTGTCTTCTTGCATCACTTCTTTTCCCTTTGTGTTATCCTTGAATCCCAAACCTTCTCTATATCCTAGATCTTTTTGATTTCTCAAAATGTCATCAAGATTCTTGGTCTTGTTTTCAAACTTTTGGAATTATTTAGCCTTGTTGACTGCATTAGACAAATCTCCTTTAAGAAAGATCACTTCTTCTTCTTTGGATTGCAAGCTTAATTTCATGGAGCTCATCTGCATTTCTATCCTCTTGACTGTCTCATCAATTTTCCTTGTCAGGTCCCAATCTTTCTCCTCTATTTGATGTATTTTGTCTTCATATTCTTTGACTCTAGCGTTCATTTTCTTGTTCTTCTTTTCATTTTGCTTCAACTTAATCTGAACACACATCAATTCAGCCTCATAATCACCACCTTCTTCTTCATCTTCATATTGTATAGAGTCACCAAAGAGTATAGGACCACTACTCATAGATATAGTAGCATCCTTGGTCATGAACAAGACTTCATCTCTAACATCTTTATGCTCTGATTCAGATTCAAATTTTGAAACACCACTATCACAAAAAATTGCATCAAATTAGCAAGCATCTTCCTTTGTGTAGAAACTCTTCTTGCATTTCTTCTTATCGTCAAACTTCTTGAAGATATTCTTGTCTTTACTATACTTTTGATTCTTCTTGTCATGATCATCTTCATGGTCTTCATCACCTTCTTTTTCATGCCTATGAGGACACTTAACAGTAAAGTGACCTACATCACCACAATTGACACACTTAAATGGAAGCTTACCTTTTTAATTTCCAGAGCCGACCTTTAATCTCCTAGCAACCATTGCAAATAGTTCTTCATCATTAATCAGATCAAGAGAATCATCATCATCCTTCACTTTCTTTCCCCTAGTCTTTATATCATATTTGAAGGCAATCTCCTTCTTGGTTGGTTTGGAATCAATGGCCCTCATCTCATAAGCAGTCAAATTTTCATGCAATTCATCCATTTTCAAGAGATTCAAATCTTTCAATGGCATACCTTTTTTACCACAACTTCTTCATGTTAGGCTGTGGAGCTTGTTTTCATGTGAGGAAGTGTTGAAGACTGTACACTAAGAGTACTATACACTTTCCACAGTTGTCTCGTCGGGGTTGTAACAGATCATCTAAATGATTTTAATACGGTTGTAAATATGCTAGCTTTAGTTACAATATAATTTGATGAAGAAGTTAGGGCTTTATTAGTTCTGAACTCTTTACCTGAGAGTTGGAATAGCCTAATAATGGTGGTAAGCAACTCAGTTCCAGTTAACTCAAAGTTGAAGTTTGAGGATGTTGTAGGGGTGATTCTAAGTGAGGAAATGCGAAAAACAGCTCTAGTGAATCTTATACTTCAGAGAATGCGTTGACAGTGGAAACTAGAGGGAGACAAAAGAATAGAGGAAGCCGTGAAAAATCAAAGGATTGGGCAAGGTCAAAATCCAAAAGCAAGATAGTATGCTAGCATTATGGAAAGTCTGGGCATGCAAAGAAGGACTCTTGGGAGCTTTGAGACAAGAAGAAACAACAGGAAGAAAACAAGGAGGAAAATGTGGCAATGGGTAATGTATGTCAGGATGCTTTGATTCTTTCTTTACATAATATTATTGAATCTTAGGTTTTAGATTCGGGAGCTTCTTTCCATGCTTCTCCACATAGGCATTATTTTGTTGATTATGTTCAAGGATATTTTGGGCATGTTTTTCTTGGTGATGATGAGCCTTGAAACATAGTTGGAAAATATTTTATTCAGGTTAAGATGCAGAATGGGAATACTTGGCTATTGAAGGATGTCAGACATGTGCCTACATTAAGACGCAATTTCATATCGGCAGGGCAATTGGGAAGTGATGGTTGTACTATGATATTTACAGCGGAATATTGGAAGGTTACTAAGGGTTCTCTTGTGGTGGCAAGAGGTAAGAAGGTTGGAACCTTGTATTTAACCACTTATAGCTCTAATGTTTTAAAACTTGTGGCTTCAGAAGTAGATACGACATTGTGGCATTATAGGCTTGGTCATATGAGCCATAAGGGCATAGAGATCATTAAGAAGGATTTACCCGGATATATAGAAACATGTTTGGAGTTCTGTGAGGACTGCATATATGGGAAACATAAGAGAGTAAGGTTTCTCAAGGTTGGACCTATAAAGAAAGAGAGTAAGTTAGATTTGGTGCATTCTGATGTGTGGGGGGCGGCTCAGGTATCATCTCTTGGGGGTTCAAGTTATTATGTTACTTTTATTGATGATACAACAAGGAAAGTTTGGGTTTATTGTATTAGAAACAAATTTGATGTATTTGACACTTTTTTTAAATGGAAAGCCTTGGTAGAGAAAGAAATAGGTCTTAAGCTAAAATGTCTCAGGTCAAATAATGGAGGGGAGTATTGCAGCAATAAATTTGATGATTTTTGTTCTAAGAATGGAATCCGCAGGCAAAACACGGTTCCAGGAAATCCATAGCAGAATGACGTGTCAGAAAGGATGAACAGAACAATAATGGAACGTGCTAAGAGCATGAGGTTACATGCAGGACTGCCTCTTTCTTTTTAGGCAGAAGCAGTGAGCACAGCTGTGTACTTGATAAACAGAGGAACTTAAAGTGCCTTGGATGGAGGCATACCTGAGGAGGCTTGGTATGGTAAGAAAGTTGATTATTCATTTCTTAGAGTCTTTGAATGTGAGGTGTTTGTCCATATAGACAAAGATGATAGGACCAAGCTAGAGGCTAAATCAAAAAAATGTACTTTCATCGGTTATGGTGGTGATGACTTTGGATATAAATGTTGGAGTATTAAGGACAAGAAAATCATTCGATCTAGGGATGTGGTCTTTAATGAGAAATTCATGTATAAGAAGTAGTTGCAGGAAAATAGGGAAGAATCCAAGAAAGAATATGTAGCAGTACAGGATCTTCTGGTTGGGAAAGTGACACATGAATTAGTTCAAGAACCTCCTCAACAGGAACCCCAAACTCCTATATTGAGAAGGTCTTCTGGGGTAAGAAGATAACCTGAACATTTTTTTCATTCTCTTTATTATTTATTACTCACTAATAGTGGAGAGCCAGAGAGCTTTGATGAAGCAATGCAGGTAGATGCCAGGAAGAAGTGGGAGCAAGCCATGAATGAGGAGCATCAAGCTCTCATGGAGAACCAGACATGGGATTTGGTGAAGCTACCCGAAAGCAAACGAGCATTACATAACAAGTGGGTGTTCAAAGTCAAAGAGGAAGAAGGAGGCAAGAAAAGATACAAGGCCCGGTTGGTGGTTAAGGGGTTTGCACAGAAAAAAGGTATAGATTTTGATGAAATTTTTTCTCCTGTAATAAAAATGAATTCTATTAGAACTGTTCTAGGAATAGTTGCAGTAGAAGACTTACACTTAGAACAGCTTGATGTAAAGACTGTATTTCTCCATGGTGATTTGGATGAGGAACTATATATGCATCAACCAGAGGGCTATGAGGTCAAAGGTAAAGAGGAGATGGTGTGCAAACTGAAGAAGAGCTTGTATGGCTTGAAACAAGATCCATGTCAATGGTATAAGAAATTTGATAGCTTCATGATGGAGCAAGATTATATTAGATGTCATTCTGACCATTGTGTGTATACAAAGAAATTTGAGGATGGCAGTTATATTATCCTTTTTCTGTATGTGGATGACATGTTGGTTGCACGTAAAAACATGCAGGAAATAAAAGTACTCAAAATGTGCCCGATATACTGGGAAACGTGCTTTTCTCATATGGGCGGGATTTTCGACCCATAGATTTATGGGACAGTTTTGGCCCATGGTTTTTATACCCACGGTTTTGTAAAACTGCTTAAGTAGTTGTCTATTTATATGGTTTTGTGCATATGGTAAATATAATGTAACATTACATATGTGTTTTGAATTTGGGTGTGAATTTTGTAGAGCCTGTTGAGCATAGCTCCAAATAGATCTAGGTATTGTATTGAGAGAGTGGTGGCTTGTAATAAAATTTGAGCAAGTGATTCTTAGTGGACGTAGCCCAAATTGGGTGAACCACGTGAAATGTTGTCTCTTTGTGTTGTGTTATTTTATTCTGTACTTTTATTTAAGATCTGTAATATTTTTCTACATATTAGTTTCTACTGTTGCGATTTTGTGAGGGATTATTCCACATATTTTATCCCTTATTTCCTAACACTTCCTTCACTTATTCACCTAATCGTTTCATGGTATAGACAACCTTGTCAACTATAAGCAAGTATGCAGTAATAGACTCGTCATTACTCATTTTTAGCCCTTCAAATTGAATTCTGAAGGTTTGAAGCTTTGTTATTCTTACCTTAGAATATCCATCATAAAGGACATTAAGTTTCTCCCACATTTTTTTTTCTGATTTGCAATTCATGACCTTCACAAGTTCAGGTTCAACTAGGCCACATGTGATTGCATTCATAGCCCTTAAATTGTCACTACTCAACTTCTTGTCTACAGAAGTTGTTGGAGGGGTTTGAGGAACAATATATACATCCAACCCATGTTTCCAAATACCAAACCCTAGGGACATTATGTGATTCCCTATCCTAAGACTCCAAAAATCATAGTTCACTCCATCAAAAAATGGTGCCTTGCTAGAAGAAGAGCCACTCTGCTGACTCGCCATTTTGTGCTTTAAAGGGTCTCCTTTCAATTGATTAAACTCTTTTAAAATGACTTGCTATGATACCAATTATTGGAAGCACGATGGACTAAGAGGGGGGTGAATCACTCCTTTAAAACCCTTAAACAATTCAAATTAACATGCATATACCATTTACCATTCAACCATGAATTAGTGTGATCTTAACAATGTGCAACAACCATCCACAAGAACATAACCATGAAAAAGTACACAATAACACAAGATATAAGTGGGAAACCCTCAAGGGGAAAATTAACCCACTAAAATTTTGATTATATTACTCAAATAAAAATAATTTATTGAAGTACCAACTTCACAAGGAGCACCAACCCTATAATGAGCACCAACCCCTAATTTTATGGAGCGCCAACTCGACAAGGAGACTACAACCCCATAATGTGATCAAGCACCAACCAAACCACCTTAAGATACATATATCTAATGTATTTTTGCTGCCACAATTGATGGAGATCACTAATTCAACTCACACACCTCCAAACCCTCTTCAAACACACATTTTCCTAACTCGCTCAATCTTGATCTTCGATGGATGAATTTGGACTCAAACCCTTGCACACAAGCTATTTAAAATCACTCATACTTTCACACACTCTCTCAGCTCTACCTTGATTCCCTTAACACTCTTTCACTCTCTCACCTACCTCGCATTTCCCCCTCTCTTTCAACTAGTTCAAAAATGAACCAAAACATTCACTTTATATGCATCTCAACTCAAAAACACAACATAGTTCAGTCCAAACCCAAAATTTTGGTCATTAAAATTTAAGAAAATAACAACACACTCATATAAATTCATAATATGGACCCATGTAGGTTGGACATGCACCAAGACACAAGACAAGCCACAAAAGGCCTAAAACCCCATCACCAAGATCATCAAAGACCTCCAAACACTTCATCATGATTTTCCAAGCCTAAAAAGGATTCACACATGTCAAATATACCATATAAATATCATACACAAGCTCACAAACATCTGCACCATTCGTTCATCTCATAACACCACCAAGTAGGGCTATTTCTTAATCAAAATAAGCACTTTTAGGAACCAGTATTCACCTATGAAGCTCGAGATCACCCAAAAACACCTCAACTATTCCATGTAGCCACTCATTGGAAATCCACTAACCTGTAGAATGAATCCATTCATTATATACCTCATGAAACATACATCAATGCAAATCACACCTCTTTTCCTCTTCAGCAAACTGAACTACCCAGGAAGCAATTTTGGAAACTCAACTAGTTTGCACCCTTGTTGTCACTTTCAAGACCTATAAAATCAGTCACCGGTAACAAAACATATTCGCTCTCAAGTGGATAGATAACATCAACTAAGCCAAATAATTTGTCTTCTAGCCAAAGCAGTCTTGTCTTGAACCAGTCAAACTAGGTCAACTTGTGACCTCAACCATGCCACCTCAGTACACTTTCATAGCTCAACCTAAACATGAAATATTTAATATGAGATGTCAAAAACACCTCCAATTCCATTAGGCTTCATCACAAAGCTCACAAGTTCTCAAACATTCTTGTTTGCTAACACTGTTAAACTGCCCTTTTAGGCCCAAAAAACAGTCTTCAAAGATAGGGCACACTTTGCACTTTAGGACCTCAACTATGACCTGAAAATATCATCAAAATGTAATAAAACTCCCATGCTTCCATAAATGGTGATTTAGTCAATAGGTCCAGTGGACATATTTTGCACACACTGAAAATATTCATAAACAAGCCTATTTGAGTGGGGCCCACATACTTTCACAGGCTCTAACATACCTCATTGGAAAGATAAAATATTCCTATACAACTTAAAATTATCACATTTTCAAAAACAAACCATTTTTTCCCATACCAAGAATGTTTCCTCCATCGCTCTCAAACTAGGGTTTCAAAGCCATAAAAAGTGACTTACCTTCTTAACGATCGTTCATAAATGTTTGGGCCTTATTTGACCTCATTATAGCTTATAGATATTTTTAATTTCATACCCCAACATCTTTTAAAGGTTCAGATCCCCATGCAAACCTTACACGTGCCAACCATGAACATTCCTCTCACTTCGAGCTAGAAAATGCACTGTAAAGGACCATGTTTTGGTCTAATCTTCATAACTTGAAAAATTCTCATCATGGAAACCCAAAATTTTGATCACAACACCAAAAAACACTCTTCTAACATATCCAAACATCATCTTAGCTCGAATAGGTCTTCATATTCACATCACATTTCATTTTACTAACTAGGCCTTTGGGTTTTGCATGTTCTAGGCCAAAACAAAGTAGAAGAACAATATACCTCAGCATGAAACCTCTCTAAAATTTCCTAAAAACCTTGAGACATTGTGTATCACTCACCTACATTCCCTCATGGGCTCATATATCTCTACAACTCACTCTCATGCTCCCTTTGGTCTTCAAGCACTTAAACTAGGTTGAGATGAACACCTGCAACTGAGTTTTTCACCTGTACCTGCACTATGAAACTCATGTGAGTGTCTCAAAAAACTCCTATAATGCTCTTCATTCCTTTACCATGTTCTTCAAGCCACCGTGTAGCTTTATCCATGAAGCTTTATTGCCTAGGCTAACTAGGTCACCTGATTAGGCCCATTAAGCCAAGCCATTCTCATAAATTCCACACTTGCAGCCATGAATCAACCTGAATGTCCATGTCATCAACATGTCAAGCATCCTCTAACACTCCTCCATCATCCTCTTTTTCATTAATGGCACTTTACATCAATGACAACTCACAAACTCGGACATGCCAACAGCCAATACATATGTGTATTAAAAAAAATCTCCGTGGAATTCAAGATTTTTTATTTTTTATTTTAATGGAGGTGGGAATTTTTTATATTTTTTGAATTTCCTCCAATCTTTATGATTTTTCACCAAAATAAAATGCATAGCAGCTAAATTTAGTGGGAGGCAGAATTTAGTTATAACTAAAATATGTCACTAATTCTAGCGATAAAAACGATATTGATTTTTGTTAGAAAATGAAACAAATCACCTCAATTTCTAATATAGAAGTTGTGTCCAGGATCGGGCATGTGATTGCACTCTAAAAATTGAAAAATTGTCACTTCTCCAAGTGCCCAATTACTTTGGCTTGTGTTATTGGTGCTTTTACAACTGTCGAAGGTGGGAAAACAAGACTGTGACTATGGGAAGGTTCATGGCAACTCTAGGTCGCCCTTGTGTTCAAACCCTCTCAAACTCTACAGATTTCTGCAACTTCCTCTTCCTCTTCCTCTCACATGAGCAGAACCTTTCTCTGACACCAAATGTTATGGCACAAACAAGGTGGAGCCTAATAGAATTTATTAATCCCGAAAATGAATCATTACAAGCAATGGACAGAGTTGTAATGTATATATGCATTGTACGACTTCTATCGAGTCCATGTAAAATGGATTGAATCAAGATAAACTAAGAAATATGCAAAAATAGCATATTATTGGATATTGCCTCTAATAACTAGCAATATGCAGAAATAGCATAATGCCTCTAATAACTATCGCTAGAAGCGATCTCCGGGAACAAACATTCTAGAAAATTCCCATAAATATAGGGATAGAAACCTATCACTTAGTTAACTAATATTTAATGACAACTAGCACATAATAACTTGTTAAAGTGAAGTTAATTAATTTAACTTATTACATTATCAAAATATAAACAAATGATGAATTAAGCTAGGTATTATATCCTAATAATTTACTCTCTCCAAATCTACATGATACCATTCCAGCAACAGCTTGGATCCACATACCATCATGTGTAGTAGTTTCTTATCTTTTCAATTTTACAATGGTTTAGATTAATTCATTTTTACATTATGAGAAGAAATTAATACAATTAAGTTTTCTTGATGATTTCCCATGCACATTCAAAAAAATCCATCAACAACCAACACATTTATATCACCTACCAAAATAATAATATTACTTTTCATTTACCAAAATAATAATATTATTTTTCATTGACCAAAATAATGATAAAAACCCTTATTGAATTTTTTTTAGAAAATGAAACAAATTACCTCAATTTCCTACATATTGTCTTAAGGATGTCAAAGTATGAAATCAAAGATAATATGTTGCCTCAATTACAAATTACCTCAATTTATATCGCCTCAATTAGAATTCCTACATAAGATGCTTCCAGGCTCATGCTTGTGATTGCACTCCAAAAATTAAATTTTGTAACTATCAGCAAGTGCTCCAAAAATTAAAAATTTGTCACTTCTACCACTTCTGTAACTATCAGCAAGTGCTCCAAAAATTAAAAATTTGTCACTTCTGCAACTTCTATAAGTTCCCAATTACTTCTGCTTATTCTGCAACTGTTGGAGGTGGGAAAAAAGACTGTGACTATGGGTACAACTGTCAGAGGTGGGAAAAAAAGACGGTGATTATGGAGAGGTTGATGGCAACTTTGGCTCACCCTTGTGCTCAAACCCTCAAAAACTCTACAGTTTTATGTCTCTCTGATACCAAATGTTATGGCGAAGCCTAACAAATTTTATTAATCTCAAAAATAAGTCATTACAAACAATAGAGAGAGTTGCAATATGTAGGCATTGTACAACTTCTATCCAGTCCATGTAAAATGGATCACATCAACCTAAACTAAGAAATATGCATAAATACATATTTGTTTGAGATCCTCCAGAACAAACATTCTAGAAACTTCCCACAAACATAGGGATAGAAACTTATCTCTTGGTTAACTAATGACAGCTAGCACCTAGTATCTTAAGTTAAAGTAAAAATTAATTAATTTAACTTATTACATTATTAAATTTAAACTGATGATCAATTAAGTTGGGTATTATATCCTAACAATTTACTCTCCAAATCTAGATGATAACATTCCAACAGCAGCTTGGATTCACATACCATCATGTGTAGTAGTTTCTTATCTTTTCACTTTTACAATGGCTTAGATTAATTCAATTTTTACATTATGAGAAGAAATTAATACAATTAAATTTCCTTGATGGTTTCCCATGGAGAAAATGGTGCATTCAAAAAACATCCATCAACACCTAACACATTTATATCACCTACCAAAATAATGATATTACTTTTCATTTACCAAAACAATTATATTATTTTTCATTTAGAACTTTCAATACTAGATTCAAAGTGGGGCATTTTTAGACACCTAAATTTGGTCTTTGGCAACATAAACTTTTGCATACTTTGACATCCTTATACACTTGGAAATTGAGGTAATTTGTAATTGAGGTAATTGGTAATTTGTAATTTGTAATTTCCTACACATTTGTAATGTGTTGGCTGTAATTTGTAATGTGTTGGCTGTTGATGGATTTTTATTTGGTAATTTGTAATTGAGTGATATAAATTTGTAATTGAGGTAATTGGTAATTTGTAATTTGTAATTGGTAATTTGTAATTTGTAATTTCCTACATATTGTCTTAAGGATGTCAAGGTAATATGTAGTCCATAGAAACATATGAAATCAAAGAGGTCAGAGTTGTGTGATGTCAAATGTAAGTCTGAAAAGAGGGTAAATTATTTGAGCATGATTCACACACTTTCACCTAGGTGGAAGAAATGCATGGTTTTGAGGCCTTTTCAAAGTAGTGTTATATAGGCAACACTCAACGATTGTGGTGGTTGGGGTCACTCTGAATAAAAAACACTAATCCATTTTTAAGGGTCCCTTCTATCTTGCAAGCACAATCAAGGTCATGAAAAAGAAGACAAGAAACAAGTACCATCGTAGAAGATTGAAGGAGTTAAAAGAACTTAGAAGCGTAGCGCTAATAGTGGTGAAGTAGTTTTAAAAGTAGAAAATCCTCAATTTTTTTGTAGGTCATTGCTGGTAAATTCATACTATTTCAATCTACCACATGTGTCACCTCTTTTCGATAGTGTCTAGACGTATCAATCTCATATTCATTGTCTAAGAATTTGACATAATACCTTCTAACAATTTCCAGCTATTGGCGCCCCACTAATAATGGATCGACATCTACAATTAGAGAAGTGGTCTACCTTTTTGTGTTATTAATTATTGGTTGTGTAATTGTTATACTTACTTTCTTAAATCAAATTCAAAATATTGTGTGAATGGACTAGAATGCCCTAATCACATGGTCTGAATTTATATCGTACTTTTATTAGATTGTTCAGCTCACATTGTAAAATAAATAAAATAGACTCGTCACCATTTGGGATCTCAAGGTCATTGAATGTGATCATATGTTAGGAAAATCTTGCATTCGGTAACATACTAGTGAGACCATCTATGGGATGAGAATCAATAGTAGAATATGTGGGAGGCATTATATGGAAAGCCATATGTAACTTTTCACTCTTCTTTGTTTCTTGTATTGATGATTAGGGAGAGGAACCATAAACATATTAAGATGTGAATTGGGTTGTAAAAATGATTTGTTTTTGTGTATCACTTCCATCAATTTGAATAATTTTATTTTCAATAAGCTCCTTAATCTAATGTCACATTTTGAAACATCTACTAGTCGAGTGTTTGACACATTGATTATAATCACAATATGCATAAATATCATGGATCTTAGGTATCATTTGAGATGTGATAAAGTTTAAGGGCGGAGGCAAGGAAATAAAGATTAAATTCAAGCAATTATTGGATTAACTTATGAGAAGGCTCAAATAGACGTGTAAGGTATTTCCATTGAGGAATAGTAAGGACAAACATTATACTTGGTTATGGCATTAGAGTTACAATTTTGTTTGTATCATTTACCTTTTGTAGAGTGTCTTATTTTGGAATTTAGATCTTGTGGAGGTGGAAGTATTGCACTTGTATATAAGCATGTTAGTAGCAATGGGATTAGTCCCACAAACCTTAACTATATGGAAAAGGTCTTCAAAGAATGTAGTTGAAGAACATAACAA
This sequence comes from Taxus chinensis, assembly GCA_019776745.2. Taxonomy (NCBI): domain Eukaryota; kingdom Viridiplantae; phylum Streptophyta; class Pinopsida; order Cupressales; family Taxaceae; genus Taxus; species Taxus chinensis. The sequence continues at coordinate 97,966,157 of CM034150.1, forward strand.
TTTTTGTGATTTGCAAAATGAGATTTATAATAAATACTTTCTACAATTCACCCTCATCAATGTGTTTGGACCTTGGGATAGAATAGCCTTGTATATGAGCATGTAGTATGTCACAGGTTCCTTGTTTGAGATGAACAATTCAAGAAAAAGGGTCTCTTTGATCAATGTTAATAGAAAATTGAGCTAGAAAGTTATTAGCTAAATGTTGTAAAAAAATTATAAACCCTTGGGGAAGGGTGTATTCCTTAAGGCTTTATGGAAATAACTTGCTCAATAGTTTTTCAATACTTGTATAATCTGCGCATATAGTAACAAAGGCTCAATGATGTTGTGGATCAATATTAATTTCATATTAAAAAATCCTTAGGTGAAATAAACCATGTAACTACGAGATAGCTAAAAAACTCAATAATTACACAATAAATCAAGAGACTTTTTGTGATATGCAACGTGTTAGCACCTTGTTTTAGCGATGTGAGTTTCACTCGTATGTCTTGTAGTTGTTGGTCATATGCATCTATACGAGGATCTATAGCAACTTGTGTAGAAATATTAGAAAACATCTCATTATTGGCAAGTATCATAAGGAAAAGGTGCAACAATGGTATTGATTCTAGGAGAAAGAAAAGTAACATGTTATACAAGAATAACCATAATGACTTGACGAAGAGCTTTTGATGCCCCCATAGTAAGTATACTAAGTTTAGGAAACACTTGGGAGGTTGTACATGAAAAAAGCCCTCATTGGTCATTAGAAATACATCTGAACTTTTTTGTTCCCTATGTATTTACATAATTAAGCGGCGGCCCTAGGGACAAGAACAGGCCATATCTAGATAGGGGGTCAAGCCATATATGGATAGGGCCATCCATTCTATACGTGATACGACTGATATCATGTATGCCCCTCTATCTCTATTTGAAGGAAATGATACTAGTCATCTACCCTTATATATAGATATGGCTCCCCCCATATCTAAACTTTGAACTCTGAATGAAATGCTCTCTATCTCTCTCTCTATCTCTGTCTGAACTCTGAATGAGACTATCTCTATCTTAACTCTATATCTCTCTCTGAATGAGAATATCTCTATCTAAATGAGACTCACTCTCTATCTCTCTCTATATCTCTATTTGAAATCTATTGGGTTCGTGTTTATTAGCCCTATCTACATATTGGGAAACACTCTCCTCTCCCAAATCATCTATATATATGGGTCGAGTGGGGCTATGCTATATAGAGAATATAGAGTTGAGTGGCTATCTATATAGAGTAGTTCCTCCCCCTCACATTTCAACAACTGGATAGAGGGAATCGCTAAACTAATCCAAATAGGTTCACTAGTCACTCGCAATTAACACCACTAACCATTCATTCAAGTTAACATTGTCTAGTTGCTTTCAGTTAATCTTTTGTTGTTTACATGTGTGTGTTGGACACACTTTCCTTTCACTATACAACTTTGCTACATGGCATATCCACTCATTTTTTAGTTTCATTTCATATGCATCTAATTACCCAATTTCCCATGTTCTCATTGTAGGGTTGTTTTGATTGTCTGAATGTTAATCGAGTACTTGAGTCAAAACTTGATCCTTATGCTTGATTTACAACTTTGAGTTTGTTCTAGATTTGGATATTCCTAATCTATAGAATCCTTTGCTATTCAAGTTCCAAACTTTGTTCAAATCTTTCTTGGTTCTAAAATATCATTCCAAACTTTAGTATTAAGACTTTTGTCTTTGCGGTTGCATTAATCCCATTATCTTGTTCACTATACAATATAATTATTTAAAATCAAGTTGCTTTCAAGCATTAACAACAATGATACAAAGGCATATTGTGATACACTTTTATAATTCCAAGCAACTATCATAGGAAATCCATAGTTATGTTGATCACGATCAGAGTACTTCTAACTTCTCAAATTAGGACCTAGCGATTAAGGCACAATACATAGTTAACTGACTGGGGGGAAACCTTGTTGTATCAAAGGTCCAACCAGTCATAAGGATAATTACTTGTTATTGGCTTCTTGCATAATTCATAATGACAGTATTAATGAAAGAATATAACATAATAAATGTAGTTTAAATCAAAACTTGTAATCAAGACTCTTAAAAGTCCTAATTCCCTTCCCAAATTCCTCTTAAATGTATTTAAGAGAACTCTAAACTATTGGATGCCAAATGAGGCATTCATTAAGTTTTGAAGATAGAATTCAAGTCCCAATCACGTCTTTGCAAAGCATACAATGTATCATATTGTATACTAGTTTTCAAGTGTATGTGCATGTATTTTGAGTACAACATTATAGTTAATGAACCAAGATCATTAAATGATGACCATAAACCACTTATATAACTTAGGATAACAATAATTTATGACACATCCTAAATACAAGTTATCATAAAGTTTCTTCTTCAACTTGAATTAAATTCAATTATTGATTATTAAGCAACCCCTTTGACTCATTATCATAACAAGGCGATATATCTATCTTCTTCCATATTACACAATGAGCCAATAGCTTACCCATAGTAGCTTAATAAAATGACTACACATGGGAAATTGTAATGTCCCTAATTTGACATTTTGAAACAATTTTGGATTTACCAAAAAACCCCTAAGACATCACAATTAAGATCTGAATTTTAGTGCAACAAACCCTTAAAAATAAAACACAATAATCTAATTTTAGTTATTTAACACAGCAAACCTTTGAAACCAAAAACAAATCAAAACAAAATTTATTCATTTATTTTGCACATCAAAGCCACAAAAAAATAACCGAAGGTTGATTACAATCCTTCCTCCACAAATGACACACCAAATGGGAAGATAGAACCAAAACATGAGCATGCAAACTTGAACCATGAATATTTTCCCACCAAAATGATGTCGACAAAGGTATTTGTCCCCAAAAGGTGACATCAACCCCTAATCAAGTCCTAAATAGGCTCCAAATGTTGGATCTGATGATGCCCTAATTGTAGTCATTGTATTGGATTGAAAATCAAGCCTAAAAATGTGCCTTAGCTGAACTGAAAGCTAAATTTCTCTACTGAAGCGTAGCTATAACTACTGGAGAGGGTTACCTTGGAAGATGAGAGTGTTTTCGTCCCCAAATAGGCATGCAAAGGAGGATTTTCGTCCTCTACTACTATAGTATAATTGTTTGCATCAAGCATACACAGGAGAGTAATGTAAAATTTTCAAGACAATCCTTAAAAGAAACCCCCAAGCTGCCTTTTATAATTTTCCATTTTCCTTTCCCGAATTGCGGGCTCCACTTCAGGCCTTTTCCTTATTTTTAATCAACACTTCAAAGGTAATTAAAGCAATTTCCAGTTGCAAGATACAATTTACATTTCAAGAAGGAAAGTATGACATAAAAACCATATAACACTTCCATTATTTGCATACATGCAAACAGAGTCGTTCTATGAGCTCCTTGTGAATGACAAATGCACAGAAACTACTAACTTCCAATGATCACTGTTGTTCTAGAAAGTAAAGGATTAAATCAACTATATATGCATAAAATCAAACAAAATATTCATGTAATATGGCAAGCACCTGCATATTACATGGGTCAGCATACTTGCTGGCATGGCTCCCATTTTATCTGTTAAGCAATAAAATATGGAAATATTCAATGTTGTTAACACATTTTCCAGCAATGAAAAGGAAAGATAGTGAATCCAACTATAGCCCCAAATCATCATTATTAACCCAAGGAGAGTAGAGTTAGAGACGAAACACAATATTTCACTTTTAGCAAGGCAAAGAGAGATAGAAGCTTCTATTTTGCTCCAACATGATAACTCGGATTTAAGAGAAACAACAATTTATCTTCACCCAATACATTCAACACACAATTCCATCATGGCAAGCATATGAGAAAGGATAAATATAGAGAGATTTCGGGATTAACTCATCAAACCACAAAGGGAATATACTTCATATCGAAACCATACAAAGAAACATAAATATTGATCACACACACACGTAGAAGAATATATACCTCTTATACATAATAAAGCGTGTATACAGAGATGTATACCCATATACGTTTCTACATATATTTACATATATGAAAACATGGTAACCATATTCAGAATATCCTAATCCAGAATAATTGAATGCCCATATATAATTAAATAGACGAGTGAAAGGAAAAACCATGCCCGAGTATAGAAGGCAGTTGTGCCCTTGCTCGACCACGAGCCATATCACAATCTACCAGCCTTATCCTAAAATTTAGGCTCGAGCTTCACAAATCCTACAACCCTATTCTTTAAAATGTCGTGCCCTAGGTTACCCTTGCATTCTTTCGAGCTCAAGGGAGAACACATGGACCTCCAAATTTATAACTTCCCCACTCGCCCTTCATAACAGTCAGTTTGCTAAGGTTTTCGAGAAAATGTCTCCCAAATTTGTGTGTGATTTGTGCAATGCCATAGACTTGGCAGCCATGTCCAGTTATGGTGCTTTATTGGTAAATTCTCGCTCCTCCCAAACTCAAGTTTTCCTTCCAAAGATTCAGGTAGGATTTCATGCAAACACCTTTCGAATGGAGTAATCATTCACAGAATAGTGCATTGCAATGGAAGGTCAATGCCAGCTTATACCAGACTCCAAAGTGTTCCACGTTCTTTTCTATTTCTTGATAGGTATATACATACAATAAATATTTGAAGTATAAGTTTGAATACTTTAAGTTATATCTTATATACATACTTCCAAAATGTCTGAGAGTGGTTTCGAATGGAGTAATCATTCACAGAATAGTGCTCAATGCTTATACCACACTCCAAACTGTTCCACGTTCTTTTATATTTCTCGTTAGGTCCTTGACACCCACCACTCTGTTACAGTTGTTTTTATTTTTTTATTCTTATTACATATTCCATATATAAATCAAATGTTTATTACATATTCCATATTATAAATCAAATGCTTATAAATCGAAACGAGAAATTGTAAGCCCTAAATTCCTCTAAAAGCTATAAAAAGGCACTTGAGCATTACCAAAACACAAACAATTCATTGTTGGTTTTTGCAGTGTAAGTGCAAAGAGCCAAAGAGGAATTGAGGAGGCAGCCATTGCAAGGAGGACGAGATTGGAGACAGTCATTGCTTGCAAGGAGTTCAAGTTTGTTTAGAGGCAGTAATTTGATTTTGAGGAAAATCTAGATGATATATTCTAGAATATTTGTTTTCATATAGACATGATATTCATATATCATATGTATGGCAGCCACATGATCAGTGAAAATGTAAAATTTTAAGCATATTGAATGTTTTGAACCTTGATCCTACTATTATTTTCAAGTTTTGTATTTCTTATGGACTAAAAAATGAGTAAAATGAGTGTGTGTGTGTAGTTTTTTATTATATATGCACAGACGTATCCAAGACATATTGTACCCAAGGGTTTTTTTAAATCGACATATCCGCATACTGAACCCGTACCTGTATCCTGGCAACATAGGTTTCAAATGTTTAAGAGATCTAATACAGATTCTAGGTTTTGAGGGTCTTTTCAAACTTCATAATAAACCAGATTGCAAGATTTTCAGGATTTCAAACTTAGCCATATTTCACACTAATTTGTAACAACTACGTAATAGCAATCAATCCAAGTCCATATAGTAGAGATAAATCAAATGTAGTGACCTAAGATTAATGGTTCAATAACAACGCAAGTTCTAATCCATCTATGAGATGGTTCACCCTTAGTATTTGTAAATCACGCCAACCACTAGATATTTTCAACCTCGATGATAATTGCCATTCATATCAATTCGGTCCACACAAGGTCCACTCACTCCCAAGCGCCACATTCAGGTTTGGAATTTATGTAAACAAATTGTATGCCTCCTCCAACCTCTGATACTTATCATAACCATTGAGACTTGCATTCCATGACACTACATTTCCCAAAGGAATGTTTTCAAACAATTGGTATACATCCTCAAGTCTCCTGTTTTGAATCATTAGTTCCATAACAGTTGTGATTTTAATCAATGAAAATCAGGCTAAGTGTTTGATGAAATGTCAAAATTTGACTTAGGTGAGTTCAGGCAAATTTGATGTTTGGAAATCATTCTATTGGATGTTGTTTGAAGTCTTGTAGGATCACATGTGACTTTGGGCACCAAGTTGTAATCATTTATAAGATTTATTTCAGTGTCTTATAAGCCTTGTAAATCTGCAACAAGGAAAATCCTTAAAGATTATCATGATGAGTCACAAACAAGTAAAATATTCTGCTTGGGAAAATCACATTGGGAATCCCTGCCAAGGAACAAAAATGTCCGAAAGAAAATCAACATGAAACCCTCAAATAGAACCTTAAAAGTTCAGAAAATATGTCTAACTATATTTTTATGCAGATCGTCAAGCATTATTATATTTTAGAAGCAAGCTTGTAATGAATCGGAAAATATCACAATGGCTATTATTACTTCAACGCTATACTTTTAACCTCGTTTTCTAGCAAAGGCAATCCCATGCAATTATGGTAAGAAATTCAATTATTTTCTAGTTATATAAATTTACGATGATGAGGATGAATTTTGGTTGTATAAGGCCTAATACATGAATATTGGGATTTGCAAAATCCACCTCAGTTAGTCTAGCATGCCCAATGAGGCTTCAATGAATTAGGCCAAGTGTACATATAAATAAAATTAAATCCATCTCAGCATTTTTCAAATAGAAATTTAAAACATTTGTACTAGTTTCGCTACCCTACTAGATCTCTACAAGGGTTTTTTCTTTGGGTTTTTCACTTTTCAGTTTCACTATTATTTCACGTATAGCCTATTATTATGATTTAGTTGTAATTCAAGAATATATAAGACAAACACATACTTCTGTAATTGGTGAACATATGGAGGTTTCTGAAAAATTAATAAAAATGCTTCTAAACATCTGCAAAGAGTAAACTAAAATTATCTTCAGAGTATGAAATTAAGTTTCAATGTCTGCAATGGATTCTTAAATTTGAGCCTACTTGGAGACTAGGTCTGCATAAATTACAATAAACTTCAATTTACACAAAAATCCGTAAACTTCTTCGAAGGAGAAATGAGAGACTTCGAACTTCTAACAGATTGCAAACTGACTTTATTTACATTTTTTATCATGCACAGTCAAGAAATTTGATTTATTTCATATTATGTTGCCAATGTAGTGAAATTTGAACCATGCACTGAAATTTGATTTATTTTATGTCATGTTGCCAATGCAGCTATTTGCTAAACCGAATGCAACCAACCTTTTGTCTTAGCAACCAGGCCAGGGTGTTTAATATAGTTGTATTTAATCTTAATTTCCCATCTAGAGTTTGGAGATATACAGCAAAATTTCAAGTAGAACACTGTATCAACTAGAAAGGTTAAATTTTAAGATTCTTACCATTAATAAATAGGTACCAAATTTTCTTTGCATAGCTCTTCACATTTTCCTTAGGGATGTGGACAAACGGCAAGTTTAGTGAGTTTGCCATGTTGGCACAGGTTCGATCTACACCCTTACTCCCTAAGATGTCCTCTTTTAAGATTCTTATCATTAGAAATAGGTATTGAACTTTCTCTACATAGCTCTTCACATTTTGCTGAGGGCTGTGGTCCAGCAGTAAGTTCTAGTGAGTTTGCCATGCTGGCACGGGTTCAAGTTGCAGCCTGACTCCCTAAGATGTCACCTCTTTTAAGATTATTTCCATTAAGAAATAAGTACCAAATTTTCTCTACATGGTTCCACATTTTGCTGATGGCTGGGTCAAGAGGTAAGTTCTAATGATTTTGCCATACTGGCAGAGGTTTGAGTTGCAGCCTGACTTTCTAACATGTCACCTCTTTTAAGATTCTTATCATTAAGAAATAGCTACCAAAAGTTCTCTACATAGCTCTTCACATTTTGCTAATGGTTGTGGTCCAGTGGTAAGTTCTAGTGATTTTGCCGTGTTGGCAGAGGTTTGAGTTGCAGCCTGACTTCCTAAGATGACACCTCTTTTAAGGTTCTTACCAGTAAGAAATAGATGCCAAAAGTTCTCTTCATGCTTTGTCACATTTTGCTGAGTGCCATAGTCCAGTGATAAGCTCTAGTGAGTTTACAGTGTTGGCACAGGTTCGAGTTGCAGGCTGGCTTCCCAGTGGCACCTCTGTGCAAGTAACCATAGGGACATAGAAAATACAAACAGGTAAAACAACCATTTTGGTCCAATATATGGCTGATTGCAGGGTAGAACCTGTTAAGCCATGAAAGCTCATGATTTCAGGATGGGGTGAGGTGAGAGCATGTATAACAAATTTGCATCAATAGCATTAACAGAAAACAAGTTTGAGTAATTGAAAAGGTAAGAGTTTTAGGATTATTATATCGTGAAAGGAGATTCAAGGCAATATATAATTAGGTCAATAACATTATGTAACAAATTTGTTTTGAGCCTTCCATGTTTATTAGGGAGTCTCAAGGTTTTTGTTGGCAGAACTACATGTGTGTCTAGCTGTGACATCAGGTGTGATAGGAAGGCTTGAAGGTTCTCTGCTGCCTTATATAAAGCAGCACCAAACCACTTCGATTTTGATGCTAATGGCAATTCACATAGCATAAATCTAGCATTTTTTTCTAAAAAAATTATGTTACTTTTTGAGAACTACAATTCTCTGCGCTATGTTCATTGAGGACTAGAATTGAACCGACTTCTTCACAGGAAATTACACGGAAATCATCCGTTCTATTGAAAACAGAGTAGGGAGATCAAGACATCGAACAGAGAGTTCAATGAATTTCGTATGGAGTTGCATTGTTCATGTGTATATCATTACAGATAAGAGAAGTTCCATATAATGTTTTGTCAGGGAAGAATGCTAACAATAGCAATAGTATTGGTGTGGACGGGCAAGAGAAAGGCTTTTCCTGCTAAGAACCTTATGGTAGAGAGACGGAGGAGGAATCTCAATTACCGGCTCTACATGCTTCACTCTATCCACAAGATCAGTAAGGTATGTTCTTTCTATTTGTTTTTTTATGATATAAAGCTTTTATTATCATAGTGCAGCTCAAGGTCTTTTGCCTAAAATTAATAATAAGTTTATTTTTTGGTTTGGAAGTCTTGAATGCATAGTGGATGTAGGTTCTCAAGGCTGTTTAGATAAAATCCAGTAATTTGTTTTATGTTAGTGTTTTTGTTCTTCAAACACACTGTCAAAACAGGGCCATTGTTTGTGCTGGTAAAATACAAGAAATAAAAAGTGCAGTCACAGTAGATGCTTGGGCCACCAAGTTATATGAACAAATACTTGCTTCCTTTGAAGTACCTGAATTATTCAATGCAAAATTATATCATTTATGTTACAAACCCTACATGTTGGAATTTTTTGTAATACTAAGCATCAGACTGGCAAGCTACATTGTAGGCACCATTTGCACCGTGCAATGGGTGCTTCTGTTTAGTGACCTCATATAGCAATGCCTTTTGTGTCCTAGAGTTCACCCTTGATGTTTAAAGGCTTGTAGCAGCAGCTCCATCTTCTTTCCAATGTTGTTGTAAGTGTGAACACACAAACTAGGTTTAGGGATATTTCCTAACTAGTTGCGTTTTTGTGCATCACACCAATAAGCTCCATTTGGGAGTTGTAAGCTTAGTTGGCTTTATCTCCTATTTTTGTGTGAGCTGTTTTTCCCTCACAAATACATTTTGGAAGGAGTTGTTGTGGATTGGTTGTCTCCTTGATTTGTGGAGATATCCCTATCTCCCAACATAGGTTGTCCCACCTATTTCTACGGTGAAGATAATCACGTATCCAGCCTATTTAATCTATTGTTCCCGGATGTGGATGCAGTGAATTTCTCTTGAATAATAATATTGTTTGTTGTGTGAGAAAGATCTAGTTTGTGAATCCATTTCTGAGTGTGCTTATGTGCAATATTTTGTTTTAGCTCGCTGCACAATCATATAGGCTGCTCCCTTATGGTATCAGAGCCCTTGGATCTCTTCCTAACCACCTTCATGTTTATTGTTGGTGCACGATCAGAGTTGCAGCAGAAACGAAATTTGCACTCTGCTTAGAATTAGGTTCAAAGTTATCTGATTGCATATCTGTGTATGGTTAGTGAATTGATTTGCATTGACAAGTTTTTAAAAGGACCTGAGTTCATTTGTTGTCTGGCCCTAGCTTGGCCTCTGCTCTGCATCTTTGTCAGCCCAACTCGCTCTTTACCTCGCCAATCCGAGTTCTTGTAACCCCATCTTCTCTTGGCTTGGTGGCTAGTTTTTTGTGCAACTCAATAACCCGAGTTGGTTCACCTCTACATTGCTCGACACTAACCTAGACCCTAACTCAGCTTGCAACTTTGCATCAAGGTGGCATCTTGCTCGATGGGTTCTCTATTACAACTTGGCCTTTTGTTTTGACCCCACCTCGACAGGTTTGGCTCGGCCCATGTACGTATACATCAGTGCTAACTTAAATATGTAACTCGTCCGGCTCAGCCCTTTCGACTTCAACTCGCTCGGCCGCATTTGGGTGGATTATTTGCCCTGGCTTGGTGGCGACTCGGCTCCCCTGTTTGTCAATCTTAGCGGATCCTAACTCAGCGGCGACTCGGCCACATCGAAAACCTCCCTCTGTCTGCTCTGGATCGGCCTCAACTTGACCCTTTATCTTGGCGGTTTTTGTCTCTATCTCGAGTAGGTGCTCCCAGCTCGCTCGACGCCTTCCTCCAACAACTCCATCTTAGTCTCAAGTATCCTCGGATCTCCATCGCATTGTTTGTATTGAAGTTTAACTCGACGTAATTTCCTTTGCTCAACCATGCTTTTTGAGAGCTTGAACGATCAAAGTTAAAACCCTAATTCAACGTCTCTTTTTTGTTTTCCCAATTCGAAGGAAAATATAAAAAATCATGTCATATTTATGTATGTGGTCGGAGTGTAGCGCAGTGGTGAAAGCACTGAAGTATTGCATGTTTGGTCACGAGTTCGAAGCTCACCGGCCTCCAACTCGTCAAGTTATACCTTTGGCTCGTCGAGCTCACCCTCATTGTGGTCACTTCTAGCTCGACCATTCAACTCACCCACCAACTTGTGTGTTGGCTCACCCTTCAGCTCGCCAAGTTACCTAAACAACTCACCGAGCTAGATTTTTTCTAAACGAAGGATTATTATTGGAGGTACAAGATCATTTTTTTGTAACTTCATTTTTTTTCGAGGAAATATTATTTCCATTATTGTTCTCAGGGGGGAGTACTTTTTTCTAATCAAAATATCAAAGAGTGCGGCCTCCTCTTCAGTTCCCGCCAACATAATGGACATTCATTTGTTCACATATTAAATTCGACAAACTATCATGCATGGAAATCAAAAATGGAACAATTGCTCAAATCTCGGGGTCTCTAGAGTGTGTTTCAAGATTTCGTATATGCCTTCACTAGTGAAAAAGACAAGTACAATTATGCGTGCAAGTAAGACGAAGCTTTGGGGCTCGATTTGTTGAATGTTGCAAAGAGTTTACAGTTCCACATTTTTGTTGCCAAGTCTCCAAAAAAGGTATGGGAAAAATTGAAAGTTTATTTGGCAAGATAAATGAGTTCAAATTATTGCAACTAGAAATGGAGTTAACATTATGTTCACCTTCAAATTTCCCTTCTATTAAAGATTTTTTCACTAAGTTTAAGGAACTCAAAAGTCAGTTGAAAGATGATGGTAGAGATTAAAAAGAAGATGAATGCATTTTCTTAATTCTATCAAAACTAAAAAATCTCTTTATTGTATTTACATTTCTTTTCTTTTTCACAATGGATGCCCTAGGAGATCAGTTTAAAATGCCAACATTTGAGGTGTTTTGTGATAGCCTGATAGGTTATCTCATGAACAAACAAAGCTAATGCCGCTCGATGCCTTACCAAACGCAAATCAGTGATTGGTATCAAATTCTCCCAAGGATAAATGGAAACCTAAGCAGAAATCAGGACTTAATCCTGCAAAATTCCCAAAATCATCTCCTACCATCACTGAATTTGTAATATCCCTGACAAACAATTTTAAATAATTATGGATATTTGCACAAACCCTAGGGTAGCATTACGAAATCTTATCTTTTATGACAACAATAATCTGATTTTTTTTAATAAAAAACAACAAACCTCAATATGTAAAAAAACAAACTTTTATTTATTTATTTCAAATCTGCTTTAATGAAAATACTAGAATGTCTTATTTTTTTTACATACAATTATTTTTTTTACAATTGTTGAACCGAATGGAAAGATGAACATAAGATGAAAGCATGCAAACTGTTTTAACTGAAATATGCCGCTAGATGTGGCGTCAGCGAACTGTATTTGGCTATTCCCAAAGAGGAACATCATATTTGAACTGGTTGTTCTAGATGCTAAAAAAGCCTTGAATATGATGCCTTAGTTGAACTGAACTGGATGAATATTTGTACTTTGAATGATCACTGCAACCCTTGGATGGAATTGTCAAGCTTAGATATGAAGGTTTCAGTCCTCGGATCTGTGTGTAAATGAGGATTTTCGTCCTCTATTACTAATGCAGAAATAGAAGTTACTTGCAGACAATGAAGTAGTTGACAAATTTCCAATATGATCTAATAATTGAAATCAAAGCTCTATATTGTGTGATTAAAACACCATTAATGGATATCTACAAACTCAGATTAATTCACAGGAATTACAGAGTTTTAACAAACTCAAACTCCACATAAATATATTATAATTGTTGCAACATACAACTCTTATCTTCTCGGTTACATATGACTCCATTATATAGGAGTGGAGGAATAACAAATCTCTCAACAAATTTTGTTTCCTCATGAAACCAATTCTCCTGAATAGTTTCAACAATAAACAAACATAATAATAAAACAATACTAATTTGTTTTATTATTCTAACTTACTAACCACCCACTTTTCACCCTATTTACTTTCACCTTTAACATTTACATTTTACATTTTACAATGCATAAATATAAAACCATATGATAAGCACTAAACCATAGAATTCCTAACAATAATAATCCCCAAAATCTGCTTTTATAATCTTAATATCTTCTCCCAAAGAGTGGCGCCACCTTTAGAGCTTCATGCATGCTAAATTAACAATTAAAAATTATTTAACTGATATATCCAAGGTTGGCACCTCATCTACATATAAAAACTTGATGTTCAAGCAACACTTTTATCTTTGCTACTCCATAATAGAAATTCTTTATTTTATTATTATTTTATTCATCATGCACTCACTTTTGCTTTTGGCACCCTATATTGGAAATATAATATTATATTCCACTTCTGCTTTTGGCCCCACTTATTAATAATATTAATTTAAGTGTCTTTTTTCTAATTAAAATATAAAAACACCGTTGGATCACTTAAATTAAATTTATTTTCCTCATTAATTCACCTTATCTATGGGAAATAAAAAAAGAATAGGCTTCAAATATCGAGAATTAATTAACTATGAAAAGGGGACATTGCAGAATCTCCTAAAAATACCGATTCTCCTAAACCTTTCAGTCCAGATAAAGGGAAAAAGTCTCTCAAAAAGAAAGTATATGATCCATGTATATATGGTAGCAAGACAAATCATCCTAAGTCTAGATGTTTTGTGAGAATTGAAACACTGGAAAGGACCATGAAACAACATGAGCTTTCAATTCCACCTCTATCATCATCTTCCAACACTGGTCAAGGGAAATCTCTATCTGCTCGGGCCTTCTCTCCATTGAACGATAAGTGGGTTTTTATTCTAGTGCCACACATAATCTAACTCACTCTGGAAATTTGTTAAATTTAGTTTCTACTTGCAGCACTTCACAAATTATGATAGGAAACTCTACTTCTATTGATGTTTTGGGAGCTGCCATTGTCAATATGCCAAATGGTCTTATAACTTAAGTTCTACACGTTCCCAAAATCTCATCAAATTTGTTATCTATTTATCAAATTTGTCAGTTTGATGATGGGAAAATTGTTGAATTCTCACCAAGTGGTGTTGTAATTAAAGAATTGAATGACCATAATGATATAGTAGCTACGGGAGTGATGGATCAGTCTTCTAGATTGTATCTCTTTAACAAATTTGAGAAAATTGCAGGATCTTCATTGATTGCTCACTCTGATTCTGTGAGTAAACTATGACATAAGAAGTTTGGTCACCTCAACTACAGATATTTGCAGCAGCTCTCATCTCAAAACATGGTAACTGGCCTTCCTAAGACTTCTTCTAATGATAGTGTTTGTCTAGGTTGTATGCTTGGTAAGAAACATCAAGATCCCTTCCCAAAAGAATGGGTCACCCATGCAAAAGCTCCTCTTGAGTTACTACATAGTGACATTATGACTTTTTTTACATGGTCATTTTTTGGTGCTAAGCACGCGTTAACATTTATAGATGAGCACGTGTTAACATTTATAGATGATTCACTAGAAGAACTTAAGGGTATTTTGTGAAATATTAAAGTGATGTATTTAATAATTTCAAGGCTTTTAAGGTCTTTGTTGAAAAGCGGTCAAGATTATCACTTAAAAAGCTCTGCACTAATAATGGGGGGAATATATTAGTAATGCATTTAGAGATTTTGTACTGACCATGGAATCCTGCTTCAGTATACAGTTCCTTACACCCCTCAGCAGAATGGTGTTGCAGAGCAGGAAAACAAAATACTCAAGGAGATGGCTAACTACATGATTCAATCTAAGAACTTATCACCAAAGTTTTGGGTTGAAGCAGTGAATTGTGCCAACTACATTCAAAATAGAATTCCTCACAAAGCAATTCAAGGGATGACTCCAGAGGAAGCTTGGTCAGGCGAGAAAGTTAATGTATTTGATTTTTTATTTTTGTGTGAATTGTTGTTCACTCGTGAATACATTTGGAAAGGAGTTGTGGATTGGTTGTTTCCTTGATTTGTGGAGATATCCCTATCTCCCAACATAGGCTGTCCCACCTATTGCTAAGGTGAAGATAATCATGTATTCAGCCAATTTAATTTGTTGTTCCCGGATGTGGATGTGGTGAGTTTTTATTGAATAATAAAATTGTTTGTTGTGTGTGAAAGATCTGGTTTGTGAATCCATTTCTGAGTGTGTTTATATGCAATATTTTGTTTTAGCTCGCTGCACAATCCTAAATGTTGCTCCCATATCCAATTCAGTATGAACTGCTGTTACAAGAAGGGGAATTACCCGTCCTCAGAAACCAGCACCATGAAGTTTGAATTTCAGGTCATAACTCAAAGTTATTAAGCATAAACAAAATTTAAGAGAGCAATTTCTGGAAAAAATTGTGTATGTGGTTTTATTAATGGGCATTGAAGAGGATACACAGTTTTTTGAGAAGTTGATCTTCAATTCAAATAGGATGTGTAAACACTTTCTGTCATAAGCATTGTGCTGAAAAAATTAAGTGTCAATCCAACAGGTAGTCTTAAACTATCATGGCTACTTTCATCACAAAAGCTCCATCTAAGAGCAATCCTTCAATAACTTTTCTTGTCAGGCTGTGTTTTTCACGAATGTAAGTTTCGAATACGGTAATCCTGTAAAACAAACATTGTTGAAATCAGAAACCACCAATTGCCTTCATTAAATGTGTCTTGATTTCCATTCATCATAGGGTTTTAATTTTATAGTTTTCTTTTCTGTAGTAGGCTTTCATCTTATCTTTTCTACACTAGTTCCACTTTTTACTGCCTTATTGAACAATTATGGTAATTTGTGGACATTAATATAACTACTTACCTTCTGAAATGCAGATTTAAGGATTACGTTGAATATTACAAAAAGCTGACATTTACATTTCACGAGGATGCCACAACAAGAACAACTACTTGCTTCTTTTTAAATACCTGAAAAGAAGCTTGGGCTGCTAGTTATAGGAACAGATACTTGCTTCTTTTTAGGTATTTGAATTATTCAATGTGGATTTATATTCAATTATGTTACAAACCATCCGTGTTGGAAGTTTTTGTACTACTAAGCGCTGGACTGGCAAGCTACATTGTAAGCACCATTTGCACCCTGTGAGAGGTGATTCTGTTTAGTGACTTCATATAGCAATGCCTTTTGTGTCCTAAAGTTCACCCTTGATGTTTCAAGGCTGTTTTGAAGTTTGTAGCAGCAGCTCCATCTTTCCAACTCAGTACAAACTGCTGATACAAGAAGGGGAATTCTTGCTCCTTAGAACTCGGGACCATCAAGGGTGAACTTTAGGGCATAACTCAAAGTTGGTAAGCATAAACACTAGACTGCAGGGAAACGCTAAGTACCCCCCCATACCGGGCCTGATACGTACCGGGTACTGGTACTGGTACTGGTACGCTGTAGGTACGTACCCACATGGTTTTTTTAATTTTTTAAGTGCAAATAAATAAATAAAACTTGAGGGCTTTGACTAGAATTGAACCTTGGAAAGTTCGTGTGAGATTCAATATTGCCAATAGGTTCTGAAGGGTCAAGAGAGATGAAAATGACTTCATTTGGTTGACTTACTATTTGGGTGCTTTCTTGTTGCTCCTCATGGGTCCTTTATTCTTCAGTCAATTTGGAAGGCATGGGAACAAGTGAAGCACTTGGTGGTTGGGCAGCCTATCTTCTCTTCCTTTGACACTAGGTGCCAAGCTTACAAATCGATTTTGTCAAATCTGAAATATAATGACAAGATCCTGGCCTTGACAAGAGGCTGCTTTGCCTCCTTTGGTTTGAGAAAGGAATTAAAATATCTCGTGACTTGTACAGATTTGGGAAGTGGATGGAATGGACAGACGTTACAGCTTTCTATATGCTTCCTCAATCTCAGTTCAGAATATATACAATGCTCAGAAATGTTTTCACAGCTCCCTCTACTGGACTAATTATGGAGGATGAGAATGACTTTTGGGATACTATGAGGTGGCTCAAAGGACCCCTTCTCCAAGAGGCTATCTCCAAACAACTCTATGAAAAGATTGCCTTCCCCTCAAACCTTTCCTTGGGCCTTAACAATAAGTGAAATGTTTGTGAGCCCATTAGTAGATGGACTCATAGATTTAATGTTTTGTGGTCTTCTTGTATTCAGTCAAAGAAATCTTGCTTTAGATGGCTTCCAATTCATAATAAGCTTGTTGTTGGCTTCTAATATTTTACAGGTTGTTGAGACTATAAGCTTGTTGTTTTCTTTAAATTTTTATATATATTTATATTTTTTACTTTTTAAAAATATATTGTACGAACATACCCACATCGTACCGTACCCGAGGTTTTAAAAAATTGTCATTTCAGCGTACCGTACCCATACCCGTATCCGTATCCGTACGAAAACAGTCTAACATAAACATGGTTTTAGAGAGAAATTTCTGGAAGAAGAAAAAACTGTGTATTTTATTTTATTGATGGACATTGAGGAGGATACACAGTTTTTCCAGAAGTTGCTTTCCAATTCATATAGGCTGTGGAAGCACTATTTCTCAGAAGCATTGTTCTGAAAAAAATGTCAATTTAACAGCTAGTCTTACACTATCTTGACTACTTCCATTACAAAATCTAAATCTAAGAGTTATCTTTAAATAACTTTTTTTTTATCAGGCAGTTGTTTTCACAAATATAAGTTTGGAAAGAGCAATCCAGTAAAATGAATATCAATGATCAGATACCGCCAATTGCCTTCATTAACTCTGTGCCGTGGTTTCCATTCATCACTGGGTTTGAATATGATAATTGTCTTTTCAGTATTGAGCTTTCATCTCATCTCCTCTAAACTAGTTCTACTTTTTACAGCCCTATTGAACAATTATTATCATTTGTGGACATGTATCTAATTTCTTACCTTCTAGAATGCAGATTTAGGTATTACCTTGTATTTCATATAAAACCACTGACATTTACATTTCCTGAGGATGCCACAACAAGCACTATTTTGGCCTGCTCCCAAGCAATTTCATAGACCCCTTGAGTTCAAGTCAATCAACCCAAATTGGCTTTCCTTCCTTGCTGCAGCATTGATTTCATGTACTCTGACATAAAATACCCTAATCCCTAGCCGGGCTATAATTTTTAAGCAACTAGGACAGATCGCAGATGAAATAGAGATCCCTCCATGTCAGGCAAAGAAACAGATTACCTTTGGTTCCTCAAAATATCACTTCCTGCGTACCATTAAAAGCTAAAACAACCATTAACATGAATGAATTCCCAACCTATAACAGTGAAAGCATGAAATTTGACACCCGAGCGAGAGCACAGTTTGCCTTAGTGGACAAGAAATGAACTCATTCTAGTGGGGAGAGAAGGGGGCATGTTAACATGCGTAGTGTTGCATCACCAGAGGAAACAAAGTCCTACCATGCCTCCCTCATGGAGAGAAAATGAGGATTTAGTGGTGATTTGTCTGCTTTGCAAGTCTTATCAAAAGATTTGGTAGTGTGTGTTGTTTTCTTTTGGTGTATCTCGAGCACAATTCATATTTTGGTTGCATGGAATGAATTATATGCATTTTGGTTGTATGTTATGTCATTGTCACATGCATCTAGGTGTTGGTTATAGGAGCCCCACATGAGTTGGGGTTTAGTTGGGCAACGAAGAGGAGATCATGCCCTCGATTGTGTAGTTGGGAGGTAAATGTCATTGGGATTCTCTTTTTGGTCATGAGAATAGAAACTTGTGAAGATATCGAAAAGTTATTTAAGGTCTTTGGATGGCTGGAAAATTTGTTAAATGTGATATGTATTGCAAAGATTTGAAATGTGTTGTAAGTTTTATATGATTGTACAAATCATTGAGAAATATGGGAAACAATGGAGAAAGTTGTAATGTTTAAGGTGAAGTTATTGTCTTGTGTAAGTTTACGGAAGGCTGTGTTTAAATGATGAGATGCAAGAATGTGACAGTTCCTTTGATTTGATTGAAGGTTTGAATGAGTATGAAATCGAAAAAATGGCGTTGTGAATGTAAAATATGTAAACAAAGAAAATACGTTGGGTATGTAAACGATTTGAATGTATTTCAGAAATATGAAAATGATTGAATGAATGAGATTTAAAGGTCGATGTGCAAAATTTACATGTTACATTGCAAATGTAATCCCAAATTTTGGTTAAGTATGAATAAACCAGCTTAACCCAGACCAAATCGGGTTTTTAGACTGTCTGAGCAATTTTGCAAGCAAGTTGCAAGTTGCTCCCGAAACCCCGAATCCCACGTTTGACTTATAGTATTGGGCAGAGATTCGGAGTTTTGAAGCAAGTTTGCATCTTGGATCCAAATTGTTTTCAGAACCCTGAATCCACTAAAACTAGTGTTAGGTGGACTTTCATAACTATCCCTCCCTATGATGGATAAAACATTACCCTTCATTTATTTACAAAGCAAGTATTTCTAATGTTGCACAGATTCATTGTGATTATGGAACCTGTCTTATGCAATGAAAACATGTACCCTGTTCTTCACCTCAATCCAGCTGCACCCTGGCAGTTTTTTCACCCCCTTCTCTTTCATCAATTTTCTCACCTCCACCATTCTATCCCACATTCTATCTGCAGCATACAAGTTTGACAACACCACATATTGTTAAGCATTTTGTGGTTCCAACACAGAAAGACTTTGTGCTGCACGCCTGGCTAATCCTGTATTGCCATGAATCCTGCAGGTGCCAAGCAATGCCCTCCACATACTGGCATCTGGCTCAAATGGTGCATTGCATATCAAGTTCGCTGCTTCATCCACGAAAATAGCCTAAAGCACATTAATCTCTTCTTCTTTTGGTGTTTATATTAATGGATGTTTCGCCTATGTTCATACTGATGACAATTAAAAAAGCTTGCTAGGAAAAGTGTGAAATGCATGATTACAGTTTATTGTTTACTGTTGCTTACAATATTGACACAAAGAAGCTTGAGGTTTCCTATGCTCGTTCAGATGCATTTTCTCTTTATCAATAGTCTCATCTCTGTGTACCCTGCAAGTGGGTTTTCCCTATCCATTTGTACATCAAATCTAGAAATGTTCAGGTATATCTAATACAATCAACGGGGAAATCTCAAATATTTAATTATTCCAATTTGTTAAGGTAATTGGGAGGCAGCCCTAAAGCTTGGAAAAAATCGTCATTCTTCTCTCCTTTGCTCAGAAATAGTGAATGAAAATTACCCTTAAGACACAAATAGCTAATCACATTTTCTCTGAGAGTAATCACACGAAGCTTACAGAGTAAAAATTGACAGCCATAGAAATAAATTAACAATCTTTTAAACAAGTAAATACATTTTGACGAGTCCAACAGACGAAAATAGCCTAAAGCACATTAATCTCTTCTTCTTTTGGTGTTTATATTAATGGATGTTTCGCCTATGTACATACTGATGACAATTAAAAAAGCTTGCCAGGAAAAGTGTGAAATGCATGATTACAGTTTATTGTTTACTGTTGCTTACAATATTGACACAAAGAAGCTCGAGGTTTCCTATGCTCGTTCAGATGCATTTTCTCTTTATCAATAGTCTCATCTCTGTGTACCCTGCAAGCGGGTTTTCCCTATCCATTTGTACATCAAATCTAGAAAGGTTCAGGCACTCAAAGACCCAGGGGCATGAATCCATTCGGAATGCAACTGTCCCCTTACCCTTGACAATCTTGAAGGTCCAGTCAGCACAGACATAACACCACAGATAGCAGGTTCACCATCACCACAAAGTTGGTCTCCCCCCTCCCATGCAAGCAGGAAACCAGTCTGTTAGATAAGCACCATCCAGTAGACTCCCCACCAAGTAGCAATGTAGCCAAATACAGCTTGTTGTTATGCCCCTTGTTAAACCTGCTGTGACAAGGGCACCATGGGTTGAGGTGGACAAGAGAATATCTGCAATCCCCTCCACACAATGGGGCTCTATCACCAATAGTCAGGTCCTCCAAGTCAAGCTTCACAGCCTAACCTACCAGGACAAACCCTCACCCAGCAAGGAAGTTGTTATTCGCCAATCCAAATCTTGAGACTTATGTTTCTTGCAAACTCTCACTATATTCCCTGCATTTTAAACTGGAATTAAACACATGTTGAGCTTTCCATTCTTGATAGCTGCTCCCACAAAACATGAATTCGCAGACTTGGTTAAAATCCATTTAGTTCCCATTATAACAACCCTCTGAAGCAGGCTCAGAAACACCCAACATACTGCTAATTCTGTTGAAAGGAAGAACTTTGGATACAAACTATGAACAAATTCTCTGAGAGAATTGATGTCTCAGTTCACACTTGATGACCCATCATCAAGATGAGTGATCAATTGGATACCACACGAGCAATCCCTCATGTAGACACTACACTGTTTTTACAAAATCTTGAAAGACATTGTGATCTACTTCAAAAAAATTGAGTTTCCTTGGTTCTCTAACATCAGGCAAAATGCATCTTAGGGTCAATTTTGCATTCGGTCAGTATTCTCACCAAACTACAATAACATAATTTACGTATTAATGTCTAAAGTTCCTGCATTTTAAACTGGAATTAAATACATGTTGAGCTTTCCATTCTTGATAGCTGCTCCCACAAAACGTGAATTCGCAGACTTGGTTAAAATCCATTTAGTTCCCATTATAACAACCCTCTGAAGCAGGCTCAGAAACACCCAATATACTGCTAATTCTGTTGAAAGGAAGAACTCTTGGATACAAACTATGAACAAATTCTCTGAGAGAATTGATGTCTCAGTTCACACTTGATGACCCATCATCAAGATGAGTGATCAATTGGATACCACACGAGTAATCCCTCATGTAGACACTACACTGTTTTTACAAAATCTTGAAAGACATTGCGATCTACTTCAAAAAAATTGAGTTTCCTTGGTTCTCTAACATCAGGCAAAATGCATCTTAGGGTCAATTTTGCATTCGGTCAGTATTGTCACCAAACTACAATAACATAATTTACGTATTAATGTCTAAAGTCACCTTCAATGGCTAATGGGATTCAAAAGCATACAGTCCAAAAAGTACATAATGAGAGTACCTGGTGTGTACCGAATAAAAAGATACATAGCTCGAATAAAACAAGAACATATAGTGGCGACACGCTGTGCCAACACAATCATGAAGCAACAAAACCCTAATACGCAATGCCTGAAGATAAAAAGCTACGCCATACAGGCAATATCCTCGAATCCGAGGTTGAATGAATGTTAGCGATCATAATTGTTTGACATAAAATATGAAAGAAAAACTTCTTAACACAAGAAAATAGTAAACCATTAACAAGGAACAACATCAATTACCTAATCTGACCATAATCCATTACGAGACAATTACTTTGGAGGTAGGGAGGGGCAAAGTATCGGTGATCGACATATAGCTCAGTAGAACAAACTGATCTAGGATAGAGCTCCAGTTGGAAAATCATCAATGTTTACTTCCAACACTAAAAAATAATAATCTTCAACATGGCAAAAATTCATGCACAAAACAAAACAACGGCATGGATGTCAGAAGTTGCAGCAGGGCAACATCATGAAGAACCCAACCACCACCTTGTTACGATCAAACATCATGGAAAAGGGATTTCAAGCCATCTTTTCTTTACAAAAACATATCTTGAAATCTATCTGCTATTCTAAATATCTAATAAACGTGGTTTCAAACACTAGAAAGGATTCAATTTTCAAATTAAGCACTTGAGTAAGTCTTTGCCAAATAGATACTTCATTCAAAATAATAGCTCAACCAAATCAAAAAAAAAAATGAACCTGGCAAAAACCCACCTTGCTAGAGAGAAATTATTGTTCACTCAATCTTAATCCCCTTCAGTTTCAAATCCATACGATACAGTTGTAGCTGACCTCTCTGCAACACAAAATAAAAACATGTTTCATGACTTTCTGCCTCTCTTTCTTTGGATGGGACCCTTCCCATATGCTCGAAGTCTTGACCGGCTGACACCAGGAGCTTTCTTTTGGCGTTGCCTCCTCTTTTTAGATTTGCTTTCCACTTCACCATTTGTTTCTTTTGAATGGTTAGAAACCTGGCCGTTCAAACTTCGAGCATGATCATGCTCGCCTTTACCTTTCCTGTTAACCTTCATTGTTTCCTTTGCAAAGCTGGGTTTACCATCATGCAAAGCTACTCTTTTCCTCTTCTTTTGACTGAATTTATTGTACTTAGAAGGCTTCCATTCTTCAGTTCGATACGGAGCTAACTTCTTCAGTGAAACATACTGATTCAATTCCTTGTCATCTGTTGATAAAATCTCTTCAGTTCTTAAGCCGTAGGTATTTGATGGAACCTCCCTATACTTAAAACGAGTAGGAAGATCTCCTATCATGTCCTCATAATCCAATTTATAATATTCTTCGAGTTGCTTGTCAAATGACATCTTCTCTCGGAGAGAAATTCTCATTTTCTGCCTTTTCTTATTTTTTGAAATATCCTCAAAAGCATCAGCATACCCTCGAACTTCATTTTCTTCTTCTTCCTCCTCCTCCTCTTCCTCTTCCTCTTCCTCTTCTTCTTCTTTGCCCCTAACAATAGCCTCCTCTGAATTCCAGTTAGAATTTTCATCAACTGCACCTTCAGGATTCAATTTCTTATGTTTCTTGACATTCTCCCTTGCTGCAGCAAAACCTCCTTTCGATTCTCTTCCATCCCAACCTTTTGAAAGACCTAAAAGATCATCTTCTGCATCAAAATCTGGTTTTTCCAAATCATATTCATCGTACCCTTCAAAGTTTTCATCTGCATCTAGAGACCCATAGTATTTGTCTCCAAAAGCCTCTCTCATCTTCCCATCATACTCATCCGGATCAAAGTCCTCATCCAGATCCTCTTCGTCCAATACCTTAACCTGATCATCCTTTATCCCCGCAACTTGCCTGATCTTCTCAAGCTTCTCCATAATCTCCTTCTTCTTGATATTCTTCAAATGCTTCAACTCTTCCTTCCTCTCAAATTCAGCATGAGCCAGCCTATCCTTCTTCTTCTCCCTCTGCTGCTTCCTCACATTCGGCTTCTTCCTCACAGTTCCCTCAGTAAACCTGGCATGTCCCAACACCTGATCACCTGCACCCTCCTCGAACCTAAAATTATAACCAGCCTCAAACCTCTCCTGCTTCTCCAATTCCTCCTCATCCTCGGAAATCCCCACATCCCCATACCCCAAACTCCCCTTCTCCTCCCTCTCAATCCACCCTTTAGTCAACAAATAGCTCTTCAAAAACCTCTCATTGTCGTCTAAATCATCATCCTTGCCAAAATAATCCTCCAGCCTCCGCGCAATATCTGCGTCCTTAGCCCGCTGCTCAGCCTCCTTAACAGCCTCATGTTCCTCCTGTTTTTCACGCTTAAGCTCCTCTGCACTCTTCTTTTTCACTGTAAGCAAACCTCCATCATCGCTGTCATCATCATCCTCGACACCCATCAAAAAAGCCCTCTTTAGCTCATCTTGCTCCTCGGCATAGCTCATAGAAGTAGAACTCCCCTTTTTTCGGGTTTTTAAGGTTCGTTCCTCGTCGTCAAATTCAGGCCCGTTTTCCAGTAAATGCTGAGCCACAACATCTTTCAAATACATTACCTTTTTCTTCTTACCTACTTCATTTTTCTTCTCTTCCATCTCTTCATCGTCATCGTCATAAAGCTTCACATCTTTCTCGTAAATTAATGGGTCCTTCCTTTTTACCTTGGCTAGGGTTTCATAAAACTGCAGATCTGTTTTCGCTGGAATATACCCATCTTCGTCTTCTTCGTCTTCAGAGGATTCATCATCATCAGAAGCACCAGCTAAACCCTTTTTTTTCAGCTCTTGCAATCTGTGAAGGGCCTCGCGATCCTTGTTGTGGGCAAATCTCTGTGCATACGCTTTATTCACCTTGATCTCTGTGAAACCTTTCTCCTCGCCATCGGAGTCTCCAAACAGGTCCATCTTTCCTCCCTTCGAAATCAAAAAAGCTCGGTGCAGCAACCTGCAAATCAGAATTTGTGAACCGTTTGAAAAAATTGTATCTGCGAGTTATACGTTAGAAAAAAATTGTCCCGATAAAATATCTTGCATTTTTCATTTAAACAACAACCTTCAGGTGTCCAATCTGATCAGCTCGCATGTGTTAGACTTGTAAACATTGATAGTGAGGATAGATGAAGAATCAAAGAAGAGTGTTTAAACAAACCCTATAAAGAACTCATTGAAAATTAAAGGCCGTTCAATGCAATCATGCACTTTTTCAAAATCCTTTGAATCTCCTCCACGTTTGTGCTGTGCTGGATAAATGAGAGTCTCTGTCAATGGCCTGTAGATAGTAAGCGGCTACCCTTTGGGATGTTACCAGTCGGGGCTTGGGTCCACATAAATTCATTACATCTGCTGAACGCAATCCCAAGCAAGGGTTAAATTTGACGGCCGTTTAGACGTTTTTCGTGATTTTAGACGTAAAATACTTGTAAATATCTTATCTAACCGTCACACGTGACTTGCATATTTAAAATGTGACCGTCAATTTCTATATAGATTTGTATATGAATTATAAAAATATATATAAACATATATTTAAAAAGATATAATAAATATAAAACAATTAATAAAAATAACCTCGTTTTGTGTTTTTGAAAGGCAATATTCAAAAATTACCGTCACCCAAAAATTGTTTGACAGGTATAGGTGGCCATCAAATTTAACCCCTGATCCCAACGACGGGATTGACGGTGTCACGTTTTCGGCTTTGTGCAAAAAATGATAACAAACTATGTATAAGCCACGCCAGGGGAACCGGATGGGCGACCGGATGAACCGGTTTACGCGGGTAAACTCCCTTCCCGAAAAGGAGTTAATGCAAGGTGGTAGCGGCGGCGATATGGAGGATTCGTCAGAAGATTTGGGAGCGCTTTGACTCCTCCGACACTGACGAAAATTCCGGCACTAGAGATTGTATGTAGACTTGTATAATATTTGGACCCAAAAATTGCCATGTAGCTTTATAGAATTCACAAGGAAACCCATCAACTCTAGGTGTTTTCTCATTAGCCACGCATTGCAATGTTACATGAAGATCCTCAAGAAATAAAGGGGTGTCACATTGAATTTAGTTTTGGGTGTAAGCTTTTAAGGAATAATATCAAGGCATTATCGTAAAATAACATGTATTTCCTCTATCAATTTTTGAGTTTAGAAAAAAAGCTTATAATGCTCTATAAATGTTGATATAATTTTATGAATACTTGTAATCATGTAATGGACCACCTGTAAAGCTTTAGTATGCTCGTGATCTAGCTTGGCATAAAGGGATTTGAAAAATTATATAGAATCTCTATTTCCCACCTTGAGCCAATGTATCTAGGCATAGATTTTATCCCCTCTAGAAGCATAATTGTCACTGAGTTTGGGCTTATTCCTACGCTTTATAACCATGGATTTAAAATGAGAATAAAAGGAATCAAATCCAAGAAGACTCGAAACCATTTGGCATTATTTATTTAGAGCACAATCCGCTTGTCTACAAACTCGAGACACATATTTGCCGAAGTGGTAGAGAAAGGTGTCAATGTGTTCGATGGGTTCATTCCATCACTCAATATAGATAACAACATAGGGATGATGTGGAGCTAAGTTCCACACTTTAATAATGAGATGAATTATCCCTTCATGGGTCAACAACAAGGTATTCAGATAAAATTGATTGTTTGGCACTTTAAATTGGGCTCCACGCTACGTCATCTGAAAACTAAAAGGGTTATGATAAGAAAACACGCTAGTTTTTTAGAAGGAGACCGAAAAATTACCAATGATGTCAAAGGTGAACATTTGTTTCCTAAAAATCATTTGATGATCAAGCCTTTTGGGACATCTCAAAAATTGGATCAATTAAACAAAGGTTGTATAATAAAGGATCACTACATGAATAAGGGTTACGACAATTCCCAATGGGTTTTAAACCATAACCATGCTTCATGCTCCCTAACAAACCAATCCATGGGTAACACTCTTTCTTTATCATTGGGATGTTCAACCATATTAAAATCACCATAAACTGGTAAGAAAACTAGAGGTTGTTTATCAACCAATTCCATAACTCTATTATTTTGGTACCATCATTGGAGGCATAAATGTTAAGAAATCCAAAAAAGAATCCATTAATTTCTAGTATGACCCAAACTACTTGATTTAAAGGATCTACCAATTTGGTAACAATTTAAGGATTCAATATTAGGGAAATGGAAATACCATCACAACCTCTTTCCTCGCTTATACATAGTATATAAATGTGTGAAACCTAAAATAATGCAACTTAGAATGGTCTAGAGAAGGAAACCTGTAATCTTAATTTCTTACAAACAAACCACATCAAGATTCTCAATCATTTGAAAAATAAAATGCAAAGAGAATTTTCGTGAGGACTCTATCAGTCCTCTTACATTCCATGAGATGAATTTCATGCAGGAAAATAATTTATTTTGAGTTCCGCTTGACCATCCTACAATTTTGTATCAAGATCAATAAAGAAAAATAGTTAGATAAAAGAGGAAAATAATGTGACTCAAATTTATTGATGAGAATGGAGTGGCGTTTAGCCCCATTATCTCACCTTAGTGACTTATATCCATCATGTGTAGGACTACCCTAGTGTCACATGGGTTGATAAATTTTCACAACAGTTCTAATCTCACTAAAAAGATGTTGAGAATTAATAATTTGGCACTACTTGGTGAAGATTGGACTTGGGGAGCTGGAGTGTAAACAGTGGGATTTTTCGCAGGTAAATGCGAATAAGACATAGGTTGAACAAAAAGGATATGGGTTGACATGTGTAATGGTTTTTTTATCATGAAATCCTTCCTATTAACCACATACATCCAACCATCACTTGGAGAAGAAAATTTGACTTATCAGTTGTAATGGTCCTTGAGAAGGCTTAAATGGGGTAGAATGGGACAATAACATATACAAGGTCAGGGGCTTGAGATGTGAAAGTGTTTGGAAATTTAAAGTAGGTACCCTTTTGGGAAAAGTGAGTAGAGTCCACATGGATTTCAATGTTCTTGTGTAAATCTTTAGTGAGTTCAACCTCAACAAAAATCCTCTTGTTTGGGAAAGAAGAATAAAAGCAGTCAACATATTGGAAAATAACTTAGATAATGGGCTTAAAATTTATGGTATAAAAGAACATAGATGAATTAAAAGACCTGATAACTCGAACTAGATAGGTATTTTGAGGGAAAATTAGTTTGAGACCTTACAATCTAGAGTCTAAGCGGAAATAAAAAGGAGTGTGCTTCACAAGAACTTATAACTCAACTTAAGAAGCATAACTTGAATTTGTGAGGGACATTTAAGAGAAAACCCATTGGTGAGATTCCCAATACTTGAGACAAATATACCATTATATTCCTAATAGTGCTTAATCTAGGTTTATAGGAAGCTTTTGGAGGGGATGTAACAAAAAAAAAAGTAATAAAACCGTTATTCAGATACCATCTAATAACGTGTTCAACAACATCATAATTCATCACAACAATTAGACTCATTACCTTGTTGTAAACACTGGGAAATAAATTCCTCACATGTTTGGGAACTATT
The DNA here is from genome assembly GCA_019776745.2 of Taxus chinensis. Lineage (NCBI taxonomy): Eukaryota > Viridiplantae > Streptophyta > Pinopsida > Cupressales > Taxaceae > Taxus > Taxus chinensis. The sequence goes on from CM034150.1 coordinate 97,994,719, forward strand.
GTCTCCACCTTTTGTGACAAAAGTTATAACCGGCTAGTCAAGAGCCATATAAATAGGCATAAATGTTAAGAAAGCCAAAAAAGAAGCTATTAATTTCCATTATAACCCAAAATGTTTGAGTTAAAGGATATAGCCATGTAGTAATAATTTAAGGATTAAAACTCAGGGAAATGGAAATACCAAAACTAGCTCTTCCCTTAGTATACAAAATATAGAAATGTGTGAAACTTAAAACAATGTAACTTAAAATGGTTTGGAGAAGGAAGACTGTAATCTTAATTTATTACAACGTCAAGATTCTCAATCGTTAAAAAATAGAATGCAAAGAGAATTTTTGTGAGGACTCTATTAGTCCTCTCACATTCCATGGGATGAATTTCATGCAAGGAAATCCATTATTTTGAGTTCATGTAGACACTAAATAGTGCACTTTGGGTAATTATCTACTACTATTCATATGATTCCTAAGTAAGAAAAATACTAATTAACCCATGTCTTTGGCCACCTTTCTTTGCTTTATGTTACCACTTTTGGACTTGCATCCTTACTTGCTTAGTCTACCTTTTTATACTTCGCCATTTATCATCCTGGACACCAACGCCCAGCCAAGAGCCCTCGTCCCCTCTGGGCGCCTCTATCCCCTTTGTACTTTGCTCACACTTTTTCGGTCCTCTCTAGTCATTTAAGCATCTTATCTTTTTTGTATTAAGACTTTTCAGGGTTAATTGCAACATTGAAGCAAAGGAATCATATAAATATAAAGTTATGTGATCATAATAAAGGACCAAGCACTAAGAATTAGCTATCACCACCTAAGGTTGCATCCATCAAGCATTTAAAATCTCCATTGCATCCATCTAGCACCATCCAAGGGATACAAGGGGGGTTATTCTGCATACACTTCATAGGAGGGAAGTTCATTCTATTCCATGCACACATCTATTACAATTCTTTGCATCTAGCTTACTTGCTCGCTATCAAGTGTGACACGTGCAAGAGCCACCTAGGGCACGATTCCACACACAAACACATAGAACTACATTGGGTCTGAGATGTAGTGCAACGCTCAATCGTAAGTTCACCATTGTGATAACTGAGGACAATCTGAACCCTCATTTTGCATCTTTCTTTTTTAGGATTTGATGTCTTATTGAGGGTTTTGTAGGTTTATACTTCATTGCAAGTTTCCAGCAACCTCATCGATCATAGTGTGACCACCTAGTGACCAAAGGAAAATGATAGCGAACAACTTGCGACACCTCAGAGGAGGTTCTTCGAGCTTTTCTGCAAACCCGGGTGCCCAGAATCAGGTCTAGGGAACCTACAGGCGCCCCTGTCCCTCTCCAGACACCCCAGTCTAACCTGTTCTTCTAGATCTGCATTTCTTTGGGTTTTTGTGTGATGCTCATGCTTCTCACACCTCAGTACAGTTCAGAATTAATTACAAATTAGCTAAGTACCTTTTTCTCCTCCTTATAATTATGGATTCATAATTTATTGCTTAGTTGTTTGGGTGTAATTTATGTACTTAATTTTTATTCATTTACTACAATCTTGCATTTAGATTAAGCATATAAATTCACATTTTAGCTTAATTAGTTCCCCTTGACCATCCTACAATTTTGTATTAGGATCAACAGAGAAAAACTGTTAGATAAAAGAGGAAACTAATGTGACTCAAAGTCATTGACGAAAATGGAGTGGTGTTAAGCCCCATTATCTCCCCTCAGTGACCTATATTCATCACATGATGGAATACTTTTGAGTGTCACATGGGTTTCAAAATCATCATTGTAGTCCCAACCTCACTAAAAGGACATTGGCAATTAAAATTTTGGCTCCACTTGGGTGAAGATTGGACCTGAGGAACTGGAGTAGAAAGACTAGGAATTTTCTCAGGTAAATGTAGATGATACATGGGTTGAAAAAAAAGGATCTAGGTTAACATACGTAATGGTTTTTTTCACCATGGAAGCCTTCATGTTAACCACAGAAGTCCATTCATCACTTAGAGAAGAAAATTTTGACTTAGTTTGTTGTAATGGTCCCTTAAATGGCTTGGAATGGGATAGATTGGGACATTAACGTATCTATAGGTTAGGGGCTTGAGACATGAAAGTGTTTTACAAGTTAAAGTAGGTAAAATTTTGGGAAAAGTGAGTAGAGTCCATTTGGATGTCAATGTGCTCTTTTAAATCCTTAGTGTATTTAACCTCTACAAAAATTCTATTTTTGGGCAAGTAGAATAAATGTGGTCAACTTATTGGTAGATAACCTAGACAATGGGATTAATAATTTATAGTATAAAAGACCATAGATGAATCATAAGACCTGATAACTCGACCTAAATAAGGATTTTGAGGGAAAATTGGTTCGAGACCTTACAATCTGGAATCCAAGTGGAAAGAATGAGGAAAGTGCTTCACAAGATTCGACAACTCAACTTAAGAAGCAAAGCGTGGAACTATGAGGCATATTTGAAAGGAAAAAACCCTTGGTAAGGTGATTAATACATGAGATAAAGATATTAGATTCATAATGGTACTTAATCTAGGTTTGGAGGAAGCTTTTGGAGGGGATAGACAAATAAAATAAACAATAAAATAGTTATTATGATACCATATAATAACTTGTTCAACAACATCATAATTCATCACAACATCAGGAGTGGAATTAGACTTATTACCTCATTGTAAACATTGGGCAAAAATTTCCTCACATGTATGGGAGCCATCCTCTTTTCCTTCTGTAACAAAAGTTACAACTGGTTGGCTGAGAGTCGTATAAATAGGATTTAATCCTTCCAAAGCATAGAATGCATGTTGATATTTACCATGACAAGATATGGGCAGTCTCATGAAAACAAATTGAACTAGCCAAAGGAGAAGCCAACAATGTAGACATGAGTGACAACATGCAAACCCTACTAGAGCCAAATGTTTTCAATCAAAAAATAGTTTTATTTTTAAAATAACATTATAATCTTTATTGAGAAGTGCCACGAAATAGACACCTTGGAAATTATTCCCACTATCCCGAGTAGGTCTTACCATTAAACTTATACAAAAAAATGAAAATGAAAATAAAATCTATTATTGAGACAATGATTTGATAACAAGGTAATGCTCGTAATTTGTAAGTTAATTTAATAGAAAAGGAATTAAATCTAATTGCAGAGTAACTACTGTGATGAATGATGTACAAATGCTAATATAAAATGAAGACATAAGCAAACAAGCATATAAACGTGAAACCCTAAGCAAGAGAGGGAGATAAAGAGACTTAGCTGATTTCTGAGTAGTCTAGAAGTGATCTGGGTATGTGAACTGTTGAAACAGACTGAGAAGAGTGTCGTCAACGCTTGCTGGAGGTTCTGAGACTTGGGAACGTGTCATACATGAGCGCCCACATGAGGATAGGAGTGCCTAGGCGCTAGTGTCTATTATGGGCACTGGTGTCTATGCGAATGATCCAGATCTAGTCTCTTCCGTGCAAGAGGAGCTTTACTGCTAGTCTTTGTTTTTCACTCTGGTTTCACTCCTTGATCATTGAATGTACCTGTAATATACAAAACAAGTCATCTACCTGCACATGTCCATAAACAACATTAAATCTAATAAAAAAGATGCAAAATGTGGATTCAGACTGACCCCGATGATCACCCAAAGAGTGATCTTATGACCAAACGATGCACTACATCTTAGTCTCCATTTAGTTTTGTGTGAGAGTGTGTATAATGATGCCCTAGGATGCCCTTGTGCAAGTTTCACAATGATAGCAGGATAGATCTAGAATGTAGCAGATGTATAAAATGTGTGAGATGAAATAAAATAGACTTCCCCTCCTATGTTGTGTATGCAGAGGTGATGCAACCCTTGTCCCTTGAATGAGTGCACTAGATGGATGTTTTGGAGTGTTTTTGTGTCTTTGGATGAAAAATTAGGTGATAGTGTGTAACGCTTAGTGATGTAGACACAAAATCACACACTTACTACTATTTACTATACCACCAAGTATGTTGTTTTATATATGGATCTTGCGTAAGAAAAGTATTCACTGATGGCCCACTGTCTAGTCTGTTTGTTTGTCTTGCTTGTTTCTATTGTTTTATCTTTCACACTTGTCACTCATACACCCAGCTCTGGTCAGATCACATGGATCCCTGTCAGTCAGTCTCCACTCATTTGTCATCATTTATCTCTAGACACTAACGCCCAGGAATGGACACTAGTGCCCAGGCACTCCTGTCCATCCTAGGCGCCCATGTCCTCTTTATGTTTTGATCTTATTTTTGACACTTGAGGTCGGTCTTTTTCAGTTTTTCCCACTCATATCCCGAGGTACTAGTCGGCATGTCGGGTCATTAGTGTTGAAATTCAAGTAAGAGATCCCTATATAAACACAACATACATACCATTATAATGGGCGGACAATTCTTATCAAGGGCTATCTATCTACATATCTCAAGGGACTGCATTTGGGCACATTACTCTGCATACACACTGCATAGGAAGGGGAGTTCATTCTATTCCATCCACACATTTACATTTTATCTAGCTACTGCCCTGCTATCTTGGTGTTATTGGTCATGAGGGTGACCTAGGAGCACTATTGCACACACAATCACATAGAACTACATTGGGTTTGAGATGTAGTGCAATGCTCAGTCGTAAGTTTACTAGTTAACAGCTGAAGAAAGTCTGACCCCTCATTTTGCATCTTTATTTTTTAGGATTTGATGTCTTTTTGAGGGTTTTGTAGGAGGATATTTGTGTGCAGGTTTACAGGTACCTTGGCGATCCAAGTGCGACATACAGGTGACCAAAGGTGAACAAGTGTGAAACCCTAGTGACAGTATCAGAACCAGGTTCCAACCCTTTCTGCAGACTCCAATGCCCCTAGAGAGGTCTTGGGCACCCGCAGGCACCCTTGTTCTTGCTCAGGCGCCTGTGTCCAGGCATTTCTACCTCCTCTGCATTTTTCTAAGGTTCGTTGTGATGGTCTGTGCTTCTGTTCCATCATATTCTCCAGTTTAGAAATATTTCAGGATAAGCGAAAGTGAGATAAGTACCCTATCTCTTGCATTTTCTTGTACATTCAAATCAAATAAAATTTCCTAGCACTTGTATTTCATTGTATATCAATTGTAACAGATCTTTGCATTTAGATTTTAATAAAATAATTCATATTTTATTAAATCATTTTGGTGAACCCGTAGCTTAGAACTCCTTTCCCTAGGATCCACTAAAACCCTAATGGCTAAGAATAACTCTTCTCCTCCTAGGCTAACCATGCCTCATGTGAGCATTAATCCTATTTATGATGAAACAACCATAGCTGAACTTAGTGCTCTATATCGCAACATTATTCTTCCAGATGATACTCAAAGGCAATTGTTAGCTCATGAATGTAATGTTCCTACTAGCTTTGATCATTCTACTATTAGCATTTTATCTGACCTGACAAGCTTCTCTGGTTGTAGACCTTGTTATTCAGTCATTCGTACTCCACCTTCTTCTATTTCTACTGAGACTTTAGATGATGTTATTATCAGTTTTATGCTTAGTCTTGATGATGATGCTTTAGCTAAAAAATGATGAAAATAAACATGTGCATGATGTTGTTTCTCATACTAGTTAGGATGATTCTATAGTTGCATCTCATACTCCTTCCATTTCTGAAAATGTTTCTAATAATGCATCACATACTAGTTCTCCTCCTCCTTCATTATATGTTGATGATACACTTAATGAAATCCTTATATCTAAATCTTTGTCTGATATTGATGATACACATACTAGTAATGATTCTACTTCTTTGCATACTGTTGAATGTGAATTTTCTACTCTACTTTCATCTTCTTCTGAGATTGTCTCTAGTAACATGCATGATTCATCTCCTTCTATTACTTCATCTCTTAATAATGCTTCTGATGCTAGTCCTACTACTTCTACCAACACTCCATGTTCTTCACCGCCCATTACTTCTTCAACACCTATATCTAGTGTGCCCTTAGCATCGACTTCTTCTACTTCTCCTCTTGACATCCCTATGATCACTCATAATGGAAAGATACAACCACTCAATACACCATCTACATCTCCTACTATTCCATCACAAGATATCTTATCACTCATGCATGTTGTTGGTCAATTACAATCTCAGGTCCAATCTCTCATGCTTGAAAGCAAAGCCTATTATGCTTCTATCGATAACAATTCTTTACATGGAAACCCTATTTCGAAAAATATTCACAATTCAGCATTCCCTAAGGATTTCATTATGCCTACATTTTCATGCTTTGATGGTACTAGAAATCCATATTTACATCTTAAGCATTATCGTCTAGCTATGGCTTCTTATTCTAATGATCGTTTATTGCTAAAAGCTTTTCACCATAGTCTTATTGATGACACTCTCCAATGGTACACACACCTACCCTTTGGATCTATTAGTACCTATTGTGAGATGGAAGAGGCCTTCCTTCAACACTTTATACTTAACAATGGCCCTAGAGTCACATATGATCATTTACCTAGCTTACATCAAGGCAAGATAGAGCCCATTATTGATTACATTTTATGTTTCAATGCTTGCATGCATCAATTATTTTTTCAGCCCATTGAATTAGAAAAGCAATTCATCTTTTGTCGTGGCTTGATTCCTACTTTAAAACAATGCTTGCAATATGATACATGTGAATCATTCACACTCTTATGCTATAAGGTCATCGATTTAGAACAAGATCTCATTGTTGCACATATTATACAACCTCCTACTATCGCTACTACTGTTGCATCATCTAGTTCTTCTCCACTTCCATCTGTTGAGTGTCCTCCATGGTCTCCATCTCCTCCACTTCGTAAGCAAGTTTATTCTTCTCCATTACATAAGCATCCTTAATCTCCTCCATACGTCGGGCTCCACCTCAGACTTTTGCATCTCCTTCATGGGAGCCATTACACTTTTCTCATCACGCAAGACCTTATGATGTGTTGTGTGCCTTGCTTGACAAGTGTTTGATTCACTTATCTTTTAATCAACATCATCCACCTCATCGCTTGCAATAGAAGTGCGATCGAACTTATTGCAACTATCATCGTATCAATGGCCATCATGACAATGTCTATTGCGCCCTTCATGATAGATTACAACAATTAGAAGATAAGGGTGTCATTTCCTTTGGCTCTAGCTCTCGTGAGCGGTCTATGTCTCCACTTCCATGCAAGTGTGTTGTTACTCTAGTTGACTTATCTCCTTCATCTAGTTCTAAGGTCATTATTCGTCCACCACCACAGGTTGTTGTTCATGCGCGCTCTCCATCTCATTCATCCACTGCTACACCATCTCATCTGCTACTGCGTAATGCTACTACTACACATTGGCTTCCTAAGCCATCAACATCTGCACTTCCCACCACTGCATCACCCATCATTGACACCATCTCATCTGGCATTCAGTTTGGTTCATACACTCATGTTGCTTATGCCCCACATGCTTCCACCGCTCCATGCCCACTTGGTCTTTGGTAGGTGATTTTATCACCTTACCCCCTGATGACACACTCGTGTTCTTATGGTTCTTACATGAACTATTGAGGGATCTGTTACAATAAGAACCTCGCTCCATCTCTTGTGCTACATGCTTCATCGATCTATCTATCTAGCGCACACTATCCAATCATTTCCTGATGATGCACTCTTGCTTTACGGTTCATTCTTGACTGTTGAGGGGTCTTATATAAATGAACCTTATCATCTACACACTTGGGGGCATCGTTATTCTTCCCCCCTCTCTTCATCATACTAACACATGCTTAAGTACACGTTTACGATAATCTCATTCATATACTCTCTTATATCATTCATTTATACATACTTTACACTTTTTTCATCACAACTCTATTGCGTGCATATAATACACTATTCTCATCATTTATGTATCTATAATCACATTAATCATCATTACTCATTAGTTAACATCAAAAACTACACATTGCAAATCAAATCAACAAAATAATGATCCAAATATCACCATCACGTATAACGACAATAATCAACACATCATACATCAATCATACGAGTCAATAAAAATCATCACATCATAAGCCAATAAACATCAATATAATGATACATATATGCCAATATATCTATATATATATATATATATATCGTTCATAATCATAGTTATTTATTAAGTTAATATAACTAGGAACAATAATAAATAACAATGCAATATGTAATAAATATATAGAAATGACCCAAGAAACTAAGTAATGAAAATGTGAAACCCTAATGTGCAAGTAGGGTTAAGAAGGAGCTTAGTTGATTCGGAGGCTGATGGACTGTGTCGTAAAATAAACTAAATATTATAGAAGCAGAAACAAACATGCAAGAGGTCCGAAAAGGATAGATCTGAGCTGTTTAGCTGGACTGGGGTGGACCTAGGAGAGGATCAGGGTGCCTGTGGATGCCCTAGTCTGAGTTATGGGCGCCTTGGTCTATGCAAGAGGTCCAAAAACCAGATTTGGAGGGTCAGATGATGATCTGAATCCTTTGCTTCCCATTGCATGTAATTCACTCCTCTGTACCAAATGTCACCAATGATCAATGATGAAAGATAGACATGCAAGACCCCAAAACAAGCATCAAACCCTAAAAAAGAAAAATGCAAATGAAGGGGTCAGACTGTCCTCAATAGCCACAATGGTGGACTTACTAACTAAGCATTGCACTACATCTCAGACCTGATGTAGTTCTATGTGTGTGTGTGTGTGTGATCATGCCCTAGGTTGCTCTTGTGCTAGTCACACTTTGTGAAAGTAGAGCAATAACTATGTGTAGAAAATGTAATAGAATGGTGGATGGAATAGAATAAACTTCCCTCCTATGCTTGTGTGATACAGATGAACTAGCCTTGTGTTTTGTGATGGATCTAGATGATGCAACCTTAGATGATGATAGTAGTGCCTAGTGCTTGGTCCCTCATTATGGTCTCATAACTTTATATTTATATGGTTCTCTTGTTCTAATTTTGTAATTAACCCCAAAAAGGCCGATCACAAAAAAGATAAGAAGCTCAAATGGCTAGAAAGTGCCCAAAGAGTGGTGGAAAAGTGTAAAAAGGATCAGGGCACCTTGACTTGGGACCAGGTACACCTGAGATGTAGTGCAACGCTGACCATTGTGGGTGCCCCAGTACTAGCTTGGGCACCCCAGTCAAGGCTAAAATGATGAATTACAAAGTAATGCTAAAAATAGACTAGGCATGTATGTGGTGAGGTCAGAATGACGCAAAACATAGAAAAAATAGTAAAATGGCCAAAAGATGGGGGTTAATTAGTACTTTCTTCACTCAAAAACCATATGAATAGTAGTATGAGACTAGGACTAAATAATGTCTAAAGTGCATGATTTTGTGTCTACATTTTCCCCCACTTTATGTTGGTGAGTGGAAAGCTCAGTAACATAAAGTAGATAGAGATGCGTACTTGATAATCCATGTAGAGTGATGTAGAAATGTGTTGAAGGACTAGAAAAAGTGTCGAATGACAAAAAGATGATGGAGTGTGGAAACTAAAGATGTAAAAAATCACAAAAAAGTGATGAGAGTGAACCTAGGGTGGAAATGCGTGTGTAGTTGCTGATGTGTGTAATGTACCTGCATGGTTAGTATGGTGTGTGCTGCCACAAAATGTTGTTGTTGTTTGCCCCCATTTGTTTTAGTTGTTGTTGTTTGTTGACTTCTTGCTTCTCATACGGTTGGACCTACAAGGAGAAGATGATCAAGTAGTCAAATACACATGTATATATGTAAAAAAACATGTATATGTAATGAAAAGATTGAAATGAAAGTATGAAAAGTGTAAAAGGAACATGTGCACCTGATCCATGATGAGAGAAAGGGTGTAGAAAGAGGATATCATGTCCTAGGTTTTTTGGGTGATCCGACGCCATAGGCCGAAGAAGTATAGGGAGGAATTATGTTGTATCCTCCAACCTTTAACTGCTTCCCTGAATATGTGTGAAGATATCTCTGTACTGCCTAGTTTTTTGGGTGATCCAACGCCACTGGCTGAAGTAGTGTAGAGAGGAATTCTGTTGTATCCTCTAACCTGTAACTGCTCCCTAGAATGCTAAGGACAACCATGTCCTATAAAATCCATTGTGTATAGGGTTCGTAGACTAGTCTGAACCCACTCGTTGTATAACCCACAATGCCAAAGGCAGAAACTGACTGAATTGAACCAGTGTAGAAGCGTTGTGTAGAATGTAAAACCCCAAATGATTCCCCCCCTCTTTGGGGGTGCATGCGATGTCACTGATAGGAGAATGTGGCCCCAAAAGAGGACCAACCGCATGAACTTTGTAACTCTTCCCTGCAGGGGGAAAGGAATGCACTTGGTAGAAACCAAGGCATGCACAAACAAGAAGGCTAGCCAAAAACAAGTGTTAGTATGAACAAACATGCATGTAGAAAGCAATGTATAAGCTACCAAACAATATAGTAATGGAAACATGTAAAAAGACAAAGTAGACCACCAAAGTGGGTTGCAAACATGGGACACCACTCATGATGTCGCAAGACATGCAAGGCCATAATGGCCACATACAACAAACAAGTGTGCACACCAAACATAGGGCAAGGCCCACATACAATAACAAACAATAACAATAATGTAACAAACAAGTATGGAAGAAAATATCCTTACATAACAAATGTTGCACATGAAGCACCCGTTAGCATGTTAGAAAGATAACTAGTATGTCAAAAGTGTGTATAACCAAGTAATGTAAAGTGCTAAGTACAAAATGAAACAATAACACCTGTGAGAGATGAATGTGGATGCCCCCAGTGACCAGTGTAGGAAGGGTAGAAGGTGAGCATCTATGTTGCATGTAAAGGATCTGTATCTGTGATCACAACTAGATAAGGGCGTGAACGAGCATGTGTGTATGGTATAGATAAATGACATATAAGAAATCTAACTAGCATGTGTAATAAAGTGACCATATACAAGAAAATGCAAGCAAGAGTAAAAGCAACCAAGATATGCAATATGTTGTGGATGGGTGGAATGGAATGCAAGATGGATGATAGGAGCCTGCATGCCCCCTGAGTGAATGGAAATGTATGCAATGAGGTTCATTTGGTTTTCCCCCTCAGTAGTCAAGAATGAACCGTAAATGAGAGTGTGTCATTGGGAAATGGTCAAAGTGTGTGTTGTGTTTAACGTGTTGTGATGATTGTGTATGTGTATTGATGAAATGTGACCTAGAAATGATGTGTGTGTGAACCTTATAGCCAAAGTGTATATCACGACAAGATGAATGTAGGAGTGATGATGTAGCCTAAAGCATATATCACTACAAGATGAATAAAAGGGAGTGGTGATGTAACCTAAAGTGTATACCACTACAAGATGATAGAATCAGTGACAATTTAGCCTAAAGCGTATGTCACTAACCTAGGAATGTCGCATGATGAAAGATCAAATGATGAACATGTGATAAGGTCCATTTGATTTGTAAACCCTCGGCAGTCGAGTATGGACCGAGGAACTAAAGTGCGTCATAGGGTAGTGAGTGCAGCGCGTAGAAGACAATGCAATATGCGTGATGATAATAGACGACCATGTGATGAGTAGAATGTGTAATGTATGATGTATAAGATGTGCATGTAAATATATGAAGAGTAATGTGTGAATATGTACAATGTATGATGTGTAAGATGCATGATGTAGTATGTAATGCTAGATCGTAGACCAGACAGTATGTATGATGATGAATGTGTAGTATGTGCAATGTGTGGATATGTATAAATGCAAATAATGCACTAGTATAAATATTGTAGATGAAAGTGTGATATATGTATAATGATGACTAGTATGATGTATGATGTATAGATGTATGAATAGTGAAATGTTATAGACTAAATGTAGAATGTATGATGTAAATGAGACGTGATGTGTGGATACCTAATGTGTAATACCTAGTGCAGTGTGTGGGTTCATGTGTAGTAAGCCCTCAACAGTCAAGTGTGAACCAAAGCACAAGAGTGTGTCATCGGGTAATGACGACGCTAAAATGTGTGATGAGTATGCCTATGCAGGAATATTGATGTATGACAATGCAAGTATGAGAGATGTATTGATGCTAATATGATGGGGGTTTAAATACTATGCCCCCCAAGTGTGTAAGTGTGAGTGAACTATCCAATGAAGTGAAGGACAAAGGTCCTTCATCGATGTATGTGATGATGAAAGCGTATGACCATGATCTAATAATGGTGGTATGATAGAAAAATGTTGTGCTGGTGAATGAAGCCTATGTGCATGTGATGGATGAATATATGATGAATATTGTGGCATAAAAAAATGTGTTGGTGATGGAGATCTATGTGATGCTGATTGTGAAGGTGATGGACACCCACGTGGAATAAATTGGGGTGGTAATCTACGTCATGATATAGTAATTATCCTAGGAATGGGCATATACCTATGTGTAGGACTAGCAGAGTGGTGGAGTCGTGTAGACAATGCGGGAGTAGGTGAACTAGGAGTAGATTGTGCTTTGAGTAACATAGAATGTGATGTGCTAAATGAAGTAGGTGGTGTGCTAATGACTATGCTAGGAGATGACGACCATGGAGTTGATGGAGGGACACCATCAATAGAAATAACTTGGTTGTTGTGAATGAATTTAAGTCGCAAATGATTCATAGAGATGATAGATTGAGACCTACGAATCCAATTGAGACCGAGAAGCATGTCGCACTCGTCAACTATGTTTCCAACGAGGAAAGGCACAAACATAGTAAGAGGACCAACTGTAACGTGTAATTTGATGACACCAAATGGTTTGTTGAAAGGGTATTCAATTTGTGATTGAGGGTAACCGATAGCCTTAAGAAGTGAAATAGAGCATGCACTAATGGGCCATGATGGGTCAACCTTAGTATTATTGATGGAAACTGAACCGATAGATGCATTAATGTGTAAGTGATTAGATGTAAAATTTGCATGATAATCATGATTGGAAAAAGAGATGACTAGTGGTGAAGCGTCAGTATGTGCAACTAAAAAGTCAAGAACCCCTTATGCATGAGGAAGCACTACGTAAGATACATGATTATCCAATAAGTCAATTGATTTTTGTATCATGTGTTGGGTAGTGGGTTATTAAATATTTTGAGCTTATGATTTTAATTGATAGGTGGAGATGTTGTAGATTCTGGAAGCTCAATTTGACCATTGTTATTATCAAAGATCTTGAATGATTGTGTCGAAATGGGTAAAAAACCAAAAGCAATGATCAGGTAGAGTGTCCTACACATTGATGATAGTTTAGAATAATGTAGGAATTTTCATCAAAATTAGTTGCCCTTTTGGTCGAGATGGATCTAACTTGTAGAGTGGTGTCCTAAGGATAATCACAATGTAATAAGATTTCTTATCAAGAGTTGTGGTAACAAAATTGTGAGGGATGTTAAACCTAGAAAAGATAGGCCTAAATGGTTATGATTGAAGCTCCTTAGTAGTAGATATTGTGTTGATGTGACCTTTGTATCTGAGGATTTTTTGTAGATGGCTTGAATGTGCCTTTCCCTGAAATGAGTGTAGAGGATGATGCTTTCTCCTGATACTTAAGCTTGCCTATAGCTAAGATCTTGGTTTCACGAAGCTTAAGAGTATGAAAAAGTTGATCAAATTAAGGAGAAGTCTTAAAAAGGAAACTCTCCTAGAGAGGTGACAAGAGACTTTGAATAATAGATCTTGGAGTTCGGCATCTGTAAGTACATTAGACATCTTAGCTAAGTTGTTTTTATAGTGCAAGACATAATCTGACAAGTGTTTGTTAGACCCTTGTTTAAGTTGTGCTAGTTGAGCATAAGAGATCTTAGAGCCAATGTTAATAGAGAAGTGAGCGAGAAAAGTATCAACCAAATGCGTGAAAGAGACTACCGAATGGACAGACAGGTCATAAAACCAACGCATCACATAATATTGCAAACTACAAGGAAAAATCTTAGCGAGTATGGTATGGTCATCCACATAGTTGAGACATGCTACATGGAAATTCAGAGATGCTCTTGTGGGTCACCATGGCCTTTAAAATTGGGTAATTTGGGAGAGATGAAGTTAGGTGGAAATGGATAAGTGGATATAGCTGGTGCGAAAGGGGTATGCAACAATGAAGTAGAATCTAAAGATGGTGATCCTTGAGAAGTAGCGAATTGGAGCTGGTGAATTTGATTTTGCAAATCCTAATATAAAGAGGTTAAATCAGGAGTGTTCGAGGAAGAGCCAAGCTGCATATTAGGGGTACCATGGTGAGTGACGGGAGTGGTAGTTGTAATAATACGAGCAGAAACATAGGTGGGTGGAGTGGAGACCATGGAAGCAGAAGATTGAGCAAGCATAGAGGTTGAAGCTTCATGAGATTTCTTAGTAGTGATTAAAAAATGCAAGACATGAGGAAGATGAGTAGGTTTTTCACGCAAAGCTTGTCAAAAATCAGTAATGGTGTTGAGTTGATCTTGGTCAACATTGGTGTCTTCATCATAGGACTTATCACTACCAGATGCTTCTATTTCATGAAGAGGAACACAATGGGAATGCTCTAAATGGTTATCAATTATAGCCATAGATGTAGTGGTATCATCCATTGACTTAGAGACACGATGGGTAAATGGAGGAAGCTCACAATAGTGAAAAGACCCAAAACGACCACTACGGGTGATGGGCATAAGAAGACAAAAATGGAAGAAGGAAAGCAAATTCGAACGGTCAGGTTCACTAAAATGATTAACTAAAATGTGGAATTTATTAAGTTAATCTAACTAGGAACAACAATAAATAACAGTAAATAAATGCAATAAATAAATATAGAAAAGTGACCTAAGCAACAAGGTAATGAAAATAGAAACCCTAATGTGCAAGAAGAGTAAGGAAGTGACTTAGCTGATTCAGAGGATGATCTGGACTGTGTCGTAAAATAAACTGAATATTCTAGAAGTAGGAACGAACATGCAGAGGTCCTAAAAAGGATAGATTTGAGTTGTTTAGCTAGACTGGGGCATCTTGGGAGAGGATCAAGGTGCTTGTGGGTTCCCTAGTCTGAGTTCTGGGCGCCCTGGTCTGTGCAGGAGGTCCAAAAACTAACTTTGGAGGGTCGGATGATGATCTGAATCCTTCATTGTGTGTCACATGTAATTCGCTCCTCTATGTTGAATGTTGCCAATGATCAATGATGAAAGAAAGACCTGCAAGACCCCAAAACAAGCATCAAACCCTAAAAAAGAAAAATGCAAATGAAGGGGTCAGACTGTCCTCAGTGGCCACAATGGTGGACTTACTAACTGAGCGTTGCACTACATCTCAGACCCAAATGTAGTTCTATGTGTGTGTGTGTGTGTGTGATCATGCCCTAGGTTCTCTTGTGCCAGTCGCACTTTGTGAAGTAGCGAGAAATAACTATGTGTAGAAAATGTAATAGAATGGTGGATGGAATAGAATAAACTTCCCTCCTATGCAGTGTGATGCAGATGAACCAACCTTGTGCCTTTGTGATGGAGCTAGATGGATGCAAATGAGCTCTAGATGCCTTAGATGGATGCAACTCTAGGTGGATGAAAGTAGTGACTAGTGCTTGGTCCCTCATCATGGTTTCATAACTTTATATTTATATGGTTCTCTTGATCTAATTTCGTAATTAACCCCGAAAGGCTGACCACCAAAAAGATAGAAGTTCAAATGACTAGAAAGTGCCCAAAAAGTGGTGGAAAGTGTAAAAAGGATCAGGGTGCCCCGACTGGGACCATGGCGCCCGTTGGCGCCCAGTACTAGCTTGGGAACCCCAGTCAAGGCTAAAATAATGCAAAGTGATGAAAAACCTGACTTGGCATATATGTGGTGAGGTTGGTGAATGATGAAATAAATAAATAAAATGGCCAAAAGACGGGGGTTAATTAGTACTTTCTTCACTCAAAAACCATATGAATAGTAGTATAAGACCAGGATAAATAAATGTCTAAAGTGTGATGATTTTGTGACTACATCTATAGTGTGGTTACGCAATTAATGTAAGCTCACATATATAAAACATATCAATATAAAATCACCACTAGCTGGAGATTGTCTATGATCAAATAGCTCATTGCTAAGTTTGGACCTCCTATCCTGAACCTCACTATGGTGACCGATGCAATAATGTGAAATCCTCTAAGCCTCATAAAATATAAAGCTAGTAACATTAGGTACACGTCATCCACCACTAGTGTCAATGAACTAGATCAAACAATTATGAGCATGCTATGACCCGCAATATGTAATTGATTCGCTCTAGCAAACTTGACCCCACCACCTATGAGTATTGGGCTCAAGGGCACAGCTCCGGTCAATGTGTGGATAAATGAATGTCCAAACTAATCAATGACCAATAAACATCACCTGCATCCATCGATGAATAGCATTAGGCAATGTGCAACAAGTATACAACCAAATACATAAATCACAAGTATCATCCCCCAACTATAACTAAATATTCATGAACAAAAGCTATCAATGCTAGTAAGCCAAACTATAAGGGGGCATGTCCTTACCCCTCTACTGACTCCCCTCGGTGGTGCTCTTGCCGTATCCACAAAGACTGGAAATATAAAAACCCATTCCGATGTGATACCCACCATGCACTAATAGGCCTCTTATACACCCACATTAGCGTCATCTACATAATCGCATCTATCAACACCGCATCTGCACTCCTATAATTAACAGGAGGGTACTAAATGCTCTCCTATGGGCCCTGGTCTAACTCTAGCCACTTCTCTTGCCCTAAGAGGCCCTCACCCATATATATGGCTCTATTTTGGGGCACATCCTAGGCCATATTAAACTGTCATCATATGCGCTTGACATGAAATAACTCGGTCACCCTTGGAAACTGACCCTCTAGCCACATAGTATGTTGAATACATCGTAGCTTGTACTACATCCTCTACCATCCTCCATAGTCTTGGTATGACTTCCATCTCACGACCTCTAGCCCCACATGATCTAACATAGCTCTATAGGTATATGTATCCATCTTCCTGTCACGAACACCTATCCATCTCTCAAAAAATATATTTGGCCTCACCCACTCTCCAAGTGGTCCACTAATTGACCTCAATATCTAGGAATATTCTTTAGGCCCATACATGTATAGCAAGGTGGCAACTCCAATCCCAACCCCTTGTTCCTCTTCATAAATTTGTATAGATCCTATGTACAAGAAATGGGCTAGATACACATCATGCTACAAACATATCTTGTCCCATCCTCCTTGATACAATGGAAAATATCATGCATCTTATACAAGATGCCTACACCACCACCATTCAACAGGTTACAAACTGAAGCAATAACAACAACAATAAATTGGTTACAATTAGTGGAACCCCTGAGGGTTAGTATAATATCCAGACTGATGTGGACCTCATTTATGAACTTAGGTCTTCATATAAGTATGCTTAGCGGCCCTCATTTGTCTTGGAGTGAGCATCATCTACTAACCATCACCTAGAACCATCTCACCAACAATAGAGCAAGTCACAATACGATATACGTCTTCCAAAGTCACATTGGGATCATCTTGCCCGTATGGTAACCAAAATGTGGCAAGTATCTACACACCATCTCTCGCACAAAATGTGATCATAGGCATATTATGGGGCACATCCCCCATTCCTAGTTATGTAACTCACAATCCGACATAGTCTAGAACATCCCACTCATCATCTAATTAACTCCTATTGACCCTAGGAATGTACTCAAATTTTAACCAATGAAACTCTCTTGAATGGATATCCCTTTGCAAACACAAAGGATTAAACAAAAACACATTAATACATTTACATATGTATGCAAAACATTACCAATAACATTAAACAAGCATCTTAAAATTTTAGGTTTACAACATTCTAGGCATGAAGAACCCTTACCCTTCTGGGTCACTAATGCCTAGAAGAAGGTTTTCCTGTTGGCGACCCTAAAGGAACAGGTCATTAGCGCCCATGATTTTTGGATCCATCCTATGTCCCAAAGATCATTAAGCGCCTTCATAAAAGCTTGCCCATGTCTGAAATGCCTAGAAAATGGAAAAATTACTAAAATTTCACAAAAATCACAAAAAACAACCTAATTTTCAACATTAATTTTTGAAAGAAATCACACTTACTAGCTCCATTGTAAAATTCATGAAACCACAAGTTGCCGCCACCATCTCAAACCAACTCAATTGTGGTGCTCTCACTTGAGGCATATCTTACGCACCCAGAGCTCAAAATTACACTCGCACAATAATCAAATGAGTTGCCTATTCACTTTTTCATATTATTATTTATAGTAACTCTTAATTACCTACCACGTTATCTTCATTATTTACACCTATCCTATGAACTAATAACATTGCACAGTTTCAATCATATATGGATCATCCCTACTTTGATTCATGTCTCGTTTACATCATTCTCTTCAAAAAAATCCTACTATCATATCATACACATTCCACAAACACTATATTCCTCCTTGACATCATTTCAACTCGATATACAGACACTTTTGTGATTCCTATACATACATTCATGTATTACCTCATTACACAGCTTACTTTCGGCTCAACGCTTGTTCTCATCATCACTCCCCCTTTCGCCGAAAGGGAGGCATACAATTGGGGCATCCTATAATTCCCCTCACACTATTACACGATCATTGTACATTTCTAACTCTCTCATTATCGAAAAGTTGCTCACACATTACGGATATTTCACACCACTTTCTAGCGATTCCTCCTAATGACCTAATTTGGGGCAACAAGCGGAAAATATCTCCATGATTAATCGATCAAATCAATCACATACATTCAAATCTTGGAAACACAAATCTTTTACTATTTGAAATCACATCAATCAATCGACACAACACAATGTATTTATCCTGACCAGATGACCTAACATACCTAAAGCCATCTCATACACATTGTGGCGACACTCGTGGAGAGGGAGTAATGAGACATCATTGCCTTTCCTATATTGCTCCTATATGGGTTATTCACGTTTGATCGAAATAAATCAAAATGGATCCAAATGAAAAAAATCCGGTCTTTGCCGTCTGCAGTGGCTAGAACTTTTGAGGATGTAGTTAAAGTTGGAGAGTAAAACTAGACCTCTCTCCCTACACTCTTCCTCTGGTGGCAAGACACCCAAATCCTTAGTTTTTCACACACACGAAATCGGGTTGGGAATTGATCACTCCTTACCCCAACACATCTCCATCAATGAAAAAATCGAAATCTCCAATCACTCAATATCAAAATCATCAATCTCACTTAGTGCTCCTCATAACGATCCCACGTCTCTTGTTATGCCGCATGGATTGACACATTGATCCATGGTTCACCACACTATATATTCTTATTTTGCACGTATTTCTACAACAGGGCTTCTCTAGACTCTTCTCAAGTATGTTCCTTACTTCCTTTACACTATTTGAATTTCATTCAAATAACATAAAGGGGGGCAAATGTAGACACAAAATCATGCACTTATTACTATTTACTATACCGCCAAGTATGTTGTTTTACATATGGATCTTGTGTAAGAAAAGTATTCACTGGTGGCCCATTCCCTGTCCATAGTCTGTCTTTTGTTTCTATTGTTTTATCTTTCACACTTGTCACTCATACACCCAATTCTGGTCAGATCACAAGGATCCTTGTCAGTCAAGCTCCACTCATTTGTCATCATTTGTCTCTGAATACTAGTGCCCAGGCGCTCTTGTCCATCTTGGGCGCCCGTGTCCTCTTTATGTTTTGATCTTATTTTTGACACTTAAGGTCAGTATTTTCAGTTTTCCCACTCATATCCCGAGGTACTAGTCATCATGTCAGGTCATTAGTGTCGAAATTCAAGCAAGAGATCCATATATAAACACAACATACATACCATTATAATGGCGATGACAATTCTTATCAAGGGCTATCTATCTATATATCTCAAGTGACTGAATTTGGATGCATTATTTTACATAAACATTACATAGGAAGGAGATTTCATTCTATTCCATCCACACATTTACATTTTATCTAGCTATTGCCCGCTATCTTAGCGTCATTGGCGCGAGGGCGACCTAGGAGCACTATTGCACACACAAGCACATAGAACTACATTGGGTCTGAGATGTAGTGCAATGCTCAGTCGTAAGTTCACTAGTTGATAGCTGAGGACAGTCTGACCCCTCATTTTGCATCTTTCATTTTTAGGATTTGATGTCTTTTTTAGGGTTTTGCAGGGAAGGATATTTGTGTGCAAGTTTACATGGGTACCTCGGCAATCTAGGTGCGACCAAAGGCGAATAAGTAACGTGTGTTGTCCAACTCTATTTTCCCCATCCTTTATGAATTTATTTTTTTCAGAACTTATTGGAGCCCTAGGCTTGAGAAGATATTTACAAAGGGGTGCACTACAATTCCTTAGAAGCTCGCTTTCATTACCCATGACGTTTTTAATCAAAATTTCCTAACTCTGTTGCCGTTAAAACATTTTACCTTTTTTTAATAGATGAGAAATGATTTTTTTCTTCTTTTATGTGTTTGGAATGCGTGGGACCTTGCATCTTTGTTTCTAACCTTTTGCGGAGAAAGAAATCCTCCATCAGGAGCAAAAATGACATTTTCCCTATTCCTGCAACTTTCTATGTTCTTTTCCCCATCAAATTATTGCTTGGGAAGGTGAGGCTACGTGTTTGTTTCCCATTGGATGTGGCCGGGTGGGTTGCTTTGTGAACTTATTACTTTTGGTGATTTTGGGAAAAAATGCTAGATTTTCCTCGCATCCCCGCTGGTCCCTAATTGGCTGGAGCAGTTTCAACGGAGGTTTAGGGTTGGCGGGTTCATTTTATTTTCTAAGGTATTATAGCGAAGAGATAAATTTATAAGTTGAGGCCCGTAACCAATCAGAGAAGGACACGTGTTTCACATTAAAAAGTCAATGGTGGGGACATGGACTTCAGGGGGAAAGGTTGGAATTTTTCCCTTTTCAAAAACAGATAAAAAGTGAGGCACATCCCCGCAACCAATCAGGTGGCTCCACATGTAACCAATCAAAGAGGTACATGTGGTTGTTTTTTAGTTCATAGGTGCTTCGGTGGACTGGCGGGAGACTTTGGGAATTTTAGCCTTGTTTCCACGAAGGGTGAATAAGTTATAAAAAGGCCCGCGGCCCTACCCAAGTGAAAGGATAAATGTTCAAGCCAAGGCCTGCACTAATCAGAGAGAGACACTTGGCCACATGTGTTGAAAAGTCAAATGCACTAGTGCGGGATTTTGGGGAAAAGTTGGAATTCTTCCCCTTTCTCAAAATAGATAAAGTCTAAAGAAAAGGCACAAGCCCGCAACCAATCACATGGTGCCACATGTTCATGTTGAAAAATTCAAAGCAGGCCAACGGAGATTTTTGAGAATTTGAGCCTTGTTGTTAAAAGAGTTCAAATGGTAGTTTTGACCTGCATTTCCCCAGCCACTCGGATGATGCCATGTGTCTGACATTTGGCGGGAGCTATAGGGGGGTGGAGAAAATCGAGAAAATGCACTTTTTCTCCCAAATGTCAGGAAATGCAAATTTCTCCCCCAGGGTCGTCCTTGCTTGGATCTTGCCATGTGTAGGGTCCAAATTTTAAGGTAAAAGGGAGAAAAGATAACCAAATGCCCTCTTCTGGTTTTTCATCTCCATTAACAAACCAGAGCTCTGCAAAGTCTCAAAAATGGCTCATTCTTCATTCTTTTCTCTGTGTTTCTTGTCATTTCTCCATGAGATGCATTTCTGGTTGGTTTTGAAGCCAAATTGATAAGTTTGAAGTGATGTAAAGTTTAATCATCATAAAATAGATGCTTTTATCGGGCATACATGATAAAATGGGATAAAACTTATCAGTAAGCACTTGAGTGATATGAAAGTGGTTAAAAGGTGGAAATGAAAGGACCATGTGAAGGAGAAAATCATGAGATGTCCCCTACTAAAATAATCATGCTCAAACTAACGAGATATTCACCTTTTTGAACCTCTTGTTTTCATGAGTGTTTGTTTCATGTCACTTTTGAAAAGTGGGTCTGTAACAAACATTATCCCTTTCGGATATTCTTTTCTTGGGGACAAAGCATGGATGTATACAAATTGTTATAAATATATGGCTTTGGCCACAGGAAAAGGGGATTCTGGTTTTATGGGAAGGTTACTCTTGTAAATTCTGAAGTAATTCAATATAGAAGTGCTTTCTTTCTTATTTTCCTCTGTTATATCTCTATCTCCTAGCTCGATTCAATGGATCATTTGTTTTGCATTCAATAGAAAATTTGTGTTCTAGTCTGTGTAATCTTCAAAACTTTGTGTTTGCAGATTTGCATCGGTGGTGAAGTAATTGATCCTTTTCTATATTTTCTTGGTTCAATGTGAGTAGGGAGATACTATGCTATCTATATTTCCCAAAAAGAATTGTTGTTTTATTCCTTCTCCCATCTCTTTATTCTTCCATTCTTGCTGATTGATAATATTTTAAGTATGAAAACATTCCAGAATATCAGGGTCCAAACATTGAGAGTGCTTTTATATCTGTACATTTTTTTCCTTCTTTAAATAAGGGAACCTCTCCCATTAAAGAGGAGGGACTTGTTGTCCCCTGACTATAGTTTCAACCCATGTTCCATTCTAAAACCCAACATAAGGTAACAACACAATTGTAGGTATAACATATAGAGAGAAATATAGGGTAGGGTTCCCAAACTTAGGTGAATGTCCCAACTATAAAAAAACCAAATATATCCTAGCACTAGCTTCATAATTGGTGGTTACGAAGGCCACACATCAGTTACTTATCTTCCACTTGTGTCTAGAGTAGGGACATCCTAGTGAGAGATCTAGACAGAGCAGTGAGGTATGTGTAGATGAAGGAACTTGTGTGGGTAGTACAAAGAGATAGATAAAAATTAATAGTGGTTACACGACCACCCAATGACAAGGAGGATGTCGTGCTAGGAGGCATAGTGGATTGGGAAATTTTTGAGGACGGGAAAAAACATCTCAATGGAAAGATGTTATTAGGATGTAATTAAATCATTTCTTTTCCTGGAGTAGAAATACACGCTAGGATGAAGGTGACATTATGTTAGAGTTTATAGGTTTTAATGTGAGGTATATGTAATTTTTGTAGGTAGGGAAGTGGTTCATTGAAACACATTTATACAGGGTGCATATCACAACATCTTGGATGGTGTTCCCCATTCAAAGAGACAAAATATTGATAATAGATCTAGTGACACTTATAACACAGATCATGTTAGAGCCTTTAGGCTCATATGAGAGATAGTTTAGGTATTGCAAGAAAATGGAGTGACTCTTGTAGTAGTTGAACACGAAGATATGTGAGCCTTGGTGAAAATGTTAGGGGACACATTAAGGTTTCTAGTAGCTAAGTTAGGATGTGAGATAAAATATACTCACGTGCTATTGAGAGATAAAGAAATGACACAAAGATGATGGTCGTGCTACAAATATGGGTGGCTCATGTAGAGATAGGTAAAGTGGCTGAAATCTATGGCCTTCCCTAACTTTATCCTTATGAGATGGTACTCAGACAATATTAGCTCATTATACGACACCTCACCCTCCTATGAGGGGCGAAAGGGATGCCAAAAGGTACATTGGTGCTCAATTGGATTCATTTGAGGCCAATTTAGCCCTATACAATTGATATGAAAAATAAATGTGTTCTAGGGATCAGTTGACACAAATATATACATGTTAAATTGTGGAATTTGGGTTATTAGGGGTCAATTAGCCTAATTTACACCAATATATTCCTAATAGATTGGTTATGAAAACTAAATGTGTATAAGGGCTCAATTAGCACAAATGGGGCCAATAAAGAGATAAAACACTAATGTAATAAGATAACATGTATAAGGGATCTATTGGACCCATTTACACAATTAAGCTATAATACATCTACCTTTAATTATGAATTTCAACCTTGGCGACACACACTCTTGTGCATAAGATAAAACTTGGGAAAATTTGAATAAAAGTAGTGTGAATTAAGGGAAACATTGTTAACAAAGAAATTAAGATTTTTGATTGGATTTGTATTTTATGTGATTAAAAATTGATATGATTCCTTCAAGCGTGGTTTCCTGTTCTTGTACTTATGAATCCCCCTTTTCTCTTAGCCTTGGCCATAAACAATCTTATGTGCTAGATTGTTAGGATAAAATCTAGGTAAATTGGTGGGAAATTGGGAGTTTTTCACATATGGTGAAAATTAGTGTTGGATCAAAGAATATTAATTCACATTAGGGAAATTCAAGAAACTTATGTGAATGTTAAGAAAAATGTGCAAAATTTTGACAAATTTTTAAAATCAAGGAATTTAGTATAGTATTTTAGAAATTTAGTGGGGCACTTAATATAACATAAAATTTTGTGAAATAGGTGTAAAATTAGAGAAACGTTGGGAAATTGACATAATATTAGGGAAAAAATAGCCAGAATTGTCAACAAATAAATTAAAATATTTGATTGGATTTATATCTGTATGATTGGTTTTATGTGCTTGTAATTATGAATCCCCTTTCATTTGAGAATTGGACATGAACACTCTTATGCACCAGATCATTAAGGTAAAATCAAGGGAATTGGTGACAAACTAGGGGGAATTAGGCCATTTCTCACCTATAGGGGGAACTAGTGTTAAGCTAGGAAAATAGTGACAACTACTGAAAATTTGGAGAAATTACGTGAAAGTTAAGGAAAATTGCAAAGAATTGACAAATTCAGAAATTAAGGTATTTGGTATAACATCAAAAAAAATTGAATGACAATTAATGTAGCATAAAATTAATGTAGCATAAAATTAGTGAAAATTTGGGAAATGAAGATAAAATTGAGGCAAATTTGGCTAAATTAAGATTAATTTTTGGAAAACATTGTCAATAAAGAAATTAAGGTTTGTGAATAAATTATATTTTATATGATTCAAAATGAGATAGGTCCTTCAAGTGTAGTTTATTGTACTTTTAATTGTTAATCCCCTTTTTCTATTAACATTTTCCACAAACACCCTTGCCTAAGATCATTAGGGTAAAATCATGGCTAATTGGGTGAAATTTGACCCAATGAATTTTGACTAGATTTTTTAAATATTTTGTTCAATTATCACATGTTTTTGTGTTTTGTTTTGTCTTGAGAAAAAAATTTATTTGTGATGTTTTGTCTTGAGTGAAAAATAGTAACCATTGAAATTCCTTTCATACTTGGATGTATTTGGTTGCCTAATTGATTTAGACCGTCTTATATTTGTTTCCTTTGTCATCTTCATGCATGTTTGCATGCTTGAATGAACCTTGTCATTCTCTCTTTGTTCAATATTTTAATACATCTTCAGTTTTTTGTTTTCTTCCTATAATTCAGCCTTCAGGGTTCTCAATTATTCTTCATGTTTAAGGAAGGCATATTCCTTGTATTTCAAGGATTTTGACACATTCTCAACAAATGACTCCATCTATTTGAGTGCTTGGCCATGGTCAACTTCCATAAGCTTGATTTCCTTCTTTAGTCTATTAATCAATGACTAAGCAATCTCATACTTTCTTTTCAAAACTGATTCAATTAGTGTACCCATGCTTGTGCTCCAAAGATATCCTCCAAATTTTTAAACTTGATTCAAGAGGACTATGCTCTAATATCAATTGTTGGAAATCTAAGACACTGAGAGGGGTGAATCAATGTTTGTTCAAAATTTTGAAACAATTTACAATTCTTCAACCATCCAAAGTTAAAAAATCTTAACCGTGATGCATCAGTGTACATTAAAACATAAAGGAGAGAGAGAGAGAAACACACACACATGAACACCAATTTTAATGTGGGAAACCCTTTAAGGGAGAAAAAACCCACTAAAACCAAATAAATAGTTTGGACAAATTGTCCTTTTTTACAATTACAATGATTTCACTATTGAGAATCTACTCAACTTGAGGATACAACCCCAAAACTTTTCAAGTGGGAGACAATGTTCTTCTTTAGGACAAAAGGCATGAACCTCTAGGCAGCGATGGTAAATTTGATTCCCTTTGGGTTGGTCCTTTTAAAATTAGACATTTTTCTGGTGAGAATTCTTTTTATCTGGATTACATGGATGGTTCTCCTCTCCCACTTCCTTATAGTGGGCAATTTTTGAAGTTGTTCAAAAGCTAGGAGTTTTGGCAGTCCCTCTATACATTTTGTATAGCGCTTTGTTTATGTTTTTTCTTGTTTTTGTTTGTTTCCTTGTGTGCGTTGTCTTCTGTGTTGATATTGCTTCTTTTTTACTCCGTTGCCCATTGGCTAAGACACTGATTTGTTCATCCCTAGAATTCTGTAAGGTTCTTGATTTTGCCTCTTTCCTTTGCCAAATCATCCCTAGAAGGAGCCAGTTGTTGTCCTCTTAATTTTGCCCACCCTTTCGAATCTAATTTCGTGAAAATTAGAGCCCTGCCATTAAAGAAATTCGTGTTTTAAAATTCCTTAGATGCTCGTTTTCATTTCCCATGACGTTTTTAATCAAAATTTCCTCAGTCTGTTGCCGTTAAAACATTTTACCTTTTTTCAATAGACGGGAAATGATTTTAGGTCTTCTTTTATGTGTTTGGAATGCGTGGGACCTTGTATCTTTTGTTTTTAACCTTTTGCAGATAAAGAAATTCTTCATCGGGAGCAAAAATGGCATTTTCCCGTTTCCTGCGACTTCCCACATTCTTTTCCTCGTCAAATTCTTTCCCAGAAGGGGAAGCTACGTGTTTGCTTCTCATTGGATGCCGCCAAACGAGTTTCTTTTTGAACTTATCATTTTGGTGATTTTGGAAAAAATGTCAGATTTGCTCCGCATCCCTGTCGGTCCCTGATTGACTAGAGCAGTTTTGGCGGAAGTTCAGGGCGATGGATCCATTTTATTCTCTAAGGCATTACGGCGGAAGGGCGAAAAGTTCCAAAATGACCCGCGGCCTCGCTCACGCAAAAGGGATAAATTCTGAGTTGAAGCCCGCAGCGAATCAGAAAAGGACACATGGCCTACGTTGAAAAGTCAACGGCATAGGCATGAACTTTCGGGGGAAAGGTTGGAATTTTCCCCCTTTTCAAGACAGATAAAAAGCGAAGCACATCCTCGCAACCAATCAGGGGATACCATGTGTTGAAGAATCAAAAAAGGACACGTGGTCATTTTCCAGTTCATATGCGCTTTGGCGAACTGGCGGAGGACTTTAAGAATTTTAGCCTCGTTTCCACAAAGGGCAAAAAGTTCTAAAATGGCCCGCGGTCCCGCTCATGCGAGTAGGGAGATACTCTGCTATCTATATTTCTCAAAAGCATTGTTGTTTTCTTCCTTCTCCCGTCTCTTTATTCTTCCATTCCTTTTGATTGATAATCTTTTGAGTATGAAAACAAACCAAGATACTAGGATCCAAAAATTGATAGTTGTAGATTTGTACATTTGTTTTTCTAGCTTTCAATAAGGGAACCTCTCCCATTAAAGAGGAGGGACTTGTCCCTTGATTGTGGTTTCAACCCATGTTCCATTCTGAAACCCAACAATGTGTAACATGCCATAAGAACTTAATCTAGATCAATACTTGACAAACACAAGTATAATAAAATAATGCAATTAAATAACTAATAAATACTCCCACATCAAAAGTAAGTGTTTGAAAAATAGCAAATAATAAAAGTTCACCACTTAAGAATTTTCACCCTCTAACATTTTTCTAAATTGATTTTTTTTTTGAAAACATGTTACGTTTTATAAAAAGTCCTTGTTTTACAATTATTATCAATGTGATGTAGAACAAATATCTTTTATTATTATATTAATTTCTATTTCTACAAATGTACTATGACCAAAATTTAATGGTAATTCTAGCACAATACTAACTCTAATTCGAGCTTCAAATTATTGTTATCTCTTTTGTTCCTACTAACAAAAGGATAAATTATTACTTTTTAATCTCATGAAATGCACTTGATAGTTTTATGTTTAGGAAGGAGACATAAAATTTGAAAAAGACAAATCATTGCTTTTTTATCTCATACACTAATTTGCTAATTTTATGTTTAAGACATTAAATTTCATTCTTTATAGTGGTAGAATTCAAATTTCATTAGGATTTGTTAGGTATGTTAGGTATGAAATTATGAAGAGTGTCTCCAATTCATTTGAAATCCAATCTTCACTAAATTTGTATAGAATTTAATTTTTATTAGTGTTTGTTGGGTTTGGAGCATTTAACAAAAAGTATCCAATTTGATCATAATACGATATATTATTATAAACACCCTCTCAGTTCTATGAAGGTCTTCCATCAAATTTTTCCTCACAAGACTCGTGAGTTCCTCATCCTTCTGAGTTCCTCTTGTTTCAAACCTATATAGTGACTACAAATACTTTCTTTTTCGCTACCAAATCAATCCTTAACTACAAATCATGTGCTCCTCTCTTTGTTGTCCGTAGCTTGATGTAGCTCACAAGGGAGGACTGTAGCCTACATAGTTCTTGTCAACTTCAGGCCCTTCTCACTGTTAATCAATTTTAGAAACCTTCTATGCACAATTTTAATAATACAATATACATACAATTACAATCTAATATAAATTGTGATTTTACTTCTACATATAATAATTTTATGTTCTTTTATTCTCAACCATTCAATCCTATAAACCTCATTATGCAAGTTTTTACAAGCATCATATATATCATGCCAGTTACAATATAATAAAAATTGTAATTTTACTTCTCTACATATATACATGCTAATAATATTTCTAAGTAAAAACCCATTTTGGCAGTTTATATTTAAATAAAATTAAATTAAAAATGAAAAGCAATTGTGAGTTCTTTAAAGTATAAACCTGATTGTAAGTTCACAAATGATTTTAGCTCTAATCAAGAAACAAAGGGATGTGAAGCAACATGAGAGCCCTTCTCTAAACCATAAATGAGACAAAATCTCCTTGAACATGTATACTAAATTTGCATACATAATACTGATATGTATAATCTTATCCAAATGGCACATTTTTCTGTTGGTCCAAGATCTTTTCACATTAATCCAAGATGATAAAGGATCATACAAAATGACAAAGGTTGGCAAATAAAGAACTTTATCAAGAGTTTCTTTCCCTCATCTTCCAAGCATTGGTTTGATTGTAATCCCTTCTCTCACATTTTCTGCTGGCGAAGCATCTTTCGCATTTCATTTCCACGTTCCTCTCCTTTTTGACTTTTTCCCACCTTCACCTACCTTCTCTCCAGCTTTTCATTCCAGACATGTGCAGGTTTCCTGAAAACTGGTTCAATGGTCATGAAACAGCTCCTTAGTATCATAAAACATGGTTTCATAACAATATATCAGGTAGATTGAACACATACTATACATATGATTTTACGAAATCAACAGCATGGTCTAGCTTTCTCCAAACACATAACCAAAAACACATTTTATAGAAACTGAAAATAAAACCTGGTCCCTTCTTTATCATTGCAGGTCTGACATAATGCACCTTGTTGTAGTGCAAGCCTATGTTTACAGATTGCTTCACTTAGCATCACCAATAATCTCTGCAAGAACATTGTCCTTTATTTGAAATGATGGAACCTGGTTTGCGTTTCTCAAATTCTCACAACAATTTGTCTTGCAACAATCTTGGAGATAAACTTGGTTGCAGTGTGGCAGTCAACACATACTCGAAGGTTCTTGACAACTCTGATAGTTGTTCCAGTGGGAAGCAGTGTTTAACAATCCAAATGCAATTGCCAACTTCTCACTATGGTGGCAGAGGAATAATTCTTTTTCCTCTCCTCCACATCATTCAGTACATGTCTTGAATCTGGAAAATAGTCCTGCTGCCTTCATCTCCGAAGACAATTCTCCAATTTTGCATAGATTTCTCGTGTCTGTGGGTGTGATCTGTCTCCTACACAAAAAGCATGTACCATTTTATGGATCTTCAATCCAACTACATCCAGGTATCTTTTTAATTTCCTCTTTCTTTCATCAATCTCCTTACCTTCTGAACCTCACCCCACCTGCCCACTTCTGCATAGATGTTTGACAGATGTACATAAGTTGCAGCATTTTTAGGATCCAACTCAAAAAGGAGAATTGCTGTAAATACTCCTAACCCTATATTCTTATGTGATCTACAAGCACCAAGCAAACACATCCACACAACCACCACAGGTTTAATTGGCATTTTGACATGATAAAGTTTAGAGTTTCCTCGAGATAGCCTTGCACGGCCAAGAAGGTCAACCATGCACACATAATGATCAATTGTAGGTGTAATGCAATAAAGTCGCTCATGCTATTGAAGTATTTACAACCCTCATCCACTAAACCTGCATGGCTGCATGCAAATAAAACACAAGTGAAGCTTACATGGTCAGGGTATGTTCCAGAGGGCTTCATTAGTTCAAAGAGTTTGAGAGCATCCTTGCAAAAGCCATTTTGTGCATATCCTGCAATCATTGCGGTCCATGAGACTCACATTTCGTTGAGGCATTTTATCAAACAGTTTGTGTGCCTTATCTACGCTTCCACATTTTGCATACATGTCTATTAGGGCATTTGCAACTATGCCAACATCTGACAAAAATCCACTTTCAATTATGCTTTGATGGATGTCCATACCCTGTTCTAAAGCTCCCATTTGGCACAGGCTGGAAGGATGATGGTAAAGGTTGTTAGGAGTTTGGCTTACACCTGCCAACTGCATTTGCTTAAAAATTTTCCAGGGCCTCATTCAACAAAACCCATTTTGTGCATATCCTGCAATCATTGCATTCCATGAGATGACATTTCTTTGAGGCATTTCTTTGAAAAGCTGTAAAGCCTTGTCAAGATCACCATTTTGTGCATATCCTGAAACCATTGTAGTCCATGAAACCACATTTCTTTGAGGTGTTTTGTCAAACAAGCCGCATGCCTTGTGCATGCTTCCGCATTTTGCATACATATCTATCAGGGCATTCATGACTATGAACATCCTGCACAAATCCAGTATTCAATTATGCTTTGATGGATGTCCATTCCCTGTTTCTAAAGCTCCCATTTTGGAACAGAATATGAGTATGCTGACAAAGGTTGTGGAGTTCGGCTTTACACCTCCCAATGGCATTTGCTTAAAAGTTTCCAAGGCCTTTTCAATAGACCCATTTTGTGCATATCCTGCAATCATGGCGTTCCATGAGACCACATTTCTTTCGAGGCATTTCTTTGAAAAGCCTTAAAGCCTCGTCAAGAACACCATTTTGTGCATATCCTGCAATCATCGCATTCCATGAGACCACATTTCGTTGAGGCACTTTGTCAAACAGTGCACGTGCCCTCTGCATACTTCCACATTTTGCATACATGTCTACCAGGGCATTTGCAACTACTACATCCGACGAAAACCCCCTTTCGATTATGCTTTGATGAATGTCCATACCCTGTTTCAAAGCTCTCATTTTTGCACAGGCAGGGAGTATGGTGGCAAAGGTGAACGGGTCGGGTTGGATACCTGTTCGCTGCATTTGATGAAACAGTGTCAGTGCCTGGTAAGGACAACCATGTCTTCTGTAAGCTACAAGGATGGTGTTCCATGAGGGTACGTCTCTTTCTGTAATACCATCAAACACTTTGCGAGCATCCACCAAACTGCCGCACTTGACATACATGTTGATAAGGTAGTTTTGAAAAAATGTGTGTTTAGCAAATGCAAATCCCCTTTCAGTGATTTGTTTACCTTGTGAAAGCACATTCTTGGAAATGCAGGTGTGCAGTGGTTGATGATACGGAGAAGAGTATATAAAGAGATTGCCTGTGGTTAGCAGAATGTGTAGAGCCTCCTTCATTCTAATGAAACCCGTGTTTGGTGACCATATTTCCCTCCTTTGAATTTCAAATGATCTGGAACGGGTATCATGGACACCTGTATAGGATTTGTAACTTTAGGATGCAGACCACTGTTTGGTTTTGTGGACGTAATTTAAACCATTTCATTTCATAAAAGACCCACGGTTCAAATAGTGTAGGGACAATAACTTAACCCCGGGTATTTTTAGATAAATTTTATCCCACTTGTTGAGAATAGAGAACTGATCTACCACAACTCTCTTATGCGATAGAGAGCATTTTCAATGGGAGTCGGGACATAATCCAAATTTCCTTTTTAATATGCTTTTAATTATGATATCATCATCTCTCTTAATTGATGGTTATTGATTTCCATCTTATGGTGGACATTCCCAAGGATAGCTTTTCAAGGTCACCTAGGATTTTGAGGTTAAAGTCACAGTTGTCACTGATATATTAACTGAAAATACTAGCTGATTACTAGAGTTTTGGTCTCAAAGTGGCACTTGCAACTGTTATTTTTCCTAAATATTCGATAATCCCCTGACACCTTAAAAATGTATGCACAAGTGACCAATCAAGGCAAAATGCTAATGCCATGTTTGCTTAGTTCCCTGGGGTTTTAACTCTTTCTATTGGTGCCTTAGACACTCTATCTAATGTTTTGAATATGTTTTGTTCAATATGCTATTTTACAACTTCCAACTCAATTCTTAACCATTTCTAACTACTTTAAATTGTATATTTAGCTAATATAAGGAACTATTGTCTTTCAAAGGGTTGAAAAATTAAAGATTGTTTGAGAAATCTCTTGTTAAATTTTTGAGTGTTTCTCCTCTATTCTTCTAGATCTTTTTTCCTCATTCACATGTTATTTAGGGTTTTGAGGAGTGGAGAGAGGATGACATGCAATCACAACTATGACAAGTGAGATGGGTGTTAAGGAGAAGATCACGAAAGGCATAGTTATTCTAGTTTGGATGGGCGATGAGACAATTTGGGATATGACAAAGTATGTTGCTCGATTCAGTATCGTACACACATTTGAGAAGATATGGGAGGCCACTACCGACCTACATGATGATAAATGGCGAGGATGATCTAGTGATGGAGACAACCGAGGATGATGATGTGGGTATGCCACATGTTTTTTAGGCATGGTGGAAAGTGTATGGGCTTTAGGGATGGGTAATAAAAGCTCAACCAGAGATGAGGTAGCCACGAGAGGAGGATGAGGAGGTAGTACATCTAAAGAGAGGGTGATGATAGACACAAGTGGGTAGATTGGATGGTGCGTTGGAGGAGGAGGATGCGACACCATTAAAGAGAGGGCAACACTAGACATAGGTAGGTAGAGTGGATGTAAAAGATACACCATTTCATGGAGGGGGATTAAGAGAGGGCGTAACAGACACACTAGAGATATATGATAGAGAAGAGGTACATAAAAGAGGGAAGGAGCCGTTAGAAGCTTGTTTTGAGGTAGGCGAGGGAAACAAAGCCTGATGGAGCTCAGGCCGCGACATAAAAGTGATTGTAGACTCTTTGTTGGGGTCGTTAGATGAGATTATTGTGGAGAGAGATCAATTTCTTCGAGAGAGGGGGATGATGGTAGTAGAGTAACTGCGATTGAGAGAGATTAGAATAGATGGTGGGGGAGAAGGAACTTGACTGGGAGTAGATATGCAAACTAAAGAAGACGATGGAAGAGTGAGAGCATTACCAAGGGCATATATGTCTGTTGAAGGATGCAGTGGCTTGCCCATGCCAAGACATAACATGAGAGGTTGGGAGAGCTGGGTATCACCATAGACTACTAAAAGTGTATGCCCCATATGTTGTTCAACCCTTAATTAAGTTTTAGGTCAATTTAATTAGGTTTTAGACTAGGTTATAATTGATTACAAATATTACAATAGAAATGGTGATTTATATTTGTAACTCAGATTAGATAGAAATAATTAGCATACACCAATCAACTTAACATGCAATTGAAAGCACAAAACAGATGTATGAAGGCACTTAGCTGATTTTAGATGACTTCTGGAGAGATATGAGACTAAACCTAAATGACCTTCACAACTAGGACTGTGAGTCAACCTAGGGCAGAACTATACCAAACTTCCAAGACCATACCATACGGTCCTTGCCCTATTGTATGGTCTTGGACCTGCTCTGAATAAGCTCATGCAACTTTCTAGGTTGGTTGTCTTCCTAGATTTGTCTGTCACTATCAAACCCTAGTTGTTGCACATTGCATTAAGGTTCTCTTAATGGATTAATCATAATCTCAAACCCTAGAAATGAATGAAGATAACTGTAAAATAAACATTAGAAGGGTTGTGGGAACCCCTGTGCACCACCGATGTTGGCACTACTTCAAAGAGGCCTTAAACAACACATCATTCTCCACCTAACATGTGATGTCTAGATAGATCAATCAGATTTGGCAATTGTTTTGACCATAATTTCTTTGAATTCGCTCTTGCTAAAATACTGGGAGAGAAGATGTTTGAGTGATTGTAGATGAGAGTTATGGCTTTCTCAACCTGGTTTATAGCTTCAGACATGATGTGGGTGCTACCTTAATGACTTTAAATGTGATAGTACGAGATTTAGGGAGCTTTGGATGCCTTTTACAAGTGTATGAAGTGAGTGCTCTAGTGCATTTCCTAAGGAGTTTCAGGTTAACAAATGAGGTAATGTTTACTTGCTCATATAGGGTTCCATAGATGATTTATCTAAGAAAGGTTGACCCAGATGAAGTATACTACCCAAATAAAGATGTCAATTTGAAAGTGCAGTTGGAAGACATGTCATTCTAAGACCGTACAAGTGGGTCAAGATCATATGTACAGTCCTGACTGGGAGCAGGAAATATGCCAAATGAAGTTTGGAGATGGCAAATTGACGTCTCTCTATTGATTTGTGCATTATATTCTCACAATGTGTTGCCATGTCAGTGTGCAAGGATGAACAAGCCAAATAATGGACCTTAGAAAGTGCTAAGCAGGAATGGAGAAGTTGTATTTATCATAGCAAGAGTGCATAGTCAAATCAACGGGTTTTAAAGCGTAAA
Organism: Taxus chinensis; assembly: GCA_019776745.2. NCBI lineage: Eukaryota > Viridiplantae > Streptophyta > Pinopsida > Cupressales > Taxaceae > Taxus > Taxus chinensis. The sequence continues at coordinate 98,029,753 of CM034150.1, forward strand.
CTACCAAATTTGAGTGTCTACAGAAATCTTGGTGATGTCATTTTCTTGGATGAGTGGTTCATGTTCGAACACATGTAGTGCAAGTGTGGGACCTCCTAGGAGTACGTTAGTATATCCGATAGGATCACATGCATGGGATAACACTTAGACCAACCTTGGGTAATTATTGTACCTTGATGTATTTGTATATCATAATGTGATACGTTGATCGATGCAAAAAAAGATGTATTTTGGATGATAATGTATAAATGAGTAGTTGATTTTGGTATTGGTGTATATGTGCCTTATATTTTAGTGGTGTAAATTGTGTATGATGTTGATGAATGTTGAATACATATTTTTATGAATTTTAACATTATTTTTAAATAATTACACATTCACAAATATTCTTCATGAGAAAGTAGGAATAATGTAGGGTGTATGGAAAAAATGGGATGGTATGAAACACATATTATTAGTTTGCATTCTGACAAGAAAGAAAACATGTATCATGAGATAAGAGATGAACTAAGACAATAAATTTGGAAAATATTTAGAAATCACCCTAAAGCATACTATCCCATTTTCTTATCAATATCCAATGTGTATGTGTGTGGAAGTTAATTATTCCTTTTAGTGAGTATGTTAGGAAAAAGATGAAGATATAATATCCAATGTGTATGATTGATTTAACACATGAGAGTGGAATGACAATGTATAGGATAAATGAAGAGTCAAACGTGAATGGATTTTTTTTAAACGTTCTTGCGAGAAGAAGTGATGCTCCAATTTTGATACATTTTACTTGTCGGGGTCAATGAGAAAAAACAAAATCCAATGATGAGCATAAAACACTGTGAAAATAATTAGTCATTCATATCTCCCAAAATACTCCACATCATCATGCAAGAGATGGATCAAATGAAAGGTGATTTTAAGGGGAACATTTTTTCCAAATTTTAGGCAATTTGGCTTGTTGAATCACCATGAAAGTGCAAAAACATTTTCAATTACTCTGGGCACAAATTGGGTTTTTTGGCTAGGAAATTCTTTCTTGAATAAAAATAAACTATGCTATGATAACCCACAATTGATATCTCAAAACAAAGGCATTTTGGAGAGGAAAATACATGTAAAATTTGAAGGATTTTTGACCATGGGATCTCTGAGAGTGAGAAAAATGAGTTTTTGATAAGCTAGGAAAAAAAATCATTTCCAATAGAAATATTATCATAGAGATAAAAAATAACCATTCCATCATATCCTATGAATGAAAGATCAAAGTGAAGGCATGTTGAACGAGAGTGGTTGTGTAAATTTTCAAGCGTTTTTGGCTTTGGAATCTCCCACCATGAGAAAAAAGAGTATTCTTGGGGGTTTGGGTATGGAGTTAGTTTTCATGGCCAAATGGGAGGAGAAATGGAGTTTTCATTATGTTTCTCATGTGAAATTTATCTAATTTTTTCTTATGGTTTTGGAGGGAAAGTGTGAAGTTTAAACTTTCACTTAAGTGAAGACGGTGTTTGAGGTTTGCAAGTGAAAATCCAAAATTTAACATTCTTCTCCTCCAAAATGTACTCAAATCATGTGAGCACGCACTTTTGAAATGCACAGGACATTGCCAAAGTATGCCAATGCATGGGAGGAGTCAAAAATGTGCCCAAGGCCTTGGGGTTTGAACTAGAACACTCAAAACAAGCCAAATTATATTTTGATGTTACTTTTTGGTTAATTGAATGGGCCAATCAGGTGTAGGCACACTTATGAGGGTGGGGAAACATTACAATCCATGAAAAACTTTCTTTTTGATTTCCCAAAATTCTTCCATGCTCCATAAGTGCACCCACGTCACTTAAGTTGCTATCATCAACAACTTAATGGAGAATTAAAATATAAAGTGGACTTTTGGGTCAAAGACAAAAAAATTGAGTCTTCGAGGGGTATGATATATGATATTGATCCGAAATAGGTTGAAAAATTCAATGCAGCCACTTATGAGACTTGGAAATGCATTTTTTAAAAATTTTGAGCCTACTCACCTTTTTGGTGTAGGAAGGAGTAGTAGTGATTTGAGTTATCATGTTGTAGTCACAAAATTACACACTTTAGACATTATTTAGTCTTGGTCTCATACTACTATTCATATGGTTTTTGAGTGAAGAAATTACTAATTAACCCCCATCTTTTGGCCATTTTACTTTGATTTTTGTCGTCACTGTCAACCTCCCATACACACTTGCCCAGTCTATTTTTATCGTTTTCCATCATTTTAGCCTTGATTGGGGCCCCCATACTTACATTGGGGCACCCGTAGGCACCCTAGTCCCAGTTGGGGCGCCCTGATCCTTTTTACACTTTCTCGCCACTTTTTGGACAATTTCTAGCCATTTGGACTTTTTATATTTCTTGTGGCTAGATTTTTTGGGGTTAATTACGAAATTAGAACAAGAGAACCATATAAATATAAGGCTATGATATACCATAATGAGTGACAAAACACTAGTCACTACTATCATCACCTAAGGTTGCATCCATCAAAGGCTCCATTTGCATCCATCTAGCTCCATCACAAGTGCACAAGGATTAGTTCATCTGCATCACACAATCATAGGAGGGAAATTTATTATCTTCCATCCACCATTCTATTAAATTTTCTACACATAGTTATTAGCTCGCCACTTTCACAAAGTGTGACTAGCACAAGAGCACCTAGGGTATGATTGCACACACTTGCACATCAGAACTACATAGTGATCTAGAGATGTAGTACAATGCTTAGTTAGTAAGTCCACCTTCGTGCCCGTTCATGACAGTTTGACCCCTTCATTTTAATCTCTACTTTCTTACAGTTTCACGTTTGTTTTGGGATTTTACAAGTCTCTACACTTCATCAATTGATCTAGTGGTGACATTCAGCATAGCAGCAGTGAATTACATGTGACAGATAACAAAGGATTCTGATGATCATATGACCCTCCAATTTTGGTTCTTGGACCTCCTCCATAGACCAAGGCACCTAAAACTCAGACTAGGGTTTCGACATGTACCTTTATCCTCTCCTACGTGCACCCCAGTCTAGCTCAAACATGCTCAGATATCTCCTTTTTAAGATCTTTGTATAGTTTGTTTCCTCCTCCAAAATATCTCCAGTCCAACTCTTGAGGACATAGTCTAGATCAGTCCTATAAATCATCTAAGTTGTTTCCTTACTCTTCTTTGCACCTTAGGTTTTCTATTTTCATTAGCCTTATTTTCTTGGGTCACTTTCAATATTTATTTACCGCTTTTATTTACTGTTATTTACTGTTATTCCTAGTTTAGATTAAGTTACCATTCTTCCAAATTTTAGTTAATCATTTTGGTGAACTCGACGTCATTCATGTTTAGGATCCTCATTTTTTTCTTCTATCATGGCTCCCAAGGTTACTCAACTTTCTTTATCTGATTTACTTAAGAGATATCTCAATTGTCAGACTATTTTACAAAAGTCCCTAGACACAAAGTATTTTGATGACAATACGCTGCCACACGAAATAAGTCCTATACGCACTTGTCTATTTAATGACCCTAGTGATCCTCCTATAATCAACCCCTATTGGAATCAATTCAAGCTTTACATTCTTTGTTTTAAGACAAGTTTACGGCTATGGAATCCACAATCACATCTCTCAAATATGAAATCCAACAACTTAAGGATGCTTCTTAAGCTCATGTTTGTTCTCCTTTTACATCTCATCTTCAATCTATGTCTACTACATGTCATATAGTTAGAGAGCCTTTGGTCCATGCCATTACCAAAGCCTCTCATCATTCGAATCTCAATAATCATAGCAACATAACCTTCTTACTGAGATCCTTATTCATCACTTGGTCAACTTTACACCTACTCATTTCTACCCTTCTTATTGGCTAGAAAAGTATCTCAAGGTCATCCGTATTGCAATTATCATGTAAATCAATGTACATAATGACACCGAATGACTACCATGCTTTACAACGATGAATCAAACATCTTGAGCATCCGAGATTTATTTCATTCACTGCAAAACATTCTATTGCACGCCCATCTACAAATGTTATATCTCAACGGGATCCTAAATTTGTTCCTTCTACATCTAAATGAGGATAACAATGGTCACTTCAAGAGCTACCTTATTTGGCAACCACCTATGACATCATTGAGTCAACATTGTAGACATCTATAGTGGGTAACAAATCAATCTAAGCAACCTCCTTTCGAACAACTTACTTGCAAATTAGCCTTCTATCTAAGCCTTTGGCAGTGTCATCAACACCATTAATATTAATTTAACCACTTTAATTCAAGATTACCTCCCCATCCTACACAATTATTCATTATTTAACCAATCATTTAATTTTCTTAATTAACTACCCCTTCTTATCTCACTGGTCTAGACACCTAAACCCCACCACCTCACCTAGACACCTCATGTATAAATCTATGCTCACCATCTATCCACTCACTTCATAACAAACTTGGACTTAGTTCAACCCTAAAAATCAATGCCTATTATTCCTCTAACACATTCCTCTCATTAAAAGATAATCTTTGGTTTTTGATTTTGAAAAATGGATAGACCTGAACGCCAAACGATGACACAAGCTCTGTCATTTTTCGTAAACCTAGCGAATCCCGCCTTAACTGACGCCGATCAACCCGAAACCGTCATCGGTTACCATATAACCATTTTGGTAACCTTGTTTGGGAGGTTTGCCACATTCTCAAATTTTGGAGCAAAAGGGAGATCTTATGCAAGCTACAGAACTTGCATATCTTTTACACATCCAAGCATTTACCATATCCAGCATCGAGACAAATCTAGATCATATCACCTCTCACATATTCATTTCAGGAAGCACCAATGGCACCTAGCTCTGTCCCACCAATCAATCATCACCACCTTTGGCAAACATTGGACCTGCAACATTAGAAAGTGAGTTTTTCATATGTGTCATTCCATCCTTGTTCTATTTTAAAGGTTTTTGTCATCTCTGTTATCAGGATCTATTAAATCTCCATTCCCCCACCAGTTTACTATCTTGAACTCAACCTTCCACCAGTAAGAACCATTTGATCATTTACGGACACCTTTTAGGTACAGAGGAGTGTTCCTAAAATCCCCCCAAACCTAAAATTCCCGAAAATCTCTATCGAACCTCAGAAAAACTTCCACAATCAGGGTTTATTGAGTTCCTATCATCTCGACCTATCGACGTCAACCCATGACCATCGTCAGTTCTCTCAAAGTTCGACATCGAGTTCATATTTAGACCGATACCGGTCTTATGTGATTTTGAGTCCTATCAATAAAATGGAAAACCTAAGAATCTTCACCCAAACAACCTGAAAGTGACCCAGAACCTGACCCTAACCAGTCTAGAACCTTAGACCAACTACCCACCTCTAGGTCAACGTCAAAAGAATTTAGCCTGGAATTTTAGAGGTCTCAGCTTATTGTATCAGGGATGAGATACCTAAATCAAAATTACAATAGATTCTATTTACCTTAAATTTTTTCTTTCGGGGTTTAGAATTGTGTTTAACAGTGGGTTAGAACTGCCAAGCTGATGAAGTATCACACTTCCGGATCTAGCACACACTAGGTAGTCCACTGACATATATTATTTAATCCTCTTTTTTAGGTCTTGTTTTGTATTTTAGGTAGTTCCTCCTAGCCAAAAGAAATCTCTCAATCAACAGGATCGAGAAGTTAGAACGCTGAATGCACAACCTTCAAACCAACCATCGCAACAGGTATTCCTCCTTGTCCCACACCCTTATTTGTTTCTTCACTCAAACTAAAAGAAAATGGTGAAACAAATATACGCAACCACCTATCAAAATTAGTTCACAACCTCATCCTACTAATTCATCTATTGTATTTCTAAGTCAACCTAGGAACAACCTCCTTTAAAACTTAGTGCAACCACTCCTCATCTAAAGTATAAGCTCCAACCAATTACTTTGGTCAAAGCAACTAATCCTCCTACTTGTGGTCATGACACATTGCAAATTCCACCACAATTGCATGGTCCTCTTGTTAATTTTTCCTGCCATGCTTCCATCGCTAAATGCAAACTTGGTATTTGGTAGGTGGCTCTTGTCACTCTACCCTCATGATGACACACTCATATTCTTATGGTTCTTCTATGACTATTGAGGGGTTTGTTATGATTAAGAACCTTGTTTCATCTTACATTCACATATCTATCCATTACACAACCACTCATACCATATGATTTCTCATTATTTATCCCATTACTAAATCAATCTTTCAAAATTTATGATACTTCACCACCTCCATACATCATTTATCGAATATTACACACATTACCAAACACTTGGGGGGCATAACATTTACACCCCCCCATATTAACATCAACACATCTGTCATACTTGCATAGTTATACATCAATCTCTTAGCATAAGCATACTCATCACACATTCTAGCATAGACTATATCCCGATGACGCACTCTTGTGCCTCAGTTCAAACTTAATTGTTGAGGGCTTACTACACATGAACCCCACACTACACAATACGTCCTACACACAAAATTTATTCATACATCTCGTGTTTCCTACATCCTACATACTATATTTAGTCTACATCATTTTAACATTTATGCATTTAAACATCATACATCATATTACCCTTCATCATACATGTGATTTTCTACGCGTCTAACATCATACACTACTCATCCTACATACTACATTATTAGGCTATATACACATCGTGCACATCACGTCATATGTCTTATATATTACATCATACACTCTACATTTAGTCTACCTCATTTCAATCATTGCACATATTTCACATCATATATCATATTAGTTTTCATCATACATATACCACACCCTCATGGTCTATGAGTCTAGCATTTTACTTACTACATCATGCGTATCTTACACTTGTTATTTTACATCGTACATTATATCTCGCATTGCATCGTATACATCGTACATTACACATTCTACTCATCACATGGTCGTCTTTTATCATGGCATAAACTACATCATCTTCTACGCGTTGCACTCACTACCCTATGATGCACTTTAGTTCCTCAATCCATACTCGACTACCAAGGGTTTACAAATCAAATGGACCTTATCATGCACACATGTTCATAAATTGATCTTCTATTATGTGACATTACTAGGTTAGTGACATACGTTATAGGCTAACTAGTCACTTATTCTTTCATTTTGTAGTGGTATACGCTTTAGGCTAGATCACCACTCCCTATATTCATCTAGTAGTGATATACGCTTTAGGCTACATCATGGCTCTTTATATCATCTTGTTGTCATACACACTTCGTCTATAGGGTTGACGACACATCATTTCTAGGTCGCATATCGTCACAACACATATACACACTCATCACAATGCGTTAGATGCAATACCCACATTTTGACCATTTCCCGATGACACACTCTCATTTACAGTTCATTCTTGACTACTGAGGGGAAAAAAATGAACATCATTGCATACATTTCCATTCACTTGGGGGCACGCAACTCCTATCATTCCATATTATATTCCATTCCATCCATCCACATCATATTGCATATCTTGGTTTCTTTTACTCTTGCTTGCATTTGCTTATATATGGTCACTTTATTACACATGCTAGATAAACTTGTTGTATTTAATTTATCTATACCATACAAACATGCGCATTCACACCTTTTCCTAGTTATGATCATAGGTACAGATTCTTTTCATGTAGCACAGATGCTCACCTTCTACCCTTCCTACACTGGTCACTGGGGGCATCCACATTTGTCTATTGTTTCATTTTGTACTTAGCACTTTACATTACTTGGTTATAGATGCTTTTGACATACCAGTTATCTTTCTAACATGCTAATAGGTGCTTCATGTGAAACATTTGTTATGTAGGGATATTTGCTTCCATACTTGTTTGTTACATTGTTTGTTATTGCTTGTTTTTATATGCGAGCCTTACCCTATGTTTGGTGTGCACAATTGTTTGTTGTATGTGGTCATTATGGCCTTGCATGTTTTGCAACACCGTGAGTGATGTCCCATGTTTGCATTCCACTTTGTATGACTTATTTTTCCTTCTTACGCATTTATATTACTACTTTTCTTAGTAGATTTTACATTGTTTGCGTAGATTACTCGTTGTCTTATACATGCATGCTTGTTCATACTAACACTTGTCTTTGGCTGGCCTCTTGTTTGTGCGTGGTCTCTACCAAGTGAATTCCTTTCCCCCTACAGGGAAGAGTTATAGAGTTCGTGCGGTTGGTCCTCTTTTATGGCCACATTATCATATCAACGACGTTGCATGTGCCCCCAAAGAGGGGGGCTATCATTTAGGGTTTTACATACTACACAACACTTTTACACAGGTTTAGTTCAGTCAGTTTCTGTCCTTGGAATTGTGGGTTATGCAACGAGTGGGTTCAGACCAGTCTATGAACCCCGTACATAGCAAATTTTACATGACATGGTTGTCCTTAGCATTCTAGGGAGAAGTTACAGGTTATAGGATACACCAAACTTCCTCTCTACATTACTTCGGATAGTGGCATCAGATCGCCCAAAAAACTAGGCAATACAAAGATATCTTCACACATATTCAGCGAAGCAGTTTCAGGTTGGAGAATAATTTATATTTCTCCCTACACTTCTTTGGCCTATGGCGTCGGATCACCCAAAAACCCACAACAAGATATCCTCTTTCTACACCCTTTTCTCTCATCACGGATCATGTGCACATGTTCCTTTTACACTTTTCATACTTTCATTTCAGTCTTTTCATTACATATACATGCATCTTTTATATGTGTTTTTACATATACATGCATATTTGAGTACTTGATTGTTTTCTCCTTGTAAGTCTGTCCGTATGAGAAACACGTAGTCAACAACAACTACAATAATGGGAGAAACGACAACAACATTTTACAGCAACACACACCATACTAACCATGCAAGTACATCATGCACATCGGAAACTACACACGTGTTTCCACCCTAGGTTCACTCTCATCACTTTTTTATGCTATGGCATCTTTAGTATCCACACTCCATCATATTTTTGTCATTCCATGCTTTATCTATCCTTCAACGTGTTTCTACATAACTCTGCAAGGATTATCAAGTACACATCTCTATCTAATTTATGTTATCAAGCTTTCCGCTCACCAACATAAAGTGGGGGCAAATATAGTCACAAAATCACACACTTTAGACATTATTTAGTCCCAGTCTCATACTACTATTCATATGGTTTTTGAGTGAAGAAAGTACTAATTAACCCCTATCTTTTGGCCATTTTACTTTGATTTCTGTCATCACTGTCGACCTCCCATACACACTTACAAGTCTATTTTCATCATTTTCTATCATTATAGCCTTGATTGGGGCACCCATACTTAAACTGTTGTGCCCATAGGCACTTTGGTCCGAGTCAGGGTGCCTTGATCCTTTTTACACTTTCCTGCCACTTTTGGGCACTTTCTAGCCATTTTGACATTTCTATTTCTTGTGATTGGCCTTTTCGGGGTTAATTACAAAATTAGAACAAGAGAACCATATAAATATAAAGTTATGAAACCATAATGAGGGATGAGGCACTAGTCATTACTATCATCACCTAAGGTTACATCTAGCAAAGGCTCCATTTATATCCATCTAGCTCCATCACAAGGCATAAGGTTGGTTCATCTGCATCACACAAGCATAAGAGGGAAGTTTATTCTATTCCATCGACCATTCTATTACATTTTCTACACATAGTTATTGCTCGCTACTTTCACAAAGTGTGGATGACACAAGAGCACCTAAGGCATGATTGCACACACTTACACATATAACTACATCAGGTCTGAGATGTAGTGCAATGCTCAGTTAATAAGTCCACCATTGTGGCAGCTGAGGTCAGTCCGACCCCTTCATGTGCATCTTTATTTTTTTAGGGTTTGATTCTTGTCTTGGGGTTTTATAGGTATTTTCTTCATCACTGACTATCGACGACATCCAACGTAGTTCAAATACATTAGTGCGACAGATAAAAAAGGCTTCATATCATCTAACAACCCTACAAATCTAGTTCTTGGAACTCCTACACAGACTAGGGCGCCCATAGGTGCCGTGATACTCTCCCAGGTGCTCCATTCCACTCAGATTTCTTGGATCTGTGAGTTCTTGGTCTTTGGTATAGTCGTTTCCTCCTCTTGTTTCTCCAATTAGCTCTGCAACACAGTGCAACAAGTTTTCCAAATTAGATAAACTCCTTCCAACCCTTCTTTGTACATTAGGGTTTCTATTTTTATTAGCCTAGTTGCTTTGGTCACTTTCTATATTTATTTACCATTTTTATTTACTATTGTTCCTAGTTAGATTAACTACCATTCTTCCAAATTTTAGTTAATCACATGTGAGCCTAAGATGAGTAGGAACCAAACCAACAATTGGACCATGAAGAGGACTCAATGAGATTTATTATGAATATTGGTTACGATTTTGATTCCACCCAGAGTTCCTGCTACCTTTTGTGCAAGTTCGCTTCTTCATAATGACTACAGTGCCTTAGTGTATGAAAGGTTTCCATTTTGAGTACTTCCAAAACCTTACTATGAATATATCATCATGTAGTAGATTATAAAACCTTTCAAATGGCTATGGTTCAGGTTCCTAAACATAACTAGAGATTTTCAAAACAATTCTCACAAGTTGATACACACAAAGAGACAATTTTGACCAACTTTCTCGAGAGTTGAAAAAAATTATCATGGGGTTGTCAAGTGAAATGCCTAAACATTTTGCATGCCAATATTTGCCTCATACTTGGGGACTTGACTTGATTTGAGTGAAGTATACATGAGGTTAAAAGGAACACCCAAATCTCACAATCTTAAGTAGACCAATGCCTTATCCATTGGGTAGAATGGACTTAAAGGGGGGGGAGAATGAAATGAGAAAAAAAACATAACTTGAAAGAAAACATACCACAAAACAGGAAGGAAAAACACCACAAAAAAACCTAAATCACTTATAGTACAAGTGGGGAACAACCCAATTTTTAATGCAATAATTGGTTTGTTTTAGATGTTACCCGTGTACACATAACACCAAATGATTTTATTTTACTAGTCCACTGATTAGTTAAATTAAGTAAGAACCCTTTCTCATATGCTTGGGAAAGACAGGTGTTGCAAGAGGTCTCCATATACCTGAGAAAGGGAGTATTATATGCTTCTTGTTGAGAGAGTATGTATGGCTCCTCTTGTAAGTGAAAATCCATCTAGATAGATTATTGACTTTGCTACTTTGAAATTCCATTTCCAACTACCAATGCATTTTTAAATTCACCCATGCGTATAATTTCCCATTTTCACTTTATCATTGTTACAGGATTGATTCTTGATCATACTAGTCTCACCATGTTCACACCTAATATTTTACACTTTGATGGGCGTTTACTCTTTTCTTGTCATGCTCCACATGGCCATTATTTCCATGAGCTAGTTATTGGTATAGATTTTAAGATTTTTAACACCATCACAAACGTCTTGCCACTTCATATTTATTAGCTACTCTAGATGGAACTCTTCGACACACACCAAATCAATCTCAACTAGTTGTTTGATATGGTGCGACTCACTATAGATACAAAATCACACACATATTACTATTTTACTATGTTGTCAATATGTTGTTTATATGCATGGATTTTAAGTAAGAAAAGTATTCACTGGTGACACGATCCTTTGTCCATACAGTTGTTTTGATTGTTTCTATTGTCTTGTTTTTTCACATCTATCAATTTTGTACCTAGTTCTGGTTAGGTCACAAGGATCCATGTCTGTCATTATTTTCACATCTGTAGCTATTTATCCCAAGACACTAACACCCAGTCGCTTCTTTCCATTCTGGGCGCTCCTATCCTCTTCATTATTTTTACACTTTTTGACATTTGTGGTTGGAATTTCTAGTTCTCTTATCCTTATCTCAAGCTCATAGTCGACCTTTTGGGTCACTAGTGTCGAAATTCAAACAAGAGATCCATATATATACAAAATATACACTCTATTAATCTGGTTGGAAATTATAAGGGGTAATCACACCTACATACTATCACTACCATCAAAGGGAATGCATTTTTGGGCTGCATACATTGCACAGGAAGGGGAAGTGCTTACTTCCATATTAAATAAATTTACATCGTATCTAGCTATAAGCCCACTATCTCAATGTCATTAGCGTGAGGTCCAACCTAAGGACACTATTACACACACAAGCACAAATAACTACATGGAGCCTGGAATGTAGTGCAACACTCAGTCATAAGTTCACTCATTGGGTGACTGTCAGGGTTAGTCCGAATTCACATATTGCATCTTTATTCCAATTTGATGTGTTTTGTGAGCTTTTACAGGTATCTAGGGTTTTATTTTACAGGTTATAGGCACCCTCGACGATCGAAGAGAGAATACCAGGTGATCAATAAGAAGTGACAGTGAAACCCTAACGACACAGAGGAATCCAGATTCTGACCTTCTGTGAAGTCACCAGCGCTTAGGAACAATCATCGGTGCCTAGGCGTCCCCATTCAAAGCCAAGCACCCGTGTTTGGAATTATTCTCAAAATCCAAATTTTACAGAGAGCAGTTGTGACACAGTTCCAACCCTATTCAACACTTTACACCACCTATATCAGTTTCAGATTATACAGGATTCAGCTAAGTCATTTCTCTCTCTCTCTCTCTCTCTCTCTCCCATTTTCGTATAGTGTTGCATTGTTTGAGTGATTGGCATTTATATATCTATTGTATTTTATCATATACGTTACACTATAATTATATTTAATTCAATTTTTATTAAATCATTTGGTGAACCCTCTTTTCTTCCAACTTCTTGCCCTATGATCCCCAAAACCCTCATGGCTAAGAAGAGGTCCTCGTCTCCTAAGCACCATATGGCTGATGCATGCTTGAATCATGTCTTTGATGATGTTGTTATGCAATCTAAATTTCCCAACCTCTACTAAAACCCTCAATGTGATTCTTCCATCCTCCAATAACTTATTGCTTTCTAAAACACCCATCCTTCTAAATTTCACAACTCTAGTATTTGCATAGTCTCTCCTAACCAAAACTTACTTGATGTTTTCATTGCTCTCATGTAGTCACCCATGCTGCTACACCTTCTTACACTCCTCTTATAGCACATGATAGTATTACTGGAAATTATTTTCTTGATCATGTTCTTGGTTATGATAATATGGATGTATATACTTCTACTTCTAATGTTGAAAATGTACATATGCATGTTGTTATTTATACTAGTAATAAAGATGAATGTAAAGTTTTATCTCCTACTCTTCCTAATTTTGAAAATGATTCTAATGAATGCAATGATAAATTTGATATTAGTAATCCTACCACTTCTTTCTTTGTTGATGATAGTCTTGATGAAATACTCACTTGTGAAAATATGTCTGATAATGATGTAGATTATGCTTTTGATCATGAAAATGTTAGTGATGATGTTACTTCTCTTAAGATTGTTGAATGTGAATTTATTACTCCTCTGTACAATTCTTCTAAAGTTGTTGCTCATGATGATTCTAATCCTACTACTAATACACCTCTTATTATATCTTCTGAGTCTACATCTAACATTCCCATAAAGCCTCCATGTTCTCCTCCTCCTCCTCCACCTCTTTCCAGTTATTCTAAAGTTGTTTCTCATGATAATTCTACTCCTACCCCTAACACACCTCTCATTGTATCTCTTGAGTCTACATCTAGTGTTCCCATAGAGCCTCCATATTATCCTCCTCCTCTTCTACCTCCTTCTTATCCTTCCACATCCGCTCCTTCTCACATTCCCATGATCACTCATAATGGCAAGATCCAACCTCTCAATATGCCTCTTACTTCACCAACCATTCCTTCACATTATATTATATCTCTCATGCATGTTGTTGGCACTTTGCAATAACAAGTTCATACTTTCACTTGTGAAAGTAAATCCTACTATGCTTTCATTGACAATAATTTTTTGCATGAGAATCTTATTCCTACAAAGATTCATGATTATGCTTTCGCAAAGGACTTCATCATGCCTAATTTCTCATGTTTTGATAGTAATAGAAATCCTTATTTACATCTCAAGCATTATTTTGCCGCCATGTCTACTTATTCTAATGATCATTTATTACTCAAAGTGTTTTGTCATAGTCTTGTTGATCATGCTCTCCAATGGTACACTCATTTTCCTTATGGATCCATTAGTACCTATTATGATATGGAGGATGGTTTTTTTAGACAATTTATTTCTAACAATGGTCTTAAGGTTACATATGAATGCTTGCCTTCATTGCATTAAGGAAAGAAAGAACCAATTGTAGATTACATTTTACACTTTAATTCTTGTATGCATCAGCTATTATTTCAGCCCACTGATTTAGAAAATAAATTTATCTTTTCGACTAAGCTAAATATGGAAATATATACCTAATCTGATTGTTATTGTAGTAGTAAATGAATAAGCAATTAAGTACAAACATTAACCCAAACAACCTAAGCCAAAATATATTAAACCCTAAGTGCAAAGATGAGGTAATATGACTTAGTTGTTTCGTAATTATTCATGGACTATGTTGGAATGCTGACTAGATGAACAGAGAGGGAGAAGTGTCAAACAAAACCTCAGAAAAGTATGTGAGTTGACGATCTACCTAGACTGGGGTGCCCGAAGAGGGACAAGAGCGCTTGTGGGTGCCCTAGGACTGTTTCTGGGCAGTTGTGTCTACAGAAATGTTCATAAAACCTCCTATGAGTGGTTACAAGTTGTTCATTTTTGTTTTCCTTTGGTCACTATGAGGTCATACAATCATCGCCGAAGTCACTGGAAACCTGCAATGAAATAATGACCTATAAAACTGTCAAAGAGACATCAAATCCTAAAAATAAATATGTAGAATGAGGGGTCTGATTGTCCCCAGCTGTCACAATGGTGATCTTATGACTCATCATTTCACTACATCTCAAACCCAATGTAATTCTATGTGTGTGTGTGCGGAATTGTACCCTAGGTGGCTCTTGTGTGTTTCACACTTGATAGCGAGAAAGTAAGCTATATGTAAAGAAATGTAATAGATGTGTGCATGGAATAAAATGAACTCCCCTCCTATGAAGTGTATGTAGAATAACCATCCCTTATGTCCCTTGGATGGAACTAGATGGATGCAATGGAGCTCTTAGATGATTGATGGATGCAACCTTAGGTGGTGATATCTAATGCTTAGTGCTTGGTCCTTTATTATGATCACATAACTTTATATTTATATGATTCCCTTGCTTGAATTTTGTAATTAACCCCAAAAAGTCTGAATACCAAAAAGATAAGATTACTCAAATGGCTAGAAAGGACCCAAAAGATGTGAACAAAGTACAAAGAGGTCAGGGGTACCCAGAGGGGATAGGGGCACCTAAAGCTAGTGTCTTGACTGGGAGATGGTGTCCAGGATGAGAAATGTTGAAGTATAAAAAGACAGACTGGGAAAGTAAGAGTGTAAGACCAAATGTGGCAATAGAAAGAAAATAAAGGTGGCCAAAGACATGGGTTAATTAGTACTTTTCTTACTTAGGAATCATATGAATAGTAGTATGTAATTAGGACTAGATAATTACCCAAAGTGTGTGATTTTGTGTCTACATTTTCCCCCACTTTATGTTGTTGAGTGAAATTTTGATAACATAAAGTAGATAGAGATGCGTACCTTATAACATTGTAGATCGATGACAAAAGCGTACATAGGAACAAGGAAAAGTGTGGAGTGATAAAAATATGGAGTGTGGATGCTAAGGAGGAGAAAGTGCAAAAAGTGATGATGAAAATGACCCTAGGGTGGAAAAGCATGTGTAGATGTCGCAATTGTGCCTATTGTCGATGTCGATTTGATTGATTTTTTTGTTGATGTAGGATGATGTTGACTACTACTTCCCATACAGACAAACCTGCAAAAGAAAAGAACGGACAAGTAGTCAAATATGTATGTATATATGTAAAAAATCATGTAAAGAAGTATGTAAAATGACAAATGTGAAAAAGGAATATGTGCACCTGATCCATGATAAGGAAAAAGTGTAGATAGGATCCTGTAGATTTTGTTGACGACAGAGTTTTTTGGGTGATCTCACGCTAGTTGTTCTAGCCGCAAGTTTTTGGGGCGATCTCATGCCAAGTCATGGAAGAAGTGTAGGGGAAAATTTCTAGTGTTATCCTCCAACCTTTAACTTCTTCCTCCAATGTAGAACACCACTACAAATGGTGTGTAAAAATTTGAACAATTCAAACAATTCGATCCAATGCAAACGTAAAAAGTGTTGTGTAGTGCATGCATGTCGAGTGCTAAGGACTATGTGCCCTGTAAAATCCGTTGTGTGGAGTTCTGTAGACTATGTTGAATTACCAAATATTATGTAACTTCCCCCTGGTCATATGCGTTTAGGAAGGGTCAGAGGTCCCAGGCACTACTATCCTGGTCTGACCACTAATGTCTATGTTGTGCTAAGGACCCAAGTCTGATTCTGAGCCCTATCTGATACTAACGACTGTGATGTATTGGTACTTTGCTATGGTGAATTTTGACTGTATGAATGTTGTATGGGGTGAATGATTCACCCAAATGATGTCCCCCTCATTTGGGGTGTATGTGATGTCACTGAAGGTGTATGTGGCCCAAAGGAGGACCGAACGTTGTGTTGAAACTATGCCTTGTAGGGGGAAGGGAATGCGCTTGGTAGAAACCAAGGCACACACAAAAAAGGGTGGTTGGGAGACAAGTATTAGTACAAGAAAATACAAACATGCATGTAGAAGACAAGTGCAAACAATAGTGTGTAAGCTAAGATGCAAGAAGATAATGTAAACACACAAGAAGACAATGTAGACTGTGAAAAGTGGGTTTCAAACATGGGACACCACTCACGATGTCACAAGACAATCAAGGCTGACCAGGCCAAAAGCAAATAAGTTTGCACACAAGACAAAGGGAAAAGGCCGCAAACAATGACATACAAAGAGCAAGTAAATGACAATAAATGTAATAGACAACCATGGAAGCAAATAGCCATGTATAATAAATGTTACACATGAAGCACCCGTTAGCATGTTAGGAAAATAAAAAGTATGTCAAAATGTGTATAATTCGATATAGAAAGTGTTATGAAAAATGAAACAATAACACCTGTAATGTACGAAACTGGATGCCCCTAGGAGCCGCTGTGGGACTAGTAATAGGTACTACGCCAAACATTCATGTTGTGTGTATAGATCTGTAAAATATGTGATCACAACTAGAAATAAAGTGAACGCACATGTGTGTATGATAAAGATAATGACATACAAGGTATCTATCTAGCATATTTAATAAAGTGTACATGTAATAAGTAAATGTAAGGATGACTAAATTCAACCAAGATATGCAGTATTTTGTGGAGTGTAGATGGAGTGTAATGCAGAGTGAATGATAGGAGAAGAGTGCCCTTGAGTAGATGTGTATGTACGAAATGAGGTTCATTTGTACATTCCCCCTCAACTGTCAAGAATGAACTGTAAAATAACAACGCGTCATCGAGAAATGGTTTGCATTGTGTGTATTAGAAAGATGTGTTTGTTAAAGCGCAAAACATAGAGTGTGAACATGTGAGTGAATGAGTGAGTTTGAATGCGTGAGTGTGATGAGGTCCATTTCAGATATAGAACCTCAACAGTCAAGTATAGACCATGGAACTAGAGTGCGTCATAGGGTAATGAGTCATGTTGATCATGTTTGAGAGATATGTTGATTGTGTAATATGTTATATTGATTGTTTGAAAGAGATTTTTTATGAACATGTTGAGCATGTGTTGTGTATTGTCGAATGTGTGATGTGTTATGTTGAGCGTGTAGGAGAGAGATATGTTGTGTAAGTGCCAAATGCGTAATGTGTTATGTATATGTAGGTTTTGTGTTAATTGTGCATAAGAGAGATGTGGCACGTGATGTAGTAGTTGTAGACATGTCTAGTGTGTAATGTGTATGTTGAAAGAGAGGTGTTGAATGTGTAAAGTGTTGTGTTGAATGTCTATGAAAGAGATTGATTGTGAACGTGTTTGTAGTAGGTGGTGTATTGTGAAGATTATGGAAGATGTTTGTGTTGATTGCGTGCAAGGGAGATGTGTGATGTGATGTAAAAGAGAGATGTCATGAAAGCATTTAATGTGTAGTATGTTGTAGATATGACTAGCGTGCTACATGTTTGTGTGTATATTGTGTCACAAGTGTGTTGATTCTATGGTGATGCGTATGTGTGAGAAATAAGGTGATGTGTAATGCAGTGTGTGAGTTTCATGTGTATAGGATGCCCTCAACAGTCAAGTGTGAACCAAAGCACAAGAGTGTGTCATTGAGTAATGATGATACAAATGTATCAAGATGTTTGTAATAATTCTTAGAGAAGATTAGATACTAAGCATGAAGCGTCAAGTGCATGAAATGATATCAACATTTGATAACAATGCAAGGGGGGAGAAGCTATGATGCCCCCAAGTATGTAAGCGATGGAGATCTAGTCAAAGACACTAAGTGGATCAATGTAAGGAGTAGATTCCTTAACAAAAGTGATTGGATGCTGCAGTGGTGATGTTGTAGGAGCCTTGAGTTGTGGAAGTCAAAAGAGGCAAACTAGATCTTGGTGGTTTTTAGTAGCGAGTGGTTTCTTGTTTGGTAACGCTATAGAAGACTGGATAGGAGAAGGTGGACTGATTTTGAGAGGTGATTGCTTAATTTTACTTGATGATGCCATAGATAACTTGAGACGAGACAATGTTAGATTGATTTTGAGAGGGGGTTGCTTGATTTTCCATAGAAGAAATGAGAAGTGATGGCATGATATTCATTAGAAATAGACGAATCAGATTTAGGAACCCATTAGGATGTAACAATTGAAGATGCAACAGGATGTCGTGCAAAAAATGAGATAAAAACTTGATGCTCAAGATGCTTGATTCTTCATTTTAAATCATAACAATCATTGTCATTATGTCTATTAATTCGATGTTAATTGTAATATGGGTGACCCTGATATTTTGTAATTCGATAAGGAGGACACCCTTGAGTAAATGGTAAAAATATCAATTGATGACTAAGGAGATCAATAAGAATTTCATGTTCCTTAGTATTGTAATCAAAGGTAAAAGGATCTAGTAATGTTATGAATTAAGGCTCACTGATATGAGCACATGTAGAAGACATAGATCTAAAATGAGAAGAAGAACCATCATGAGCCTGAGAAGCATCTTTAAGCTGTTAGATTTTAGATTTAAGAGATGTGATCATGGATTCCATAGTCTGAAATTTGTCGTAAAATAAAGAATGCGTAGTTTGAATTAAATCCAATATTTGTTGATTGGATGGAGGAAGGATATGGTTGTTAGATAGATGATCGAAGATACGAATTATTCCATGTGGCGATGTATCTTTAGGAAGATACATGGTGTCTAAGGTTTTTTGCAAAATAACTTGGCAATTGGGATGCATATTAAGTAAATCAGAAAAAGAAACTTGAGGAATGTTATGGCCCATGATAGAGGAAATATGAGGATACTAAGCGTGAAAGTGTGGGGTTCACCAAAATGATTAAGCTAAATATGGAAATATATGCCTAATTTGATTGCTATTGCAGCAGTAAATGAATAAAAAATTAAGTACAAAAATCAACCCAAGCAACCTGAGCCAAAATATAAGAAACCCTAAGTGCAAAGAAGAGGTAAGATGACTTAGTTGTTTTACAATTATTCCTGGACTGTGCTAGAATGCTGATTGGATGAACAGAGAGGGAGAAGTTTCACAAAAAACCTCAGAAAAGTGTGTGAGCTGATGATCTGCCTAGACTGGGGTGCCTGAAGAGGGACAGGGGTGCTTGTGGGTGCCCTAGGCCTATTTCTGGGTGCATGTGCATGTGGAAATGCTAAGAAAAACTCCTTTGAGTGGTTGCAAGTTGTTTGTTGTTGTTCGCCTTTGGTCGTTATGAGGTTGCACAATGATTACTGAAGTTGCTGGAAACCTGCAATGAATAATGACCTACAAAACCCTCAAAGAGACATCAAATCCTAAAAAAGAAAGATGTAGAATGAGAGGTCAAACTATCCTCAGCTGTCACAATGGTGTTCTTACAACTAAGTGTTACACTACATCTCAGAGCCAATGTAGTTCTATGTGTGTGTGCGTGTGTAGGATTGTGCCCTAGGTGGCTCTTGTGCATGTCACAATTGATAACAAGCAAGTAAGCTAGATGTAAAAAAATGTAATACATGTGTGTATGGAATAAAATGAACTCCCCTCCTATGAAATGTATACAAAATAACCAACCCTTGTTTCCCTTGGATGACACTAGATGGATGCAATGGAGATCTTAGATACTTGATGGATGCAACTTTAGGTGGTAATAGCTAATGCTTAGTGCTTGGTCCTTTATTATGGTTACATAACTTTATATTTATATGATTCCCTTGCTTGAATTTTGTAATTAACCCTGAAAAGGCCGAACAACAAAAATCTAATTCACTAAAATGGCTATAAAGTACCCAAAATATGTGATCAAAGTACAAAGAGGTCAAAGGCACCCAGAGGAGATGGGGGTGCCTGACATTGGTATCCTAGCTGGGCGCTGATGTCTAGGATGAAAAATGCTGAAGTATGAAAAGACAGACTAGGCTAGAAAGAGTGCAAGACCAAATGTGGTAATAGAATGCAAAGAAAGGTGGCCAAAGACATGGGTTAATTAGTATTTTCTTACTTAGGAATCATATGAATAATATTATGCAATTAGGCCTAGATAATTACCCAAAGTGTGTGATTTTTTGTCTACACTTTTATCGTGGCTTGATTCCTGCATTGCAAGAATTTTTTTTATATGATACATGTGAATGTTTTACTCTCTTATGTCATAAAGTCATTGATTTAGAACAAGATTTAATTGTTGCACATGTTATACCACCCCTTCCACTTCTTATACTAGTTCTTCATCTATTACTTCTTATCCTCTTCCATCCATTAATCTCCCTTAATGGTCTCCATCTCCTCCATAGCATAAACGTCATTCTTCTCCTTCACCGCGTCGACATACACCTAAGTCTTCTCTGCCTCCTACTCATGAACCAATGCAACTCTCCCATAATGCAAAACCTTATGATATATTTCGTGCTTTACTTGACAAGTGCTTAATCCACTTACCTTTTACTGAGCATCGTCCACCTCACCACTTGCAAGGAAAACGTGACCACCACTTCTGTAATTTATACCACATTAATGGCCATTGTGATAATGACTGCTATGCTCTCCATGATCGCTAACAACAATTAGAAGACAAAGGTATCATTTTTTTCTACTCATCCTCTCATGAGCGCTCTCTTTATCCTATTATTCATAAGTGTGCTTCCATCGTTGTTCACTTATCTCCTTCACCTCCATCTAAAGTTTTTATCCATCCACCTGCTAAGGTTATCATCCATCTGATTCCTCCATCCAATCCACCTATGGTTACATCATCTCATTCTTTACAAATTGTTGTACTACCTCATTGACTTCCTAAGCCTCTTATTTCCACACTTACTCCCACCAAACCTTCTATTCTTGGTCCCATTCCATCTGACATCCAATTTGGCACTTATTCTCATGCCATTGCTGCTTCACATGCTCCATATATTCCTTGCAGGCTTCTTAACCTCTGGAAGATGACATTTACTCTCCATTTCATTACCCTATGATGCACTCTTGTGCTATGGTTCACACTTGAATGTTGAGGGAATAATACATCAATGAACATATCCTTTCACAACTTATACATTGTTCTTTATATCACATATTTGATAACATCTCCTTGCATGTGAAAAAACTATTTCCTGATGACACAATATTATTCTATGGTTCATTCTTAACTGTTGAGGGGGCATTCATAAATGAACATCATTCTCACACTGGGGGGCAATTGCTCGTATTTCCCCCTCTTCATCATAATCACATGTGATTACAACCATTATCTTACATACTCTCATCATATAAATACCAACGCATCATTATTCTATTATCTTATATTACTCTTTCACACTATCCATTATATTTACATCACATACATCTATTTATATTCATCACATACTATGCTCTGCATTCTCATTCAAATAAAAATCCTATTCTAATAATTATTTATCTATTTCTTTCCACATCATCATGCATTTCAAATCAAAGTAACCATTTCAACAATACATATCAACCCAAAGTGCAAGCAACAATCATCACATCATATACCAATAAAAATCAACAACGCATATGATCTCAATATCCATCTATAGAAATATATCTAGTCAAAAATCATAAGTTGCAAAATACAATCACTGGGGAGAAATCCCCCATGAATCACTATAATAAGATACAATAGATCACACGTCATCCTCACTATCACTATATACAATCGCAGGAGCTCTAGAACTCAAAGATTCACCGCTCACTCTACGTTGATGATCTTGGCCTCTATATCTCTCCAACTAAGTCCGTAATATTGCAATATTAGCTGCCTACTCTACAAATCAATCATGTAGCTAAACATATCTAGAAAACACATATTGAGCTAGGGCTCCTCCTCATACGGATTGTCTAGCTCGCTTAGTATCTACATGAGCCTCATCTCACTTGCTCAAAAACATAGTACACATGGTTGCTCCTATAGCCACCAAATTGATCAAATGGGCATGCTTGCCCGCAATATCGTCAACTCCCTCTAGCATACCACCTCCCATGAGCACATTTAGAAGCATGTTCTACGTCAATATGCGCATTGACGAATCTACAATCAACGACCAATAGGAATCACCTGCAATCATGAAAACCACCATTAGTTACTACACAACTTCACACTATCTCATTATGAAACCAGAAATCATAAATAATAATGAACAAGACTTACATTCGGCTCGTGCTGTTGGTATATCATCTACATTGGTGGCAGGTTCCTGCCCCTCTACTCCTCCAAATTTCAGTCCACTAGATGTATCCACCACTAGTTGAAATAACAATACCCATCGATGTGTCACCCACCACTCACTGTAGGCCTAGGTGTACCCTACATCATCAACTTATATAGGCTCTATACACACATCTACCTCGTCTGAATCAAGATGCACTAGCTGTGCTCTTGTCAGGCCTGACCTCATTCCTAGTCGTCTGGACACTCTAGTATATCTCAACTATATATATGGCTCAAGGGTCACATCCTAGGCCATGCAATAATATCTAGATACTTGCTCACCTTGGAAAAACTCTGTCACCCCTATGAAGTGATCCTCTAACCATATGGTACACCCAATGCACCGCATTTCCACACCATCCTCTACCCATCCACCATAATCTCTATACAGTCTCCATATAATGGCCATAGGCCCCATCTAATCTAGCATCGACCTATAAGTGGTTGTATCCATCCTCTTACTAAGTGACTTCAATATCGTTATATGCTCATAGGCCCATACGTGCAACAAAGTAGTGGCTCCTAGTCCACCCCCATGATCCTCCTGAGTGAATCTATATAAATATCTATATAAATAGACAGATACACACTTTTCCCATGCATACCTAGTCCCGTGTTCCTCTATCTTGCGGAAAATATCATGCATCTTGTATAATATCATAACTCCGCTACCCTACACCACCACTAGTAATGCTATAATCATTGCAATAAAATTTTGTAACCACAGAACACTGGATCTCAATATCACATATAAACTGATATGAGTCTTTGCGTGTATTCATGTGCCTGTGAAATATCACCTCGTTTCCTTCATTTACCTTTGGGCATCCACTATAGTCATCACCTGTACCCTCTCTCCTATAATAGGCAACCATAATATCCTGTATACATCCTCCAGGGTCACTTTCATCTCACCAGTAGGCAACCAGAACGTACATGTATCTATGCACCATCTATCACACAAAGAATTAAATATAGGTATATTATGGGGTACCTCCCGCAATCTAGCAATGTGTCGTAGGACGAAACGATCCAATATATCCCACTCTACATTTGACAAACCCAACGTAAGTAATGTACTCAAGTGGTGACCCATACGAAACTCTCTCGAGTGTATATCCCTCTGCACAACACAACATAGCAAAGAAAACCTTATATCAACAAACCGTACAACTCATGATAGCCCAAAATTAATAAAAATTCATGCATATTACAACATAGTGCCCAAACCCTGCTCTGGGATGCTAGTGCCTGATTAAACTAAAATGGAAATATTATGAGGGCCGAATTTAGTTTAATCTAATGCTATGCAAAGCAGTAAATAACATCTAAGTAAATAAATTAAATGACCTAAACAACCAAGTAAATGAAATATGAAACCCTAATGTGCAAAGAAGGGTTAGAAAGAGCTTAGTTGATTCGACAGTTGTTTGGGACTGTGTTGTAGAATAAACTAGATGAACATAATGCAGAAATGACCACACAAGAGCTCCATAAAATATAGATCTGATCTGTCTGGTTGGAATGGGGTGCCCTGGTCTGAGATCTGGGCACCCTGGTCTGTGCATGAGGTCCATAAACCAAATTCACAAGGTCGTTAAGTGATGCAAAGCCTTCGCTACCTGTCGTGTTGATGTCGCTGGAATGAGATGTATGTCGTTGGTAATCAGTGATGTAGGAGAGACCTGTAACCCCAAACCAAACATCAAAACCCTAAAAAAATAAAGATGCATATGAAGGGGTCGCACTGTCCTCAATAGCCCCAATGGTGGACCTACTAACTGAGCGTTGTACTACATCTCAAACCCAATATAGTTCTAGGTGTGTGTGTAAATTGTGCCCTAGGTGCTCTTGTGCTAGTCGTACTTTGTGAAGTAGTGAGAAATAGCTAGATGTAGAAATGTAAATAAATGGTGGATGGAATAAAATAAACTTCCCTCCTATGTAGTGTGATGCAGATGAACCAACCTTGTCCCTTGTGATAAAGCTAGATGGATGCAAATGGAGCCTTTGATGGATGTAACCTTAGGTGGTGATAGTGGTGCCTAGTGCTTGGTCCCTCATTATGGTCTCATAACTTTATATTTATATGGTTCTCTTGTTCTAATTTTGTATTTAACCCTAAAAAGGCTGACCATAAAAATATGGAAAGCTAAAATGGATAGAAAGTGCCCAAAAGATGAGTGTAAAGTGGGAAAAGGATAAGGGCACCCCGAATGGGACCATGACACCTGGGGTGCCCCAAAACTGGGTTAGGAACCCTAGTCAGGGATCAAAATGACGTAAAGTGATAAAACTGACTAAGTGAGTACATGTAGGACGTCGGTAGTGATGACAGAAAGCAAAGTAAAATGGCCAAAGGACATGGGTTAATTAGTACTTTCTTTACTCAAAAATCATATGAATAGCAGTATGAGATAAAGACTAAATAATACCCAAAGTGTGTGATTTTTTGTCTACAACACTCAGGAGCAGGTCACGAGTGCCCAGAATTAGGTCACTAGCGCCTACAACTAGGCGTTAGTGTCTCCAAGGATAGAAATTCCCTAGCTGCTTCCGCCCAGAATAGAAACACTGAAAAATACATAAACACAATTTTTTTAAAAACTAACCAAAACAAACATATTTGACAATTTTTTCCAAAAATCATCATACATATCAACTCATCGATCGTTTGCGAAGTCATGACCCCCAGTACTTTCTTAAGCCTAATCAAACTAGCTATTCTAACACGTGGCATTCTCATAGCTCAAAGCTCCAAATCTCAATCACTCTCGATACAAATGGCAATACTAATCACTCTTTAACTATTATTATATATAGTAATTCCAATTTTTCATATACTATAGTTACTATTTTGAATCACTTTTCCAACTAATACATGTTGCACAATTTCACTGATAACTTGAGCCTCGTAGCTATGTTTGTCTCACCGTTTGCACCATATAGATGATCATTTCCTCTAACACCATACCATACGAATTTTAACACCTCATATTCACAGCTAACATATGTACTAATCCATATCCACCCATACCATACTATATTATCCAATACTATTTTACGTTATGACATCTTATACATCTTTCTTTCGGCTCATTGCTCATTTCTCTGCCCTTCACCCTTTCACCGAAAGGGAGGCATATAATCGGGATCATCCTATAGTCCCTCTCAAGTTACAATACAATCAATCAACACTCCTAGCATATTACTATTACAATTTTCCCTGATCTCATTCAAACATAGGAACAATCATTCTATACTACGATCAATACTTTCTACTATTTCAAATCTACTCCCCAAAATGACCTAATATGGGGGAAAAACACAAAAACCTCTAGGTGAGTAATTTAATAAGTACACAATCTCAAATCAATCTTCTATCATTCAAAGAAAATCAATTAATCGGTTCAATAAACATGCTTTAATATCTCTCCCATATGACCTAACTTGGGAGTTACATTACATTACTATCGCTTCCAGATGACCTAACCTGGGAGATATCTAGAATTTTTCAAATCGAAACACCCGTTACTGTAGGAGTGGGGGAGATGAGATATCATTTCCTTTCCTATATTACTCCTACATGGGTTATTTAATCGGAAGAAATACTTTTTCAAACAAAACTAAATTAGAACTAACTTTGGTCTCTATCTTTCTGTAGCGGTTGGACCTTTTAGGGATGTAGTCATGGATGGAGAGTAAAACTAGACCTCTCTCCCTAATACTCTTCCTTTGGTGGTAGGATGCCCAAATCCTCCCATTTACAAACAAAATTGGGCTGAGAATTGATCACTCCCCACCTCTTCAATATCATTTGGCAATAATTCAAAATATCTAAAATATCCAAATCATTTCAACTACTTATCCAAGTGCTCCTTACAATGGTTTGGTATCTCTACTTATGCCACATGGGTCAAAGAACTGGTCCATGGTTCACCATGCTACAAGTTTCTACATTCTATGTGCACTTTGCAACATGGCTTCTCCGGACTCTATATAGGTATGATCCTTACTTTGTTTACACTACTTGAATTTCATTCAAATAACATAAAGGGGGAAATGTAGACATAATATCATGTACATGTTACTATTTTAATAAGTCGTCAGTATGTTATTTATATGCATGGATCTTAAGTAATAAAAGTATTCACTGGTGACATAATCCTTTGTGCACCTGCTTGTTTTACTTGTTTCTATTGTCTTGATTTCTCATATCTGTCATTTATGTACCCAATTCTGGTAAGTTCACATGGATCCCTTCCTGCCAATATTTTCACATCTGTCATCATTTATCCCCAATTTAAGTAAAATTGATTAATTGATAAACCCTAAGATATTGTAGAGTCACATATGATAAATAAACGCTATAACACAAAATTAATGCAAGTAATAAGCTGGTGAAAATTAAAACCATAGATGCAAGAGAGGGAATAAAAGACTTAGTTGATTTTACAATAAATACCAAAGTGTTCTGGTATAGAAGACTTATGCACAAGAGGAGAAAATTGTCGCAACCGAGCACATAAAATCCTATAATTGCCAAACAAGCCTAGACCAGGGCACCTAGACTGGGTCAGGGGTGCCTGGGTGTTGGAGACATCTGTTGGGCGCCTGTGACTATGAAAATGGTTGGAATTTGAATTTTCCTGTGTCACACGATGGTTGTCAACCTTCTATGTTGGTCACCTGTGTGTTACTAGATGATCCCTGTATTCACCTGTAATCTGAAAAGAGAGAGATAACCTGCAAAAACCCAAAACACATCAAATATTAAAAATAAAAAGATGTAAATGGGGAGTCATACTAACCCCGAAGGTCACCCGATAGAGTGAACGTATGACCGAGTGCTGCACTACATCTCAGAATCCATGTATTTCTTGTGAAGTGTGTGTAAAAATCTTACCCTTGGAAGCTCTTGTGCAAGATGAACTTGATAGTGAGTGATAACTATATGTAGTAATGTAGATAGATGCATGGATGTCAAATCAAACTTCCCCTCCTAGGCATGTATGTAGAAAATTCAGTCCCTTGTCCCTTGTATGAATGCTAGATGGATGCTTTGATGTTCTTATAATGCCTTTAGATGCAACCTTAGGTGGTGATAATAGATTCTTAGAGCTTGGTCCTTTATTATGGTCACATAAATTTATATTATATGATTCCCTTAGTTGAATTTCACAATTGAAAACTAAAAGGCTGACCCATAAGAAAACAAAATGCCCAAAATATAAAAGAGGTTGGGGGTGCCCAAAGGGGAAGAGGGTGCTTGGGTGTTGGTGTTCAAAGCCAATAAGGATATATCAACGAAGATCAGACTGGGCTGTGGGGTATGTAAGACCAAAGAGGAGACAAGAAAGAGAAAAAAGAGGCCAAATATAGATATCAATTACTAGTTTTCTCAATCAGGAATCATATGATTAGTAGTATGTGATTAGGACCTAGAAATGTACCCAAGTGCATGATTTTGTTTCTACAATCCTAGGACACTAGCGCCTAGGTGCTTCTGTCCATTCTAGGAGCTCCTTTCCTCTTTGTTTTTTTACACTTTTTGGCATTTGTGGTAAGCCTTTCTAGTTTTCTTATCCTTATCCTGAGCTCATAGTCAACCTTTTAGGTCACTAGAGTCAAAATTTAAACAAGAGATCCATATATATACACAACATACACTTTATTATTCTGTATGGAAATTCTAAGGGGCAATCACACCTACATACTATCAATACCATCAAAGGGACTAGATTTTTGGGCTGCATACACTACATAGGAAGGGGAAGTGCTTAATTCCATATCACACATTTGCAACTTATCTAACTATAAGATCTCTATCTCGACATCATTGGTGCGAGGGCAAAAATAAGGACACTATTACACACACAAACACAAATAAATACATGAATTCTAGAATGTAGTGTAGCGCTCGGTCATAAGTTCACTCATCGGGTGACCCCGGGGTCAGTCCGACTTCACATATTGCATCTTCATTCCAATTTGATGTGTTTTGTGAGCATATGTAGGTAGCTAGGGTTTGTTTTGCAAGTTATAGGAACCCTTGGCGATCAAAGAGTGAATACCAAGTGATCAACAAGAAGTGATAGTGAAATCCTAGTGACATAGGAAAATCTAGACTCTGACCTTTTGCGCAGTCACCGGTGCCCAAGATCAGTCACCAGTGCCTAGGTGCCCCGGTTCAACACCAGGTTCCTATGTCTGGAATTATTCTCAGAATATAGATTTTACAGAGAGAAATTGCGACACAGTTCCAACGCTATTCAACACTTTACACCACCTAGATCGATTTCAGATTATGCAGGATTCATTTAAGTCCTCTCTCTCTCCCATTTTCTCATAGTGTTGCATTGTTTAAATGCTTAACATTTGCATATCTATTGTATTTTATTATATGCGTTTCCCTGAAATTAGATTTAATTCAATTTTTATTAAATCACTCACATGGCGTTTCATCTTCTTGATAAGAGAATGAACACAAGGTTGGGAACAAAATAGAGAGATCACCATTCTCATTATGACCTTTTTGAGCTACCATAGTCATATCTATGATGGAGATATATTATTCTTGAGTGGAATAATCCTTGAGAGACTCAAGAACCTTTCCATTTATCCATTCATCATTGATAAGGTCCCCTTATCCAAATGGAAAATAAAAATCTTCGTATTCATAATCATGTCCATTAGGTAAGTCTTTATGTTGGATCTTGATAAGATGATTGGAAACTCGAGGATCACATTTTGAGAAATCATATGATATCACTTTTTCCTTATGGTCTACATTGTTTATCATCTTGGGGTTACTTTGTGGCAAGTCAATATATCCATGATTCTTATCATCACCAAGTAGAAAACCTATATCTATGTTCAATGGGAAGAACACATTGCTAAATTTTGGCTACATCAAATCATCCTTGTGTTTCTCAAACGAATCAATCAAATATGGGTACTCCTTCATCAAGATGGGTATCTCAACATCTTCCTCTAAAGTTATTAAATAGTTTCCATATCTTGGTATAGAATGTCTGCCCTTGGGTCATCTTCTTTTTAATCAGTGTATCTCATCTTCCTCTCAAAAATAAGTTTCTTCATTTTACCCTTGACTGGTATGGTGGTACATGACTAGTCCATTTGTATATCTCCACCAACATCTCAACATAAACTCCAACTCAAGAACATCCCGTATGAAGATAGAATGTCAACCACAAGTATGTCGATCTGGACCTTCTTATCAAGAAAACACACAGATGTCAATTGAGCATCTTCGACCTAGCCAATGAGGGGAGATTCTTTAGTATCCATGGGATACCACCGATTGAAATTATGTGTGAGAGTGAGACCAAGGTAAATTGAGACTTTGGAAGGTGCGATGTTATCAGAGGCACCAAATTCATTGATACAATTGCTCAATATATATCCATTAATCAACACTGAGTGGTAGAAGGGGTATAGTTTCTCAGAAGTGTAGGATGTTGAGGTAAGAAGGTTATGAGAGGGAGTGGTACTTGGAATGGGAATTGATTCTTTGGCAATGAGATTTATGGAACATGAATTTGAATTACTTCCTTTGATAAACTAAATAAGTTTATCAAATTTCTTAGGATGAGTTGTTAGTTACTAAAACTTAGAAATTTAGACTTTGGACTTCTTGACATGGTCAATGATGTCAAAGGATGAAGAGGCGAACACTTCAGGAATAATAACATTTTTGACAAGAGTAGGATTTATATTCTTAGGACCAATATAATTAGAAATGGAAATTGATTTAACAAGGGGAGAAGAAAGATACTTACTCAGATAAGGAGATATGACCTTGGCTGAGGTGATATTGGGATTCTTCTTGGTGGAATCCATGGAAGCGGGAAGAAGTGATCCTGTCTTTGTTGTTATTTTCTATAGAGCCACCTTTTGAGGATTCAAGTGCTTTGTTTAGGAAATGAAGGAAGAGAAATCCTTTTGTGCTTGTGAGTGAGTGAGCATTGCACAAGAGTCGCTTGTCATATTAGTTGTGGAATTCTTGAAATATTAGTTGGATGAGCATTCAAAATACCCAATGTTTTCATATCTAATTTCTTCTTCTCCTTTAGGTTGTGATTCAATGATTTCCTCTTCTTCATCTTCTCAAGTTCCACATGTTGCATTGACAGTAAAAGACTCCAAGGAAATCCTTTAGGGTGATCCAACAATATGGATATGGGTCTACTTCCAATATGGGGTATGTTGATCCATTTGCTTATTTAGCATAGTTATATTATTGACCAACCTTGCCTTCATCTGAGGAACTCTATAAAAAAAATTTTGTGCTTTGGGCTAATTTTGATTTTCTCTTCATTTTACTTTGGTGCATTTTTGTGCTAAGGGGATTGGATTTGATTTTGGTGGGGGGTGACATTTGTCACCATCCCATTGCTTGTCTTGGGTATCTTTTTTCCTTTTTAACCCCTCACTTCCTTTGGGATGGGGTTCTCTGCTCGAACAATATTGGGAGAATAATTAGAAGCTTGGTTGAGACTTGAGATCTTTTGGAAATCATTCTTGGAATTATCTTGTGGAGTACAATGTAGGATCTTGCATACTTATGTTTCACTTTATTGTTCCTTGGATGTTTTTGTATGGTTAATTGTAGAAAATGCATGTTGTGTTGCTTTCATTTTTTCTCAACCACCCCTTGAGGGGTGTGGGTGTTTAGAGATTCTATGGGAAGAGGGAGGAATTTCCATCCTCTCTATTTTTGAGCCATCCTACATTTTTTTAGTAGGTAGGGATGAAATTCCATTTGGGTTGGAAATTCATCCCTACGCTCAAGAAGGAAACTTTAAAGTTTGAAAATCCTTCTTGGGGAAGTTTTGGAGAGATAAGGGGATATTTAGAGAGATAAGGATTTGTTATAAACATGGAGAGACAAGGGATTTTATGGTTGTTTTGGATGGTTATATGGTAGCATGAATTTGGGATTCTCGTCCCCTCTTCCCAAAGCTAGAAGCATGGATCTTCTTAGCAAGTTATCTTGGTTACATTGTGTTTTTGAAAGGATTTTAAATGAAGTTTGAATGTGTTGTGTGCACCCAAATATTTCCTATGTGCTAAGTGAAGTGTGTTGCCTCTTTCCCATGGGGTTAGGAGGAGGCTAGCATGCCACCTTAGACTCTTTGGTGGCATGTAATAATGTCATTGGTTGGGTGGTCAACCGGGCATCTTTCTTGTGATTTGAAAAACCTTTTGATTGTTGTTTTGGAGATATATGGAGTGGCCTAGATGATGCAGAGTTGTAATTTTGAAGTTGTATCATTATTTGTATTTTGAGAAAAAAAATTGGCATGTTGTCTCCTCTTTTGAGGAGGACTTGTTGTGCTTGCATTTTATCATGTTCTTTTAGTATGAGATGGAAAAATTATTCTGTTCTAATTGATTGAGAAATGTAAATTGAATAGTTGAAACCACGGTTAAAAACATTGTTGCAATTGTTAAAGGTTACTTAAAGTTGCAAGTTATAAAGTACCCCATTTCAATATATGTTTGTGTGTTCTTCTTTTGGAATAAAGAATTTAACTAAGGAAAGGAAATTATATGCTTTCAGTTCTGTTGTTTATTACCATTGTAAGTGTGGAAAAAAGGTGGTTGTTGAAATGTTAAATTAATCTTCCATGCTTAAGATATTTCATGTTTCTTTGAATTTTAATTTTGTGCTTCTATTGTAAATTGGGTTTTAAAATCAACAAGATATCCTTGCTTATAAACTTGGAAATAATTTCTCTTTGTGTATATTTATATGTTGTAATTATATTTCAAAGAAATCATCATCTTCTATTGGATTTATGTTGCTTATTAGATAACTCTGACTCTGTTTAGCGAACATATATATATATATATATATATATATATATATACTTATATATATATACCTATATATATATAAATATATTTATATATATATATATATAATTTAAAATGATGGCTCCTTACTAAACAAGTTAGAAAAACTCACTATGGATCTAGGTATTACCAAAATAAAAATATAAATGTGTTTGAAATAAAACAAGTTAGAGAAATCTTATAAATCTGGTTGTTACCAGGTAAACCATTTTGGATATATATATATAATGCGAGGGGGGTGGGACGGTTGTTCTACCCTCCCCCACACTCTTTAACCCTACCTACGAAGGACTATGGTGCATGCCACAAACCACAATTGTGGCATGGGTCACAACCCTCCCCCTCTACCTTTGGCACCATGACCATTGGAGACCCCTACACACAGGCCAGTCTTCCTATCAAATGTGTAGTCACCCATCCTTTTGGGCTTGTATTTCATTCCGGCCACCCCATAAACTATATATATAGAAAATCACATACCGGTACATTTGATGAAATGTATCTTCAACACAGATAAAACAAATAAGATTTCTCTAAAACTTGCTCTGGATATGGGCTTCAAAATAAAATAAAAAACATTAAACCAATAATGTTTCCATTATACAAATTTATAGATCTCTATGGTCTTGTCATTGTTGGATGAATGTGAAGCTTAATCCTTAAAACCCCTTTTTGCATGAGCTCTCCTATTGATATATTCCTACCTGAAAAAACAGACAAAAAAATATGAAGAGAACCCGAATGGAGGAGGAGGAAAAAATGAAATAAAAATTTAGGTTTTTACAAATATATCCTCACTTTTTTTTTATTTTAGGTTAGATTTAATCCTACGGCAGAGATTAAATCATATCATAGGGATATGTGATTAAGTGTGCATACAACTTAGGTGTTGAGAGGTGTTTTGATGTTAATATGGTGTTTTAATATGGTCTATATTAAGTAGAGACTTTGGTTATTTTTGAATGTTTTTAACTAGTATGGGTAAATTTAATTTAAATGTCTTAGTTTTTATAATTTTCTCATATTTTTTATTAGTGGGATACCTTTAGCATGAGATTTAAATAAATTAAATATCTTTTATTAATGCTCGCGTATTATTCATTCGACGACGCAATGGGCCCATTTTGCAGGAAAAATGGGTCCCATGACCGTAATGGTTATATTTTGACTTCCCACAAACACTCTTGATTATCATATTCGAAACATTTATAACTTATCCAAAAATGTAAACACTTGATCCCCACCCATATTTCCCTTGTGATAAGTTGTATCACAAGTAGAGTTTTTTACCATACCACTGTCACAAATAGGTTTATCATTTCGACACTTATTAAAATAACCATAAATTTTTTATCTAGAATAAGTGGCGATTACGTTGACTCTCCATCCCTTAGGTTTGAATTTGTATCCTTGTAATAACAATGTGAAAATTGAGTTAATCATCCACGTCATTCATGATTGCGGTTTGGTGCCGCTTCACAATTTGTTGCGACTTGTTTGCATTACTTTGTTACAAATAATTATAACCATCGAAGAACTAAATAACTTTACACCAAAAAAATTTACTACCACCTTTGTTAAGTTTATCTTATTTATTCGGGATATTTGGTCATCTTTTTTCCGTTTTTGAACTCGTGCTGAGCGAGGCGCGGAAATCACATACAACCGAATGTTACACATGAATATCATTCAATTCTGAAACATATCCATATAAATAGCTGACATCATTAATTGTTATAGCCAATACCATATTCATCTAAAAAAATTAGTGGCCACTATTTTAGTTTGTATTATTAATTCAATATAACTCAATAATACATGTAAATATGGTTGGATAAAAAAAGTGCAAATAGTTAGGCGTCTTTAATTGCTAAAATGAGACTATTTAAATGGCTATTGTTTTAATTATAATTCCATACAATTCAATGAGGGAAGACATTATTTTCTTATTTTTTTTATAATAACTGAGAATACGTTACATATTTTTCTTGTTTTCCATAATTATTGAGGAGGGTGTTAAAAGAAAATTATATTTTCATATTTGAGATATAAAAAATAAAAATTCCAATAAATCTTTAATTTAGCAAAGAAATATAATGAACTCGTGGCATTTTATTGCATTTCTTAATTAATAGTATAAACCCAAACTATCTTCATAATACAATGGTTGCTTGTTCAATATGTTTACTTATTCCTCTCTTTATCTATATAGATTTATATGTGTGTACACACACACACATATAAAATATATCCTTAATTTTTAAAAATAAGATTCAAACTTCTCTAACTATGCATGCCTTCTTACTCTAATAAAATATACCTCTTGAATTTGTCTTACAATTACTTCTACAACTCTAATTATTTGTTCTTATAATTTTACAAGACAATAGAGAAAATAATTGATGAGTTCATCTATTTTTTAATTGACATGTCTTACACCATTTTTTTACTATAGTTTGAGGCCAAACAAAAGCATACATAAAAAAGGCGGGAAGGCCATATAACCCAAAATATAAATCTAAACAATATTGAACAAAACTAACAAACATCTAGAGAATTATAAAATTTCCACATAGAAAATAGAATGAAAGTATTAGATATAATATTAAGTTGAACTGATATTTGGGGAAGCCACCATGAGAGGCATTGTATTCTTTCACTGGGTGATTGAGTCTTTATCTTGATGTCTTGGGACCCAAATCCTTTCCATGGACATGAAATGTAATGGGTAAAATCTAACCTACTCACCTAAATTCTGAATTTTGGTTATGGGTATTGATGAGAGCCTTCCTTTAAAAGAAGGGTGTCGGGGATTAGACTCTATATGAGAAACCTTGAACTTTAGTTTCCTCTTTTTAGACCATCTAGCTATCAAAGACATTGTAGCACTAACAATGTATGTTAATATAGGTGGTGGTTTTAGCTCTATAAATTTAAAAAATATTTATAAAAAATAAAGTGAAGTGGGGTGAGTGGACGATGGGGCCCTTTTACCACAAGTGATAATAAACACTTTGTCCTCCCAAAAATTAGACTCCATTAACCTAGACTCAACTATCTCTAATGGACACACAATCACACTTGAGACCAACCACACTTTATTGCAAACAAGGACCATGTGATAAAGAATACATACTCACAGTTCCTTTATTATTTGTGTTATAAACATGAAGATGAATATATTTGCAATTTACAATCCCTTAATAGACTTGGCACCATCTTTTGTTGTTACCTGAATCTACACGCACTCTATTGTAGAAAAATTCTAGAAAACTCTTCCTCTCCTTCTCTTTCCAATTGAAGCTACCACCAACTAAATATTTTAGATCATTCATATCTACCTTTAACAATTTGGGACTATGTTGCTTCAAACTCCTAAGCATCTTGAACATGCTCAATATCTAAAATTTCATCATTTTAAGTAGTTAATTTACTTATTTTGTCAACAATGAAAAAAATGACAGTTAATGCAAACCAATAGTTGTGTGTATAACCATTAGGGTGGTTGTGAAACCACTAGTTAATAGAAATCGATAGTTTCATAACCACCACATGTTTTAATTGAAAATTTTGTCATCTACCATGTAGGGGTATATTTGACCCCTAAATAATGATTGAAACATTCTACACTTGATGAACTTGGGGTGTTATAGTTAATGTGATGTTTCTTGTCTTGTTGTGATAATCTTAAACATGTGCAAGGATGACGAAAATTAGCCAACACACACAAATGTCGACTTATGTTTTTGGTTGATTTAAGATTTCTTATTGGCTCAGATGATCATGCATCATACACTAGGTGGGTGTTGTCCTGTAATTTTGCAGGGGGAAAATTCACTATCAAGTAGGACAACCATACCACAATGTCGAAACTTTTCAAAGTAATACCTTCCCAAGACACCCCTAGGTCAATCTATCCCCAATGTCAGTCCTATCTAGTCATTCTAATGATCCCAAAGTAAATGTTATGAATTCCCCTAGGTAATTTAGGAAATAAAAATCAGTCCCCCTAGGTAATTTAGGATCTTCTAGAACATTCAAGGAATCAAGCAGTTTTGGAAAGGGCTACCATCAGCCTTCCTAGGACTAGTACACCACCCCCGGAATTGATCAGAGGAGAAAAAATAATTTTAGAGGAGTATTCAAGTACTAGGAACATCAAGGATATGATTTTTAAATATTCAGGGAAGATTCATAGGTGTTGGAAACAATTCAGCGAAAGTGGGTTTTCGGGCCTGAACGAGCACGCACTGTGAAAGAGGACGTGATCTCAAAAGAAATATTCTGATAGCACCGTGATGATTTTAAATCAAAAAATGTATCAATGAAAATAATTTTCAATGTTCTACATGGTGGAAAAACAGGACTTTCTGAAGCCTCATACATTGTCCTAGGCAGCTCATTCTTTTGGCGCACAACAATCAATCCTGAGAAAGAAGAAGCCATTTTGAGGGGTTTCACTCAAAAAAAAATATTTTTACCATCACCATTGGATTAAATTGGTTTTATTTAGGTGAAATCATATAAAATTTCATTAAAAAACTCATCCGTGAGCCCGAGATATGGTCTTCGCAAGTTGGTCCCAATGTGAGATTTATGATACTTAGTCATTTTTAAGCTGGACACGTGGAATCCTGTGGTTGAGGCAGAATTCATTATCTCATTTTTCCCTTTTCAAAGGGACAAAAGGGACATAAAATTCCTACTTCCCCCATTTAGTCTTCTGGTCACTATTATAACCATGTACTCACTTGTTAAGCCCTCATTGACCAGTTTGACCTGTGCACTCACCTACCCTACATGCTCGCCACATGTCATCACCAGAATGAGGTGAAAATTAATGTCCCATTTGTCCCTTTTTAAAATGTATGAAAGGGACATAAAAATATGCCCAATCCCAAGTAAGCCCCCTAATTCCTCATATGACCTTAAACTGACTCCCAAGTGCTTCCGTTCAGACCCCTATCCTAAGTTGCTCATTGAATTAAACTAAGACAAGTGTCAAATCCAGAATAAAGGGGAATTTCATTTCCCCATTTTCCCTTTATAAAAGGGATGAAAGGGACATAAAATTTTTCCCTACCCTTTTCCCTCCTTTTTTCATGTTATTTAAACGCGGGGACTTAGTCATTTTCCCCATTCTTCATTCCCCACGCCTCCAGATGCTACCAAAATGATAGCGAAATTTCTCCAGAGATTAAATCCAATATTTTTGTCATTAAACGATTCCATAAAGTATGCCATGATATAAAACACAAGAAATAATGGATTCGAACAAAGAAGAAACGAAGATTTATCGCCTGAAAACCTTGAAGTCTGTGAAGACAAATTCGATCATATATCACAAAATACTCAACGGATCGAGATGTCATATTTTGTAAAAATTTAGTTTTTTAGAGGCCATGAGGATCCAAGTGAAATTTTTTTCATACACGGCCCAAATTAGTTATGATGAGCGAACCCATGTTTTCCCGCAACAAAAATTTTAATTTTAAAATCTCTCGTTTCCAGCATTGTATCGAGTTGAAATTTTAGAGGAGCACTGTTGGCAAAAAAACCATATCAAAAAAGTTTGTTTCTTCGCAAACCGACCAATAGAGACCCCCTTTCAAAAAATAGTAATCCTTCTAACACGGGGATTGGATATTTTTGGAAATTTAACACCAGAAGAAGTTGCGGAAAAAACAATATACAGGGGGGATATTCATAAGATTATAGCAGTATTCCAGTGCTAGAATTCATGAAAACGACCACTTACTAAAAATAGTAAGTTCCCAATATGGGTACCTACTATAAATAGTAAGTCATCCAGAAGAATGATCAAGGAAAGAACAATGTACATAAGGGCAGTCATATGAGCTAATCTCACCGGTGCAGTCAAAAAGGGCAAAAATCACCATTTACTAAAAATAGTAAGTTGTCTCTTAGGCACTTATTGTTAATAGTAAGTCATATCAAAACATGTACCTGATTTTCAGTAGACAATTCTGGGAGCTTCGTAAGGAGTTAAAATGAAAACAAATACTCATTGGAGAAATAAGAGAATCCTCTACAAGGTGGAATCATCATAATCTTCAAAACATCTTGACATTTTTCATTGGAGCTTATTCTTTGTAGGGACAATTAAAAATCTTAATAAAAAAATAGGGGCCATTTTCAGGGAGTTTCAGGAAAAATTAAAAGATAATACCCATCCCATTGATCTTGGAAGGTTGTTTAGAATCAAAATCATATAAACTTTCACCCAAAAATACCTCATGGAGTTCCAACAATCTCAATTTCAAGTTTGTTCTCTTGACGGGCCAAATTATTATGTTTTACCTCTCAAAAGTGCATGGGGCATGTTTGTGCACCTCGTGTCCCTTTGCAAAGGTGTAATGGGGACATGAAATTGTGCCCATGCATAATTTTTTCTCTCTTGCTCCGTTTGATCCCAAATTTTTTACATTGCGTGCGTATTGGCACTCCCCAACTCTCCCTTCAGCTTCAAGTCTTAAAGTGCAAAATCATGCCTCTGGGAACAAAGTGGGTTTTTTTGTCCCTTTCATCCCCCTTGGTGCAGTAGGGATAGTAAAATGTGCCCATGCATAAATTTTTCCCTACCGCTCTGTTCGTCACGATTTTTTTTGCATTGCGTATGTCTTGCCTTGCTCTATCATGCCCCACAGTTCCTGGATCAAATTTTTCCACCTGAGTGCACTTACTAAAAATAACATGTGTCCATGGCGAGACATACTAAAAATAGAAAGTGGATAAAAATGGTAATGCATCATCAACAGAAGAGGATTGAAATGTGCCAAAGGGTTCAGAACGTCATTTTTGAGCAAAACGGGGTTGTAAGATGATCTCATAACTCAAACAAGGAAATGAAACCTCCATGAGGGTCATGGAAGCAACATTATTTTTAAACACTCATATGGCCAACCTGAGTTATCTGTGCATCATGGATAAGGAGGTTATTGTGGTCATGAATAAAAAAAAATCTTCATCATAGAGAGCTTCTTCATCGGAATATGCAAGAATAGGTGATAGTGATGTCACTTACATG
The DNA here is from genome assembly GCA_019776745.2 of Taxus chinensis. Lineage (NCBI taxonomy): Eukaryota > Viridiplantae > Streptophyta > Pinopsida > Cupressales > Taxaceae > Taxus > Taxus chinensis. Next base: position 98,069,741 of record CM034150.1, read on the forward strand.
GATCTCAACAGTATCTTTTCATTTCTTGTTTTAGTTTATCTGTTTTAGGTGGAGTTTTTTATTAACATCATCAAACTATTCATGGCATGTCGCATCAGGACGTTCCATTTATCTTAGCAGGTTGGTCATGTTGTAAGGCTCCTAGCAGGGTCAATTTCGAGCTCCTATCTCTTCAGAAAGGATCTTCATGAGTGGTGTTCATGGTCACCGATGAAGCCATTCAATAGTGTTTTTAAACACTTAATCCATGGTGTCCATGGACCATCCAAAGGATTTTTCCCAGGGTACAAATATTTTAGGTATTTATAGTCCATTACATTGGAGTATTCCATCGAGTCATCTAGAAGGATCATCGGACTTTATTCGAGGCAAATTCTTTGTCATAATTCTTCCTTCTTCTTCTTTATGCTCCCTCTCTCTCTCTCTCTCTCTCTCTCTCTCTCTTCTCTCCCCCCAAATTTCTCTCTCTTCAACGTTATAATTCTTCGTTGGGGGTTTACTTTTTCATATTCCCTTAATGCAATTTAAAAAATCAACTTTATGTTTCTAATGTAAAAGTCACCTTTATGTTATAAAAAAGGACTTAATATTTTCCTAGGAAGTTAAAAAGTTTTAAGTTGCGTGAGGTCATGTGAAAGGTCATTGGGGGTAGATGAAGAGTCATCTCTCTTCTTATTAAAGGAAGAGACTTCCCATTTTCAAAGGTTGTTGGTTGCAAATTTGTGAATTCATGAGAGAAAATTTGTCTACTTATGGAAGAACAAAGAGTTAAGCAAATTTCTTCTATTTCCCCCTCACTATTTTTCCTCCATTCTCATACTATGTACAACTTTAATTGAAATGCTAATTAGGGAAGAAGTTTCTATTTTCCAAGGCATATAAATGTGTGCATATTTGTATGCATGGTTTCCTCTAGCCAGTAGCATGGAATTTTTGGTTGTTTCTTCTCATAAATGCATGTGTTAAAATTTCTAACTAGTGTGTGCAAGAATATGAGTTTCTACCCACAACATTAGTTCTCCTATCTTATTTCTCATTCCCTTTCCCGATCTCCAAATAAAGTCATCTATACCAAGTGATTGCTTGCTTTGTCGCAGGGTCAGTGGAGTGCCCCTATGTGATTTCCGGCGGCAAGGCCACAAGGAAAAACTCACCTTTTCATGCACATGCAAATACGAAAGCTACACCATCTAAGTAGAGGGACTTAGATTCCTAGAGCATTGGCAAGAAACCCACAAATTTTTCCACATGAGAAATTTTCTTGCCAACAGTTTTTAGCACCCACAGTGGGGCAGACTTAGCAGCATCTGCACCCAAAATATCACCACAAGGTCCAAAAATCCAAAAAAAATAAAATATCTAAAAAAAATTATATTTCAAAGATCATTTTTGAAGGTGACTCCATCAAGGAACGAATCCCTGTCACATTCATTTCCCATTTCCATATTAGAGTGAAGTACCAATGAGTGATAGTGAAGAGGAAGAAGATGCCTGCCAAGAAATGAAGATTGTTGATCAACCATGGTTTTAGATCTGTCCTTATAAAGAGGAAAATTTAAGAATGACAAAAGGGTCTCTTTCTTCAAGCAGTTACATGTCTTTAAAAATAAAGGAAATACGAGGTAGACTAAGAAAAAATTCCACTTGCAAAGAACCTGTCATAAAATCTTGGTGGCTACAATTCAAGAGGAGCTTTATCAAAGGAAAGAAAATGGGAATCGTTGTGGCCGATAATCCAGAATGCAAGAGACTGATGAAAATGATGCATGGGAGGTACAAGATGTTGTACGAAATCCATAAATAAGAAGAACCTACTGAAGGTAATACTTTCAATCTCACACAACTGAATTTTAAGCTCAAAGACATGTCTTTCATCACCCTCCCTTGGGATGTTTTCCTTGCATACAAAATGATGAGATGACATCCTGGAAAACTGAGTACGTATAAAGAGTCGTGAGCATTGTCCAAGGAGATTATGATCCCCATACTTATCTCGAAGTTCTAATATATATTGAGGCCCTGCAAGAAATGTATGAGCAACTTGAAGCACTCCATAGCAAAGAAAAATAAGAGGAGATTTTTCCTATGGAACATGATGGTGTGGTAGCCACCGAAGAAGACTTTTGCAACCTCACGCAACTCACTACAAAATTGAGAACATTGTCCTTATGCCAATTTCTAGATGAATTCATTGCATACAGTGATGAAGAAAGGAACATTTTGAAAAGAGAATATGCGGAAAGGCTTCAAAACATAATAGAAGGTAATTATGACCTTGAAGTCTTTGATGAAATTTGGAGGTATGCTTTAGCTCTACAAATAAGGTATAAACATCTTGAAGCACTTCATCAAATGGAGGAAGAAGATGAGATGTGCCCTATGGAGGAAGACCCTGATGGATGCCCATACTACAAGGTGTTCATCCTTGAGAGATTCTTGGATTATCCTAAAGAAGATCCTATCCTTAAACCTTCCTACGAGAACAAAAGCAACATCTTGGAAGATGAGATAAAAGACATGGAGATGGAACCTCCATTCACCAATTATTTTTGGCTCGAGGAACAACCCATCAAAGAAGAAATGGATTCAAAGGGAGACTCTTATTGCATGATGGATGATTCAGTGCTTTCCGAAGACTCCATCAACAATGAGGAAATACAAGATGACCAGTTCAAAGTAATTATAAATAATCTCCTTTCAAATTTTGATCTTCCAATTAATAATGAAATGGAGATATGTGAAGAAGTACAAGAAATCCACCTGACATCATGGACCGAAAATGATGAATTCAAGATGGTCATTGATGATTTTCCCTCCCATTTTGATTCTTCAAGTGATGTAGGGATGTTGCATGAAGAAACAAAGATAGTCAAAGAACTATATTCTCTTCCCGAATTAATCATGGATGATCTGATGGAAGAAACTCACTTCCTTTTTGAAGCCAAGGAGAATGAATAGTTTGAACATGACTTATTCTTACCGAAGGAGCAGAATGACCATCTCGGTAAAAATGAAGTATTTCATCTTTCATATAAGTAAGAAGATTCAACAATGAATGACCAAGGTGGAATCGAAAATCCTTTCCATACTTCTGCCCCAACATGTTTATTTTCTTCCCACTAAGAGGAGAATGATATGGATTTTGAGATCGAAGGAGTTCCCTTCCCACGAAGCATGGACCTCTTCTCCTTTTCATAAGGTGTGGTGAATCAAATATGGCCATTCTTGCAAGAAAGTGAATCTTTGGAAATAGAAAGCATGGAAGGAGTGAACGAGGATGTTCCAAATAAATCATGGGTGCATATGGATCAGATTTTAAACAATTTCCTAGAGACACAATGCAGAGACTCTTCCCATGAGAGTGAAGATGAGACTCTGATGAATTCAAGAAAGTTAAATGTACAAGACTTCTTGAAGGTTGCAAAAGAAACTGAAGACCCACAACTTAGCCTTGAACTCCTAACTCAAACTGTGGAAATACAAGACATGTATGAATCAATTTGTGATACTCATTTTGATTTACCAATGTTTGATATTGAGACGGAATGGATGGATAAATTTGATGTCTTCCCCGATGCCTTGGATGATAAGAGGGAATGTGAAAGCATGTATTTCTATTTCACATAGTAAAAAGAAGTCCATGAGTGCAAAAGAAGGAATTTGCTTGAAAATCCTATAAATATTCCCAATCCTAGAGACAATGTCCCAGCGATGGAGGAAGATAGTAGGGTAAATGTTGAATTGAACTCAAATTGAGGGGAGTTGTTCAAAACAAAGTAAAAATCTGCGAGAACATTGGGAGTGTGTTCAAAATCAACTTGGTCACACTACTATGGAATATTATGCTAATGAAAAAGAAGAGTTCATATGGAAAAATGAACCCAAAGGTAAAGAGTTCCTTTATGAATAAATTGAGGATTGCAACTTTGAAAATAATACCAAGATGGGCTCTGAGTAGAGGGATATTGATGAAAATTGCTTTGGAAAATAAGGCGAGGGTATGCATAATTATTGTGAAATAATTCAAAATCAGATTGCACTCACCATTTCCCATGATCTGATGTATCTTGAACATATTCCCATACTGCAAGATGAGGGCCTTTGATTCAATGATGTAACCTATATCCTGGAAAGCACTTTCTTAGAGCAAGAAAGTGAGATGTCTGAGGAAGCTATAAAATGGGAAGAAAATCAATTTTTTTTCACTATCTCCAAGTGCCTTGTTGATTCAATAGATATCCCCATGCTTGAATCCAAGGATGGAGAGTGTTTCCATAATGAGCTCAACATTTCCATTTTTGAATATATGGAGAAATGGTGTCTCATGATTGTAGAACATCAAGAGGAAGCCTCAAGAGGAAAGAGTTTCAAGAAGGTGACCAAGTTTTCCCCAAATGCAACAACGTTCTTAGTGTGGTGTGAATATGAAGATGGAATTGTGGTCTTTCTTCTTATTCTCAAGCCATGAAAAGTCATCACAAAGACATGGTTTGATTGGACAATGACTTTTGCACTTCAAAAATCACATTTCAGTCCATTATTTCATGATGGAATTTTCTTTTCCCAACCCATTTATAGGTATTTGTACATTCTTTCCCTACCTCTATAGATATCCCTCCCCCTATATATATGTCCCATTTTCTTTTTTTTTGTCTTTCCCTTTTTGTGTGTTGTGTGTTTTATGTTGTTGTTATGTGTGTGTGTTCTTCCTTTCTTTCTATCTCTTTCAAGTTATATGTAACTCTTGTAAATCCCAATGGATAAGGCACTATTCAATGTATTAGAAGCTAATATTATGGGATTTATCATGTCATTTATTCTTGCACTCATTTCATAACATGTCCGCAAGCTAGAGCCAACTAGTGTCTTGTGTTTTCGGGCAAAATTCATTGGAAAGCAGCACAATGATACCATGTCAAAAAAATTCAAAGTTATACTTTCCCAAGACACCCCTAGGTAAGTTCACCACCAATGCAAGTCCTATCAAGTAAATATAATTATCCCAAATTGAATTTCATGTATTCCCCTAGGTGATTTTGGAAAGCAAAGTCGGTCCCCCTAGGTGATTTAGGATCTTCAAGAGCATTCAAGTAATCAAGCAGTCTCGGGGAGGGCTACCATTCACCTTCCTAGGACTAGTGTGCCACCCTAGGGCAGATCAAAGGATAAAAAATCATCATGGAGGATTATTTAAGTTCTAGAAACATCAGGGAAATGATTTTGGAATATTCAAATAAGATCAGTGGTTTTAGAACCAATTCACCAGAAGTGAGTTTTTGGGCCTGAAATAACATGTACCGCGAAAGAGGACCTAAGATTCAAAGAAATATTCTAGGAACCATGTGATGATTTTAAATCCTAAAAAAACATCAATGGAAATCATTTTTAATGTTATACATGGTGTAAAAAATGATACTTCTTGAAACCTTATACCTTGTCCTAGGTAGCTCATTCTTCTAGCGCACAACAAATGATACCAAAAAATAAGGAGAAATTTGGAAGATTTTAATTAAAAATTAGATCTTTTTATCATCACCATTTAATTCAGTGGGTTTTTTCCAAGTTAAATCATATAAAATTTCATTGAAAAACTCATCTGGGAGCCCAAGATATGGTCTTTGCAAGTTGGTCCCAAGGTGAGCTTTCTGATACTTAGTCATTTTTTAAGATGGAAAAGTGACAACCTATGATTAAGGTGGAATTAATTTTCCCGTTTATCCCTTTTCAAATGTATGAAATGGAAATAAAATTCCCCCTCCCCCCATTTAGTCTTCTAGTCACTGATATGATCATGTACTCACTTGTTAAGCCCAGTTGACCAATCTGACCATGTCCTCACCTACCACTACATGTATGCCACATGTCATGTAGAGAATGAAGGGTAATTTCATGTCCCCTTTGTCCATTTTTAAAATGGATTAAAGGGACATGAAAATTCTCCCTACCCCTATTATACCTTCAGATTCTCCATACGACCGTCAACTAGCTCCCATGTGCTCTAATTTAACCCCCTCACTTAAATCACTCAATGAGTAAAAACATGCCTAGTATCGAGCTGAGGATGAAGTGAAATTTCATGTCCCCATTGTATCCCATTTCAAAAAGGGATGAAAGAAACATAAAAATTTGCCCTACTCTTTTCTCTCTTTTGAAGATGGAATTTAAACATGAGCACTTAGTCTATTTTCTGCCATTTTTCCTCCCCCACACCTCTAAATGCTACTGAAGTTTCTCCAGAGATTAAATCTAAGATTTTTTTCCTCAAAAAATTACATAAAGGATTCCATGATCTAAAAAAATCACAAAAATAATGGATTCAAATGAATAAGAAACAAATATTTCTCACTTGAAAACCTCGAAGTCCGTGGAGACAAATTTGATCATATCTCACAAAATACTTAACGGATCGAGATGTCATCTTTTGCAAACATTTAGTTTTTCAGAGGCCATGAGGATCCAAGTGAAAGTTGTTTCATACACAGCCCTAATTTTTTACAGTGAGCAAACCCTCATTTTCTAGCAATAATAATTTATTTTTTTAAATCTCTCATTTCTGGCATCAGATCGAGTTGAAATTTTAGAGGAGCATTGTTGGGAAAAAACCCACATTGGGAAAGTTCCTTTCATTGTGAGCTGATCACTAGAGACCCACTTTCCAAAAATAGCAAGCCTTCGTATATGGGGATTGGCTATTTTTAGAAATTCAACACCAAAATAAGTTGTGGCAAAGACAATATACATGGGGGATATTCAGAAGGTTAGAGTGGTATTCCAATGCTAGAATTGGTGAAAATAACCACTTACCAAAAATAGTAAGTTCCCAATATGGTACTTGATATAAATAGTAAGTCATCCACAAGAATGATTAGGGAAAGAAAACTGTACACAAGGTCAGTCATACAAGTTAATCTCACCGATGCAGTTAAAAAAGGTAAAAAATTGTTGTTTACTAAAAATACTAAGTTCTCTCTTAGGCACTTACTATTAATAGTAATTCATATAAAAAAGGTACTTGATCTTTGGCAGACGATTTCGGGAGCTTCATAAGGAGTTAAGAGGAAAATAATACTCATTGGAAAGATAAGAGAATCCTCTACAAGGTGGAATCATCATATTTTTCAAAAACTCTAGGCACTTTTTATTTGAGCTCATTATTTTTCAGGGATAGTTTACAATCCTGATCAAAAAGTGGCCATTTCAAGGAGTTTTAGGAGGAATTAAAATATTATACCCATCCCATTGATCTTGGAATGTTTTTTGGAGTCAAAAGCATATAAAATTTCACCTAAAATACCTCTTGGAGTTTCAGCAATCTCAATTTCAAGTTCTCTCTCTCGGCGGGCCAAATTCTTATGTTTTGCCTCTAAAAAATGCATGGTGCATTTTTGTGCACCTCATGTCCCTTTGCAAAGGTGAAACAGGGACATGAAATTGTGTGCATGCATAAATTATTCTCTATTGATCTATTTTATTGCAATTTTTTACATTGTGTGCATATTAACACTCCCCATCTCTCCCTCAAGTTTCAGGTCTTGAAGTGCAAAATCATACCACGAGGAACAAAGCGGGTTTTTATGTCCCTCTCATCCTCCTTAGTGTGGTAGGGACAATAAAATGTGACCATGCATAACTTTTTTTATATTTCTCTGTTTGTCACGGATTTTTTAAAATTATGTGTATCTTGCCTTGCTCTATCATGCCCCACAGTTCATGGATCAAATTTTTCCACCTTAGTGTGCTTACTAAAAATATCATGTGTCCATGATAAGGAATACTAAAAATAGAAAGTTGATAAAAATGACAACGCATCATCAACAGAGGAGGATTGAAATGTGCCAAAGGGCTCAAAAAGGTAATTTTTTTAGCAAAACATGGTTATAATATGATCTCATAACTCAAACAGGGAAATGAAACCTCCATGAGGGTCATGGAAGAAATAGTGTTTTTAAACACTCATTCAGGAAACCCGAGGTATCTTTGCATCATGGATAAGGAGGATATTTTGGTCATGAATCAAAAGAGTTCTTCATCATAGAGAGCTTCTTCATAGGAATATGCAAGAATAGGTGACAATGATGTCACTTACATGGATCTCAACAATATATTTTCATTTCCTGTTTTAGTTTGTCTATTTGAGGTGGAGTTTGTGATTAACATCGTTAGACTATTCATGACATGTCCCATTAGTACGTTCCATTTAGCTTAGCAGGGTGGTCATGTTGTAAGACTCCTAGCAGGGTTAGTTTCGAGCTCCTATCTCTTGGGAAAGGATCTTCACGAGTGGTGTTCATGGTCATCTGTGAAGTCATTCAGTATTGTTTTTAAATACTTAACCCAGAGTGTTTGTGGACCATCTGAAGGAGTTTTCTCAGGGTGAAAAGAGTTCAGGGATTTAGATTCCATCACACTGGAGCATTCCATCAAGTCATCTGGAAGGATCAACAGACTTTATCGGAGGCAGATTCTTCGTCATAATTCTTCCTTCTTCTTTCTGCTCTCTCTCTCTCTCTCTCTCTCTCTCTCTTCTCTCCCCCCAACTTTCTCTCTCTTCAACATTATAATTCTTCGTTGGGGTGCACTTTTTCATATGTCCTTAATGAAATTAAAAAAATCAACTTTATGTTTCTAATGTAAAAGTCACATTTATGTTATAAAAAGGGACTTAATATTTTCCTAGGAAGTTGAAATTTTTTAAGTTGCGCAAGGACATATGAAAGGTCGTTGGGGGTAGATGAAGAATCGTCTCTCTTCTTATAAAAGGAAGAGACTTCCCATTTTCAAAGTTTGTTGGTTGCAAAGTTGTGAATTCATAAGAGAACATTTGTCTACTTGTGGAAGAACAAAGAGTTAGCCAATTTTCTTATATTTTCCCCCTCACTATTTTTCCTCTATTCTCATACTATGTACAACTTTAATTGAAATGATAATTAAGGAAGAAGTTTCTGTTTTCCAAGGCATATGAATGTGTGCATATTTGTATGCATGGTTTCCTCCAGTCAGTAGCATGGAAGTTTTGGTTGTTTCTTCTCATAAACGCATGTGTTAAAATTTCTAACTAGTGTGTGTAGGAATCTAATTTTCTACACGCAACATAAGTTGTCCTATCTTATTTATCACTCCTTTTCCCGCTCTCCAAAAAAAATCATCACTAGCAAGCGATTGCTAGCTTTTCTGCAGGGTCAGTGGAGTGCCCCTCTGTGATCTCTGGCCGCAAGGCCACCAGGAAAAACTCACCTTTTCACATGAATGCAAATACTGAAGTTGCACCGTCTAAGTAGAGGGACTTCAACTCCTATAGCATTGGCAAGAAACCCACAAATTTGTCCACATGACAAATTTTCTCACCAACAATGGGTAAGTAAAATGACCTGCAAGATCTTTCTCATGAACCTTGGGTGAGATTTGAAAATGATTTTTTCATACTTGGAATTTTCGGGCACACTCATCCAAGTTGCATCTTCAACTTCTCTACCCTTCCACTTGACCAAATGTTATTTATACTCGTTGTCTAAGATTATTCCCTTTATGATTCTAAAATCAATCACCATCTCCAACTCTTCTCTTTCCGTATTAAGTAATTATTGTCTCCACTATGAAATTGATGAATATGCACCCACATCCCTTATAGATGTTTAAGTAATTATTGTCTCCAAAATGAAATTGATGAATATGCACCCACATCCCTGATATATGTTTATCCCTCATGGAAAGGGTACAAATTTGTTGTATTGAAGATGGGTGAGATATCAATTCCATATTTATATCTAGGCATTTGCTGCAAAATTTGTCATGAATTTACACAACCCAATCTTCTTCCACTTGAGCTTGTTATATGTACCTTTCGAAACCAATATTTTCTCAAATGCATCAAAACTAAGTCTCCCACCTAGAACTCTTGTGCCATGCACTTGATATTAGCATGTTGCTTGTATCTTCTATTGCTTTCCTCTAATTTCTCTTTCACTTGCTAATGTTCCTCAAGCATATACTCAACAAAATCCTTCAATACAACACTCTTCCACTAAATTCATTGAAGTTTATCAAATCTAAAACTCCTCTTAGCTTGCAACCACACACAATTTAGAATGGAACCTTGGTTGTACTTCTATTGACTAATATTTAAAAAAACCATCTTGTACTAGTATCATATCCCACAATTTGGGCTTATTCCCTACCAAACATCTCAATGAATTCCTAAGGCTTTTATTCATTACATGTGTTTGTTCCTCTATTTGTGGATGATAAGATGAACTAAAACTCTACATGTTGCCCAAATGTTTCCACAGTTCTCCAAATATGACTAACAAATTTGGTCCCTATATTTGAAACTATACTTTTGGGTAATCAGTGCAACCTTATTTCTTTGAAAAATAAATTTGTAATAATTTACGACATAACTAGTCCTATTTCATGCCATGAAGTGTGTTATATTTGAAAATATATCAACAAAAACATAGATAGAATCATTACCCTTTTGTATTCTTGGAAACTCAACAATGAAACCCTTACTTATGTCTTTCCATGTTCTTTTCGGAATTTGAAATGGCTTGTATAGACCGGCATTTTGACATTTACACTTAGAATATTGACATATACTACAACCTTGCTCAAACTTATTTTCATCTACATTCATAATAGACCAAAAATATTTGTCACTCAAGTACAATGATGTTTTACCCACACCAAAATGACTAGCTAATACTTCATTATGTTTTTCTCTTATCAAATTATCCATCATTGATCTTCGATGTATACACAATTGTTGTCTCTAAACAAGAAACTCATCTTGTAAAAATATGTTGGGCATATTTCAACCTTCCACACATGGTCCTCTAAAAACCAAATCTAGCATAACAAGTATACACTCTTACATTCGCATGTTACTTAAGTTTAGCACTTAAACACTAACTAGAGGCACATCAAGACATCATTGAGGCCCATGTTACAAGAACACGTTACAAGGATACTCATTCACAATGATTCAACATACAAACTTAATTAATTAATGTGAATTATACATAAACAATAACAAACACATAAAGATCATTCCACATTTCTCAAGATGAACTTGTATATTTGTTACATACAATTATAATCATCATAACAATATCAAGGTGCCTCATGTACAATGCATATCTTTTCATTACATTACATGTGCTATAAAATGTGTGACATACCACTTTTCTCTCAATCTTCCTTGAATTCTTCACACTAGTGTCTCCTCCAAAGCATCCAATTTTTTTGTCATCCAATTCATGTGTGTCCAAACGAGACCAACATGGACCTATTTATAGGATTCCTATAACCTTTTAGCCTGCCCCCTGATTCGTAGTTGGATTTGACTGTCAACCTTTTAGAACTTGTCCATTTTTCATCTAGTTGTCAACTTCTAGAAGGACCCCATGTGCTCACATGTGCTTCATTATGTGTGATCAATCCTTCATCCTCCCTAACCTATTTCTAAGTGTTTTCCACCTATAATCATTTGTGTAGTCTCTTCTTGTCCCTCTTTCTCGTTGAGTGTTCCTTCTTTAATCATGCATGGAATTGTTTCCCTACCTCCTCCTAATATCTCAATCTAACTCTTATAGCCCATTACTTCTCTTCAGTCCCATGCACAACTAAGTCCTTTTATGGATCGATGCACATCTCACCCACGTAGGTATGATACTTAGTTACTTGTAAAGAATGTCTCTTCTTGCACCATTCTCGGGGTCAACGTTCCCCCATACTAAGTTTATTTTGTGTCCTCGGAAAATTTTCTTGTGGGTCTAATCCTCTTGATAATGGGCCTAACATAAGACATGATATGTTGACTTTCAATTAATTTTAACACAACTTTCCCTTTTTACAAAGGTTGTACTATCAAGGCTCATGAAATTTTCTTCGTCACGCATCATCAAAACTTCAGCCCATGTGCTCCTATAGCTCATCCTTAAAATTGTTTCATTGCACAAGTGTCTTTGAGAATACAAAATCCATATTTTTCATCTCCTCAGGTATCTCCTTAATGACTTCAACATGTGGTTGTGCTTAATATGTTTGGATCAAGGCCTTATACAACAATGACCTTGTAACACTTACCTTCAAGTTCACAAACAATTAAGAAAATATTCTTTCTTTGTACCGGTTCATTCTTCTCATTGGTTAGTTTTAGTAAGAATCTCTTTGTCACGAGAGGTTGTCCATGTTCTAGTTTTACCATGTGATTAGGTTATGCAATGTTTTCTTCTTTTGCTTGTGCAATGTGATTGCTAACCTCGTTTCTTTTGATATTTTTTGTTCTATTTGTGGACACATCTCCACACCTACAACATGCACCCATGAATCCTCTACCATAGCATTTTCTTCCTCTTGAAGGATATTCTCTTCCTTTAGTGTATGAATATAATTGTGAGAATTGCATGCTTCTCCTTCATTTGTATGATGTTCTCTTCTAGTGTTTTCTTGACCTCTTCCTCTTGAAAATTTTTCCTCTACCCCTTCTGTTTTGTTGACTCATTGACAACTTCTCTTGAGCCTCCAAAGCACATAGATGTACTTCTTCTACTAAACACAACTTGATCATTCCAAACTCATCTTGTATGGAAATCTAAAGACCATTCACATACATTGATACATTCTCTTCATCATCTTCAACATGCCCAATCTGAATTGTGAGCTTCTAAGACTCCTCTATGTAGCCATTTACACTCATGTCTTTCGTCTTAAAATTCTACAAACTTCTTGAATCAACGGAAAATCAGAAGGTAAAAACTTGCCTTTAAACTTTGCAACCACCCTATTCTTAGCCGTGATTTTGTTTGTTTCTTCTAACACTTTCTAACTACACATGATCCCACCATACAGATTGCATGTTCCTTCAACTTTGTGTAGTCAAACTTCACTTTCTCGGGGTCCCTTATATGTTCAAATTAAAAAAAAAATCCAAATCCATGATCCAATAAATGAAATTCTCAAGGCAGAAAATTCTTGAGTAACTAGTGTTATCCAACTTCAGCTTACCTCCCATCTTGGCAATGGTGTTTTAGAACCTATCCTTTGGTTCATGAACCAACTCTTCAAGCTAAAATTTTGGTATTTCATCGTCAATCATATCCGCTATAACTCCTCTACGTTGTGCAATCTCCATAAGATCCAATCTAACTTGGATCCATCCCTCAACATATTTTTCAAGTCTACAACTTTGGGTGCTCTTCCCCCTCATCCAAGAGATACTCTCGGTGTGCCATTTCTATTCCTCGTGACTCTCAATGATGTAGGACCCTTCCATGGCTTGTACAAGAAACAATATACTCTGATACCAAATGACGCATGCACACACGCAAGCTTACTGTAGATATTTGGTTACACATATGGTAGTTAATAAAGACTAGCGAATTTGCATCCACTACCAAATGTAATTAGCACTTTCATCATCTGTCAAGAAGAGGTGAATTTTATACCTTGCTTATTGCTGAAACCTTATACACTTGATGTTCCTAGGGTGTTGGAGTACTAGGGATCTTTCTTTGCCTATTTTGACCTTCTTAAACATGTGCAATGATGTTGACAAGTCACAAACACACAAATGTTGACCATTTTTTTTTTCTCATTGACCCAAATGCTCATGCATAAAGAGGGAGAGGGAGAGGAAGAGTGGTGGAGAATAAAATTTCATGACTAAAGCATATGAGAAAGCTACTTTTGGGCTTATTGATGTCTAAAAAGCAAGTTGGCTAGTCTAGATCATCAATGTACAAATTATTATCACTATGATGTGTACATCATTCTATGCCCACCAAGCATACTTGTAGAATAGATTTTATTTGATTTGACTTGTTGAAAGATGAGAACTCTTGATCTCACTAAAATTTTAACCCCCTTCAGAATATCCTGTAACGCATGGAATTTATTCTCAAAAACACATAAGTGGTGTTCCTTAAAAATATGTTCCATAAGAAAAAAATTGGAGAAGATGAGAAAAAAATTAAGCATTTGTATTTCGACATGTTTTCCAGTTCAAATTAAAAGAGAATTTGACAATGAACCTATTTTTTATTTTTTAAAACCCAACGAACGGGCCATACTGTTCCAAATAAATGATCCCATAGGGCATTGATTAAAAATATGTCCAAAAGTTTATAAGTGATGACAACAGGTGGGGCTCAATAATTGCTTCAATTGTATCAAATGATTATGTCCTGCTTCATTTATTTTGGTTGTATCCCAAAATAATTAGGAGGAAACGATAAGGGTGCAATAATCTTTTATAAAAACCATTTGCACATGTTACAGAGAATTTTGCAGCTCCATGTGGCCAAGTGAAGATAGACAAGAATATCCTTCCCTACTATCTCTCCATAGCTTACACCACTCAATAATATAATCTTTTTTGAATTTACTATTAAAGATTAAAAATAGGCCTCTATAAAACTTTAAATGGTGTATGGAAATTGCAAGAAAACATATTTCATGTGTTAATTAATGGTATTCACCCAGACAAGGAGAAGGATTGTGAGTGAGGGCAGATGGCTTTGGATTTGAACTGTAGTTTGTTTGTTAGTCCTGTGTGCCCTAAGCTAGGGGCCGTGTCGCTTTGCATCGATGCTGAGTATGGTGGAGGATCCTTTGGGGGAGGCATCACACACAAGTTTTTTCTTTGTGGAAAGCATAAAGACCATCAATGTTGATCAATAGGGCCCATGTGTGAGGAGACTCTAGATCCTCACAAAGTTGACTCGAAGACTAGCACATCCAGTGAAGCTACTAGCGCGGGGTCAAGCAAGAAAGAAGAGAGGGTTGTGGGTGAGGTTGGCTCTTCCATCCGATCGGTGGCTCACAAACTCAACGTCATGGGTGTGAGAATGACCTTCAAATGTTTGATAAAATATATGGGTGCAAAATTATTGACAGAATTACAACGGATAAGTTCCCCACCAAATAGAAGACATCTCCAAATTATAGTCGTCCCCCTTATGGATATACCATATGCCTTCTAGTCCATACAACATATCAAGTAGTTGATCTCAAGAGGAAAATGGAGCATAAACTTGGTTTTCCAACACACCACCATTATTTCCTTTATAAGGACAAACTACTAGAGGATCCCAATCCCCTGGCACACAACAATATTGGCAAAGATTATGTCAGCATGATGGTGATGCAATTGTGTGGAGGAGCCATGGGACCCAGGATCCCCTCCTCCCTAAAACTTGGTTCCTTTAAAGTAGTGGAAAAAAATGATGCTCAGCTCCAAACACCCATAAGCCCTCCTACATGGTGGAGGATGAGGAAGAGGCTCCATTAGTCGAATTCCCTTAGGAGCTGGTGGAGAATGGCCAGGAGTATCTACAAAAATCAACAGTTATATGCGGATTTAATGGTCTCCAACCATCCACACAAGGCCTGCATTAATGGATACATTCAACATGGACAAAATTGTGAGATTTATCTATGCTCAAAAGGTTTTTTTGTTATTCTATTTGGGGATTAGGAGGAATTTCTAAAATCCCTAACGGATGTACCCTAGTTTTGAGGTAATGCATGGTGGTTCATCACTCAATGGTTTCCATATTTTGACCCAAAAATTATGTCACTAAAATGTTTGTTTGGGTTAGGCTCCCCAACCTGTCTTTGCATTTCTATCCCACTCTCAACACAATAGGCGATGCTTTGGGCACCTTCATCAAGCATGATGACAATAGATTTAAAAGCATGGTTGTGTACTTTTGTTTGCATTTGCATGGAGGTAGATCTTAGTCGGGGTCTAGTGAATAAACAAATACTCAAATGGGGTAGATCTCAGCACATTCATGTGTTGGATTATGAAAATACAACTTTCTAATGCCACACATGTAGACTCCCAGGGCATCTACAAGCTACATGTCCCAATAATAGAATTCATCCACCTAGGAAAAAATGGATGACCAAATCCCAAAAGATGGAGTTCTTCGGAATTGGAAGTTGATTCCGAAGATGATAATCAAGAGACAGGTAACCAAAATTCCCCAAAACCAAAAGACTTATTTAGGTGAACTTGTCTGTCAAGAAGAGGCATGCGGGCCTAAAATGGCGGAAAGAGGACAGGAGCATATTACCTCATTGAGGATGACTCAGAAGGAGTTGTCGTCGTGGGCAATGAAGAGGGGCCACAAATCAAAGAGTTTAGATTCAAATAAGGTGGTAGTTGCTCAATCAAATCCGGGATACTTTATTTCATACTCTCCTTCCAAAAATAAGGATTTAGATTTGCGGTTAGTCACGAAAGAGCCCTCTTAAGGGGTGTCACATGAAGTCAAAAGAAAAAAGGGCAAAAACGGAAAGATTGACGTTGATTTGGGACATTAACCCATATTCTTTTGGGTCTTTCCAATAACTTTTTGTAGACTATTGGTGTTGTTTTGGTTAGTCAGTATTGGGGGGGCTTGACGTATAGTCCATGTCTTATGGTTGTTCTAGCTTGGGCCTTATCTTTCTCTCTGTTGCTCTGGTGCAAGGTTATGGGGGGCTTTCAAAACCCTTACCTTTTTACCTTTTTGAAAACAAAATTGTATTAAACCAAACAATTTTCTCAAATAATTATTATCATAGCATGATTTATTTATTTTTATGTGTTGTTCTTATTGGATTGCAAATAAATTCATTCTACAAGACAATATAGCATTTAAAAGATGGATAAAGTAATAGAAAAAAATTAAGTTCAATATTAAAGAATATAAACACAACATTTATAAAACTTTTAAACAGAGGAAGCTAGGGTAAGGAAATTGCAACTTCCTCTCTAGTGAAATCAAGAGAGATGTTTCTTCAACATGATGTGCCATTCAGTGTAATAACAACCATATTATCTAATATCATGTTGAGTCCTCTCCACTACAGGGAAGTAAGGTCCATGTAATATTAATTAGTAATATTTAAAAGGCATTTCTATATAAGTGGTTTACCCACCTAGAAAACCTCTATTGTGCATTATTTCCTCATTTGAAGTGACTGCATTAGAAAATTTAATCAAGATATGCGAATGTTTTAGGGGAAAAAGTTTACAAAAAAGCATAAAAGAGCCTTAAACAAAAACAATAATGTAGAGAATATTCGACGCAAAATAATTTAAAAATTAAAATGTTAGTGCAATGCATTCTAAAAAGTTCCCAAATGTGTAAATCATGCAAAATGGTTTATTTTCTGAAATATAAAGAATGATACCAGAAGTTGAAATTGAGGTCGATTCAAATTTCAGAAATAACCAAATATAGACAAATATCATGCCAAATACACTTACCATAAACTGAGCCTCGAGGGCAAGACCCTTGAGGGCAAAGACCTATTCTACTTAAGAGGGGGCTATTTTAAATCCATCAGTTAAACCAAAAGTCATTTGAATATTCAGAAAAAAAATCCAAATGGAAAAGAAGATAGTGAAAGCTGTGACGTAGTAAACCTTGGATGTGAAAATAGGGATTAAAAACGATTTACATCTTTCAACCTATAACCACTGGATGTCAGTTGAACCAAAACTCATTTGAATAGAAGCATGTAATGCATTCAAGTCCAACCACAACAAATCTAAGAGCTTAAAGTTGTGCCTTACAGATCATGCAAGGTCAAACAAATCTTTAAACAAATAGAGTAAGATGCAGTTCAAAGAGCCACAACAAAACAAATTTGTTCACATGGTGTGAGTTCAAAGCAACCCAACAACAAAATATATCTCATGATGCAGTCCAATTACATAGCAATAACAATGTGTTTCCGTGTAAGATTGATGAGCATTATATGATATTACCCAAAGAAAATGAAGCCCTCATCTCTTGATACTGAATATTTGCAGCAACTTGCTGGTACATGAAGTCCGAATTGATAGGCATTTAAATAGTCTTCTTGAGAATATGTAAACCATTAACAATGGTTTTCCAAATTCAACCTGTCAAAATCAACCAGTTGATACAAATCACCACGTCGTTGCTTTTCAAGTGGGAGATTTATCCTGCATGGAAGGTAGAACAGAGTTCAAACAGAATAATAAAAACATCAAGAAAAACACAGAGCAAAAAAGATGTCATCTGCAAGAGGCAAAACTAAGCCTGTCACATTGTGGTTCTTAAAACTCTTTACTCCAAAAAAATATAACAAGCATTCCATTTTTTGGTGTTTGTGGGCATAGTACCTCCTTTGCTCTATCTGAGAATAGTCAATATCAGCTAAGATTGTTGCTTCTTCATGCTCTGTTGTTGCAACAACTTCTCCAAACTGTAATGCAAATAACACAATCCAAGCAAGAAGCTCTTCCTTTCAGTACTCAGGGTGACACCATGGGAGATTTTGATTGCAAGATACAAATAATAATTTCGAAACTAGATTATCACATGTTCTCTCTTACCGGTCCAACAAGAGTGGAGTGACCCCAAGCAATATAGCCTGCACTTATGTCACGAGCAGGGGAACATGTAGCCACATAGAGCTGCGTTTAGAAAGAAAATAAGTTGAATATGAAAAAATATAAACTGAACTAGTAGAGTTGTATCCTTAATATAAGAATATCAAAAACAGAACCTTAGCTGTAAAGAATGTGAACAAACCTGGCTATCCACGGCTCTGATTGAATACAAAACAAACACAAACAATAAATAGTATCCGTAAGTATCTCATCAACAAACATCCAATGAATTTACCAAAAACATGAAATATAATAACAGAATTTCTTATTGAGGAAATTATAATTCAATCAATTAGATCTTTGAGATTTCTGAAGGTAATTTTTTGGTAGATCTATCTGGAAATAACTGTGTTATATTAATATCCTCTTTTATTTTCACATATCTATACATATGACAAGTATCCAATCTATGCCTCAATATGACTTTCGAAGTAATTCTCATGGCTTAAACATGAAACAAATTGTACAGTGTAACAAAAGCAAATGCCAGACATATATACTAACTTAGGCTCGGAATTGACCATAAATTCCCTGGCATAGGAGTTCCCAATTTCCTGCTGTTCCACACAATGGTATATTCATTCTTATTCAAACACGTTGTTAAGAGAACACAATGGTATATTCATTCTTATTCAATCTTGTTGTTAAGAGAACATACACATATAAAGGTTTTACTTAAAAATTAACAAAGCAAGTACAGCAGGCTACTTTCTGATATATTTGATTAACTATTCACAAAGAAAAGAAAGCAAACAAAACAAGAATCTATGGTGCCAGAATTACAGATGCACAGGTCTCAACATTTTCCAGATGAAATCATTGCAATGTATGAAGTTCAATTCCAGAATTTTAAATGATAATCTCATAAATTGGGAAGTTTTACTTTTTACTGTGGAAAAGCAGACTTTCAGCTTTGCAGATCACGAACAATTTGAGAGGCAACACAAGGAATTGACTTAAGACTTTTTCATGAAAGGTTACGATGGTTTTGATGGAAGTCTCCCTTGATAATACAACTCAATAAACAATATGTATATCTCTCTCATGATTTCAATCCGATTTCTCCAAGTAGCTCCATAATCAAGGCAACAAAACAAAGTTGCTGAAAGATATTAAAACAACATTTTGAAACAGTCAAACGGTAACTTATAAATAGAAACAAGTCCACAATAGATTGCATTTACACAGAAAACACAAGCGTGGTTCTTTTCTGTATTTAGGAGTAATCTTTTCAATGTATCCAGGCTTTCACCTTCACGGGAACAACAGAACACAGCATAGCTGAAGTGTTGTAACTACCTACTGTTTTCTCTGGCATTTGAATTAACTTTTAAGTAAATGATATATCGGGAATAATCTGAGTTGTGTATTTTCTGATTTCCAACGTTTTCGGTCTCCTTTCAAGACCCTCTTCAGGGATTGGATCAAAAATATCACCCCTGAAGAGGCTTCTTGAAAAAAGACCCAAAAAGTTGGAAATCAGGAAATACAGATTATTCCAGATATATCATTTACAATGTCTACCCATAGAATTAATTTGAATTAGGTTTTATGCCTTTCAGTTTATAAAACCCAGCGCATATTGATGTAAAGGTATAATCTAAAGTTGCCTGGATATAGATAGATGTAATGTCCCCTTTTCCAAACTAGTTTGATTGGAAGACCTTGAGCCCATTCCACTTCCCGTGGGCAAGAAGGAAGTGAGCAAGGGAAGTAATTGTCATGTTTTTCAGTTATTTTTGTGAGCATTGCATTTTTATTTAGTAGTTTTCCATATAAA
Organism: Taxus chinensis; assembly: GCA_019776745.2. Classification (NCBI taxonomy): domain Eukaryota; kingdom Viridiplantae; phylum Streptophyta; class Pinopsida; order Cupressales; family Taxaceae; genus Taxus; species Taxus chinensis. The sequence continues at coordinate 98,089,936 of CM034150.1, forward strand.
GACAGGTCGGCTGGGTTAAGAAGATGAAAAGCCAAAGGAAAAATGGAAGCGAAGTATCCTTATAAGTCGGTCCTAGTTTGAAGGCATTCTAATTAGTTTTGGCACCACAACTAGGTATAAAGAGGGGTCACTTGGCTCATTTGTGGATCATCTTGTCTAAAATTAACATTGCATGGTTTTTGGGTTGATTGCTCAACTACTTCCACCTAAGGTTGAAAATCCTTTGGTGTGGCCAATAAGGATGATAAAACCCTCTTATTTGATTGAAGAACGAAAACTCTTCAATTCATTAAGGATTCTCCATCCCGGGGTTTCCAAAGAGCTTCAAGAAGATTGATTTTGCAGATTTTCAGCTAGGGTTTGATTCTACAATGATTTTCAGCCCCTCTCCTAGGGGAACGACCCACCTTGTAGAGGAGTTAGGGGGTTCCTAGGGCACCACAACAAGGTATAAAGAGGGGTCGCTTGACTCATTTGTGGATCATCACCTTGTCTAAAATTAACATTGCATGGTTTTTGGGCTGATTGCTCAACTACTTCCACTTAAAGGCGAAAATCATTTGGTGTGGCCAACAAGGAGGACACAACCTTGTTTGATTGAAGAACGACTTCAATTCATTTAGGATTCTCCATTCCGGGGTTTCCAAAGAGCTTCAAGAAGATTGATTTTGCAGATTTTCAGCTAGGGTTGATTCTACAATGATTTTTAGCCCCTCTCCTAGGGAAGTGACCCACCTTGTGAAGGAGTTAGGGGTTTCTAGGGCACGGAGACATCCAACTCAGCCATCATTGCAATCCTTATATTTATAGCACTCAGAATCTATATTTGGATTTCATTTTCGGGCTTGGAATCATTCATTTCCAGCCACTTTTGTAAGGGTGCTCTTTGCTGTTATTTTATTTAATTAAATAATTTTCAGCTGGGGTTTGAAGGCTGATTTCTTGGTTAATATTGGTTCTAAAATATTTCTAAATGTCCCTACATGTTTTGGATGGAGTGAATGATGCATTTTTGAAGAATTATTGCATTCTCCTTGCTCTTGTTATAAAAAATTAGACTGTTGTTCACTGTTGTCATAATTTACAGTTGGCTGTTATTAAATTCAGTTTACTATCTATTGGGGTTTGTGCAATTTTCCTTTGTTTTCAGTTAGAGCCCCGAAAGGGACATTACAATAGATCATAGGGGTATTGATATGGATGTGGAAAATTATTCAATAAGCTTACATTTGGGATACAACAATCAACAATGCACATTTTCAAACAATACCATAAAACAAAGAAAATCGAAAACAGAAATTTCTCAGCCCTAAACCATACAAATATGAGCACAAATATAGGTTCACAGGTGGTATATATGAGAAGAGAGTTATCTGCCTCTCTTTGTAATGGATTAAGTGCATTTCTTTCCAGAATCTGTTTTCTTGCTTCTTTATCTTTTCTCAAGGGATGTGATTTGAATTGGTAGTAGCAGTATCTCCCTTGACCGTACTTGAGTTGTACCTGGATACAGAAGTATCTGGGCCATATCCAAAGATTGCTGTATCCATTTTAGTATTACAAAGAAGGATAATTGTATATTGGAAGGGGGGGGAATATTCGGTAACATACGATATAACCCTATTGGGTATAGAGAAAAAGAACTTATAACACAAAAAGGAAATTAAAAATGACAGAATCAACCAATCGAAGGGGAAACTTGGAAGGCATATGACTTCAATCAAAGGAGAGGAAATTTCACAGGGATAGTTATGACAGCTTAAAAAACAGGAACACCAAGAAACAGATAGTACCACTGGACATTATTTTAAGCAGTATCGGCTTTATGGTGTCAAACAAATAGCCACACTTATGGGAATGGCATTCTCGACCATGAATGATGCAGACCACATATTTAGGGTAAGGTTGCATAAAAGAGGTAAAATCAGTGAGAGTGTGTGTCAATGACTCAAATCAGAAATGTGCAGTTCACCTGCAGAAGATGTCACTATGAAAGCAAAAGTTGAAGTTAAAGAAATGGAGGTTGATTTGTTAAATATGTCAAGCTGCTTTCATTCTGATAGGTAAGGAGCCTGACTGTCTGCTTGTGTTTATGACTAAGTGAAATGGCTGTCCTACTAGGCCTAGCATATGTATATAGCCCTTGTGATATTTCATGATTATTATTTTTGTCCACACTGAAGTTCACCTACTCTTAAACCCTAAAAAATGTTTTTATTGTTAATGGATGCTTGTCTGGAACTGTGAAATCTCAAGTAACACATCATATTAGAATAAGAATGCTGTTCAAATAAAAATGAAGGTGATTGGCAAAATATTTGTGAAAGTGGGCGTAAAACAATGAGATGGTAAGTAGAAAATAAAACTTATCGAGACATAAGTAACATCTCATTATACATTTACATTAAATTCGCTATTGTGCAAGATTTATCATTTTATTCGTGAGATCAGTCATAAACGTCTTATGAAACCCTAGACAATACAAGAAGAAAATGATGCATCCTGCTTTCCATGAGCTCAAACCCACATGCTGCAATCCAAGAGAAGAGGAAAAGTTTGGAGCTATTTTTCCTTTCTCATCATTGAATCAGCTTGTCAGCTAAGATCAGTTTTGCTTCATTGGATGTTGTTTCTCTAGTTGCACTGGATTTTTTTTAATTTCTTTTCTTGATACCAAATTGAGTTTCACATACTCTTCCATTTATTTATTTTACCTGTCATTACAGTTTCCCTTAAGTGACGTTTTTATTCTTGCTACTCATTAACTTTTAATTGAAAGCAACCCCTTTCAAATTTGTCTAATGCAATGTGTTTCCATAAATGTTTCAGTCCATAAGTTTCAACTTCCACATAACTGATAAATATGATAATTGGCGAACTAAGTATTTCAAATAATCCCAAATGAGGTTGATCTAACACATATTGATTCTAGTACATTTAAGAATACCAATGTTTCATTGATAGCCTTGTTCTCCATCTTCTATCCAGGCCTGAGCCTAAAATTGAATTGTTTCTTCTACTTAAAGGTAGACAGGATCTAAATACTGCTACCCAGTATTGGTTGGTGAATTTCAATTGGTCCAGTAAGATTAAATAAAATACAAATCAGACAAGATTTTTAAACGTGGGAAAGTTTTAAATTCCCTCTGTTGATCAATAGCACATATATGATATATGCCATCTTGCTGTTTATCATATATTTATTGAAACTACCATGTGAATGTTCAACAATTTCTAATTTTCTTATAGTCGAGAAGTAACATGAGTGTCAATGAAAATATTAATGACTAATATTTTCCTTTTGCACTAAAGTTAAGATCTCCAAAAATCAATTCAACCCAATTACCAAGAGAAACACATCTATAATAACAAATTGTTACCTTGCTCTCTGCAGTAGTTCCCAATGAAGAGGACCAGTAGTCATATTAAAAGCTCCAGGGTAGCATATTAAATGTGCACCTGATATCCCCAGGATAGAAATTAAAGTAATGTAAACATAGTCAAGTTTTAAGTTTTAACTTATGCATCCAGGGACTAAACAAAAGATAATTATCTTTCCAGATTGATACAAAAGACATGAAATCCAAAATTTAATGCAAAGGTAACCTTTATCTCAAAACAACCCATTTAAAAAGCAATATTAATAGAAATGTTTATGTTGGAACTCTTCTGTGTAGATATGAAGTTGACATTAGATAAACTCAACAACACAGCCGAAAATTGCTCCTCAGTCAGAGGGAATCAATTACACCAGATATTTACAATCCCCTTAGCACCGTGCTGCTGATCTCCAAGACATTTGAAAGCCTTTTACGTAATGCCTTAGCTGGGACTCAATCTTGGTCATTATTGCATATTTTATGTTCAATGTATCGTCTTAGAATACATCAATTTGCACAAAACCTTGAAGAGTTCAATATCAAAGACTTGTTATTAAACATAGATTCCAATTATTAAGATATTGCACATTTTTTTCAGCTTCAATACATAGAAAGAAACTATGTTGATGTCCAAATAGGACCAAAATTTGGTCAATGGGACTCCGACATTCACTTACAATAGAGATTCTAGTGTAAGATGACCCTATACCATGAAAACTAAATAGTAAGCACTAATCACTAATGAAATGTAATCATAACAAAGAGGGGTAAACCTAAAGAGGTTAAAACTTGATTTTATAAATACTAAGTACCAAGTACAAACATTCCTGGGAGAGATTAACCCCTCCATGAATCATGGAGCAGATGAAAATGACAGTGGGAGACCAAGGCAGGAGATGTATGATAGTATGAAGAAGATGAAGATGATAGTATGTTTAAAGTGTCGTTTTAGATGTTCTAAATATTGTACGATGCATCAAATTTTAATTCTATATCATTATTCACGTTCCAGTGATTATGTATAAATTTGTATGTTACATAGTCTCTAACCTTTTTAAAATTTCAAACTTTGGCAAACCTTTCCCCTTCTCGAACCTACAGAACTGTTTAAACTTTGTCCCCTTCAGACTATTGCACACTTTGGATGGTTAAAACTCACATCTTCACTTCTCAACGCATCTGCCTCCTGATTGTAGTTCATGTAATAGTTACTACAAATCCTGACTTAACTAACAATAGGGACCAGGAACAGTACTGCTGGTCCATGATTATTCCCTATTATCATGTTTTGTAAGCTGCATGCTCTTACCATAGGGATTCATAATTCATTTTAAGCTTACTTTGTCCACTTTAATATATACATACCTACATACATTAGGATAGTTATTTCTTTTCACATTACAGTTACTAGTCTGTTGTTGATTGTTGTTGCAAAATTTACCTTAGTAATCTCTCTGTGCTTCTTTTGTCTGTACGGGTTAATTGGAATAATTAGTAGGGAAAGCAAGTGCAGCCGAAAGACTGAACCCATGAAATTCACAAAAGTGAAGCCATGGACTAAAAACTGCCAAAGTAAGCAAATCAAATCTCAAGTCAAGAGTGTAATGGTGTGGATTGTAAGCTGCAAATGTGAAGATGGAATGCAGAGTGAGGCTACGTTAGTGAATCTGTGGAGATGATAGATGCAGTCAAGGTTATTAAAATGAAGATGGAATTGTTCACTAATTGGGACATTGTGTGTAAGATTTGCATGGTAGCAGGCTAGTAGAACCAACCATCAAAAAAGCAGTAAAAGAGTTAAGAAATGGGGATTGTCTTCATACGTCAGAATCTTCATCCTCCCAAGATCCCAGAGCAAATAGCAAATCACCACGGAATGGGACTCGTTGGTATGGGCTGAAATGGATTTACCAACATTCTAGCAGACCTGTTGCCGTGGCATGTATTTGTCTTAAAAGTATCTGACAGGGTAGAACATTTGTTTCCTTTGAAGTAGGTCCATTGAATGATGGGTTCCACATTTTCCTTGCATTATTAAAAAGCAAGACCCCCACCAAAACATTTTGATAGAATACAAGGGTAGTAAATGCCATTTGGGGCTCATCATCAAGCCGGTTCATTGCAAAATACCACAGCCCATCTTAAAGTGCCTCTGCATCAATTTATCCCTTTCAAGGCCTTGGAAGGAATATTGCTAATTGCATAGTTTGACGTTCCAATTAGTTTCAAAGCTTCGCAAACCTTACAATACAAAGCTAGCCATGGAAGAAAACAATTCTGCAGAAGTTGTTTATAAGCAATAAATTAGAAGGATTGTGACAAAAACTCTACAGATTTTTTTGAAGTAAATAAAAGTCATAAGAGAAAGCTTAGATGAATTTCTTTAATTATCACTAAAATAATATATTTAAAACCTCTTAGAGTGATTCAAGCTTATACTTGACTGTTCATTGTCACGCACTCTTAGTACTGACCACCGCACCATTGATACCATCCGTGGAAATGTAAACAAAATACCATATAGAAAATCAAGCAAGGTGTTGCCATAAATATTGAAATAAGAGGCAAACTTATTAAATGCAGATCTATAGAAACCTCATACAATTCTACAAATAATATTAAAAGATAAAGCACTCTAAAATGTTGCAGAAAGATTTTGTCTTTTTCTCCAAACCCCATCTGAATTTCTAAAATTTATCTAGAACATATTCAAAACATAAACAGGTTTCGGATAAATGATAATAATTCATATTTCAACAGGGAACCCACATCCTGTATACTGCTTAGAAAAAGAAGAGAAGTTATTTCATGCATTATTGCTAACTTGCTTGCATGAAAGTAAAACTTAAGAAGACGAGATGTTTTCTTATTGGATATTCACAATGTAACACTTCATTCAAAAAAATACATGTAATGGAAACTAATTAATGACATCATAAGTTAGACTCTTGTTCTACACAAAACAGAAGCCAAGCTAACAAAAGAAACAAAAATGACATTGGGTAAGATCTGTAAGTAAAAATATCATGGCGAGAGCTGTCTTGTGATTTTACAGTAATAGGTACCTCTTGCTGCATACAGCATAGCCAATTCTTGAAAGCGGATATCATAACAAATACCTATGCCAATACGCCCTACATCTGCAAGTACATATTAAACATTTAAAATGAATCATCAATCATCTATCCTCCAAAATGCATCATAAATCATCTATTCTCATCTTATATCTTATGCACGCATTCAGTAGGTAATACCCCAAAATTGTATCCATATCCAAATAAAATAGGTATAGGCTGAATGTGAGACTCATCAAATATGCTTAAATTAGAGAAAAATCCAACAAGCATCACAAATAAAGCAGGTAAAATATACAATATCAATAAGATCTTACAGTTGTTATACTGAAAGTGGTAATATCATACTGAAGTGAACAGTAAATTAACAAAATCAGAAATAATACAAGATGGTGACAAGAGTCACATTCAGATCAAATTACACTGTCAGAACATTCACTCATAAAACTATTCCACACATGCAGGGTATTACAAAAATTCGCCACCCAAAGGTTTGTATTACAAAATTGATATTTTTAAATGAATATAACTACCAAATTAAATGCACAAAACTAAATATCTTTAGTGCCTACCTTTGTATATTAATTTCTAACATTTCCTCTTGATATTAGGACCATTGGTTTCCAATACTCTTTGTTTCTACTTTGATATTGGAAGTAATAGCTTTGCTTGTGAAATAATTGTATTAACATGTAGATAAGGACATGCCAGTAAAACTTGTCTACAATTTTGTGATCTAGATTCTATATATATATATATATATATATATCAAAGTCTGTTTTTTAGGTAGCAATTCCAAGCCTAGATAGCATGTATTACTCCCAAGAGTTCTTGCTCAAAGATGGTGTCAAAAGGGAGGACTTGAGGGTGAAATGAGCCAACTGCATGGCTCTTGTAGTTGGCCATCCACCTAATTGAATTTTATGAATAATGGAAATATAGAGAACCTGAAATATTGGGGGGAAATGAGATTTAACTACAGAAATTATGTTGCGGGTTTGTGGTGAGCTGCTAAGATCGCAGCATTTGAAGACCTGCTGGTGGAGGTGACTATGGCTTCAGAGAATATGCATTTAAAAAAAAAATTGCTGACAGGATTATTTCCATGTTATGGGCCTGACATTTTAAAACTCCAGCAGTTTACATAGTTTTAACGGTGGCATATTTTTGTTTCCAGTTTCTCAGCAACACTCTTCGTGGTTTGGATTATCTTAAAAGTATTATGATCAAGGTTCGAATGAATCAACTGGGATTTGTACGCGCTCAAAGAAGAGGTATTTGACGATTAGTTTACATAGTTCTTGAGTTTGACTATGACCATGGACTTCTTTCCTGTTTTGAACAGATAATGTAAACCTATGTGATATATCATATGCCATGACTCATTTGGTATTTTGAATTATCAAATAACACTAGTGTTTTGTTATTTTTTGGTTATTTAAAGCATCTAACATTGATACTGCGGTTAGTTTTGTTTATATTTTATTATTTTTTGTACGGAGTACCCAAATTGTAGCAATCTGAGGTCTAAAAAAATTGGTGAATCCTTGTGAGCCATACCCGTATGGGCCGTACCCTTCCCAGTAAATACCATGTTAACGAAGCTTTGTAGATTTTGTGGAAAGCAATTCTAGTGTCAAAGGTTAACACTTTATCATTTTGGGGTGGTACAACACATCTGGCATGACCATTAGCACCTTGTTGTTCTCTAGTCATAAGTGACTTGGATCTTTTATGATCAATTGTCATCTTTTGTCTGACCCTAGATAATTTGGTTTCCAACTTATGTTCCATAGCAAGTCTCGGTACTACTTCAGGGTGCTGTACATACTCTCCACTTTTACTAGAGATCAGTATGTCATCTAAGAACACACTGATGAATTTTTCTAAATAGGGTCAAAAGATGTCCTTCATTCTCATGACGATGGTAGGGACATTGGTTGTTTTGAAAGATACCATTAAGAAAGATATCATTGAAAGTCTTAGAATGATAAGTGTTTCGATGGCCGTTTTGAGCCAAGATTGCTCTAAGTGCAAATTTAGAGACATCTATCTTGACCTCAAAAAGATGATACAAGTCTAGTGAGGTGGGTATTGGCACAAAATAGGGTCTTCATTTAAGTTGGTTGAAGGCCTTTGATTGCACCATGAAAGGATTCTTTAGTGTTACCGCACAAAATTTATTGAAAAAGACCAAGCAATGTCCAAGAAGCCAAAGAACAAATATATGGCAGATGTTGACAAGCCTAAGGAAGCTACAATGCTCCCTAAGATTGAGTCGGAAAGTTAAGAATGACATATACCTTCCCTAGATCAACTCATGCAATGGAATCGTCTGCGAAGTTGCCAAGATACCGCATTCTCTTCATGGCAAAGGCAAACTTATAGGTTAGTATACGGTTTGTGTTAGAAAGAGATTTTACATACTTGATTGATTTGTGCAAGACACTCTTCCTAATCTTGCTACGTATGAGGCACCATTGATGGAGACAACAAAGTAATCACGGATTTAACATAGTAGACCCCTTATCATGTGCGTGAATGTAGGAATACCATCTATAGACTTGAATATGGTCTTCCATATGTCATCGTGGTCAATTGGTACCTAGTGATAGACAGACTTACCACAAAGGTTGTCATGAGTGTTATATATGCGCAATATAAAAATAAAGGTCCTTGACAGTGGCCTTGTTCATGACATGACAATCTATGCAAATTCTCCATTTTCCGTCCCTTTTAAGCACAGAAATAATGAAACTACCACATGGTAAAGCATTGGATCATATATAGGCCTTTATTAAGAAACTCCTGAATTTTGTTCCAAATTGCATTGTTTTCCAAAATGGATTACATTCAAAAAACGAAGAATCAAAAGTGTTTAACCCAGTGTTAGGCAGGGACACGTCCCCCCCCAAAAACCAAGTGTCTAGGATGTCTTGAGGACGCCGGGACAAGGGAGCAATGCCCCCCTCACCCCCCCAAATTTCTGGATAGTTGAAAAAGCTTGGGGACGTCTTTGGGACATGCCCCTTGTTGGGGACGGCTGGTTTTTTTTATAATTTTTTTGGAAAAAAAAAATGTATGTTGTTCTCTTTTAAAACTGGCCTTTTAAATTGTGTTGTTGTAGTGTAAGATTGTTTTTGGAAGCCACTCATCTCTATACGAAAAGAAGTTTTTATGTATAAAATCTAATTACAAATTTAAAATTCCCTTAAGAAACTCCAACCACTTATCAAACTCACGAAGCCTATACATATATTTCTATGTAAAGAGAGAGGTTGTGTAGATGATAGAAGCAGTAATGCATAGATCAAAACGTTTACCAATTAACCATAACCCGATTGTATGTATTGCAAAGACTAAGAATCAAGAGTGATATATGAATACATATTTTTTTGAGCACAAATGCACATAGTGGACTGTCACAGACTTTTAACAATGTATTTTTATATTCTAAATATTTATAATTTTATATAATATTTTAATAGTCGTCCCGAAATTTTTGAATTTTTTTGATGTTTTTGAAACTGTGTCTTGTCGTCTCGGAGTCTTAGATAACTATGGTTTAACCTAACAAGTGTTTACATATATTTGCATATTTGTCTAGCCGCACATCTAGTTGTCTTTGTTGGGTAGATTAGACAATAGAAGATAGGGACATTGAAGCGAGAGTCTTGAGCTAGTCTTCGAGTTGAATCATAAGTATGAACTTTTGTGAGTGATATGTCCTGAGGCACTGTTCGGCACTGACCAAACATACCTTCGTCTTCATCAAACACTTCATAGCATTAATCACCAACGGCAAAGATGATGCATTGTGGCCTTGGCCCATAAACGACATGCTTACTGAGAGGACATCAAAAATGTCCAAAGCTACTACATCACAAATGATTTCATCCTTGAATAGATTGGTGTTGTATTGGAGTCTCCCCTACCGAGTCACTTCCATTTCTATTCCATATTGAAGCCAATTGATGATGTGTGGTTGTGGACGAGGTATGTGATGCAGCGGCGATCAAGTTTCCCAATGAAGGGATGCCTTACACCCGTGCAACGCTTGTCAAAGTAGACCTCACAAGGTGATATCTCAAGCACAACTTCCAAACAAGAAATAAATGAAAATATTTCTATTAAAATGCAAGTGAATTATATACTCAGACACATCACCATTACACCTCAATTACAGTCTTCTATGAGACTCCACAGCCTAGACCTATCCTAAGCTTGCAAACTCTGCTAAGCCTCTACAAAACCAACCTCTAACTCACACTTACAAGGACGGTCAACCTTAATGCCTCTGCTTTGAGATTTAGGCTTCTTAAGATGCTTTACAAGTCCCCAACACCTTCTACTTATAGAATTCACGTTTTCTCAAGAGAGAGTAAAAATACCAATGTGATTAAAGATCCCCTAAAGAATATTCTCTCAGGAGTCCAAGGTCGGCTGTTGATTTGCTCAGAATGTCCCTCTTCGTCTGATCATGCTAAGATCAAATTCTCCCTGGCCGTGTAGGACGATCAAAGTCTGTGTGTGCATGTTCACAACTGTAATGATGTTGACAAGCACTCCCAATGTGTACAAATCCAATCATTTGATCGCCTGGGAGTGCTCTCATCAAACACAGTACTAAGTGGCTTCTGTTGGCGTCGAACAACATGAAAATGACATTTGTGGCTCCAGATAGACATTAGTGCACAACATAATTGTGCAAGTTTTGAGAACTCCTATTGTGCAATGTGACTTTCTATAAGAGGTAGATTGGAGTAAGCTTACATGAAAAAGTCTCGCATTTTATGGCTCCCACAGTGTTGCGTAGCATCCATAGTGTTGTGCGCTTACGTAAACTTGTGTGGTGTTCATAGCTTTGGGTGACTTAGGACAAGATTTCACATTTTCTGCAAAACAACAAAGGTAATCAAAGTTTTGTGTGGCTTTTGCAAAGTGGCTAAGGAAAAGGGATCTTTGCGCGGCTCATTCATGGAGTGGCATGTACTGGGCATTGGCATTGTGCAAAACTTTATTTGCAAGACAAAGTGTTTTTGGTTGACACAGGAATGTGCATGAACCCAGATGCTCCTACATTAATATGGTAGTAAGTCTTTTATCTCTTAATGGTGTCTACAAAAGTGAGATTCTTCTAACTGTATTGTCTACAATGAAATAGAGAGGTTGACCTTGTACCCACATTTGACAATGGAAAAGGTGCTTCTCTTTAGGATTGGAAGTCCTAAGTGGTGAAAATAGGTGAAATGTTTAGGTTGCACATAACATCTATGTTTTCTCCAAGAGTGTTGTATAGAACACAACATTCGTCATTTGAGTGTTGGGTGAACTTGGGATTTTCCTTGAGATGCCTCATTCACATGTTGCTCCTTTAGTTCTAAAGATAAGTAGTTCTATTGGCATAGCTAGTTATTACACTGAGTTTTATTCTCAAGGGTTATATTTTGTGCTATGATCTTCGTATTGTTTTCCATGGTTCTCTTCGTTTTCTTTAGTGCAAGCTTTAACCCAAAACTTCTTGATTTTGATGGTGTATGTACAAGCATCTCCAAGATTGTTAATGGTGACCAAATCCAAATCTATATGAATTTAGAGATTATGAACATGCAGTACTTAAGATTTTATTTCCCCCAAAATTACCATCCTTATAATTGAAATATACTTGAAATGTCCATTGCCAAGAGTGTCAAGTTAGAATGATGTCTTGAGTGTCTCGAACACCAAGTTGGGAATGTGCTATGGAAGCTTTGCCAATTGATACCAGAGTTTGTCTACATATTGTTATACCCCACGGTTTAGATCAATTGTTACTAGTTTGAATTCCAATCTGCATTATTTTTATGGTCACCGCAAGACTTCAGTATAAGGATTAGGATCTCATCATTGTACCCATAGCTTCATCTTGTTGTGACTATATTAATTCCTTTACTCCCATGCCTGGTTTAAAATGGCATCTTTGTCCTTGTACCCATATCATTGTGTCTGGAAGTGACTGTTATTTTGTATATGTTGAACAATATCAATTTAATTTGTAATAGGTTTGTATCTTACTTTTTGCATGGTTGGTGCCCTAGTATTCTTTAGTGCACTTTGATAGTTGGAAGATGCATTATCAAATACTATGGGTATTTAGGAGATTGAATTTTGAAGTATACTACTAATAAATCTAATTTGCTTAGATTAATTTCAATTTTCAGACAACCCTTTGAACAAAAGTAGTAGGTAAAACTCCTCAAACTTTCAAATGAGATGATAATAAAATAAGTAGTAGTGTCCCTACCCACAATTTGAAGTTCCCTTCCCATTTCACTAATTCCTACAATTGTCTTGGTTTCCAGCCATTTCCTATAGTGTCTCACCAAGTTTCTAGCCAGCAATGGACTCCATTTGTCCCTATTGTGGGAGACCACATTTTCAAATCTTCGTGTTACGTAATATCAATGCTACGCGGGGACGCGTCTCCTAGATTTTGGTGACGTCCCGAATGTCCTGAACATTTCCGGGACTTGGAGGGGACGTCCCCAATTTTTTTAAATCTTTCAAAAGTTTTCTGATGTTTTTTACTTTTAAAAAGATGTTATTTTTACCAAGAACATTTAATTTTAATCTTGAAAGTACCTAAAATACATTAAATATAGTTTAAATCCCTAAATGTCATTGAAAAAAGTTAAAATATTGAAATATTAATTTTTATGTATTATTTTAAAAGCCATCCCCAAAATTTAGGAAATTTTTTGCCGTCCCGGAAACCCTGTTTCTTCGTACCCCTGTCCCCCGTCCCCGAGACTTAGGTAACTATGCATAATATAAGTTGACAAAGCTCTTTCGGGTAACCTAGAAAAATAATTCTTTGTTGTTTATCCAAATGAGCTTCAGTAAATGTCTTCTTTGTAATGTCCCCTTCTCAACGCTAGTCCTTTTGGAAGACTTTGAGCCCATTCCACTTCCTATGGGCAAGAAGGAAATGAACAAGGGGAGTAATTGTCATGTTTTTCGTGAGCATTGCATTCTTTTTTAGTATTTTTCTATGTATAGTCAGGTCAGTTGGGAAAGATGAAAAACCAATGGAAGAATTGAAGGAAAAAGGAACTATTAATTCCCCCAAGGAGGTCGGTCTTCTTAAGAAGACTCTAATTGGTTTTGGTGCCACATCAAGCTATAAGAAGGGGTCGCTTGGCTTGGAAAGGGTTATGCATACTTTTGGAATTCTTTCTCTTGGAGTTGGGAGCTTGTTTGCTTTCTCTCTCAACCATTGAGAACAAAAAGCCTGTTGAAGAACCTATTGATAATGAAACCTCTCAATAGTGAGTTGGTTTGAGGACAAAACCCCTCAAGTTTGCAACAAGGTGGTCTCATAAGGAATTATTTTCAGATTTGAAGGCATTTCCAGCCCTCTCCTAGGGTGGTGACTTGCCCTAAGGTGGCATCGGGGGTCTTCTAGGGTATGGCAGCATCAAACTCAGCCATCATTGTGTTTCTCATATGTTTAGCAGCTAGAATCTACATTTGGACTTCATTTTTGGGCTTGGAATCCTTCATTTCCAGCCATCTTTGTAAGGGTTTACACTGTTATTATATTTAATTAAATAAATTTCAGCTGGGGTTTGAAGGCTTATTTTTTGGTTTATACTTGTTCTAAAATATTTATAAGTTGCCCTACTACATGCTTTGGATGGTGTGAATGATGCATGTTTGAAGAGATATTGCATTTTCCTTGCTGCTGTTATAAAAATCAAATTGCTGTACCTTGCTGTCATAAATTTACAGTTGGCTGTCATAATTTTCAGTTTGCTATCTATTGGGGTTTGTGCAATTTCCCTTTGTTTCAGTTAGATCAAAGCTACAAATAGCCAGTGTATAATCAGTCAGCGAGCTAACAACAGTATTAATTCTAGATGAAACCAAAATTCAACAAACTAAACTAACATGGTTCTCATTATTACTTAGGTATTAAGAGGCCACACAGTGTCCTCATTTCATCAACCTAGAAAGAACAATTAATAAGCATCAGACATTTCTTCTTTCTCAGTTACATGGTGAACTTCTTCGGCAGACTTAGTAAAAGGTACGTTGCTAAACAGATCAGCAATTCTGGCTTCTTTTACAATGTTGGCATCATCCGCAGATTCGTGCTTAATGATGCACTCACCAAGTTCCTTCAGAATAGTGTCCTATGGAACCACAGTCCTATCATCATCAGTGAGATCAGCTTCTTTCCTGGCACAATGTGCTGAAGTAAAAGACAAGTTGTGCAGTCACATGTCCCCTGTGTTATATGTGGTACATTTCCTTCTTGTGTTGAAGTGTCAACTTCTTTCCCTTTTACTGTAACAGTTACTTCAATAATGTGTCCACTACCAACTCCTTTGGCTGACAAATTGTTCACAACTAGTCCTAACATCTCCCTCAGCCAATCAAATCCTCTGGCCATCTCTTGATATTTCTAAGTAGTAATGATGCTGGGGAATAGACATCAGTTTTCCAATAAACGGCCTCAAGAGTCTGGGTTTATTTCGATTTGTGGGATTTAAGACTACATACCCCAAAATATAGATACTTGAGATGGCAAAAACCTGAATGAATAGACACATCTCGGAAGGTAGGGAAAAATTCAAGTAAGTATCAAGTGTTTTCAAGGGTGTGGTGACAGAATTTAAAGCCACACCAGAAAGAAAAAATCTAGAGACAATTGAACTAACCTAAGATTCGGGAGAAAATCACAAAAAAGGTTTGGTAGGGTGAAGATCCAACAAAGCACACACAATGCATGTACTACCAAATGCTACTCACAATAATAAATGGGAATATCCAATATCACAAAGATAGCAATATCCATAATCTACAACTAATCTAATATTTTTCGTTTTCCAGTTTTCTGAAAATAAATAAGCAGGGTTAGAATGCAATTTTCAAACTCTCGAATTCTTGCATGAACATGTGATATGGAAGCAATACTGTAATAGAAAACCTAATGCAATTCTAACATGTGTGATCCCACCCCCTCAATGATGCAATGACTGCAATAGAGCAATATATAAAAGAAACATACCCTATGAAGTAGGGGCCCTCAAATGCAATCATGTAAGGATGTGCAGTAACCACTAACCAATTTCCCAGCATTTTGAAGACCATGTGACAATATGAGGCTGGGAACTGCAGATGACCATAAGGATGACTAGCAACTCCTCGACCAAACCCTAACTAATGAGCTAAACAGAGTGCCCCATGGCAAGTGAGGTAGTAACCAAGACCGGTATGCAATAGCAAGGTAAAACTCCTAGATAATATCATTGTGAATGACTTAAAAGCTTTGTTGATGTAGCCATGAAGTAGTCAATGTATGCAGTAATAGCAACTATATCACATGATAGTGAGTAGATACTCAAGGGTTTTACTGATCTCACAGAAACTGGCCATTAAACTCACCACAGGAGCTAAAAGGAAACATCTATGGTGGTGCCATAGTTTCACTCAAAAGTTGCGTTGACACCAAGGAAAGTCTATTTTTGGAACCCAAAATTAGTTAACAGAGGAAAAGGGGGAATGGAACAGGCTATAGATGAGAGGTTTCATTAGTGGGGCACACAAATCACTGGCATATAGGCCTCGCGTCCTATCTATGTACTAGTCACAAACTATATCAGTCCCAAGAAGAATGATACAGCTAAATATGTGGATGTCATCATCAATGTTACACTTCTGGTAGACATACTTTTAGAGACCATTCTATCACTATTGCTAGAAGATTCATTGAGAATCACGAAGTTGTGGAAATTGATGCAGGTGCATCTGAGGGAATTGGCAATCTTGCATCAACCAAAGAGAGAGTCGTATGTTGTCCTCAATTTGTCAATGTGTTTGTGGAAAATACGAACGGATTCATGAAGCATCTTGGGACCTCGGTCAAACTCAGAAAGCAAGAAATTGGTTTCAGTCTACGTTGCCAGGATACGCCCAGCCCCTGAAGTATATTACTATATTGTATGTTTTGAAATTTTGAACATGGATCCTAGTATATTTTTCAAATTTCAAGTTTTGTTCGTATTCATGTTGACATGATATTCGTAAATCATATGCATGGCAGCCACATGATCAATAAAAATGCGAAGCCTTAAGTATGTTAAATGTTTTGAACATTGATTCAAGTTTTGTATTACTATTTCAGTTTTTATGGACTAAAAAATGAGTAAAATGAGTAGATGTACCTAAAAATATACACACACACACACACACACACACACATATATATATATTTTAAATTTTTTAATATATATGTACGGAGGTATCCAAGACGTATCGTACCCAAGGGTTTTTTAAAATTGACATATCCGCGTATCGTACCCGTACCGGTACTCGTACCCGTATCCTAGCAACGTAGGTATCAGTCATAAAACAGGGCAGAATTGAGGTGTCCCTTTCTCAGAAACTGTCAGTTACTGCAGGCTGTGGTTGCGAAACCATTGGTTACATAACAGCCGTGATGGTTGTGAAACCGCTTGTATGTGTTAAGAGGGTGCTTCACTGAGCTAAACCACAAGCAGAGTGGCGGCATAGAATGATGATGATGTTTTTCATTTAGAGCATTTTTAAGTAGGGGGAGTTCAAAGAGACACTATAGGAGACGGAAAAATGACAGAAGTATGAGAGAAGTGAGATTAAAAGGGGTTCATACTTTCTAGGGAGTGTGAAACTACTTCAGAAAAAGAGTAGAGATGAATAGAAGATCAAATTAAGACTAGAAAAGGACTAGGATTGTGTTGCTCTTCTTTATGTTTGTAATGCACGAACAAAATAGTGATGTGTGTGTGTCTAACTATGTAATTTTGCCATCAACATTGAATAAAATTGTGATCTTTGGTCACTTGTCCTGTGTACATTTTTGTGTGGGTGCCCAAAGCTGAGTGAATCTGTCCATGGCTGGAAGAAACAGGTTATTGTTCGGTTGACTACATCAATTGGTATCAGAGCTAGTTTTGAATCCAGTTCGTTATGTATCTTGCCTACGTGGGATTGTAAATTGTAATCAAAGGGATTACAACAATAGGTTGTGATTGACAAGAGTGTCAAGATGCCTCAAGGGAGAGCAATCGCCAACATGGTCGGGATACTAAATGAGGTAGTTGGAATGCTGAATACATCAAATCTCCCACAAATGACGATCCAGATGGGAAGAGCAGATCAAATGACAGTCATACAAACTGAAACCCCATACTTGTGCCCACTGAAATGACACCAACATTGAAATCAAACCCCCAAGGGTGACGTCAGCCTTTGAAACAGCCCCAAACAGGAATAACAGCCCACAAACTCACTGTCCCAGCAGATGGAGATGATGTCCTAGCTGTGTAATCCTGATATCTGATGATCCTCTAGCTGTAATCACAGTTCAGGACTGAAAATCTGATCTGAAACGTGCCCTAGCTGAACTGGAAACTGAATGTGTCTAACTGAAGCACAACTACAACCCCTGGATGGAGTTACCCTGGAAGATGAGAGGGAGAAGTGAAATTCTAGAGGGTTTTCTTCCTCTCAAATCCTGAACAAACCAAGGGTTTCCATCCTTGCATCAGTAACCAGAAGATGGAGGTTTTCGTCCCCACTAACCAGATTGCAATGGAGGGTTTTCATCCTCTATAGCTGTAGCTGAAATGTTAGCATCAAACATACATAAGCGAGTAATGTAAAATTTTCAAGATGATCCTCAAAAGAAACCCCCAAGCTGCCTTTTATAATTTTCCATTTGCCTTTCCCAAGATGGGCACTCCACTTTGGGCCTTTTTTTTATTTTTAATAAAGTGACGCTTATGTTTCTATTTTAGCGTTGACTTTATTTTACATTAAAAATCACCTTTTTAATTAAATAATAATATAACATAAGTCGCCTTTAATATAACATAAAAGTTACTTTTTTTGGCTAACTTAGTCATATTATTATTTTACTTTAATTGTTTAAAAATACTTTTTATTTTAATAATAATATTATTATTAAGTTGTCCAAAAGATTAGAAATGACCGGGCCCAACTTAAATAATATTACTAATTATTTTAATCTCGAAAAAGGGACACAACATATTTGTTTCACGAGGACTTACCGTGGAGTAGATCCTCTAAATGTTCTCGTTATCCATTTTACTACAAGGGCAATCCCTTGCAGTCTATGATCTTTCAAAACCAATCCTCCCAGCCTTCTATGCTTGGTACAATCCTTCCATTTAACTGCGTGTCACTTTTTGTGTTCCATCTGAGTAAAGGAATATGGTTACCACTTTATGGATATGTTCAAATTGATAACTGTCAAATGACCAACATGAGGACTAATATGTGGTGTCGATAGGACCTTTTGACAAACATATACTCTACTTGTGAATGAAAGTAGATTACTTTTCTATTTTTTGATTTTCTTGGTAACGTTTTCCATTACCCGTTCCCACATCTACTTGAAAGAAGGTCTATGTGCCTAGGGAATGGCTAGGTCCCTAATTATTTTATTAGGCCCCCATATAGACAATCTTGAGAGATGATCCAATCTAGAGGAACTTCCAAGTTCCAACATACACAATTTAGCAATAGAAATTCTAGAGCTAGAATCCTTACATACATTTCCAACCTTTTATTCATATTCTTAATATTAGATCTAACTTTGGGAATAGGGAAATTTCATCTAGGAATAGGGAAGTTTCATCTAAGAATCATACTTCAATAAGATGGTCTTGGTTAGGAAAAGGCGTATACCTCATTGGTGGTCTTAGAGATGTTTTTGCAGCAAGCACAAACAAAGAGGGAGCTAAGGTGAAGCCTTTTCTAATTGACTTTGAAGCATAAGAGATTGAGAATTCACCATTTACGCAAACCCATTCTTGTCAATTTCTCTCCTAAACAAAATGCATTCATCATTAGTTCACTAAATCCCCACTCATTTTATCATAAGCCTTTCCAAATTCATTTAAGGCCACACAAACATTTTGTCCCGTTGATTTGACCAGCCATACTCTTCCCCCTCTTGAGATGAGGTTGTCTAGTGTATACACCTAAATTAATCCCTCTTACCAATTATCCCTTCATCACATCCAACCTTATAACATCCCACATATCCCCCTCATGGTGATTAATTTCCCTTATTAATCATCTAATCACATCATCTCATATTTTAGGAATTTAATATTCTTAGCCACCTACCCTCCTAACTCCTACAAATTTTCCCACTAATCTCTCATCTAATCATCATTAACCTAATCTAATGCTTTTCTAGAATATTCCAATTCTAGAACCTTCCATCTTCTACCACCTTTTCTAGAATCTTCAAATTCTAGAGCCTTCCTCTTCAACTACCTTCCATGAATTTAAAATTCATAAAATCTCTCCCCTCTCTAGAATCTTCCATCCTCTCAGCCAATCTCCACCATTGATCAGTATCCTTCATAGCTTCATCCTAGTCATCCATTCTTCTATAAATTGAGCTACCATCCTCCTTGCACGCCAATGAAAAGGAATGAATCTTGGGAGAAGCACACAAAGCTCTTTCCACCTTGATCATCAATCAAGCCATCATCTTTCATCAATCAACCATCAAGCTTTCAAGGGGAGGTGCTACCAAAATCTATGCACAAGCTCCACATTTGAAGCAACCAACATCCATCCATCATCTTGAGAAAATCCAAAACATCAAAGGGAGGATCCTCTTCTTGGTAAGTTGCAAGCCTATATTTTTATTCCCTCCTTTTTGCTCAATCTAAGTGTTTTCTTTTGAATTAGAGTAAAGAGCTTTGGTGTTGCATCCATGGTTCTCTTGTTTATGCTCTAATTTCCTTGCACACTTTTTTGGAACGCCCATTAGAACTCCCACACGCTCTTAAACATTCCTTCTTAGTTGCTAGGACCCCATTTACAAGTTGTGAAGAAATCAGAAGTCAAAAGGTGCAAAAAAATCTTTTTGTCATTTTTCGTGTTCACTACTAAACGACCTTTTCATGACTAGTAACGTTGTTATCATGCACAATAACAACGTTTTCGCATAAACCCTCAACGTTTTCATGAGTTGTGTGCAGATGCGAGGTGAATGACATTTTCACGATAGATTGTGACATTTTCGCTTCCAACAGTGAGCTATCACTGACCGCGTCATTATTGCGACAGACTGTATCATTTTTCACCTTTGACCATGTCATTTTTCGCAACATGTGGTGATTGTACCATTTTCGCGACAATCCGCGTTTTTTTCGCTCAACTGCATCATTTTCACACCTATCAACGTCGTTTTCATACTGTGTAATATCTTTTTTATGGTTTTGTATGTTTTTCCGCCTGCCAAAGAACTAGCTTGAATCCAAACTACTCACTGTTTGTTTTGCAACATCGTTCGGTCCAAGAGCTAGCATTAAAACCACATTTTGAATGAATATTGCATTGTTTTGCTTGTATGAGCTTGCATATCATTAAATCTTGTTTTGTGTTTGTATACCCAGAGCTAGGTTGTGTATGCTCTTCCCTCGCACCGCTTGGTGATCTTGGGGATAAAAAACAATCTAGGCTCCCTCTTTTTCTTTTTATAGGGGTAATGTGACATGGATTTCATCCCTGTGCACTTACCATAGTCTTTAGGCATCTTGTGACATGGATTTT
Source organism: Taxus chinensis (assembly GCA_019776745.2). Lineage (NCBI taxonomy): Eukaryota > Viridiplantae > Streptophyta > Pinopsida > Cupressales > Taxaceae > Taxus > Taxus chinensis. The sequence goes on from CM034150.1 coordinate 98,111,012, forward strand.
ATCACCGTGCACAAAGACACACCCCGTGTTCCAACAGGGTATATAAATTCAAGGAGAGTTTTCATTATTGGCTAAGTGTTGACCTGTTTTAAAGGTGACATGAAGTGAGGGGCTTTCACGTCCCAATACCCAGGCCTTAGACAACATCCTTGCCACACGAACTTAGGCCGCACATACCAAAAGGTATATAGGGGATGCACCTGGTGAGCCGAGTATAGCCTAGTTTTAAGACCTCTCAGCTACAAATGGTTACTAGTGCAAGGAGCACAAGACTATCAAAGCTACCTGCTCTGTACCACGAAAGTGAGGGTTGCGAGACCAATTTGTCACCACTCTACGTGAGGTATATTGGTGGGCCACTAATTGCATTGCAGACCCGTGAGGCTTGTGGCTTGTGTGTTTTTGTTTGAGTGTTGTTGAGACCCGTGTGTTTGTACCTCACATTAAAAACCCCTCAAACCAATTTAACATCTTTGACCAATGCCATCCAGTCATATCATCCAACCAAAACCCCTTTATATCCCAAAAATCCAAACCACTTCCACACCTAATCCAATCATCTAACCTAATCAAACAATGGCCTTCATGCCTAGATTCCCTTTTCTTCCAAATAAACGCCCTAACCCGTAACTCTTGGGTACATCCTTTGACAAAGACATTTCCCATGCAACACCTCGTACTAATCGGTTCTTTAATATGGAAGATATCCCAAACCTTGTCAACCAAAGTGGTCCTGTCAAGAATCAAGAGTCATCATCCACAAACACCAACCGCATCGACATTAGCTAACTTCTTCAATCCCACAACAAAGATGACCTCCTTCTTAAGGTCATTAATCTAGAAGCCAAGCTCAATCCCACACAACTATCCAAAATCATTCGTCCAAAGGATTCATTTATCCAAAATTCACTTTCTTTTAGCACATCAACTCCCAAATCCACCGATGATCATTATGATCCTAAAGTTCTCCCCATTAAGACCCACGATGGCAAGGGCCAATCAATCCCATCCCCACAACAATTCCCTGACAATCATCCCATCCATTATCAAATCCAACAAGTCAACAATTGGCCACTTTAGCATTAAACCCATCGTTGCCTGATCAAAAATATACTTTGGCCTCTGCCTCTAATCAACCTGCTTTAACCCTTGAGCCTGATCAATCCAATCCGGCCCCTGTGCTACAAAAACCTAATCCAGATCCTAGGCCACACCCATCCAATCCGACTCCTAAGCCACACACATCTACCAATTTGGCCCCTGTGCCTCACAAATCCAATTATAAGCCTCACACAGCTCACCCTAAGGTGCAATCTAAACATGCAACTTAGTGAAGGCACATCACCCCCTTAGGTGAATCCTTGACCACTATCTTCCATTGGTTAAAAACTATAAACATGATCATTCATCCTCTAATCAAGCCACATGATGGGAACATATCAAATCCATCTTGGTATCGAGAGAGCCACTATTGTAAGTTCCATCACACCAACGGTCATTCGACCAATCGATGCATGCACTTTAAGTCTTATGTCCAAAACCTTATTGATCGACAACAGATTGTTTTTGTGGCACTTTATCCATCACTTGGGATGCATCACAACCCTCTCCCCAAGCATCATCCACCATCCAAACCTTGTTCCACATCCAAATGTCTTACCCACCAAAATCCATGCCGAGTATTGAATCTCCTTCATCAAGGCAGGCCTCCTAAGAATGAAGGAACCAAAATCCCATCTAGCTCCCATTCTCCTGTTGACCACCTTGCATTATCCCCCCAATCCAATAAATATCCTATCACCACCAAGATGTTTACCATAATGAATCATCAAGGCAAAGGCTTAGGCATCTATGAACAAGGCATCCGTAAACCCATTTCCCTTCATCATAACCCTTGTCATTCTAGTATAGGCTACAAACTTATCATTGATGGCATCTCCCCCGACATCAAAACACAATCTTCTCGTGACCTTGTCTCCACCAATCCTTTTATCGAACCTATCATACCAACCACCCAACCAAATCATAGATCATCCAACTTCTTCCAAAACGACCAAACCATCACCAACATCATGGGAGTCTATGAGGATATCTCTCTAGGAGACCTTACCACAAGCTTCAACATCAACTTGGACACACAAGCTTACCCTAAACAGGAGGCTAAGTCTCCTCGTCCTAATCAATCTAAACATCCACAAATCAATCAACACAAACAATCGGCATCACCTATTGGAAATAAACCTACCTACAAAATTCACAAATCAAACACCAAAATCAAAAATCAACCCCAAAAAACCAAAAAAGCAAAACATCTTTCAATACCAACAAAAACCAATATATTCTAGAAATGCAGTAATTCGTCGCCCACACACAGGTGTTCTTTCCTCCACGATTTCATTCATCCAAATCCCTTCGCACATCACCCATCCCGTTTATACAATCCATTCATATTCCATTCCAATTTATTTATGTAAACACTTGATTAGCTTGCTCGCACATGTTATAAGTCAATAGTCCCTACTGCAGCCATGTGATCTTGATGTACGATTACCTAGAAAATTAAAGCACAAATGTCTTCATAGAGATCCAAGCGCTTTAACACACTTAATCAAATTGTTGTGAAGACACTCGGGTGTATTTGTTGAGATTAGCCAGTGTCGTCTCCACACTCACTTCCACTCCCCATCAGGCCACTCGTGATTCTTAACTCCTTGAGAGTGTTCAGGAGAATGGGATATCTTTTCAAAAAAAGCAAAAAATCAAAAATCAAAATCACAAATCCCACACAAAATCAATCTCAAGGCTCTCTCTTGGGGTGTTTCCAATATCTGGTAATAGAGCAATGTTGCTACAAGAATGAGATGCATCTTTGTCAAGGCTATGGATGTTTGGCTGGCAGCAGAACAATGCACGACTTCATTTTGCCTTCCATTCACCCTCCATCCACATATTCGAATCAATTATTCCTACACATTGGCTAGTTTGTCTTTACATACTGCCCATCAAGTCTTCACTTCAAGTACTAATTAACCATCACAATCACACACACTCGATCTTGATGAGACATAGGGCTAGCATGTTGCCAAGTGTTGTTTAGACCTCGGTCAAACTCTTGTTTTAGTCCAACTCTTGTCTTACAATTTGTGCCTTCTGGCTCATCTCTTGTTCATCATCAAACTTATTTCAAACCGTCCATCATAAACATCCATGACACCCACATCCTATTTTGCTTGAATTGAACATCTGTGGGTAGATGATGACCCCCGCTTTGCATCTAATCTAACTTGCAATCCTTTTCAACCATCATTATCATGATTGGGAGCAGCATTGTTCTCATGCTTTCTAACATCCACTAGGGGCTCCATCCACTTTATCCATTCCTTGGTCCCCTAAATCGTCCTACCCTACACTTGGGGGGCAAGCCTCTCCTCATCCATACCTTTTCATCCCCATCCTATCCTATCCCATCCTATTCCATCTTGAACATCCCTTAGCTATCCTCTCCAAAATCTTTACAGCCATCTTATCCTATCCTTCCACCCTATTTTGAATCTTTTCAGCCATCCATTCTGAATCTTGTCTATCCCCCTTTCATTCACTACCATTGTCGTCCTTGACGCTAGAACGGGTCTTCTCCCTTTGCAATTTTCCATTTGTCCCCATCTAAAATATAAGAAGTCCTAAAAATCAAATAATCTAGAAAATCATTAAAAACCACATTTAAAATCGTCTCTTGTTCTACATCCGGTTAAAAATCCTTATCCTCAAATCAGTGCCATTTTTCTTGGGATACATCATTCCCAATACCACTCCCCTCGTGTGCATCCTTGCTTGGACAAAATCAATCAACCAACTAATCATTGATCACCAAACATGGATCTTTATTTGAACAACGGACATCACATTTGCTTGTGTGTTCTTATTTCACTAGTTCGTTTGTTTTTTTGTTTATCTTGGTATTTTTATTTGTTGCGTCAATATCTGTACAATGATATGAGAACGGTTGTGCATATTTCTTTCTTTAAGTCTGTCCTAGTACATAAGCACAACTGTACATATTTTCACTTTTGAGTTAGCCTAGAGCATATGGCGATCATTTCATCATGGTTTTTCCATATCATGGTGCATCCTACTCTATGCCACAACAATAAGGTTGTTAATGATGAAATTAGTGGGCAATTGGTGCAACATGGCAGCCAAATTCCCCATTTCATCCCCTATCATAATCATCCTCTCCCATCATTTCCCAACATCAATTACTAACCAACCAATTTATCAACAATTTGATAACCAACCTTGATTCAAGCTAACCATCTCTCTCTACCGCAAATCGTTCATCCAACCTAACTACATAACTACCCTAACTTCCCATCACTAATCATCTCTCCCTCCTCGTCACCTAGGGGGAACATCCTATCATTGCATCATTTCTCATTCTTTATATCCCTCAATCATTGACCTTTCAATTGCATCCTTGTCACACTAATCATCCTTTGACACCAGTTAGCTCCTGAATCCTTCTTGTATCCTATAATATAATGATCAATTTAATTAAATCTATCCTAAAATCATTATTAATCCAACAAATCATCAATCAATCAATCTCTTTAACACTTGCAACTCCCCCATGCATACATCGTTGCCTGGGGCACATCCAAGCTTGTAGCTTTAAAAATCAACCAATCAATCAAACGTTTACTACTTCCCCCTTCATATATCATTGACTGGGGCACATCCAAGGTCCTAACATCATCAAACTTGCTCTCTCACATATATCGTTTCTTGGGGCATTATAAATTTATCAAAATATCAATTAGTAAATCTATCATTTACAGCTCAATGCAGGCAAGCCTCCTAACCATATCATTACCGCATCCTATCCCATTTTGTCTAGTCTTCTAACTTATTATCATCCATTTCAAGCAGTCATCTGTCTCGTTCCTCCCTACATTACCCCTCGAGGGGACATCACCCTTACTAATCCAACTTCATCTTCTATCTTCTTTGAAAATCCATTACTTCCTTTGGTCGCAATGACCTTTCAAAGAGGGGCAAAATGTATACACCTAAATTAATCCCTCTTACCAATTATCCCTTCAGCACATCCAACCTTATAACATCCTACATATCCCTCTCATTATGATTAACTTCCCTAATTAATCATCTAATCACATCATCTCATATTTTAGGAATTTAATATTCCTAGCCACCTACCTACACCTACCCTCCTAGCCTCTCCTACAAATCTTCCCACTAATCTCTCATCTAATCATCATTAACCTAATCTTATCCTTTTCTAGAATCTTCCAATTCTAGAACCTTCCATCTTCTACCACCTTCTCTAGAATTTTCCAATTCTAGAACCTTCCATCTTTTACGACCTCTAGAATCTTCCAATTCAAGAACCTTCCATTTTCTACCACCTTTTCTAGAATCTTCCAATTCTAGAACCTTCATCTTCCACCACCTTCCATGAATTTAAAATTCATAAAATCCCTCCCCTCTCTAGAATCTTCCATCCTCTCAAACAATCTCCCCCATTGATCAACATCCTTCATGGCTTCATCCTAGCCATCCATTCTTCTATAAATTGTGCTACCACCCTCCATGCAAGCCAAAGAAAAAGAATGAATCTTGGGAGAAGCACACCAAGCTCTTTCCACTTTGATCATTAATCAAGCCATCATCTTTCATCAATCAATCATCAAGCTTCCAAGGGGAGGTGCTACCAAAATCCATGCACAAGTTCCACATTTGAAGCAACCAACATCCATCCATCATCTAGAGAAAATCCAAAACATCAAAAGGGAGGATCCTCTTCTTCATAAGTTGCAGACATATATTTGTATTCCCTTCCTTGTAGTTCAATCTGAGTGTTTGCTTTTTAGTTAGAGTAGAGAGCTTTGGTGTTATATCCATAGTTTTCTTGTTTATGTTATAATTTTCTTGCACACAGCTAGTAAATACCTACCTTCAACAACCCATGATTAAGTTACTAAGACAATGTAGACATGAGCTTATCTAGGTCTATTTGCCAACACTTTTTCTAGAGATTTATATAATACATTCAACAATGTAATTGGTCTCCAATTTTTATTTGTGTACCATCACCATTTTTTTGGGATGAGTTTTACCACCTCTCTATTGATATCAAGTCTCAAAGTACCCAACATAACAACTTCTTTGTAGAGACCTAGCAATTCTGTTGCAATCCAATCAATATTGGCCTCATAGAATTCTCTAGACAGTGCATCAAAGCCTAGGGATTTGTCATCCATAAGGCTTCTTATTTCATACCCAATCCGCCCATTGTGATCTCACCTTTCCAAACATATGGCCTACTCTTAGTGGTTCCTCTTAGAAACAACTTTTTCACATATTTTTCTGCATCTTAAAACATTCTCATCGCTACCTTCCAAGGTGAAGAGGTGACTGCAGAAGGCTCTACTGGGTACTTCTCGAGTCTGTCGTTTCCAAAGTCCAACACAGCGGATTGAAACTATTCATGTGTCATTAGTTTAGGAAGGCCATACGACATCTACAATATCTTCCCTCGATGGGGATTTTACAATTGTTGGCGCCCCAAGGGCTAAACTAGACTTACCTCACCTTCACTCTCTTGGCTCAATGGTCGATCCCGACCTTCCTTCTCGGTCCCTCTAGCCAACTCAGCGAACCTTTTCCCTTCGAGCTCTCTCCCTTGAGCTCTCACCAAGCTCTAAGCTCTTCCACCGTTGGCTTTTGGCTTCAACTCTTCCTTCTACAGGTCATGCTCCCATAACCACTTCCACAACCAAGCCTTCCCACCAACCTCAACTTGGTGGTCTCATCTACCTTTTATACTCGCGTACTCGAACCTTCTGGCTTCTCTCTCCTCTGAGTTGGCTTCTCCACTTTTCTTGCTCAGACTTCAAATTCAAATTTGGCCTCTTTAATACACTTATCCACGCAATCTTCTTTCGGCCAATCTCCCCGCACCACATCATCGGTAGTTGAACTTGTCTGATTAGCCTTCTCATCATCCGGTCACCATCAACAACATAGCCATGCAAGCTCATCCTTTTTCCCTCTCCTGTCAGTTGTCACCTTGTCTTTCCACCTTGGGCTTCATCTCTTCGTGTTTTATGGCTCTTCTCTTCTTCTCCAAAAATTCCGCAAGCTCCCTTATTCTTTTCTATGCGCTTACCTACATCAATGCCTCCTTGCACATTTCTGCCCCCTTCAGCTCTCAGTCATCTACTCTTCCGCACATTCTTGTGCCTCCTCATACTTGTTTGCCACTATGGACAACTATTCTTTACACATCCTTTTCTTGCATGCCTCACTTCTCCTATGCTCCTTGTTTTTATTGGCCCACTCTTCTCATGACCTTCTTTCCTTATTACGCACCCTTCTACCATGCGTTGTTCTTACCCTGTGCACAATTCTTCCGCGCATACCTCCATGTTTGTGGCTTAAGCCACTTCTTTTGTCCTTGTCGCTTTCTCTAGCGACCTTCCTTGCTTTTGGCCTATTTCTCATGGCTTTTCTCTTCTCCCAACTAGTTGCTTCGTGGTCAGTGTTCTACAAGTCCTTCTGCTTCCTTCTCGTCACTTGTCTATGTGACTATCCATCTTCCTCTTGGCAGTTCCTCCTAGTGCACATCTCTTCTATGCTTCTTTTGTTGTTACAGGCCACCTCTTCGATCTTTGTCGCTTCTCCGCAACCTTTCTCCTCTCTCTTCTTGGTAGTTCCTCCTAGACTTCTGTCGCACACGTATCTTCCATGCACTCTCCTTTTCTTCTCTTGTGTGTTTTCCAATTCTCGCGCGCTTCTTCCATTAGTGCAGGTTTGCTTAAGTTCAGGATGCCCCTGCATCAAGAGGATACTGTAAAAGCAAAAAAAAAAAAAACTCTTAACTTCTTCAATTGTGGAGGATATAATACCTCCTACATCAATTTCTTTGATTTGTTCCATAGAGTGCTTGGAATTTAGAATTCCAAATAAATATTTAGAGAGCTTGTCCCCAATTTTACATGATCTTGGCCCCCTCAGCTTGCTAGACTCGAAAAGATCTAATTTCATGCTTAGTTCTAATAACCAACTCCAATAGGTCAATATCTTTTGGATGGCTTGAAGAGCAATTTCCACAATAATCAATCTTTCTTGAGCTCTCTTCTACATTCTCTTCCCATACATGGCTTTAATTCTACTGTACACCTTAATGAAATCCACCACAAAAGTTGAGGGATTCTGCCAACTATATATGTTCTATTGAATTTGTGATGAGTGCTTTGTGAGTTTCCACAAGACTTATATTCCTTCCAAAAAGTTCATATCTTTCAAATGCGTGACACTCAAGAGTCAAATTGAATAGCCACTTATATTTAGTGTCTCTGACAAATTGAGGGTGGGGGATGGGGGCACATGCCAAATTAGAGGACATTTCAATAGGGTTTTGGTCAAAGATGGCATTTGAAAAGCCTTGAAACCACATTGTTCTCAAAAGAAGCCTGCACAACAAATTGCTCCCTATTACAAAATATCCATCAAGTCTAGGATAGATGTGGTCTCTCCCCTTTTGATTGTTGCACCAATGTACTGAATCCTTAGATTGTTCTTATTTGCTTTCCAAAGGGGGTCAATTTTTCCCAGTTGTCTCTACATCTTGCACCAATAGAAGAGCCTAGTGCCCTTTCAAGCAAAGGAAAGGCCTCCTATTTTGTCTTGTTCATCTGCAACCATATTGTACTCTACGTCAACAGGGAATAATCCATGCTTAATAGTCATTAGGAGCATACAAGGACATCAAACCAAACTCAATAACTTGAAAACTAAGAATAACCCAAACAAATCTATTATAGGAAGGACCCCTGACTCATTGGCATACTCTAACCATCCCTTCTCTAACAAAATAACAACACCATCCCCACCTAGGTCATGCTTAGTTGAAAACTAAGTAGCTTTATTTTTATGTTGGATAGTTCGCCCATAACATAGGTTGTGCAGGGTATCCACCGTTTGAAGCCATGAGAGACCTCATTCACCCACTAGCTATAAGATGAAGTGAAATTCTTTTCTTTATTCGACTCCTCACTCTACTTGTTGTTAGAAGGACTCGAAAGTATGTTACGAGTTGATTGCTAGAATCCCAACCTGCTATAATCTTAGAAGGACTCGAAAGTATGTTATGAGTTGATTGCTAGAATCCCAACTAAAAGGTAAAGATTCCTCCTCGGAAACAAATTCATCATCAAGTATGTCATCTCCCAGTCCCATTGCTACCCCTTCCAACACTTCCCTCTCAAAACCCGCAATATCATCCTCAGCAATCCAAACAAAATATGGATCAATATCATTCAATCACAAAACTCCTTCCTTGTAATGTCCCTTCTAGAAATAAACCAAGTATCTATGAAACTCGCTGATTTCTAGTCATTGGCATTGTCAAACACTTATCATGCATGCTCAAACATATTGTATTATCCCAACTAATTTTATAAAGCACACTTGCCGAAATTAAGTTTATTTGCTCATGTAGACATTTTGTCAAACAATTAGCATGCAATCTGCTCCTTACACAATTCGTCAACTACTTTGCAAACATCCAAACAAACACACTAGAACACTAGGAATTTGTAAATTACATACCAGTAACACCCACCAATGCTAAATTGAAATATTTTTTTTATTTTTTTATAAAATTCTGGGAAAATCCAACAAACTGCCAACTAATAAACTCATAAATTTATGACAGCAGATAAAACCTTGTGTTTCGCTTGTCAATTCTCTAACTCTGCTGGGGCGAGACACATACACTCTGCTGGAATTGATTTTATTGTTTTCTATTCTCCAAAACTGCTCCAAACTGTCCAGAAATGTATTCAAGGTGCCTAGAGATGCATGTAAACTGCCCAGAACTGTATAAGCTACCCAAAATATTGCTGGAAACTGCCCAAAACTGTATAAACTACCTAGAAATTTGTTAGGAATGGGCTGATAGGGGAATGCCCCGCAGCAATTAGCCAATACAGACCTTGTTATTCCCTTTCAGAGGTGGCACCAAGGATAAATTTCGCTAAATCTGTACCTGTTACCCCTTCCAAGGGTGACGCCAAGGCCCTAGGTATGTTGTGATTCCATTAATCTTCCATCCAATAACCTGTAGCTTCTAGAAATATGCTTGTAGTCTTTAGAAACCTGCAATTTAATTCACTTGTAACCTCTGAATGAGATCACCCAAGAGGAATTTGGATTTTCGTCTCAGAACCCAAATACCTTAATGCGATTGAGGGGTTTCGTCCTCACAAGCTGAAGTATAAGCAAATGCTCAATTTTTTCATAAGGAGAGAGGTATTAGACAATAGATAGGTAATCCCAAATGAATCCCCAAACCTCATTTTATACTTTTTCCATCTTATTTTCCAAGTCAGTTGCTTCATGTGGCACTAGTGCACTTTAATTAACAAAGTGACTTTCTTATTTTCTATTTTAGCACTATGTCACTTAAAATAGAAAATCCTCTTCTAGCTTTAATATTAGTACCATAAGTTGCCTTTAATATTGTTTTTGGCCAGCTAAGTCCTATATGTATAATTATTTTCCTTTTTCAAACTCCCCCATAGCCTACGGGAAATAAAAATAGGCTTCGGGTCATCCAATTAAATTAATTTGAAAAAGGGGGCATTACATTCCCCTCCACCATTCTGACGCAAAAATGACGATTGTATTGCACAAACAAGGTCATTGAGGCATTTTTGAGTCAACCTATTGTACTTCTTCTTGTCAAATCTTTCATACAATCTCCAATTGTGTTCACAAGCAAAAGCGCTATAAGCATGGCAGGAAATACAGATGACTAGCCTATGAAGATTTGGTCTTTTTGTACCATAATATTCCCACCACAAATCTACAAACAGGACATTTATAACTTTGCAAGTAAACTAAAACAGTATTTATTAAGGAAATCTAAGATTAAAGGTGGTGTCCCCAAGATTTCACCCTGAAATCTGGGACTACCCCTTTTTAAATTTTTCGTTCTTTTTAAGTAACGGGTCATGTTTTTGTGTTTTGTTTTGCCTGCGGTTGCTTGCGTTGCTCTAAGGTATCCCCAGAGAATCATAAAGCCACGTTCGTCAAATACGCACATGAAAAAGCTCACTCAATTCCTTTGTCAGACTTTGTCTGAAAGCGTTTTATTTATTTTTATATTAAATAAATAAAGTTATTTTAAAAATAGGTTGAGCTAAAACTAAGAAATTTGGGTTATATAAAGCACTTCACCCCATCATTATTACAGCAGAGCATTCACCTGGGGGGAAGAGTTTTTGTAGACTAGCTAATTGGAGAAATTTTTCAAGCAATTGCCTGCAGCTTCTTTCGGGTTTTGTTTTTATTTTATTTCTTGTGTTTTGGTTTTGGTCTTTCTTCGCTTTCCGTTTGGCAATCCCTGTAGCCTATTCTTTCTTCCTGCCAGACCTTTTCCCGGGCCTAGGGTTTTGAAAAGCTATCCAGTATTTTTAATTGCCAATTAATTTGTCTGCCAAAGCTTGTTTTTGAAGGTGACCAGAGCTCAAGATTTTTGCCTTGTCTGAGGTTAAATTCAAGATAAATGATCGAGCAGATCATGGATCTGGAAAAGATTGTCTTCCGTTTGTAGAGCAGCCATGGCCAAGGAAGAAAAAGCAACACTCTGGAAGATCATTCAAGGGGCAAAATCACTAAGACAATTGCGTCAAGGATCAAAGCAGAGTCTTCTACTGCAAATCATGTTTCTTCAATGAAGTCTTTTAGTTTGCAAGCAGTTGTCAATTCTTCCACTTTCAACGCAAATTCTGTGTATTAGAAATGCAAGGCAAAGATGCTCAAGCAAATCATGGATTTTGGGCAGACTTCCTTCCTTCCAAAAATCATGCCGCAATTCTTCCTTGTTTTTAATAAAGGGGCAATCACTTAAGTTGTGAATTTCAGGCAGCCAGTCTTTCAAGTTTAATGCAATTTTGAAGAAATGTCACTTAAGTTGTCGTGGAAATTGGCTGCCGAGTCTTCTAAAATTCACACAATCCATTCACTTCAAAATTCACACAAGTCACTTAAGTTGTGTCGTGAAAAATTAGAAGCTTGTCTTCTATCTTTCAATGCAGCCAAAAGCATAAGTCACTTAAGTGATTGTCGTGGATTTCCCTTGGCTTGTCTTCTATTTCAAGAATCCTCTTCCTTCTAAATTCACACAATCCTCCTCCCTTGGAATTCACGCAATTCTTTTAAAGAAAAAGTCACTTAAGTTGTCGTGAATTAGAGGAGTCGTGTCTTCTAAAAGCATGCTGCCCCTTCCAATTATCCACGCAGATTTTAAAAGGGAAGTAATCACTAAGCCAAGTCATGGTTTTTCATGGTGGAGTCTTCTCATTGCAAGCAGCCTTGTCTTCCAAGTTCCACGCAATTTCTAGGAGGCAGAAATTACAAGCTAAATCATGAAAGCTTGGAAGACAGTCTTCTCCAAATCCACGCAGCCTTGTGTGATTGAAAGCAAAAACATTTAAGTAAAAATCATGGTTTTCAGGAGGCTTTTCTTCTATTTGCTAACACAGCCATCTTCCTTTGCAAGAGTCCAGCCTTCCAATAATTCACACAGCTTTGAAGGAGAAATAACTTAAGTAATATCATGAATTTCCGGAGGCTTGTCTTCCAAATTCATAATCTGCCCTTCCTTCTGAGAATCCACGAAATTATTATAAGGAGCCAAAGCAAAGTTTTAAATGGAAATCATGATTCTCCAGCTGCTTGTCTTCTTAGTTTCAACACAACTTTTGGATAGAGAAAAAGCCAATTAAAAGAATTGCGTGGGAATGCAAAGCTGAGTCTTCAAAATTGCAAGCATCTTCATCCTCCAGTTTCAACGCAACTATTTACATTACCAAGTCCATGCAGTTTGATAAATTGCATGCAAAATCCCTTTCAAAAGCTTGTGCATGTGCTCCCAATCTTCCAGTTAAGCCCACGTTGAGCCTACTTATATTTGCCTTCACCCGAGAGTGCTTTCCAGAATTCAAAATTGCTCATATGCAATTAAAAATAAAAGGATGATGAGTTTTGTCTGAATTGTTTACGGCAAACATTTCACTGGTGCACATACTTGAGAAGAACTGCAAAAGCTTCAAGGATAAGAGGGAGAAGACAGAGGCAACACCCGCAAGCAACACCTGCAAGAAAATCACAGTCAGTTGCTTGATGCAGATCCAGTTTGTTGAGAATCAAAGGCAAAGAGTCAACCGCATATGGGAGAAAGAGCTTCTCAGATTCAAGGACAGAGGTATCATTCATGAGGCGGAAGTGCAATACAGGTTGGATCAGCATGCAGAGTATGGAAGAAGAACAAGACTGGGAGTGTTGCAGCAGGAATAACTTTTATTCTTCTTTTCCTTTTTCTTCTTCTTTCTCTTATTTTCTCCGACAAAGTAATTGAGTAATCAATTAAATTGTAAAACTTAAGTGATTGGTTTAAAAGTCGTTACTTCAAGTTACTGGAAGAAGTCAATTACTTGGAAATAGGTGGCAGACACCTATTTTTAGTTGTAAGGCATGCATGTCATGCAAAGAGGAATTCTAGGGGAAATACTGCCAACTGTTTCCTTTATGGCTTCCACATGCGGCAGTTCATTGAGAGTTTCCTATTTGTATTTGCCCTCTATGCACTATAAATAGAGGAAGAGCCTACGGGTTAAATCATCGAAAAGATCAATAATGACAACTTGTTTATCAGAACTTGTTTAGCAGAGGTTTTTGTAGCTAGAGCATTCTTGAGTTTTCAGACTTTATATTGGATCCTTTGATGTCATTTCTGTGAAAGTTGGGGATTGAATAAAAGGTGGATTTTTGGAGAACTTTGTGTCTACGGTGCTTTGTTGATCACTTCTATTTAAGGTTTTAGATAAACTTTGTGTTATCTTAGATCTAGGTTAGAAGTTGTTTCTTCCCCTTACTGCTAAATGTTGTGATTTTTCTCTATTTATTTAATTTGTGTGGATGAGACCAACTCTGATAGCTATTGGTTAAATTCAGCACATATTCCTTTCTTCTTTCCTAAATTCTATTATTTCCCCCTTCTGCAAATATTCCAATCACAGCTGCTTACTTGCTGCAAAATTGCCCAGTTGTGGTTCACGAGCTGTGGGAATTAAAGTAAAACCCCTGAAAGTAGTTATTAGGATTCACCCTACAAAATAGATAAACATCTTACACAGGAGCTTCACCGTTAAATGAAGGAGATTTATCTCATGACTGCCTAGGCTTTATGCTATGCATAAAATCTAGCCAACAAAAGGAATTGATTATTTTTACTTGTCTGTTGGGTCATTCTCCTTTGAATGCGTAGAGCTAAAGAAAAGAGTCTCCCCTCCACACCCTTGTAAACCTACAAACCATCTAGAATTGTGTCCCTAAAGGTTTTGTCAAGCATCATCCTCTCTAAGCATGTGTTGAGACCATCCCTAGCATCCTCATTAGCCTTAAACGATTTTGTGAAAAAAATCTCAAGTACTACGCTGACATGTGCATGTGTTGGCAGAGTTGCTTATTATGTCTCCGATCTTTACATGCCTAATATGTTCATATTTTCTTTTATTTCTTCCATAATAATGTCGAAAGGTCTCTCATTGGCCTTATCCACGGGCCTCATATAGATAATAAATTGGGTTTCTATTGTCATCAACCAAATGTAGAACCTTCAAGAATAGGGTCCATCTCCTAAGAAAAAAGTTTGAATTTGAAAATTAAAATTAATAGAAATTTGAAAAATAACCATGAATGAAAAGCAAATCAAAGAAACAAATATTCATCATAAGTTATACAAACTTACGAAGTAATAAAGATTATTACTTTATACATCTACAATTGTAAGTTACCTTACAATCTTGTCTTTTCTCTTTGCAAATACATCATCAAAAATTGTCATCACAACCTTTACCCCCTCCACCTTATTGGAATATGGAGACTCCAACCACCAAGCACTCACAAACATATGCTTAAGAGACATTAGTGCTGCTACAATGCTCTGCAATGTGATGAAGTATGTGGTGAATCATGTGACCCCAGTCACACAAGCTCATTTCCTTTAGTGTGTTCTCAAATCAAGCTAACCACCAAGAGATGATTGTAGCTATATTTGGTAATATTCCTTTCAGTCACACTTTTCACCTATTCAATTTTCCCAATGTCCTCAAGTAGGAGATTGATGCAATAGGTGATGCAAGAGCTCCAAAAATTGGTGGGGTGTCTCTCCTCGAGAAGTCTCCTTATTGCAACATATGTGGTTACATTGTCAGTCACAACTTGGACGAAATTTTCAACACCCACTGTTAGGACCGTATCTTCCAACATATTACATCGTCTTTGCATTCTTCACTTCACGAGATACATCAATGACCTTTAAGAACACAATGTGCACCTACAAGCCACTAGAAAGATTATCTATGTGTGATTCCTAACATCTGTCCACCGATCGGACAAAATACTACAGCTCTTTTTGCACTAAATTCATTTTTTTGATCTACTATCAACTCCACATTTTTAGCAGCTTCCTCCAACAAGGGTCTTCTGAAATCATAAGGAATTAGTGCCTTAGGCCCTTTCTTGGCAATGGTTAATGTATTTACCAATGACTCCCAATATGGGCTTTTCGCCACATTAAATGGTATGTTATTATAGTGCCATAAATTTGCAGCAGCCATCCTCGCTTCTTGGTGTTTCTCTTGGTTCCATGTAGTACCTGCAAATGAAGTTTGCACACTAGAAGCATTGTGAGGAACAAAGAATCCATGTGAATTCAATTGGCTTGAACTCTCTTCACTTAATTTACCCCAAATCCATGGTTCAATACAAGAATCTACTAAATTAGAATCTGAATCAAGTGGAATTCGTGACAGCTGCGACTATTTCTGTTGTCCTCTTGCTTTATATTTTTTCCTCCTCGTAGCTACCAAGAAAGGCATTCATCTCTCGAGTCACTTTATCTTCCACATGAACATGCTATTTCACATCTCGATCAGGGATTCATGCAAGGTCATAATTGAGGCAATTGATGCCTCCTCTCATATCACTCTTCTTTAGATCGAACCCGGTGTGCTAGGCTTCCAAGCAAGGTGCTTGGACTTGTCACTTGAGGATGACATTCTCGCAAATCATTGCAAACTGCAAACTGCAAGTGCAAATCATAGCATAGAAATAAAATAATAAGCTTTAAAACCCTAGCAAAGAAAGAAAGAAGAGAGAAAAAATTAGAACAAAAAACAAAGCTCTAAAACCCAGGAAGAGAACTGAAATAGAAGAAAAAACTTCAAAAACCAAAATGACTAGGGAAATACCTCTCAAATCACACTCCAACCATCAAATAATCCTTGAAATCTAATGATGATCACTTCAGGACAGCTGGCAAATTACTCAAAGTCTTTTAGTAGGGTTGGACAAAGTTGGAGAGGAGAAATTGACTATAAAACAAAAAATATTATTTTTGAATTGCCTAGCAATTTTTTGCACAGCTCGCAAGTTTTCTACTCGGACTTATAATTTCTCACGAATTTTTCAGGTGAGTACTCTCATGTGTGTTACTTGCTGAGCAATTTATCAAGCAACTACATAGGACTCGGCCCAAGTACTTGCAGAATTTTGAATCCATGCTTTTTGTAACCCTTCTTTGATTGTTGCATCAAATGTAACGATCGTGGCAAGGGTGTCCACAAGTTTGTCCACTACAACTTTATGAGGAGGATTGTTGCTTTTTTCTTGTTAAATTTTAACTTTTCTTCCAAGGCTTGAAGCACATCAACATCATTCATGCATGTGAAATCTGCGAATGTGGTTATTAGGATATTGGGTAGTTTGTTGTAGGAAGCTATTTGTGACCGGTGCAAGTACTTGCCCTACCTTATCAACCTCGACATGTGGAGCTTCTACTTTATCAAGCTGCACACTAATATTGATCTCTAGTGTTACTGGCTTTGAAGTAACAACTCTATTTTCAAGAACACTAGTAGGTTTAGCTTGTGGTTCAGGTCATTGGGCAATACATCAAGGCATTCTTTTCAAAGATGGTCGTCTTTCTTACAAGCAAAGCATAATAACAAGCCTCTTAACCTAAAATTTTGCATACGGTGTGCTTTGTGCATCCCCTTGACTTGTGATTATTAACCAGCGTACATAATGAGTTAAACAGGTCATAGAGAAATGATTAATGGAAAATAGTTGTTATGGTGAAAATTAGTTTTGAAAATCCTCTCAAGCAGTGAAAATCCCACAAAATATAAAATTCTAAATGATACTACACATCAAAAGTCCCCCCGTGACTAAGAACAAAAAAGCTGGGTCATGATAATCTCACATTGATAATAATTGTGACACAAGGAAGGCCCATAAGACACCCTCACCGAAAAGCTTTGTCAATAGGGAAAGAGGCTAGAGGTTAGAAGCCCAAAGAAGTTGAATATATTCACCATTCCTTTACCCCTACAAAAAAATGTTTAGATGTGCTTGTGTGCTTTGTGGTTTGTCCTTGTCTTTTGATTATTAACCAATGTACATCATGAGTTAAAACCATATATATAAAACTTGGCAAAATCCTGTGAAACCTTGCCAAACATGTGAGTTGAAATGCACGAGTAAATGGCCTGCAACTCGTCAACTAGTGTTTAAAGAGCACACGTGAGTGTAGTTACCGTGTTCGAAAAGTTTAGTTAGTTCAGAAGGCTTAAAAGTTTAGAAGTTTGGATTTTTAATTAAGGTTTGGTTCAGTTTGGAAAATTAAAAAAATAATATACACAGTTAAAAAATCAAATAAACCTAAAATATATAAATATAACAAAAATGCAAAGTTCAGATTTATTACAAATAAATATATCATACATGGAATCTTTAGGTTCCAATTTCAATTACACTTCATAAAGAATCAACTTTGCTTGACCAACATACAAAAAAGTTTTAGAGTCATAAAGTTACCGCAAGGGGGTCACTTAAGTGACAATCCCATTTAGAAAAGTAACTCAACATGAAAACATAAGGTGCACAACTTAATAAAGTTTAAGTCACCTTCAAAACACTTTAAAAAGTAACTTAAGTTTAACAAGACTTTTCCCTCCAAAATTAAAGCAAACAACCTCCACTCTTAGATAAGGTTCTATCACAACAGTTGGATTGAGCAAACCCTAAAAATTTCCCTAATCTATAAGGATGCCTCATAAATGTCAACTTAAGCTTTGGAGGCTCATTTACAACATGAGCAAGGTTGGGAGAAGGAGAGAGAGAAAGGGGTAAGGCTTGTCCATAACTTGTCCCTCCTCCCTCAAACTCCAACAAAGCCTCCATAGACCCTCAAGTTAATTTGTTCCATGGAGGAGGAAGCTTCATGAATCATAGTTATGGTGTAGAGTTAATTTCATTGGAGGAGTAAAGGCCCATAAAGCTTCACGCCATGTGTAGGGAGTTTCTATTTGTTTTGTATCTATTTTCTAAGTATGCACTATTTGTTTTGTTAGTCTTGTTATTCATTTGGAATTATAGGTGTGTTTGAAAGCATATGGAGGCTTCATGCCCCCTTCAAGTCCCCAAGGACATCTCCAAGCCCATTTGACCTCAAGGCCCTTCACATTTCCACAAGTCTCAAGGCCTTCCTCAAGCCCTACTCAGCCTCCATGGACATCTTCTCACTCCACTCGGCCCTTGAGGGCCTCAAAAAACAAGTGTTTCTTTTTTGCATGCACTCCTCAGCCTTTAAGCCCTTCACCAAACTAATCATGGCCATACAAAAAGGAAACAGATATATAACATTTGCATCCAGAATAAAACTATATTTTTTAATATAATATTTGCACCAAGAATAAAAATTATGTTTCTTTATATTTATATTATATAACTTTTTTGTTAACATTCAACATGCTTAGTTCAGTGGATCCAAAAATTTCAGTCTGAACCGAACATTTCCCTAGTTCAACTGAACATGGTAACTATGCTAGCCAGTACTCGCACAAAAAACTCGCAAGTTCATGCTTGAAACTTGCCAATCAGCACAATATATATATATATATATATATATAGAGAGAGAGAGAGAGAGAGTGCATAGTAAGGAAAATTGTTGAAAAATCCTTCAAATCTGTGGTCATAATATATTGTTCCATGCCCCCTTCAAGTCCCCAAGAACATCTCCAAGCCCATTCGACCTCAAGGACCTTCACATTTCCTTGGCCTTTAAACCCTTGAACAAACTAATCATGGCCATACAAAAAGGAAACAGATATATAACATTTGCATCCAGAATAAAACTATATTATTTAATATAATATTTGCACCAAGAATAAAAACAATGTTTCTTTATATTTATATTATATAATTTTTTTGATAACATTCAACATGCTCAGTTCAGTGAATCCAAAAATTTCAGTCCGAACCAAACATTTCCCTAGTTCGACTGAACATGGTAACTATGCTCGCTAGTACTCGCACAAAAAACTTGCAAGTTCATGCTTGAAACTTGCCAATCAGCACAATATATATATATATATAGAGAGAGAGAGAGAGAGTGCGTGGTAAGGAAAATTGTTGAAAATTCCTTCAAATCTGTGGTCATATATAATATATGACCACAGATTTGAAGGATTTTTCAACACTTTTCCTTACCATGCACTCTCCAAATTCATTTCATATGATTTTTAACATCATTTTGCATGTTATTTAAATCCATTTTGTGGATTTATATATAATTTTAATTTGCCATGTTTTTTGCAGAGTCCCAAAGTCCAAGTCAATATTTTGGGCTATTACATCCGAATTTTTAAACTACGGATAAAACATTTCATCATAGTGAAAATCCCAGAAAAATAAAAAACTAAATAAGCCCCCTCGTTAACCACGAAGCTGATATCAACATGAAAAAGATATGCCTGATCAAGTGACATTAAAAGCCTCAAGTTCATTTGCGGCAATGTGCTACATGCATTCTCTCTTAAAAACATTCCCAGGGTTTTAGCACTTTTATGGTATTATAGAGAATAATTGGTGGGAATTCTCATATTTCAATCTATTTTGGCTCAACTGTGAATAATTTTTGTAAATTTAACTTCAAGGCTCCATGGCAAGGCTTTAAAGAGTGATTTACCTCCATTCCAACACCCTCATTCCACAACCCTCCTGTCTAGGCTAATGTTTAAAAAATATCGAGAAGATCCCCTTTTTATTATTCTACTAAAAGTAACACATAACCCTGGTTTTTTTCCCCAGATATTAGCTAACCAATCATCATAAAACCTCCTTGACGGCAGAAATTCATCACTTGTATAAACAAAGAACATCTACATTTTTCAGAAGAGATTCTTCACTTTCTATTACCTACCTACCTCTCCTTCTTCATCACCTTCTGTGTGGTCCTTAAACATCCAGCCCTCCTTTGCAAGTTGGAACTTTGTGCATTGAATCTGTAACGGCTTTGATTTTAGGACTGCATATTTGAAAGATTCTCTATCCTCTTTACCCTTCACAATGCTTGCAATCACTCTGAATTTCTTCAGATGGATGACTAGTTTCACTAATTTTACTCTGTCTTACCCCATTAATCTTATTTCCTTATTTCTTGCTCTCACCGCTCGCAGTAAATACTTTTTCTGTACCTCCATATACTTCGCCCATCAAAGCTCTAGGAGCACAAGATCGTCACCTATTAGAGAGACCCTAGAAACTCAGCAGTTCTATGACACAACCATCACAAAAATAAAACCAGGACCACATAAAACAAACCAGCAAGAGAAAAACTTGTGCAGAGCAGCCAAAATGAAAACACACCAGATCTTACCAAAGAGTAGTTCAAACTTCAAACAGAAGCTTAGTTCGTTAGCAATCTTGTAACCCTGCATGCATGACCAAAGGACAAGCTTAGATAAGCTCTAAATCCGGATAACTCATCATCTTCCCCTACCAAGCTAGAGCTCCAAGATTCTCCTGCTTCCTAGGTTTTTTACAAATATATGGATTTTCTCTTTTGCAAATATTTTTTCTTCATTCTTTCTCTTAAATTTTTCATCGCCACCTCTACGTGAGGAACTATTTCTGTTGATTCTAGCTTTCTCCTCTCAACTTAACTTCAAAAAATCCATAAAATTCATGTCTGAGTTTCCCATATTTATGTTGAATATCCATTCCATTGGATTAATTTACAGATTTCAATCTAATATCAAGCTTCTCAAAGTTTTTTATGCTCAGGCACTGCATATGTAGACTAATGATTATTTTTCTCACTTGAGATACCTTGTGTTAAATGACTGATTAATTTAGCATGTAGCACTTCAGAATTATTACATATAATACCAATGGGCCGGCATTTAAGAAACACCACGGCAGTCACTAGGCGTAGTAGCAACAAATGAACATACATGCTTAGCTTGCATTACAAATTCATCTTAGCATATTTTTACATAATGATATATAGTTACCTGTTTCCACAACTGTTGGGCTATTTCCAGGTGTGAGTGTTTTGGATTCCTTGAAGAAAATCTTTCCAGGAATATCAATGTCAAAAAGATGTATCTGCAAAATGAAAACATGCATTGCTCGATATCATATTTTCAACACGAAACATCTCGAAAATATTTTTTGTTTGACCATGACACCAGTGCGCGTTTTTGTGACCACCAAGTTCTCATCTTAGACACTCATGACAGCAAGTGAAACAAAGCATCTAAACCGTCTTTTGGAAAGGTGTTTGATATTCAATGCATGCCTTTCTGTGCTTCGCCTTCAATTCTCCATCTTTTCCAAATATACAACATGTGTTGTATAGATGGTCACCACTTCGTTCAGAAATTGATCCACCAACTATTGTGATCCCTCTGCTATGGGCAACTTCAGAAAGCATTGATGTTGAAGGAGATGCACTTCCACCAGCATCTATATCTTCAGCATATACTGGAAAACTCTCGTTTGAATATGGACCATTCCATATCTCCTGTCACATATATCAGGTGAGAGGCATAAATGTAAATTCCCAAACCAGTCCCAAACCAAAAAAAAAAAAAATTTGAATATCAATTGAAACATGAAAACGGAAAATTAAGGTTGAAAGTCTCCACGTTAAAGAGGGAATAAAATATATTATATTAACATTCCTGGATGACCAAAAACTGAACTAAACATCAACTAACAAGAACACAAAAGATGCTGAGCTAAACATAGATTGACATGAACACAAAAAATGGGAATATAATTAAAAATGCGTTTTAATTTTCTTATCAAATATGACTATAAACATGAGAATGTCCACAAAATACTAGAGGGTTTCTAATCTTCAGGCAGGAGTGTACAAGAATATTTTTCTTGGGAATCTATAACTCTTATGAATGCTGAGCTGCTGAGTAGATATCCACAAAGACTGGCACAGATAAGATTTTTATGCGGCGCTGTTCATTGGGAAGTATAGGCACTGGATCTGATTTGTGGAGCTGGCATAACCTTGCAGGTTGCAGTTTCGCAGAATTGCAGACACTTGTTGCTGAATCCCCAATAAAATTCTGCAGAAGTATGAAAACATTGTTTTCTTCGGATTTCCCGCCTTGCAGAATGAAGCTTCTGTGAATCTTGGTAATCCTGCCGATATTTGCACCATAAAGTTTGTATACCCTATCATTTTGAATTCCAATCAGGCAGCCCCTCTCGGTGAGCAATGGACTCCATTGTGTGTATTTGGAGCTGAGAAAAATCAAGTCTTCTCCAGAGTTTACCACTTAGTGATGTGAAACAGAGGAATATATTTGTTGCAAATATGTTTGAGCTTTCTATCAACAATCTGGTCTGCTTCTGCGGATGTCTTGTATTTCAACAAAAGGTTCAGGCTATGCAGCAGACTGCTCCCTCGGTGACAGACGATAAGGCTTGTGCAGGTCTGCGGTGAAAGGTCCAGTTGGAATGCATTCTCTCTAATCTTCTCTGGATAGTATGAGGTCCATAATGCAAAGGTTTGAGTTTTTTCTGTGGGTATCTGAAGAATGCTTTCAGTGTGTGGAACTCGATCCTGCCAACTTTGAAACTTGCAGGACCATTGCTTGTAATTTGCAGAGGTCTTGGCCAAAATATTTTGAACTTGCTTCTGAAAGTGCTGAATGTGTTCAAATTTATTTAGCAGCTTCATCCATCTCCTTTTGAGATGATGTAAACTTTGCTAAATTTTGCCTCGGATATGCGAACATCAATTGGATCTATATGCTCGAATTTATTTAGCAGCTGCATCCATCTCCTTTTGAGATGATGCAAACTTCGCTAAATTTTGCCTCAGATATGCAAACATCAATTGGATCTATTGGCTGAAACTCATAACAGACATCAAAAGGACTGTGTCCTGTGATGCTGTGTTCCACTCAGCTTATGCTGAATGAAAGGAATATTCTCATCTGGGCAGCAAGGGTGTTTGTCATTGTACATTCTTAAGATGTGTACTATAGTGCAGTTCACGACATTTATTTCAACACCATTTTGTGGTCAGAACGTTGTCAACCTATCCAACTTGTAATCCAGCATTGTCCAACATGTTTTCCACAAAGTATTGAAGAACTTTGCATCGTGGTCAAGAAATAATTTGATCCTGATCACAGGAGGCCTGAGGGACAACACTCTAGATGAGGATCGACATGTGTTGTGTGTGAATGCATAAGCAATAATGATAACAAACTCATGCTAAAAACCTGATATGATGGCTCATTCATCTTAAAACTCTGATTTCTATACACCCACAGTCTTTCCTTGTCTAATAGAGGTCATAATAAGCAATCACAAGATCAATAATTTTCGTAAAGAGTTTGTTGTAGAATCAAGATTCATCTTACCACATTGTACCATCTTACAACCAAGAAATATTGAAATGAAAACTTCCATCATATACCGCATTACCACCATATACTTTCTACAAGTGATTTCTAAAACAGTTTTGTTCTTAAAGTGTCTTTGGTTGATGTTTCCAACCAAGTAACATCAACGTCAAACTCCCTCCTTGTTGACTGTACCTGCATCCACCTTCTTAACAATATGAGTAACATATGGTTCTTGATCAACTTATAACAATGTTCACAGTTCAAGCATCTCCCAACCTTTCAAGTATGACTATGCTCTATTCACTTCTAGCACAGTTACAAAGGAGACTGAGATGTCATCATTCTAGATTCATTCACATCCATCATTCAAGTATAACATCATGCTATCAATCTTACTCATCTCAAAACTGGTTCTTGACTGTTTAAGAACTGTGTTCCCCAACCTCTGCATAAGAAAATTGCCAATGGATACTCCTGATATAAAGAAGACTCTACAACTTTGAAAACATGCATTAGTATCCATAAATAATGCTCAGTCACTTAAACAATGTCTAAGTTTATTGTTTCTCTTATAGGTGTAACTGTATTCTTGTCTATGAAAGGCCAATACACCACAAGCAAATCATTGAGATGTACTGAATAGAAGTTTAGCCTACACTTTCTCCTGATGTAACTCTGTTCAATTTACTCCTTTGAAGAAATGATACCCCAATTTTATTTCCATCAATATTCATTAATTCAATATTACTGTTATAGAGCTTTAACTGTGAGGACTCAATTCCTCAAACAGGGCTAGAATCATTAAGTATTCATCTTTATCAATAGACAACCAACTCACTCACCTTATGACAGTTATGTCACCATGCATATTCTGATAGGAAACAAATTGCAGTCCATTTAGCCAAGATCTCTCTCTTTTCCTTCTAATGATCTGTCTTGACTCAGGGCTAGTAGGTCTGGTTTTATACATATTTAGGTCTTACTTCCATGTAATTTAGTTTCTTTTTAAACTGTCAACTATTCTAGATACCCTTTATCGTGTTTGGGACTGTCACAAAGTTTTAGAGCCCAATTCTTTATCAATTCCACCCAGTTCACTTTCTATGTTGATCAATTAGGTCTCTAGCGAATTGTAACCTGCTCCTTCTAAGAAGGTCATCCGTAACTTGCACGTGCTTTTTTATCTTAAAATAGACTGCCCCTAGGTGATTTGTTCCAATTTTCAGCTCCTGAGGTTGTTCAATGACTGAGATACAGAGATCTCAAACAAAACCTTAGGTTAGGGTTTACAGTCAACCCGATAGGGATTAATTCAACATATCTTTTCTTATATTTGATTTCAAGGCTGAAAATTGACCTTTTGAGCTCTCTGCTAACAGGTGGGAACTTTCTTCTTTCATGAGCATGTGTCTAAAGTGCTTCTATTGTTGTAGACTATAAGCCTTCTTTAAACTAGTTCACAGACCATTGATGAAGAACAGTGCATACATAAAGGATTTCTCAATTAATCACTGTCTTGTATAAACCAAAACATCAACATATAAAAGAATATAGAACTATATGGATGAACTCAAAAAATTTCTCTTGCGTGGAACATACCTTTACCTTTGAATAACTTCTTTATCGATTTGTACAGAGTCTTCATTACAAGATACAGGCCTAAAGGCCATCTTTACTCCTCTCCCACTCACACCTCCAGTTCTATCTTGGAGTTATTCATCCTCCTTACTTTTTTGTAGTTTATCTTGTCTCCACTAAGAATGATTCGATCCTATCATGAAAAAATCAATATTACTAAGAATAGTTTATAGTTGGGACAATCGCTAAACTTTCTCAACAAACCTTACTCAAACTTGCTTATTTTAGCCTTGGCGTACCAATTCTTCCTCCAGATTGGTCTTGACTAGGTTTGAGGGTAGAATATGGTTTTACAATAGGTAATTTGATCTTCTTTACAATTTACAACTTGCCACAAGGCTTACATGCCTTCACACATTCAAATTTTGCCTTTTTGGAGGGAAAACTATGCTAACTTAACCTGCTTAAGAAAAAATGAAGCATCTAATGGCTTCTTATCGTCTCTAAAAGACCTACGGGGGGTGGGGGGCCCGCCCAGATCTGGTCTGATCTCTATAGATGGGTTAGATCATTGAGGAACTCCCCCGACCCATTCTAATCTCTATGGGGATGGGGCCATATGGATATAGGGGGTGACTGTGCCCCCCCCCTACAGATCTTCTCTATCTGGGGGAAGCGCAGAGTAGGCCAAGGTCGGCTATAGAAACATTTCTGCACCCTTATCACCCCCTCTATATGATCTATATATGGGTGGGCACCTCTAACTATATATTCTCTATTTTCAGATATGATTGAGTACCGCCCGGTTTATCCGGAGTGTTTCTCTATATCCATACGATGTCCCTCGACCAACTATATCATATATAACCCATCTAGATAATTGCTGGCTGGCCTAAAGAAAATCTGGCTCGACCTATGTCCTATTTATTGATAGGTCGAGTTCCTCTCCCCATATCTTGATTTTTACATGTAGATGTCTCATTTTTCATCTTTGAGTATTATTATTCACTTGGGCAACTCTAATGCTCATACTATGATTCAACAATCGCCAATCTAGAAATGATGGTTTCTGGCTTACTTGTTTAGGCCCAGCACTTCTTTTACATAAATCCCAAAAGTAAAATAGGTTTCTCACTAACCCTAAGCATAACATTTTTTAGGTTTCAAACTTTAAAAAACAAAGCCACAAGATAGGGACTTTACATAGACCTATTGAGTAATGACGAAATTTCTAGGCAAAACTCCCAGATTTTCTCTGTCAGCTCACTTGGCGAGTTTCAAAACGATTACTCGTCTGTCATCTGACTCGTAATCGGCAAGTTTCACTAAGTGTTCAATCAAAGCCCATACCACTAGAGACATATTTCTTGATTTTTACATGTAGATGTCTCATTTTTCATCTTTGACTATTATTATTCTCTTGGGCAATTTCGATGCTCGTACTAGGATTCAACAATCGCCAATCTAGAAATGAAGGTTTTTTGGCCTACTCCTTTAGGCTGAGCACTTCTTTTACTTAAATCCCAAAAGTAAAATAGATTTTCTTACTAACCCTAAGCATAACATTTTTTTAGGTTTAAAACTTAAAAAAACAAAGCCACAAGATAGGGACTTTATATAGACCTATTGCAAACCCATATCTAATTCAAACATGGCTGAAATGCATATTTGTGGAAATGAGCCTCGTGGAGGCATAAGTCAAATGACACTTGAAAAATTTGCTAGGGTATGATGTTAGGCCTTCTATAGAGAAACGCTCCAACGATGTAACCCACCGATTAATTATCACTCCTGGCAGCACTGTAGAAAGTAAAATGAAAACAGATATGTGCTGCTACAATTGGATCATCCTTCCACCTTGGCACAAGTTCCTCTACAACTAGACCTCCAAAGGAGGAAGAGGAAGAACTTCCAGTCAATCCTTTCCCCTAAATATATATTCCTATAGATAAACCCCATTCTTCTTGCAAAAAACTTAAGATTGGTTGGGGCAATGTCAACATCTGGTTTTGAAACCCATATAAAACCTAAATCTTAGAGAACCTTGGTGTGTATTAACTAGAAGAAAGATGTCCATGCACTGCTAGAAAGAAAATAGCCCATATTTAGTATTATTTCAACATTCAATTTAACGTTGTGAGGTCACCCTAATGCAATCTATGGTTGATGCAATCACCTTGGTTGGACCCAGCATTAAAGCCCCTTCATATTAATCCCTCAAGATTGATATGTTCAAAGATATGGTGAAATATGTGGATGCTATTGGTGTTGATCACCACAAAGAATGGGCAAAAACAAATTCTACTACTATATCTAATAGGTGGACAGATGGGAGGAACTGACCCTTGATTAAGTTTTGTTGTGGCTTTAGGCATGCCCTTCCTCAAACCAACTAAATTCAACTCACGCATTCTTTGGCATTTTTGAGAAAGTTGTAAACAAGTTTGGGCCACAAAATGTAGTGTAGCTTATTATAGACAACATTGTGAATTGTGCGTATGTCGGAAAACATTTGATGAAAAGGTTCCTTGCCTTTTGTTTGGAGACATGTGCTGCACATAGCATCATTTAATCTTCGAAGATAAAGACAAACTTCAACAAGTTAAACCTGTTTTAAAGAAGGGAAAAAATATCACAAAATATGTTTACAATCACATTCCGAATTCTACAAAGGAAAGGAGCTTGCTCACTCATGTGTGATAGGATTTTCCACCCACTTCCTCGGCTTGCAAAACATTTGTCCACAAAAGATGAATGTCAAAAGAATGTTTTTGATGAGTAGATAATGTATAGACATTAAATTCTCTTTACTAACGATTTTCTTTCCCATGGCTTGTCAACACATTAATCACCCTGATTGTATTAATTTGCATACACCAAGATAGGGGTGGGCCGACTTCGAGAACTTCGTGGGAGATGTGTCATGGGTGCCTTTAATACTACCACCTCATCAAAATTTTCCTCCTCTGCCTTTCGATTGTTCATATAACCCCCTTCCTATTTTTCCTACTCACAACCAATAACGCCCCTTGATCATCCTTATTTCAGTCATCTAGTTTATTTTTACATCTTCAATCATGCCAATGACATCAGCTAAAACTAAGATTTGATTTTCATGATCCAAATCCCTATTTATAGGTTCCCCAAGAACATGATCCACTTTGCTTGCACATGTGAATCCCTTTACGGAAGAAGAAGCAGAATTAAGGCTAAAGAACTTGCTGCTTAACCAAAGTAAGATGAGTTGCAAAGAAGCCTAGAATATTTCAAGAGTAGGAGCTACACCATTGAGGTATACCAAGTCCTTAGATCCCCAACTGTGGTCTACTAAGGGTTTCTTCTATCCATCTTGATTTCACCTATAATCAACTCTCATAAGGTGCTCAGAGCCAAGGGGGAGATTAACGCGCTGACCAGTCAACTCAAAATAAGTATCACTAACCCTGTCCCTTTTCTCAACTTTTTTTATTTGTATATGCTATATGTTTCATTCATTTGATAGTATAGTGGATGGTTGTTGTCAATTACTTTATTGCTAACTTTATGTTATTGTTAGTACCACCCTTGCCTTTGCCACAGTCCTTGACCAAATTACCATAGCTTTTTCTTTATAACCTAATAACATCCCATAACTGTTAAGGTCCTCTACCCTTCTCTCATTAAATATTGTATGTGTAGGCCCCCTTTGATATATTCGTTCTTCTTTGCACAAGGCCCCAACCTATAGTTCCAGACTGCTTTGTGAACTAGCATTCTTGTGTGTTAGATGTAGAATAGCCTTCTACCTTTTACCTATTTAGAGGATTGTTATATGTGGAGACCCCTTTCCAGACCTAATACAAATAGAGTTTAGTTTAGCCACTCGCTTAGAATCTAGATATACAAAGAAGAGTTTGTGGCAATTTTAGAACCATGAGTTCAGGTGTTGAAGATGGTTGATGGAGATAAACCCCCTATGGGTTTTCTTTACGAGGCCATGGATAAGGTGAAAGAGGCAATAAAATCCACATATTGGTAAGAATAAATATATGCCATTGTAGGATATCATTGTTGAAAGGTGGGACCGACAACTTCATTTTTATTTTTATGTTGTTGGATACTATTAAATCCATCCTTGTGTTATGATTAAGAAATTCAAGAAAAATGCCAAGACGAAAAAGAATTATTTAAATGCATTGAGAGACCCTGA
The DNA here is from genome assembly GCA_019776745.2 of Taxus chinensis. Taxonomy (NCBI): domain Eukaryota; kingdom Viridiplantae; phylum Streptophyta; class Pinopsida; order Cupressales; family Taxaceae; genus Taxus; species Taxus chinensis. The sequence goes on from CM034150.1 coordinate 98,140,592, forward strand.
CCCAATCCTGCTTTGTGATTAGAAGTTATTCACCAATTGCGATTATACCAACAAGAAAAATGACTTTCTTTCCCATCCAAGTGTTGTCAGGGATAGGAAAGAATTGATACTCGACACTTATTTGCAGTTAGTTGTTCATTATTCACTGATTTTTTATTTTATTTAAAGTGCCATTGAATAAATCATAATACGTTTTGAAAATAAAAATATGTTATGTCAATGGGAATTTTGGCAATGGCACTCCTAAAATGCCCATGGCAGTTATTGAAATTTTGTACCTTGCAGTGCTTCCATATGTGAGCATTCTTGGACTATGCTTTAGCATATACACTCAAAAAAATGTAAATGGTTGAGCCAAAAGTGGGTGAATGATCTAGCATTCGTGCGCAACAACCTTCAGCTATGAATGATCTTGTATTAAGAAATTGTGAGATTAATTTCTTCGATTATTTTAAATTTTGAGCACTCGAACAACAATGTTTATCTTATTCTAATGAAACCCTGTAATATCAAGTAACCTTGATGAGGATTGATCATTTGACCTTGATGAGGCTGATCCTGACTCAAAATGGATCAGTGCAAATGAGGAGCCCATGATTTTAGATAAGGATTTAGCCATCTTGCACGAGTCAGTGGAAGAATGTAAGCAATTGCGTTGACCTTCGACTTATCAATTCACAAAATTGCAGTGCAATGGTTTAGTCGTGTACTTCTCATATAGTTTACCACTCTAGCTTCTAGAGATTGTGAAACATTGACTGTGAAATAAAACAAGATGATGTTTATACAATTTTGTAATAGGTCTTTAATGGTTTTGAAATGTTTCGACTTATTTATAAATAAATTTTGTTAAAGTTGTTATCAATTATCATATTTTATGCATGTTATATGTTTAATTTGATGTCTACGAAGCATTTTTGGCATAAATAAATTAAAAATTGCTATTTTTTTGTATGTTATATTGATTTTAATTTACAGTGGTATTGTTGTGTTTTCCCATTTTTAATTGTATGTAATCAAAAGGCACTTCAAATTTGGCCATGCCACATATGTGTGTGTGCATGAGTGCACATGCATGCGGGCACATGTGATTGTGTGTGCATCCACGCGCGTGTAAGTACGAGTGATTGTATGTACAAGTGTGCACGTGTGCACATGTATGTGTGGGCAGGTTTGTGTGTGTGTGGTTTTGTGCACATATGCATGCAAGTGTGGGTGTGGGTATGGATGTGGGTGTGGGTGTGTATTTGTGTGTGTGCACACAAGTGAATGTGTGCATACAAGTGAATGTGTGCATGCGTGCATAGTTGTGTGTGTGGGCACACATTTGCAGGCGAGTGTGGTTGCTCCATTTTAAAACTTAGGAGAACTTGGCAATTGATTGCAAGTAACAAGAATTTTTTTGCAAGCCAAATAATCGGTTTAAAACTCACAAGTTGAGTTGATGCCAAATAATTGCGATCCCGTGACAAAAACTCAGCTACCAATGCATAATAATAGTCCACTGAAAAAATGTCATTTTTAATCAAAAAACATCAAGTTTTTTCCTCTTTCTTCTCTACTAAGGCGATTTTGTGCATTTGAGAGTTGTTGCCAGGTGATTGAAAGTGGTCTCCATCGGCTCTGAAGACTTTTTTTAAGGATTTGAGAGGTGAGTGTCCTCATTTAGTTTTTGTGTTGAATTTTTTTGGATTTTTTTCCCATTACATGCCCTAGGTTTGAATTTTTTTGGTTTGTTTTTCCATTTTCTTCTTCTTCCTTTAATAGACACTAGCAGCTATAGTTTTAATCTTTTTTTTTTTGTTTTATAGGGGTTCTACTTGCTATATCAATTTGCAGTAGTATAAGAATGGGACCAAGTTCAAGTAGTCATAGCAAGCCTAGGAAGTCTAATGACCCAGAAGCATTTGAACGAGATCTAGAATCAAAGCCCAATTTTGTCGTATGCAATTGTTGTGGGTTTAAAATGAGTGGAGGCATCAATTGCCTAATATCAGCTCGCACGAAACGTAGGTAAAGATGTCCAATTGTGCACACAATTGCCACCTGATGCTCAAAGAGAGATGGATGTGTATCTCACTAGTTATGCAAAGAAAAAAGAGGAAAGTTGAGGCACTTGCAGCTATAGTGACTAGGAGGGCAGCCAGGGATGATTCCGATGAGTATGACGTAAATCACTTCTATCACCCCAACTCCAAGGGTTCAAGGGCGGGACTCATCTACCAACGATAGTTCAGGTTCCCATGTAATTGGACAGGTTTTTCTAGTTCCTCAAAGTACTCCTAGGGCATAAACTTCACTCGAAGGTATTGGTTGGAACTGGGAATTGCACAACGATGCAAGGGTAGTTGTGGCAAAAATTTGGTATTATAACAGCATTTTGTTCAATATGGTGAAAACCCCACATTGGGAGAATTTGGTAACTACATTGACCATTGTTGGGGAGGAGTTTAAGGCTCCTACACCTAATCATTTGAGTAAAAAAATATGGCATAAAAGTGCGCATCATTTTTCTCACTGGTGGACGGATGGAAAAACTACACTTTGACTAGCTTTCTAGTGGGTTTAAGTGAGCACTTGATGTTTTTGAAGTCAATTGATGCAACATATGTAGCAGCAAAGAGACTTCTTGAGGAGAGGTACCCTACAATTCTTGGACCCCTTACAAGGCCCATTGCATTGATCTCCTACTTGAGGACATAGGAAAAATAACATGGGTGAAAAATGTGGGTGAAGAGGCAAGAAATATCACAAAGTTCATAATCATCCATGCGAGCTAAACTTGATGAGAGAGCACATCAACGGAAAGGAGCTTGAGTGAGCAGGAGCCACACGATTCACCACAATCTTCATCCCTTTGCTGAGCAATGTAACCTTATTAACATCTATTAAAAAATGTTTGCGAGTACGTGGTGATTGGAGTCTCCCTATGCTAAAAAGGCCAAAGGGGAAAGGGTTGTGAAGACCATTTTTTATTATGTATTTGCGAAGCAAACAAACAAAATCCTTAAAGTAACTTCTAATATAACTATTTTTAATTATTATTTTGGTTCAAAATTCTCTTAATTTTGATTTTAAAATTGTGTGCTCTTTTGTTTTAGGTGTTAGTGCCTTTGGTTAGAGTTCCACACTTTGGGGGCGGGGGGCAGGGGGGGAAGGAGAACCCAATGGGTTATCTATATGAGGCCATAGATAATTATTATGGGCAAAATAAAAGAAAATATGAAGCCTTTTGGCACATAATTGAGCGGAGATAGAACAAACAATTTCACCGACAAATACATGTATGTAGTGGTCTCCTACTTGAACCCCTTGTTTTTCTATTCTGATTCATTCAACGCTGATGAGGAGGTTATGGATGCCTCAACACAATCTTAGAGAGAATGATCCATGACGAAGATACTAGAGATGCAATTATTTATGAGTTGTTGATTTACAAGAGTGTAAAGGGGAGGCTCTTTTCTTCGGCTCTATGTGTTCAAAGGAGAAACAACCAACAGCCAAGTAAATACAAATTGAGTCATTTGTTTTTTATCTTTCTTGCATTTATTCAAGCCTAGTTGACTTACAAAGTTATAAATGTTTTATTTTCACATTTGTGGTGGGAAGATTATGGTACAAATACACCAAATATTCAACAGCTAGCCATCTGAATCTTGTGCTAACCATATAGCTCTTCGAGGTGTGAACGTAATTGGAACATGTTTGAATATGTTCACACAGAAGCACAAAAGGTGGATAACACAATGCCTCAATGACCTTGTTTTTGTGTGATACAATCTTCATCTTCATGTGAGACAAGTGGAGGGGCAAGAGAGTCATGAGACAATCGACGTGGATGATATCGATCCATATGTTGAATGGATTGTTGAGCCTAAGGGTTGGGATGAGCAGCCCATGTTTACCGAGGAGGAGGTCACAACTTTGGATAGGGAAGTAGAGGAAGAAATAGCGTAAGGGGCAATAAAGACATCAAGAGTGGTTGGTGAGGATGTAGATGATGATGTTACAGAGGAGAAAAATTTACCTTCCACTTCCGGGGGGAGGCAAACTATCCACTCGAGATAATATTCATATTAGTATATTTTTGTGCATTAATAACTATAGTCTACAACTCTATGAGCCTTGTAGTTTGTACATTGTGCTCTTGGTCTAAAACTGAGCATTGTGCTCTTTTTTGGTCGAAAATTAATAGAAAACATACTTATGCATTCTCTACATTCATGTCTAAAGTCATTTAACAATGTTTTACATGTTATTTAAGTTTATTTTTATGAATTTATATATTTTTTAAGAGCAATAAAGTTTCCAAGCTATGTTGCCAAGGTTCGTGCCCCAGCCCCCCGTACCCTACTTGATACGTATCCGGTACGGATACATTAGGGTATGGATCCTGATACGCCTTTTAAGCCATTAAAACATTTTTTTACTTAGTTAATGCAAAATAATGAACCCTAACATTTAAATGAATAAAATATTGAACCCTAAACACTTCAAAAGTCTATAAAAAGCACTCACCCCTTCATTTGAAATCACACAAACAATTCATTGTTGGTTTTTGCAAGTGTATGAGCAAAGATCCAAAGAGGAATTGAAGAGCTTACAGGAGGCAACGATTGGAAGGACGTTTTGCAAAGAGGAGATTGGGGGCAGCCATTGCTTGTTTTGTTTGGAGTCCACCATTGCAAGGAGGGAGGAAGCAATTGTTGAGACTTGAGAGGAAGAGATTGTTTTAAATTTATTGTTCATTCAAAACTAAAAGATTAGACATCACATTTGCTCCTTGGAGGTAGCATTTGTTTGGAGGCAACAAGGATCTACACTACAGGTATTTTTTATTTAATTCATCCTTTTATTTTATTTTTTTACGGTTTTTTATTTATTTTGTTGCATTTTTTTTAAAAGTTTAGAATTTAAACACATCCTAAATTTGTGTATGCTCTCACCTCGCACCTTTATGGTGATCTTGGTGATCAAAAACAGATTAGGATGGCATGGTTTAGGGTTTTTTAATTTAATAATTAGTAAAAATCTTTTTTTAATTTTTAAATGCATTGTTCAATGTTAATAAATTTGTTTTTTTATTTTTTTAGCTTTCTAAATTTGTGTATGCTCTCACCTCGACCTTTATGGTGATCTTGGTGATCAAAAACAGATTAGGATGACATAACTAATTTATTTATGTTAAGGAAAATTGTTTTTAATTTTTTAAACATCCTAACTTGTGTATGCTCTCACCTCGCACCTTTATGGTGATCTTGGTGATCGAAAACATATTAGGATGTCATAACTAATTTATTTACGTAAAGGCAAAATGTTTTTAACTCTTTTAACATCCTAACTCTGTGTATGCTCTCACCTCGCGTTGTTATGGTGATCTTGGTGATCAAAAACCGAATAGGATGGCATCAAGTTCTGCTTCAGCTGGAGTGCAAGGCCAAGAAACTTTTGAAAACACATCAGTTCTTGTGAAACATGATCCTAATTCCCCTCTTTGGAGACATGTGACAGTGGTAGACAACCTTGTTGGTGGTGGGGGTCGGATTTGGATATGTCATGGTAGTCATACTCAATACAAATCCTCATATAGCCGACTGAAAATCCATTTGACTGGGGTTGGAGGTGTGGGAATAAAGAAGTGCAATAAAAGATCAAATGAAAAAATGGCAGAGTACCTGAGAGAGCAAGAGGAGGCTGATAGACAATCTGAAAGAAATGGATCTAGAACAATTCTATTGCAAAGAAGGCCTTCATCACAACCACCCACACCTAAATCTACTACTTATCCTTTCATCCAAACTCAAAGTCAACCACTTGATTCCCCTTTTGATGAAGAGATTCCAGAGACCTCACGAAAAAGGCCAAAAGCAGCATTGGAAAAATTATTTAATATTGAAAAGAGGGAGGTTGTTGATGAGGTGGTTGCTCGATGTATTTATGCATGTGGGTTGTCCTTTAATGTATTGAGGTCTCCATATTGGCATCAAATGGTGAGGGTTGTCAATGAAGCTCCACAAGGGTACAAATCCCCAAGTTATGAAAAGGTTCAAACCACACTCTTGAGAAAGGAAGTGGAACACATTCACACCACTTTGCAACCAATCAGAGAACCATGGAAAGATACAGGGGTTTCCATCATTTCAGATGGATGGAAAGATGCTAGAAATAGACCCCTCATAAATGTTGTTGCAGTATGCCCTCAACGGGCAATGTTTTTAAAAGTCATTGACTGTGAAGGGGAAGTCAAAGATGCATAATTTATTGCCGACATTTTGATAGAGGCAATTGAGTCGGTGGGGCCCCCTGAATGTTGTCCAAGTCATCACAGACAATGCTAAAAATTGTAAAGCAGCAAGAATGATCATAGAGGGTAGATATAAGCACATTTTTTGGACCTCTTGTGACGTCCACTCCCTTAATTTGATGCTCCAAAAGATTGGGAAAATCCCATGGATTGAACAAATTTACACTGAAGCAAATAGCATTCAGATGTTTATCACAAGCCATATTCAAGAGATTCTCAAGGTTGGAGTTGTTGAAGGTTTGCAAAAACAAGATTTGCCTCTCACACGCTCGTTTTGAGACGACTTGTGAAGGTGAGAGAGGCTTTAAGCAGTATGGTGATCAACAATGTTTGGATGGTGTAGAGGCAGTCAAATACAGAAAGCTTCAAAGGTAAAATCATGGGTCCTTGATGATGATTGGTGGGCCAAGGTTGAGTACTTGCTCAGTTTTACAAAGCCCATTCTCTCCATGATCAGATTCGTAGATATCGATGCAACATGTATGGGAAAGATATATGATGGAATAGATTCTATGCTTGAACGTTTCAGAGATGTAATACAAACAAAAGAATAAGATCCAGAAGAGACCTTCTACAATGAGGTAAAGAGTGTGGTCATAAAGAGGTGGAATAAAATGGCCACCCCATTACATCTCCTTGCTTATGCACTGAACCCAAAGTACTATAGCTTTAACGTACTTGGGCTACCTAACAGGCAACCACCATTCTCTGAATTGGAAGTTGGAAATGGAACCAAGACAACATTTAGAAGACTTTTTCCTGATCCATCTATAGCCAATCTGGTCAGAAGTGAAATGGGCATGTTTGTTGCTTTAGAAGGCAACATGGGAGCGATTGAGGGTCTTTTCGACAAGAGCAGCTTGAGCCCAACCACATGGTAGCGTGTACATGGCCATGATGCCAATTGCCAAGTACTTACGTCCTATTGCTATAAAAGTTCTTTCACGGGTATAACATTTATAAATTTATAATCATTGAATATTTTAAATCTTATCAAGTTAGTAGGATTATTTTTCGCACATTCTTAGTATGTTACTAATTTGAATTTCAATTTTCTAACTTTGTAATAGGTGGCTAGTAATTCTTCCGCAGAGCGGAATTGAAGTACTTATACCTTTATCCACTCAGCTAAACGAAACAAGTTGGCATCTAAAAAAAGTTGAGGATTTGGTATATGTGCATTCAAATTTGCACCTCTTGTCACACAAGTCTAAGGACTATGTTAAAAAGCCTCACAAACTTTGGGATCTTCTTCCACAGACCACAAACTTGGATGCCTTTGCAGCCATGCTTGCCCAACTTTCAATATTTGATGGCGAAAATGACATTCAAGGGAATTCACAAGGAGTGGAGAGTCGAGCTAGCGCAAGTGGCACGCAAGAACTTGATTTTGAGGAAAATCTAGATGATATATTCTAGATTTGTTTGTATTCATGTTGACATGATATTCATCTATCATATGTATGGCAGCCACATGATCAATGAAATGTAAAATATTAAGTATATTGTATGTTTTGAAAATTTGAACATTGATCCTAGTATATTTTTGAAGTTTTGTTTGTATTCATGTTGACATGATATTTGTATATCATATGTATGGCAGCCACATGATCAATGAAAATGTAAAGTCTTAAGTATATTGAATGTTTTGAATATTGATTCAAGTTTTGTATTACTATTTCAGTTTTTTATGGACTAAAAAATGAGTAAAATGAGTATATGTATGTGTGTGTGTGTATATGTACGGACGTATCCAAGACGTATCATATACAAGGGTTTTTTAAAATTGATGTATCCACGTATCGAACCCATACCCGTACCCGTATCCGTATCCTAGCAACATAGTTTCCAAGTAATTGCCGAGTCATGAATCCAAGTAAATTTTTTGGGCTGCAGAGTGATTGCCGAGTACGAGTTTTACAACTGTCTGTGCATGCATGAGTGTACGTGTGCACACGTGTGCGTGTGCTCATATAGTCCCTACTGCAAGTAAAAATAACCAAAACCTGAGGCAGCTCTTGCCACTGCTATGTCCAATGATGAATCAGCATATTCTTCTCATGCCTATGCTGATGGAGGCTATGAAACAGTTGGTTTGACCAGGTAAAGGTCTAATGGATATGAAACTATTAGGCCACAGGAAAACAGTCAGAACTACTTCATCTTATAAAAATATGCTTTCGATTATTTTCTCTCATATCTCTATAGACTGTTCTGAAGCTCCCATTTTTGCACAAGCTGGGAGGATGTTGACAATATTTGCTGATGTTGGCTTTATATCTGTCGATTTCATTTGCTTAGAAATCTCCAAGAACTTTTGTGCATATATAGCAATGGTTAGAACTTAGGGCATTTTCTCAATATTTCAGTTGTGTGAAGAAGCTGTGCATAACAAAATACTTCTTGAAAATGACAAACATGGAATTGAAAAACAGGCTGATCTGTCTAATCTTTAGATTTTCTATGGCCAACGTATGGGGCCATATAACACATTTCCAAGCAGTAATTAAAGTATTTCTGGCCATTGCGTGTTGCTGGATTGAGTACTTTACATTCCCAGCTCTGTTGAGCCACAATCTTATTCTTTTAATATTGTTCAGACCGGTGGCAGGGATGTAGGTAACCCCTATTTTACCGTTTTTCTTTTTAATATTATATTACAGCTAGGACTTCACCCTATTCTGAACTCAATCGAGATGAAACCCACCAAGCTGACAGCTAATAAAAACCCATTGGTATTAGAAAGTATCAATTAATTTATCAACCGACAAGTGAACCTCCACAGAGCTACAAATTACTGAGTGATAGAGGATTCCCTACGACTCAAGAGCATTAATTTACCTGCAAGCAGGTGTTTCTCCAGAGACGAGCAAAACAGGCTAAAGTTTTTCTCTATGCCAACCCTTTTTGATGACCTGTGGCAACATTTAAATGATTAACTGTTTTCTGAGATTAATTTTCCATTTTTATTCAAGCATAATAATGCATTGATAAAGGTTGAACCAGCTATGGTCTACTGGCAAAGCAGAGCAATTGCCAGGATGATAACCCACTCAGGCCCTGCTGGGCATGCTCCCCATGTTAAAGCGGTATTTTCCAATTAGGTAAACTGAAACCCCAGGGATATAGATTCTAAGCATAATGGTGTTTTAAGAATGATGGTACATTCCTAGAGCTAAAAAGAAGGCAGGTCACTAGGTGCAACAGCAAAATCAGTGTGTATTATAAATTATCATCATGGATGCATCGAGTGGTTATTAACTAAGAACTTACAATTATTCGTCAAGTTTTGGTAGCCACTTGCACAAAGAGATGAAATAAAAGAAATAAAGACTCACAGGCAATACTATAAGTTGAGCACCCTTATCAGCAGCAGCCTCTATAGCAGTACGAGCATGAGCTATATTCCTCTCCTTGTCTTCAGTCACAGATAACTGGCACAAGGCAATCTTGAACTACACAACAAGATGAAAAACATTAAAATCGATTACAAATTTATTCTTAATATAGTATTTTTGACTTCCCCCAGACTATGGGCTTGGCATAAACCTTAGGCCGAATTCTGTCCAATCTTCTAAAATGACAAAAATACATTAAGAAAAAAAAGCAGGTACTTTATAAAGCTTAAATATTAGAGATTTCAAGCTTCTACAGTCCGTAATTATTGAAGACGGGTACCTGAAAAAAAAGCCGTGACAAAGGTTTTTTTGGGAAAAATTAACATTTCAGATCACACTTTCTGAAATTTAAAAATGCTCTAGGGGTTTCGTATCAGATTAGGATCTAACATCTTGTTAATTGTTTCAGACTTTTAGGACGTGCATTATCATTATGATGTGCTTCTGGGATCCTATTGTTCTATTCTATTAACAACTTTAAGTTTCTGCAGTCTATAGTTGGAAAGAAATTCTGGATAAAAACTACTTTCGTTTCTCTGAACAAAGTCTATTGTTAAATTAACCTCAATTGGAATAATGTCAAATTTACCACAACAGAACATTCCCCAATTTTATCGTTACATTGTAGCTTGTGAGAAAGTGTCAATAAATCAATGCAAAGTAAAATTTAAAAAAAATAGTTGGCATGCACTCTTGCGGAAATTTGGTGGGAATTCAGCACCACCGGCCGAGGTACAATTCTCAAGGGCACTTGCTGGTTAAGAATCCCAAAATGACACCATCAATGGGGTCAACCCTTTCTGTAGAAGAAAAGGGGCTTCAGCTACAAATTAATAAATAGCTGAAAATAAAAAATAGGGATAAAACTAAATGAGAGGGAGAAGTTATAGGAGAAAGAGCCTTGAGCATGAGAAGCCTAAAGCGGCAGATTCACTCACTGTTTCTTGCCAAACTAACAAATGCTTACAGTGCTTGTGTGCTAAGTGGAACCCATTGCCATGTGATTATTACCAAAAATATATAATTAAAAATGTTATTAGGGTAGCGACTACTCATGTAGGTTATCTTGAGATGACTTGAAAACACACAAATAAAACTATCAGGGCTTCAAAATGGAACCCCAGGTTCAAATCCAAAAGACGCGATAAAGTGTTGAAACTGGGTAAAGAATAGCATCCAACTGACCTGGTGCAGCATACTACATCCTACAAGCCAGGGTGCAGGTCACATGTGAATGTGAAGGAGCTGTTATAAACCATTGAAATTGAAAAATTATCACATAACTTGAGGGAGAAATGATAAAGCGTTGAAATTGGATAAAAGATGGCATCCGTAAGGATGCAAGTCCCAAGTGAATTAGAAGGAGGCACGATGAAGTGTTAAAATTCGGATAAAACATTATATCGAGCTCCGGTACAGTGTAGAAATTGGATAAAGTATCACATCCAACTGGCTGGGTGCCCTGTACCCCAATGGATGAAGTCGAATGCAATTTAAGGTCTTTCAAATTGGGATGAAGTTAAAAAAATCGTCCGTGAGTAAGACTACGACTGGACAGACCGAGAAGCATGCCATTCTAACAATCTTGATTGTGGAACTTGATTTGATCTTAAGCGAAAAGAAACCAATTTTCTCCGGGAAATAAAATGTATGGAAGATGTCGAGATGGATGTATAATATGTCCTCAATTATGAATGCAATTAGAGTCCGATAAATTTAATAAAAAAAGATGCAGTTTCCTCAGAAATTTAACGAAATCGTTGCAACGAAGGCGAAGGTTTTTCAAAAATTAGCAAATCAAAAAAAGAAAAATGAGAGTACCTTTGAGGTAGAAAATGGTGGCAGAGGCAAAGCTGGGGGTTTCCTGGCATCTTCTGCCTTGGCCATTGCACAGATATTCCGATTTAATTTTACTACTTTCTCCGCCCTAAGCTTTGGAGTAGAAAATAGATGATGGCCAGCGTGTGGCAACGAAAATTTTGCAGAGGATACAAATGTGGAGAAATGAAAATGAAGAGAAGATGATGATGATGGGAAGAGAGCTAGTTTAGATGTAAGAATTCTCATTCTGTTGACATCGCTAATAGTTGACGGGGGTTTGCCTGTTAATTGTCGTTATTTGTTTCCAATCCACAAACTCCAGCAAGCGAATTCGAAGCTCCGTTGGTACTGGGGGGTTGTTAATGAATGAATGATTTTACTCGGCGTCTAGTGTTCAACATACCTAGTGCTCGGGGGAGAGGTACCACTTGCTAAGTACCCTAATTTTAGGGGTGCATAGCATAATTATATCAAGAGGCATTTTTATTAGAATTGAAGGTTGGTGCAATCGGAAAAATCAATGGTGGAGATAGAATTCGTACAAGAGTTTATTGATTAAATGAATCACGACCCTCCACGTGGCTCTATATTTTTTTTAATAAATTTTAAGTTCTGTCCACAGTCCACTGGGCTCCTTGACGCATGTTAGAGGCAGAGCCAACCAATCTCAATGCAATGGGAGAAAAATGATTTGACGTATAGGGATGGGCTACATGGGACCAATCTGGTGTTCTGTTGCGGCAGGTGCTTCCAAAAACATGCAAGTAGTTTTATACTAGATGTTTGTGTGCCTCTATGTGTTGTCGTATGGGTTTCTTGTGTGTTGTCATGCAAAATGACTAGCCTAAAAATTCAAACTTTCCAACATGACAATTAAACCCATAATACAAAATTTTGTGTTCCGATCACACTGAACCCTCCTCCTGGCTAACCTCTCTCCAATGGCAACATCGACCCGGCTCCAAAGAAGGTACTAATGATGTTTTCAAGCCTGTCTCGATATGCAAGGAAGTGTGATGTATCTCATCAAATGATTCAGTGAAGTTTGAAGAAAGACTAGTCTTGATTAAAGCCTAAGAAGCCAATTTTGATCATTTAGAAGCATGTGCACATCCTCTGGAGGTGATTAGGGAAAAAGTAAAACATCTGAGAGTGATGATAACAAGCATTGAAGACATCCAAAGCAATTCAGAAGGTTTTGTATGTGAAAATTCTTTTCGGAAACAATGTGTGCAAAAGCAGGTTTTCAAGTGTAAGGAATGAATAGTCAAAATATGAACCTAAACTTCTTCAGACAATTATGGGATATTTGTAAGGAGTTAGAAAGCAAACAAGTAGACAATGGAAAGTTGGAAGAATTATTTACATGACGGAAGAATCAAAATCGATACAAGATATAAGGATTTCTCAAAGCAATTCAAATTTGCAGATGTAACTCGTTCTTCTAATAAAAAAGGGGTCATTTTTTGGAGTTGCATGAAGAATTAAATTCTAAAACCTATTCCATTAGTCTTATAATGGTCTTTGGGGTCAGATTAATATAAAATTTCATCTCAAAAGACCATCTTGAGCTCCTGGAGCAAAGTTTTCATGTTTCCACTGAGTTAGAGTATGCATGTTCCATACTTAGTCATTTTTTCTCATTGCCATGTGTCACCACCTTGCTCCAAGGCGCCATTTGTTGTCCATGATGTCCCTTTGCACTAAAGCGATAAGAGGGACAAAAAAGAGCACCCATGAGCAAGCCCCCAGCCCTTGAACCTCATATGACTCTCTCCAGCGCCTCCAATGCATTTTAAGCCCCCGCATCCATACTTAGCCAAAAATTTCACTTGCCACATGTCACCACCTTGCTCCAAGGTACCCTTTTGTCCCAAATGTCCCTTTGCATCAAGGGGGATAGGAGGGACAAAAAATGGCACCCATGAGCAAGCCCCCTCTCCTGGTCATCCATACAACCTCTCCCTACTCCGCACGGTGCTTGGTTGGCTCCTCCATCTCACTCACCTTCACTCCAAAGCTACCACTTGTCACCATCTTGCTCCAAGGAGCCCTTTGCTGCCCGTGTTGTCCCTCATGTACCTTTTCACCATGAAAAACCAAATTCTAACTCCACACAAACTCACAGTTAACCCGGGTTCAAAGTATAGTCAGCATGGTGAGTTAAAACTTCATAAAACTCATTCAAACTTCTCCCTCACCACAATTCCAAATCATAAAACATTAGTTTGAAAACATAAATTCACTTCCTTGGCTGCAATTAAATCACCTTTAAGATCTAGTTCATAACATTCAAACACAAAAACCTCTTTTGTGCCATAAACATCCAAATCTAGTTTTGCTCATAACTCGTGATTCGAAACTCTGATTGCCACAATATTTTGACTGTTGCTTCCTCATGAAAATGCCTTTGAGAAGAATGTTTGCTTGCCTTTATCGATGCACTCAACCATTTGAAATTTCAAGCCAAAACAACCTTTTCTTATATCTACAGGAACTTAGTGAGCCAGATTGCTTGAAGATTGAGCTGAAAAACACACGAAAACAAGACGAATTACATCCCTCATAAACCAAAACATGTTAAATATGTAAAGTGATGTTGAAAACCTTTCCAAACTCCATAATGGCTGCTATGCCATAACAACGAAACATTGAGACCCTTCTTCATTTTCTGAAGATCCGGCAAGCGAAATCACTTGAAAATCGGAGCAAAAAATCCTTGAAAAATCTAAGTTCAAGCAAGCCAATTTTTACACAATGACATAGCTTATTTTTAGGGATATTGAGGATTGTGTTTCCTCTCAACATTCTTCCCTCCTTGAAGAACTTTTCACTTTCCCGAAGATCCGACAGGCGAAAAGCTTTAAAACCTGGAGCGGAGGATCCTCAAAAAATCTAGTTTTATTAAAGTCATTTCTTTCTCGATGGAGTTGCTGATTTTTCAAGATATGGAGGACTGATTTTTTCTCAACATTCTACCCTATCTAATTAAAAACTCATTTTCCTACTCATTTGAACAAAGGAATCATATGAATTTTGGAGCAAAGAATCTTGGAATAAAACCCAAAATTTTAAGACTCTTTGCGTTGCAATCCGACACTTGCAGTGCAATTACTAAAAATGGCATGTGTTCATGATGGGGCATGTCTAAGAAAAGAAATTGGTCAAATGAGGCAAATTCTCGACATCTACTACGCCCTTAACCTATTGCTTGTATTAAGGTATGAGTAGTCGATTTGTGGCTTACCATATCATTTATACTTTCTCGTGCTTAATAGGTCGGCCTTGGTGATGGCCATAACATATGAATAGTATATATAAGGGATTGTAGGTAGTAGTTCATTATCATTTGAGCATTTGAGTCTTATTATATGGTTTGGAGGTTGCCCCCTCGAAGTGGCGAAGTTATTCTAATTGCATATTGAGATCATTATTCTGAAATATTGTGTTATTTAGTGTTCTATTACTGCTCATAATCTTAATTATACAAGTAATTTCATTACAAGTAACATCGCAGCTACGATTTGGGCCAAAATTAGGGCAAAACCCTATTTTTTTGTTTCTGCCATATATTGTGAACCAAAGCGAATTGGTGGGAGATATTTTTACCAAAGTTGTGAAACATTTCAATTAAGGTTCCCTGAAAATTTCAAACTTTTTTGATTTATTTTGAAAACGTTATTACAAATTTAGGGTTTTTCATAAACTCGATCCCTAGGGTGCAAATTATGGAATTTTTTTCAAGTTATTTACATTTTTGGAAAGCTCTCAAAAAAATAGTATTAGTATCTTCTCTATGTTTTTTCCTATTTTACTGAATTTGTATCAGAACCCTAAACCCTAAGGTTTGACATCATGGCGGGGCCTTCCACAAGAGCAAAAAAGAATCTGGTTACTCTGGGTAAAACCCCAGATAAAGATGGGGCAGTGATTGAAGAGATGGAGTCAGAAGGGGTAAATATAGATTCCTCAGCACTAGGGTTTACGTCAGTTGATCATAAGGTGAGCCAACTTGAGTATGAGCTGTGAAATGTACAATCCGAGATGGTCTCTAAAGGAGACATAGACCAAATCAATCAGCAGTTAGATGATATCATGTGACATATAAAGGGTAAACAGTATGTCCCAAATCAGCCCCATATCAACCAAGGAGGATATTCAGTTCAAAATAATGGACAAAATAATGATGTTGGATCACTTTTCCAGCCTAATCAGAATCCAACTTATTCGCAACCATAGAACATGAGGCCGAAAGTGGATATGCACAATTTTAATGGAAGGATCCATTGAATTGGATAAATCAAATGGAGAACTTCTTTGAGTTACATCAAACACCATCAGGAAAAAAGGTGACCTTGGCATCCATGTATCTTGAACCAGACCAATTTGTTTGGTATTGATGGTTATGTGCTCAAAGGCAGAAGAATGGTCTCAGTGTCACTTGGACAGTTTTTACCGAGGAGTTACAATTGCATTATAGTTCCAGTGTTTCAGAGAACTACTTTAGTCAATTGGAAAAGTTACGACAAATAGGATCAGTCAAAGATTATGTGCATCAATTCCAAAAATTTTCCTTAAGGGTGGAGAATATTCTAGAAGGGAATCTGAATGACCTATTTCTTGGGGGTCTTAAGGACCACATCAAGCATGAGGTACGTATGTTTAATCCACTCAAGATTTCTGATTCTATTATCATGGCATGTCGAGTAGAGGAAAATTTTCTTTGCAGTAAGAGGTCACCTTTCATTATCACCAGAGATTGTAGTATATCTTCCCCTTCATTTGTCTTGGCCAATTAGACTGACTCCTCAACAAATGGAAGAAAAGAGAGCAAACAGGATTATGTTTTAATTGTGACACCAAATATGGACCGGGACACAAATGTGCTGAGAAGAAGTTGTTCTGATATTGACAGGAGGAAATGAGGATGACGAGGAAGTTGAAATGATAGGAGAGGATGAGGAACCAGTAGAAGATGAAGTAGAAGATCACCAACCTATAATTTCTTGCCATGTGTTGTCAAGTATTAGTAATCCTCAAACACTCAAGGTTATTGGCTATCTCAAAAAATAGAAGGTGATGATGTTGATTTACTCGGGGAGTACTCATAACTTCATAAATAGTAAGTTAGTTGTCCGCCTCAATTGTTTTATTTACCCAGCTCCATAAATACAAGTTATGATTGTGGATGGTGGGACAGTTAAGTGCACAGGAAAGTGCCATACTATCAAGCTTTCCATGGGAGACTACATATTAGACTCACCTATGTTTGATATTTCTATGGG
Organism: Taxus chinensis; assembly: GCA_019776745.2. Taxonomy (NCBI): domain Eukaryota; kingdom Viridiplantae; phylum Streptophyta; class Pinopsida; order Cupressales; family Taxaceae; genus Taxus; species Taxus chinensis. The sequence goes on from CM034150.1 coordinate 98,157,400, forward strand.
AGGGGCAGATATTTTTTTGGGTGTCCAATGGCTCACAACCTTAGGTACTATGGAGATGAATTTCCAATAATTGTTCATGCGATTTCATTCAGATAGAAGGACAATACAATTGAATGGGATGGTAGCTAAGTCTCCACAGATTATTAGCTCTCATAAGATGCAGAAGGTTCTCAGAAAAGGAGTAGATGGATTTATAGCAATGTTATTTTCCATAGAAGTACAAAATACAGAGTCTTCAATGCCACCCGATCTTTAGAAGATTGTTGATGCTCACTCATCTGTTTTTGATGTAATTCCAAAGGGAATACCACTAGTTAGGGACCATGATCATGTCATCCAGTTGATTCCAAGGAGCCAAACACCTAACATCAGACCATACAGATAACCATATTCCCAGAAAAGTGAGATCGAGAAAATGGTTTAGGAAATGTTGAAGGCAGGTATCATTAGGCATAGCCAAAGTGCATATTCTTCACCAGTGGTCATGGTATGTAAGAAGGATGAAACATGGAGGATGTGTCCAGATTACTGAGAACTCAACAAGTACACCATCAAAGATAAGTTTCCTATTCCAGTAATTGATGATTTACTTGATGAATTGCATGGTGCTATTTACTTCACAAAATTAGAACTTCGTTTGGGGTACCATCAAATTAGAATAAAAGAGGAAGATGTTCATAAAACAACTTTCAGGACTCATGAGGGCCATTATGAGTTTTTGGTAATGCCTTTTGGTCTTACAAATGCGCCCTCAACCTTTCAAAGCTTGATGAACACTATTTTTAGGCCATTTTAAAGGAAATTTGTATTAGTTTTCTTTGATGACATATTTATTTACAATAAGACATGGGAAGAACAATTACAACATGTAAATAAGGTGTTGGAAGTTTTGGAGAAACATATTCTCTATGCAAAGCCATCCAAATTTTCTTTTGGTGTACAAGAGGTATAGTACTTGGGCCACATTGTATCCCGTGAAGGTGTCAAAGTTGATCCTCATAAGATCAAAGCTATGGTGGAATGGCCAAGGCCCAAAACTCTCAAAAAATTTCGTGGGTTCCTAGGACTAATAAGGTACTACAGAAGATTTGTGCAGGGATATGGTAGAATAGCAACCCCACTCACTACATTGCTAAAGAAGGATGCCTTCTATTGGATAGACGTAGCCACTAAATCCTTTGAGCGGCTGAAGGAAGCCATGTGCAACACCCCAGTTTTGGCTACTCCCAACTTCTCAAAAACCTTCATTGTGGAATGTGACGCTTCAGGATCAGGATTGGGAGCAGTTATAATGTAGGAAGGAAGACCAATTGCATTTGAGAGTCGCCAATTCAAAGGAAAAGATCTTCTCAAACCTGTCTATGAGAAAGAAATGATGGCTATTCTTCATGCAGTCAAGCAATGGAGGACCTATCTCATGGGTAGACACTTCAAGGTAAAAATTGATCATGATAGTCTCAAATACTTTTTGGAGCAAAGGTTATCATCTGAGGAACAACAAAAGTGGGTAACAAAAATGTTGGGTTATGATTTTGAAATCATACACAAAAAGGGTAAAGAAAATTTAGTAGCTAATGCGTTGTCTAGAAGGGATACATTCGCAGATGCCTTACTATGTGGAATGTCCATGTTGACGACCGATTGGGTGGATGAAACAAGATTGGAATGGGATCAAAACAAGGATACACAATCTCTAATACAAAACATCAAGCAATGATCTATGACATATAAAAAAAATTATTAGAAAGGTAATGCCCTATGGTACAAGGATGTGTTATACTTGAGTAAATATTCTGAGTTGAAGCATAAGATTCTTGCAAAGCTACATGCCTGACCTGTTGGAGGACACTCTAGGTTTTTGAAGACATATCATATAATAAAAAGAGAATTCTTTTGGGAAGGACTCAAGGGGGGTGTACAAAAGTTTGTATCAGAGTGTTTAGTGTGCCAACAGAACAAAGGGTAAACAATTAAGACACTAGGTCTGTTGCAACCCTTACCAATTCCTAGCCAGAGATGGGAGGAGGTCTCCATGGATTTCATCACTGGATTACCTTGTTCAGAGGGTAAGAATGTTATTTTCTTGATTATGGATAGGCTCACAAAATATGCCCATTTTTGTGCCCTATCACATCCATTTGCAGCTAGTACAGTCGCAACTATTTTTTTGGAGATAGTTCAAAGTCTACATCGAACCCCAAAGATAATTGTACGTGATCGTGATCCTATTTTCACAAGTAATTTTTGGAAGGAATTATTTTCATGTTTGGGTACTCAACTAGCTCACAGTTCATCTTATCATCCTCTAACTAATGGGCAAATGGAAGTGGTCAACAAATGCTTAGAAGGGTATCTACGTTGTTTTGTATCAGATAAGCAGGAAAGGTGGATTAAATGGCTACCACTTACAGAATGGTGGCATAACACATCTTTTCATACCTCTTCTCAAATGAGCCCATTTTTAGCATTATATGGTTACCATCCACCTTCTATCACTTCCTCCTTGGGGGTGCAAACTAAGGTCAAAGATGTTGAGGAACACATTCAACATCAAAAACATGTTTTGGCTAGTTTAAAGGAGAATTTAGCATTAGCACAAAACATGATGAAACAACAAGCAGATCAACACCGTAGTGAAAGACATTTTGAAATTGGTGACTAGGTTTTTGTATGTCTCCAACCTTACAAACAGATGTCCCTAAAGTAACAGAAAAAGGACAACAAAATCACTCCTAAATATTATGGCCCTTATCAGGTTCTATAGAAAATTGGCAGTGTTGCTTGTAAACAAGAGTTGCCTCCATCTTCACACATACACCCAATATTCCATGTTTCATGCTTGAAGAAGGTTATTGGACAGAAATTTGAAGCCTAGATAGAGTTACCAGAACTTGATGAGGAAGGAAGAATCATTTTGGAGCCAAAGAAGATTCTGCAAACACTTACTAAGAGATTGAGAACCAAAGACATTAAGGAATATCTGATTAAGTGGAAGAATATGAGCATAGAAGATGCAACCTGGGAGGATGAAGGTTTTCTATAACAACATCTAGGATTATTCAATGTTGATGACAATGTTGGTTTGAAGGGGAAGGGCATGTTACACCCTTAACCTATTGCTTGTATTAAGGTATGAGTAGCCGACTTGTGGCTTACCATATCATTTTATTATATCATTTATAATTTCTCATGCTTAATAGGTCGGCCTTGGTGATGGCCATAACATATGAATAGTATATATAGGGGATTGTAGGTAGTAGTTCATTATCATTTAAGCATCTGAGTCTTATTATATGGTTTGGAGGTTGCCCCCTCGAAGTGGCGAAGCTATTCTAATTGCATATTGAGATCATTATTCTGAAATATTGTGTTATTTGGTGTTCTATTGATGCTCATAATCTGAATTATACAATTAATTTCATTACAACATCTGTGGTTACCTAGACAGGAAAGAAATATCAAGAAGTGAAAATAGTGTAAAATTCTAAAAATAGCAATTTCTGGCTCGAACGTGCTAAAAATAGTAAGTCTTGGAATTGAGCTAAAAAAGTTGTGGCAACTCCAATTTTGCTTATATTGTTGCTTTTTGTTATAATTGCAAGGTTGGGAAGTTGTTTCGTGGCTCGGACGAGAAAGAAACCCCTCCTTAAACTCTCAAAGCGTCATTTCTGAGAGGTACAACTTCATACAGGAAGCTGGAATGAGGAGACGAGTTCATCGTGAACAATACTTGCAATCTTCTTAAGCTCACCAACCATGCATACCTCCTGAGAGTGTTTCTAAACACTTAATCAAGCCTTGGTAATGATCTCAATAAAATTTAGAGGTCAAAACATGTCACCCGTCATCAAGATCCATCCAAACTCCAATCCTTCCATCTGGAAAGGGAATCCCATTTCCATAAGAAGCGGATTGATCACAAGGTTGTCTAGGTCTTATAGGCATGTTTCCACTCAAGTGGCATCTCAGTCGAGGAAGTGAATTGTGAAGAGAAAAAGAGTGTCATCTTGTTCAATATTGAAATGTGGAGCACATGGAACAGATCGAGAGTCATCATGTCCTGAATCCGCCATCATCTCTCTAAGGGGCGGGTTGAAGTGAGCTAATTGAGCTATCAAGGCACTCAAGATCACCATGTGTATAATCATATGAGCAATAAGATATGTAATCATCCTAGATAAATAAGCTCCCCTTATTTTTGGGTTTAGCTTACTACCTTGTATGTGATTTTAGGCCAGATCTTCAAATGATATGTATTGGCCTCTCAAAGGTTTGTTAAAATGCTATATTAGGTAGACAACTATTCCTTTCCCCCTTTCCAAAAAGGTAAAGAACTCTATTCTAATCCTTGTATTTATTGAGTCTATGGCAAGAGGATGCTTAGAAGGGAAAATAGGTTTACTTTGGTTGATCCTAGTGTGATCATGGGATGTTGTTTGTCTTGCCAAAGGACACTTGGACCGGCAGGGCATCGGAGGAATTAGTGTTTGTCTTTTTCTTCCAAAAGGCATAAAATCAAAATGCTATCCACGGCCCCATCTGAAAAGCTAATGCGGGGATTTGAGGGCTTCGGAGGATAACATAGTCGATTATTGCACTTTTGCCCATAATAAGTGCAAATGGACATAAGGGAGCTTTCCTAATGCTTCCGCCGATTTTTTGATACCATGTACATATAATCAAGATTGTGAATGTTGTACAAGCCTAAAATTCTTCTCCGAGCTATTTTGTGTAGACAACACCATAAAGGAATCATTCAGAAAGCCATATCTTTTAAACCAGAGCTTGATTTTCTACAATCTTGGTATCCAAAGTGAAATTTGTATCTAGATTCATCATTCATTCTTAGAGTGTTCAATGTTTGTTTATTTTTTGTCCTTGCATTAATATTTGTATCAAGAAAATCATCTCAGCATCTTGGCACGGGAATAGACTAAACCAGTATCCAACTACCAGATTTAGATAGGTGTATGGGTCATTTTCTTTGGCCTAGATTGTAGCTTCTTATGGAAATTTAGAGTCCTTTGCATCAAGCCCATCAAAAAATGAAGAATTAAAACACATTTTGAAAAGTGGTTGGAGAGAATCCCGCGTTTTTCCCTTTCCTTCTCGTATTTTGCTATATATTGTAGACAGAGGCACATTTTCAAAGTTAACCCCATGCCCCTTGCATTCTTTATTATTCTATTCCAAATTGTTTCCTTCTTGTATCCTTCCCCAAATATGGTATTTTACACCCATCGTGCTCCCCTGTTTCAGTAAATGGTGTTATATGCCATCTTGCTTATCTATGAGGCGTTAACCCTGGGCCTCTTCTCTAATGGTAGCCTTTAAAATTCTAGCTTACCATTGTAAGATGCTCCCGAGCGAGCCATGTCCCCTATTTTCTTCTGGTTTTCTACTTGTAATATATGCTTTCTCTCATCGTATTTAGGTGTGCACATCTCCATGCGATCCTTTGGACATTCACCTTTTCCCACTCCTTGTTGTCTCTCTTCCAACTACAAAATGGTTTAAGTCTTCGTCTAGAATTTTACATTTGGTCTGTGATGTTCTCAGTCCATCCTCTCCATTTCTTAGCACTCTTGCTTTATCCTTCATATTCATTACCATTGTGAGAAGACACATGAATATCCCTTCTCCTTCCCTCACCTGTACCAATTCTACTTGCAAGATCTGATTTTCCTTTTTTTCCATTATAACTAGGTCCCAAGGATTGGTCCTTGATTAGGATTAGCTTGTATCCTCCCCTTCTCCATAATCTTGTGGCAGGTAGTTTAGGATAGACTTATCTTATCATTCTCTCTCTTCTATCATTTGAGCTCTTAACTCACTTTTTATCAACTTCTTATGATTTCCTTAGTGAAAGTTCAATCTTATGCATTTATACCCATGTCTTAGCCTCTTCTACCTTAATTTCTAGCCATTTGGGGGTTCTCTTTTTTCTATGGTATGGAGAGCTTCTTGTACTTCTCTTATTTTTGTCCTACTTGTCAAGAATTTCATCGTCTACCTTTGCATACATGTTAAACAGTGGATTGTTTGCTTGAGGGCATGACTTCCATACTACCTAACATCCGCAAGTTTTTTTAGTTTTTCCACTTGCACTTTAATCATGTTATTTTCTTCTTCTAGTATTTATGTAACATTTGTCATCCCCTCGATTATAACATCTTTCCATTTCTGCCTTGCTTTCATATTTTCTAGTTTTTCTTTCAAGCTCGTTGGTTTTTGCACATAAAGCTTTAATGACCAGATGAATGGAGTTGTTATGGGGTTGTATGCGTCTTTTCCATATTGAATCTATACTTGGCAGTTTTTGTCTCCCATTTATTTTTTTTCCTCCTTTCATGAATTTGTTTCCTTGTGTGGTGTTGTATCTCTATGTTTTGCTATTATTGATCTGACTTGGTTCCTTATTCGATCCAACCACCATAGTGCCTTAGAACTTAACCTAGAGGAAAAGAAAAAACAAAATCAACCTAAATACTCTTCATCTTATCACTCATAAGAAGATTTATTGCTAGGAAAGGAATAAACATGACAATAAGTATAAATCACATCACAACCTTATTTTTGTTTTGTGCAACAATAAAACCGAATTATAAGATTTTAGATCTAGATATTTATGCATGTTGAGATTACCACTTCTACATCAAAAGAGGAGGTTAAAAAAGGGTATTAACACCTTCATTTTATTTCTTGTCTTATGTTCCTTTATTCTCTCTTTCCAACCTTTGCATACATGATAATCTTGTAAAATAAGAAAGTAGTGTATGTGCCTTTGATAAATGAGTCAATGGAATTTGGTGTCTATGATTTTTTGGTCTTATTAGTTGATTACATGGTTGTGTTATTCAAATTGAAGGTGAACCTTATCTAGGCATTATATGTGAACTATTTGAATTTTACTCAGAACAATAGAACTTCTCTCTAGTTACAATCCTAGCTCCCCTTTACCTTTGAGGAGTTGTACAAATTCCTCCCTTGTACTATGCAAACACTTGGATCCACATGGTTATAGTGGAGTACTTCCTGTGTGATCCATAGTTTAACTAATGATCACCCCACATATTTAGGTAGTTTACATTCAATAATGGGAGCATCCCCATAAACAAAAAGGAGGGGTTGTGACCAATGAGTCCAAAACCCTTAATTTTCAACACGACAAATTATTTTGCCAACATGGTTTGTGTGGGTGTCCGTGCTCGCTAGAGTGTTAATGATAGCTTAGGGCCAACCCTCAAAACCATGAAAAATACAACATTGACTTTCAAAACAATCAGGTTTATAGATTTTACAAATCTTATTTTTTGTTATTGTACAATGAATTTTTCCCTTTCATTGGTGTTTCCCATATTATAATTTTCTTATGCATTTTTAGTTGGAATTAATCATATGCAAAACCAAGTGAAGAAGAAGAAAAAATTCACCAAGTAAATTAATAAATTGCAAGATATTCAAATTTATACCTTGTGAAGTTAATTTAATTTAATTTGAATTAAGTCTAGATTATTTATCAGAATCACTACCAACCAAATGATGTAATTGTTGCATTCCTAGAGTTATGACAAAGTAATTTCTTGAATATGTAATTGTTGCTTGTGAAAGAAGAAGGATCAGGATCTTGGCCACTTCAATTCAAGCGAACTACTGCTAAAGGAAAGAAAAAGGGAATTGCACCTATTGATGATCAAGAATCCAATAGCTCGATGAGAAAGATGTATAAGAGATGAAATAATGTATGAAGGGCATAATGGTGAAGAATATATTGAAGGTCTTTTAGGCGCATGTGATTAACTTCACACTTACTGACTAAGTGTCAAAGTTGTCTTTTTACTCTGTTCCTTTGGCCTGATTTTCTTGCACAATAAATGAAGAAATGACAACCTTAAAAAGAGAGTTTGTGTAAAGGATTTTTTAGTTTTGGAGAAGGAAATTTTGATCCCAAAACCAATCTTGAGATTCTAAATTATGCTAAGGTTATGCAAGAAAGATATGAGCAACTAGAAGCACTTCACAATGATGAGCCAGAAGAGATTTACCTTTTGGAAGAAGATTCTGATGATTCCCCATATTATAAGATGTTTGATCCTGAAAGACTCCCATGCATTTTTCATGATTTCCCTGTCCTTGAGCCTTCTCATGAAAGTGTAGACACAAAATCACACACTTGGGTACATTTTTGGGTCCTAAAAGCATGCTAGCATTTACATGATTCCTAAGTAAGAAAACTAAAGGTTGACAACTATATTTGGCCTGTTTTCTTTGTCTTTGCTTCATCATTTGGTTGTACACACCCTACAACGCAATCAAAACTTAACTTATTTATCTTTTATGACTTCAGACACCCGCGCCCAGCCAGGATAGTAGCGCTCGGGCGCCCCTGACCCTTTCTCACCTTACTCGCTCTTTTTGGGTCTCTTTTATCTTTTGGGCATATTTTTCACTTATCGCTCAACCTTCCAGTTGTCAAATATGAATTTTAAATAAGGGAATCATATAAATACATAGCTATGTGTTCAAAATAAGGGACCAAGCACTAAGCATTACTACCATCACTTAAGTTTGCATTCCAAAGGCACTAAAGCACTCAAAAGACATCCATCTAGCATCCATTCAAGGGACAAGGGATGCATCAACTTTGCATACACAATATAGAAAGGGGAAATCTATTATATTCCATCTACACATACTACTAAATTACTACATTCTAGTGATAAACCTGCTATCAAGTGCAACTTGCACAAGGGCATCCTAATGTTGAGTTGTGGAGCTCAATTACTTCAGTTTAGCATGTAATGGAAACTTGCTAGAAAATACAGTAGTCGACATCGGTTAGGGGGGAATGGGCATCGGTTACCTAGGACCGACATCAGTCAGATATGACCAGCATCGATCAGGCAAGGGAGGACCCGGCAGTGGTTAGGGCTAACCAGCGTCAGTTACTTGTGCGAGGATGTTTTAATTAACTCTCAGGAATTAGATCTATTTTTAGCATTAAAGTATATCTATTGATTGTAATTGCATGGCTAAGTGCCCTAAGTCTATAAATAACTATATAAGCATAAAAGCTAGGGTTTAGAAATAAGAGATTTAATAAGAATTATAAATAACTTGCAAAAAGTTGGTGAGAGAGAGAATTCTTGGTGATGAAACAAAAGCTTGAGAGAAAGAAAGTATTGTACATCTGAGAGGTGTGGAAGATTGTAAATCTTCATTGTATATCTTGTCAAAACTTTGGATAATAGATTGGCTTATTTTCTTGGTGGACGTAGCCCACACTGGGTGAACCACGTTAAATCTGGTGTTGATTTATGTCTCTTGTTCTATATTTCTTCTGGTAGAATATCCGCTTTTATTTGCATGTATGCTTAGATATGATATATTGTCTATACAATCAGTGTGCTAACCCCAACAACTAGTATCAAATCCTTGTTTTAGGGTTTTGTGTGTTGATAGATTTACTCACAGAGGGTTTTCTAATTGAGTGGGAGCTACATCAATGGCAGAAGAAAAAAATACAAGGTAGAGAAATTTGACGGCTGAAATTATCAATTATGGAAGATGCAGATTGAGGATTATTTGTATCAAAGAGATTTGTATTTACCGTTGGATGAGAAGTCTAGACCTACGAAGATGATTGATGAAGAATGGAAGATTCTTGACAGAAAGGCTTTGGGATCTATAAGATTGAGCCTGGTAGCATCCGTGGCTTCCAATATTACAGAAGCGACTTCTACGGTAGGGTTAATGAAATCTCTTGCTAATTTATATGAAAAACCTAGTGCTTCAAATAAAGTTTATTTGATGAAGAAACTATTTAGTTCTAAGATGCATGAAGGTGGATCTGCATCTAGTCATTTGAATGATTTATGATCTATTGTAAATCAGTTAAAATCGGTTGATATATCATTTGATGATGAAGTGAAAGCACTTTTATTCTTATGTTCTTTACCTGATAGTTGGGATAACTTGGTAATGGCTGTTAGTAATACAACATCTGCTAATAATATTTTGAAGTTTGATGATGTGGTTAGTATAATCTTGAATGAAGAAATTCACAGGAAGAGTACAGAGGAATCATCATCTGGGAATGCTTTGAATGTAGAAAGTAGGGGCAGGCAGAAGGAGAGATCCAAGAGTAAGAGTAATGGGAAATCAAAGTCAAGGGATAACAAATCTAAATCCAGAAGTAAGGGAATTACTTGTTGGAAATGTGGAAAGAAAGGACATGCAAAGAAATATTGTTGGTCAAAGGACAAAGAGAACCAACAACTAGACAAAGGTAAAGAAGATAAATCTTGTTACATCAGAGGTAATGCAAGATGCTCTTATTATTTCTTTAGATAATAGAATTGAATCATGGGTTTTAGATTCAGGAGCTTCTTTCCATGCAACCCCTAATAAGGGTTATTTCAGAAATTATGTCTAGGGAAATTTTGGGCATGTTTATTTAGGTGATGATGAACCTTGTAGTATTACTGGTAAAGGGGAAGTTCATCTAAAATTGCAGAATGGAAATACATGGGTATTGAAAGATGTGAGGCATGTGCCAAGCCTCAAGAGGAATCTTATTTCTGCAGGGCAACTAGGTGAATCTGGTTACATGGTTACGTTTACAGGAGACTCTTGGAAAGTCACCAAGGGTGCTTTTGTTGTGGCAAGAGGTAAGAAGGTAGGACTGTTATATTTATCTACCCGTATTACTGATTCCTTTTCTATATTATCTACTTCAGATTCAAATGCATGCATGTGGCATAACCGGTTGGGCCATATGACTCAAAAAGGAATGCAAATCTTAAAGGCTAAGGGAAAGTTATCATATTTGAAATATTTAGATCTTGATTTCTATGAGCATTGTATCTTTGGAAAGCAAAAGAGAGTGAGATTTCTCAAAGTTGGGGCAACTAAGAAGGAGCAAAAATTGGAGCTTGTACACTCAGATGTGTGGGGACCAGCTCAGGTAGCTTCTCATGGATGATCCCAGTATTATGTTACTTTCATTGATGATGCTACAAGAAAGAAATGGGTTTATTGTATTAAACGTAAATCTGATGTTTTTGAGACTTTTAAAAGATGGAAAGCCCTTGTTGAGAATGAATCAAATTCTAAGTTGAAGTGCCTTAGATTTGACAATGGTGATGAATATTATAGTAAGGTTTTCAATGATTATTGTTTAGTGAATGGGATATGTAGAGAAAGAACGGTTCCAAGAACACCACAGGAGAATGGTGTTGTAGAAAGAATGAACATGACAATCATAGAATGTGCTAGAAGTATGAGGATACATTCTGGATTTCCCTTACAGTTTTGGGCAGAAGCAGTTGATACAACGATTTATTTGATTAACTGTGGTCCTTCAAGTTCACTAGATGGAGGAATACCAAAGGAAGCTTGGACCGGAAAAGAGGTAGATCTTTCTTTTCATAAAGTTTTTGGTTCATAAGCTTTTGTGCATATTGATAAGGAAAATAGAAAAAATTTGGATGCAAAATCCAAGAGATGCACTTTCATTGGTTATGGATATGGTGATTTCGGTTTCCATTTTTGGGATTTAGAGAATTCTAAAATTATTAGGATTCGTGATGTTGAATGGAAAGAAAAGAGAATGTACAGGGATCAAATTTTAGTACCCAAGGATGAACTGGTTGAGAAGATTGTGAATGAAAATGAACTCTCAGATTTAAAATAATTACCGATAGGGTTACACAGTAACCGGTGTCGGTTGACCTCTAACCGACACCGGTTAGAAGAACTGGCATCGGTTACAGAAGGTCCAAACTGGCCTCAGTTAGTAGAATCAACGTCGGTTAGAGGTGACCAGTGGTGGTCACTGTCAAATTTGGATAGGAATGTCTAGGAGGTCCAAATTGAGCCTCTGGTACCCCAAACTCCTGTGAGAAGGTCACAAAGGGTAAGTAAACCTCCAAAAATATTTACACCTTCTCTATTTTATTTATTATTGACTGATAATGGTGAACCAAAGAGCTTTGAAGAAGTAATGAAGGATAAGACTCACGTCCAGTGGGATCATGTCATGGATGAGGAGATGAACTCCTTGGAATAGAACTAGACATGGGATTTGGTTAAGTTGCAAGCATGTAAGAGAACATTGCAGAACAAATGGGTTTACAGGATCAAGGAAGAAGAGGGTGGACAGAAAAGATACAAGGCAAGGCTTGTAGTAAAGGTCTTTGTACAGAAAGCAGGTATTGATTTTGGTGAAATATTTTCTCCTGTTATTAAGATGACATCTATTCGTACTATATTGAGCTTAGTTGCAGTAGAAGAATTGCATTTAGAGCAACTAGATGTGAAGACGGATTTCCTTCATGGTGATTTGGATGAAGAGATTTATATGCAGCAACCGCTTGGGTATGAAGTCAAGGGTAAGGAGAAATTAGTGTGCAGGTTGAAAAAGAGTCTATATGGGCTCAAACAAGCTCTAAGGCAATGGCGCATGAGGTTTGATAGTTTTATGCATGAGCATAGTTACTTGAGATGTGAATCTGACCATTGTGTTTATTTCAAGAAGCTTAAAAATGAGAGCTATATTATTTTGTTACTGTATGTGGATGATATGCTTATTGCAGGATCTAGTATGTAGGACATTGGTGAGCTTAAGAGAAAGCTAGCTCACACATTTTCTATGAAGGATTTAGGAGTTGTAAAAAGAATCCTTGGCATGCAAATACACATAGACAAGAAAAACAATAAATTGTATTTGTCTCAGGAGGATTATATCTACAAGGTGCTAGGAAGGTTCAATATGAAAAATGATAAACCTGTTAGTACACCTATGGCTGGACACTTTAAATTGAGTAAAGATTAGTGTCCATCATCACATGAGGAGGTCAAATACATGACACGAGTGTTATATGCTTCAGCAGTTGAGAGTCTCATGTATGCTATACTTTGTACTAGACCAGACATTGCACAGGTAGTGGGAGTGGTGAGTAGATATATGGCCAATCTAGGTAAAGAGCATTGGAAAGAAGTCCAATGGATACTCAGGTATTTGAAAGGGACATCTAGTATGCAGTTATGCTATGGAGGTTCAGATATTTCTTTATGTGGCTATGTTGATTCAGATATGGGTGGAGATCTGGATGGTAGAAGGAGCACTACTGGATATATTTTCACAGTAGGTGGGACGATAGTTAGGTGGATTTCAAGATTGCAGAAGGTTGTGGCTTTGTCTACTACAGAGGCAGAGTATGTTGTAGCTACAGAGGCTAACAAGGAGATGATATGGATGAATAGGTTCATGGAAGAGTTGGGAAATGAGTAAGGTGATTGTAAACTATTTAGTGATAGTTAGAGTGCAATTCATTTAGCAAAGAACTCGACCTTTCATTCGAGAACAAAATACATTTAGTTGAGGTATCACTTCATACGGCAGGTATTAGAGGATGGACAATTGAATCTGGAAAAGATTCATATGAGAAAGAACCATGCGGATATGCTAATGAAGCCATTAGCAAAGGAAAAGTTGGAGCTACACTCCACTTCTATTGGTCTTCGAGTTTGATACTTGAAGAGGAAGAAACAAAGCTAAGGAAGGATCCAAGAATGATGTTGTATAGGTATGGTGCAGTAATTAATATCCAAGTGGGAGATTGTTGAGTTGTGGAGCTCAATTACTTCAGTTTAGCATGCAATGGAAACTTGCTGGAAAATACAATAACCGACATCGGTTAGGGGGGGAACTGACATCGGTTACCCAGGACCGACATCGGTTAGGTATGACCAACATTAGTCACACAAGGGAGGAACTGGTAGCGGTTAGGTCTAACCGGCGTCGGTTACCTGTGTGAGGATGTTTTAATTAACTCTCGGGAATTAGATCTATTTTTAGCATTAAAGTATATCTATTGATTGTAATTGCATGGCTAAGAGCCCTAAGTCTATAAATGAATATATAAGCATAAAGCTAGGGTTTAGAAGCAAGAGATTTAATAAGAATTAGAAAGAACTTGCAAAAAGTTGGTGAGAGAGAGAATTCTTGGTGATGAAGCAAAATCTTGAAGAAAGAAAGTACTGTACATCTGAGAGGTGTGGAAGATTGTAAATATTCATTGTATATCTTGTCAAAGCTTTGGATAATAGATTGGATTGTTTCTTGGTGGACGTAGTCCACACTGGGAGAACTACGTTAAATCTGGTGTTGATTTATGTCTCTTAGTTTGTATACTTCTTCTGGTAGAATATCCACTTTCATTTGCATGTATGCTTAGACCTGACATTGTCTGTACAACCGGTGTGCTAACCCCAACACCTAAGGCATCATTCTTACACATACACAAGAACTAGATGGAGTCTAATATGTAGTGCAAAACTCGGTTGTAAGCTCACTCTCGGGATGACCGTCGAGGTCAGTCTGACTTTCCATTCTACATTTTCCTTTTTAGGTTTGATGTGGTTTGTGGGTATGTGCAGATGAACTTCTCTTTTGTAGGTTATAGGTACTCTCGAAAATCATAGTGCGAATATCAAGTAATCAACAGAGAACAACTGTGAAACCCTTACGACATAGCGGAAAGTAGATCTTGAGCTCTTACATAGTCACCAATGCCCTGATTTAGTCATCAACGCCCAGGTGCCCCTATTTGGCATTAGTCTCAGGTTCTAGATTTCACAGTGAGAGGTTACGACATTGTTAGCACCATTTTCAACATTTTACCTTGCCCATATCACTTCCTGTCCATTTGGAAATCAACTAAGTTATTTTATCTCCCTCTCTTGCTTAGTGTTTCATACTTTACATGTTATTTTGCTTGTTACATACCATATTTTAGCATTTGTATATCAATAGTTACTCTACAATATTAGATTTAATCCAAATTAAATTAGATCAAAAAGTCAACTCAGAACCTTGGAGGATCATGAAGAAAGTATGATAGTTGAACCTCCATTCATAAATTCATTTTGGATAGAGGCACATCCCTTTGGAGGAACAATGTATGCGAGAGATGAAAATTCTTGTTCTATGATAGATGATCCAGTGCTTGTCAAAGATTCCACCAACCATGAAGATGTTCAAGAGATGAACCCTCCTTCCCCACCTTAGATTCTTCAGGAGGATGACTTTGGGGTAATCATGGATAGTTTTCTTTCCAATTTTGATTATTCAATTAATGTACAAATGTTAAATGATGAAATGGAGAAAATTGAAAAATCCAATTCCCTTCTTAAGACAAATATGGATGAGAAAATTAAACATGATCTCTTTGAGGGGTTGATTTCCCCATCACCACCAAAGGAATGTAATGCTAATCACCACAATGAGTATGGAGTCTTCTCTTTTCTTCACAGAGAAGAATACTCCATAGGAGATGTTCAATAAAGAGTATAAGATTATCCTCATGTTGCATCCCTGATGTTTTATTCTTCCTCATATCATGAGGATGATTTGAAAAACCTTGAACTGAAAGGTGTGCCCTTCCCATGTAGTATGGATCTCTTCTCTCCATTTGAAAATGATGAAAACTAGGTATGCCTGATCTTGCAAAAAGGTAACCCCTGGATGAAAAGAAATATAGATCATGAGGAGGATTTTTCAAATGAGTCTTGGCCATGTGAAGATCAGACTTCCAGCCATCTCCTTGAGACCAAAGGCAAATGTTTTTCAAATTAAGGTGAAAATGACTATGTGGTAGCTTTGAAGGAGGAATCCATGCAAGACATCTTGAAGATTGTGGAAGAAATCAAAGATCCTCAACTCATTCTTGAGATCCTAACCTATGTCACGACTATACAAGACAAGTATGACTTCAGTCATGATCCTTCTTTTGATGCAAAAATGTTCAACATTGAGATAGAACAAACTGAAAAGCTCAATGTTCTCTTTTAAGCCTTGGTGGATGAGAATGAATGTGAAAATGAGTCTCCCGATTTCCCATTCTATGAAGAAGGTTGTATTCATGGTGAATGGAAAGAAAAGAAAATGCTTGAATCTCCTACAGATGTCTTCATTCATGAGGACAATACCTCATCCATGGAAAATGGTATCAAATTTGGTGATGAGTTAATATGCACAGAGATAAATCATTTGGAACAAATGAATGAGAATGCGTCGAAATGTAGTTAGAGCCAACTTGTTCTAATCACCTTTGGATGCCCAGATGATTTTGGAAATGATCCCATGTTGCAACATTCACTCAAAGGCGAGGAATGCCTTTATGTCAAAATCAAAGACTCCATTTACGAAAAAATTTAGTTCTTCACGGCATGAAAAATATATTGTTACACAGACTTGGAAAGTACAAGATTCCGTAGAGTTGGTCAATTCCGTGAGACAAACATTATAATCCACAAAGGTTGAAAGCTATGAGGAAAAGAAATAGACTTTGCAGTGTGTGGAAAAGAAAAGTAAGTGCAGAGTAACAACCACAAAATTTCAAAATTGGATCGAGCTCGCAGGGCATAGTGAATTCCACATAACAAGGATGAAGACTTTGCATCATAGTAGGAGCATTAAATGACTAAGTGTGGGAGTTTTAGAAATCCTCCCAACAAGAAATAGTCATATAGGACATGACAAAGGCCGAGGAATGTGGAAAGCTATTGAACGAATAAGAAGCCATAGATCAAAGAAGAATTATCTAAAATATGTAAAGCGCAAAAATGCATGCATGTTTTGAACCAAACACTCAACCACCTCAACAACCAAAATTTAATGAAGTATGGGCATCATTCTCCTACACTGGCGATCTAATGGCATGTAATTAGAGAAATGTCAGATGCCACTTCTCTCCTTCCCTCTTCTCTTTCCTTCATTCTATAAAGGACAACTCATTCATTTGTAAAGGATCCCTCTTTTGATTGTAACAACACCATCTCAAAATGGTGGTCGATTTCCCATGAGTCTCAGACCTCAAATTTGAGCATATGTGGTGTGTCAAATGCCTTCTAAGCATTTGTATTGGTTTGTGTATCTCTCAGAAATGATTTAATAAATATTGTGGCTCGTTTCCGCCCTTCTCATTGCATTGTTGTCTTTTTGCCTCTCCTTTCATGCATTTTATGTTATGTATGGATTCTTCATTTATGTGTGTTGTTAGCATGTAGAAGGGAATGCTTATTTAAATTTGGTTTGTGGCATGTGTCTTCCCTCTCTGATTTTTGTTTCCTTCCTATTCTTCCCCTCATGGAGAGTAATCACTCTTTTTGTTTTGGAAATATCACCTCCGTTTTAGCTTAGTTTGTTTGTGTTTTTCTCTTTCCCTCCTTTCTCAACCCTAGTCCCATGGATGCTTAGATTAGGATTAGTTACTTGTCTAGTTTAGATAGGAAACAAAATCCGTCCTTCTTCAAAGGATGGTCTCAACAGTTAATTCCCACATTGAGGGACCATCCCATGTTTCATTGAAATGTTGAATCCTTGATTCAACAAGGGTGTGAATTTTAGCAACAACAATTTTGACACGCCCAATGGGACAAATTATTACGAGCTTTACATCATTTCACCAATTTTGATGTGTGTTTGGTGATGTTCTAGCCTTTGAAGGCTTCAAATCAACATATCTTATGACTCCACTAATTCAAATGACCCATTTTATCACTTCATACCGTTTCCTCCATCCTTTCACTCATTTTAATGTCACCACTCTTTCGTGGATCTCCAAAGAGCTTACTCTTTCTCTCATTTTAGTTTTAGTCCCCCCTGTTTGCAGCAGTGGGATGATATGCCTAAGATAGCCCTAAAAAAATTGACCCTCTTTTATGGGAATGGAGGGAGATCTCAACCTTATCGATCATATACAAGATGTATTCAACCATTGTGTCATCCACAAAATCAGAGAAGGAAATGTTTGTCTCAGAATTCTTATCTTATCTTTCAGAGTAAAAGCACAAGATTGGTACCCAAGTTTGGCTCCACGATATATTTCCACATGGGATCATCTAGGAGAACAATTGAGTAACAATTTTAAGGAGGATGCATATGTCATATCTCTCATGGAACATCTCATCACAATACAACAAGCTTCGATGAAGCATATTTCAAACTTTAGCATCGACTTCGCAAAGACCTAACATAGAATTCCTCAAGAATTTAGCCATCAGCTAGGTATGATATTCTTGTACTATTTGAGGGTGTTTGATTCTGATTTGGTTGTATTAATCCAAAATGGGAGGCAACTCAGTTCCTCAAGATTTTGGTATTGTCATGCAAGATGAGAAGTGTCTCATTCAGAATGGATAGTGGAAACCCTTCCCCATTGCTTCCATTCTTCCCTCACCTTGTCAAGTTCTCCAAACCCCTCATGTAACTATGGAAAAACCTAAGGCCCCGCCTCAAATCTAGGAGACCTCTTTGTTTCATAATCATCCATTTATTTCTCAAGAATCTCATCATTCCCAAAACATTTCCTATGCTCTACAGAATTCTCTCCCATCTCCACCCAAGGCATTACACAAATTTTCAAATTCTTTTCATCAAGCTCTAAGGAATTTTGGTATTTCACATGTTATCCTAAGCCTCTATCCAACGGTTAATAAACCAAGTTATCCTGCAATGTTGATAGATTGGGATTTTTGTTACTTTCATGAAGAGGAGGAATTGTAGGGATTAAAACATGTTTTAGAGAAAGATCATTTAGGACTTGGGGATGAAGAGAAAGTGTTTTTCAACACTAATGACATCCACGAGTTTGAGGAAGAAGGTTTTCAAAGTGATCAAGATGTTACAATTGAATGCAATGATCCCCATTGCTCTGCATGTTTAAAACTTGTTGCACTTTTGGAAAATTGTAGTGACACACGAAGACCATATTTGGTTCTTGCATTTAATAAAATGGAAATTCATAGAAACGAGGAAGAAGAAGAGAACGAGAATCCAAGAATGGAAACAAAGTTGTTTGCACAAGAAGAAGCAGAACAAAGTTCAGACCAACTTGCAACATCCATCATGAAGAGGAAAACATCTCTAGCAGCTCCTTTTTTGGAGCTAAATGCATAGAAGATGGGAAAATTCAAAGGATCGGTCCATCCAATCAAAAAAAATTGTATTTCCTATTAGGTATCTGGCTAGTATGGGGCCAAAAACGGAGTTGTCATCAATCATGTTCATTTCAGAACATGAAGAAGAGCTTCAAAGCATCAAAGTTCAATCCATATACCCATCCAAACCAAATGTAGAGAAATAAGAGGAAGTGCATTTTCTTTTCCTAGATGACAATTTGAGCAACAAAGAAGTGCGGGCCATACTTTCACCTCCATCATGTGATTTAGTCGCAAAGCTGATTTCATATGATTTGGTTGTAAAGTTGATTTCGTGTCCGCATGGGGAAGGGTTTACACTAACTCTACAATAAAAATATAAATCCTCCACTTATTTGGCAAGTTTTGGCTTAAGGCTCAATGATTCCTTTTCCTAACTTTGTAGTAGGAGGGACAAGATATTGACAAGTCTTTCCTCTTTGTCCCTCTCCTTCTCCCAACTTTTCTCATGTTGCAAATGAACCTCCAAAAGTTAAGTTGACCTTTATGAGAAATGATTATGGATTGCATAAACATTTAGGGTTTCCTTAATCCAACAATTGTGATAGAACCTAATATGAGGGTGGAAATTGTTTGCTTTACTCGAGGGAAAAGTCTTTTTATACTTTAAAAGTTACCTAGATGTTGTTTTAGTTTACTTAAAGTTGATTAAGTTGTGTAACTTATGATTTTAGGTTAAGTTATTTTTTTAATGTGTGTGTCACACTACTTCATGTAACTTCATGACTGAAACTTTTTTGTATTCGGTTGAGCCAAGCCCATTTTTATACAATGAAATTGAAAATAAAACTAAAATTTGCATGCACAATTTTTTTTACAATAAATTTGAACTTCACAAGTTTTCTTAAATTTATATATTTAAGAGCATTTTGTCTCTTTATATATGTATATATTATTATTTTAACAATCCAAACATAGCCAAAATATTCTCAAAATTTTGAACTTCCAATTAAAACTGATTTTCTTTCAAGAAATAAACTCTTAAAAAATGTAAACTTGCAAATGAACTTAACTTCTCAAACATGGTAGCCATGTTTATATATACATAGTAGAATCACCTTCACATAATAAATAATAAAAGCTCTAAGTCACTCAAAAGAAAATTTCTCTCTATAATGTAAACAAGGCCATGATATGACAAATCCTACTAAAATTGATGCACTTGGGTAAATGAAAAAAACAACATTAGATATGGAATGAAGATGACAATTTACTTTGTAACTTTAAATGGGGTAAGAGAGGAGAGCAGAGGGAAGAGCACAATGTTTTGGGTAACAAAGAAAAATATAACATAGAATCAACTACAAAGCCTTAAATGTATCTCATTGATCATGTCCCCAATGACAAGGAGAACATCACGGGTTCTATATTTTTTAACAATGCAACATGTTATGCAATTTAAATTCATGTTGAAGGTAAATAAAATTAACTTGTTGCAACCATATAGAAAATGGTACTAACTTTTGGCCAGAAGTCACAAAGTCATCCAATCTCAAGGAATTTATTCTCATTTACATGAAACTAATCAAGTTTGTTTCATATATTTGTTATACCATGTCATATTTTTTAGGCTCTTTGTTGTCTTCCTCAGTTGTCTTAATTTCTTATGTTCAGTTTCTTTATATGCATAACAACATTCGATGCCCAAATCTCCCTACTATGTTATTGTGTTTTATAATTCCAAATACATATTTATGTTCTACACTTATCCAATACACCATTTGTTTCATCAAACTGGTGCATACATTCAGTTTGTAACATGCACATTCCTCAATTTTAATAATCTTGTTTAGAGGATAATATTTTATTCAGGTCCATGTTATTTGCCCTTGAGATTAAACTTATTCAGAGTGCTAATCTAAAAGTAGATTTATTTTCCATAAGAAAGAGATTATAAATAATACGTGCTTGAAATCAAATTTTCGTTTAATTAGTTTGGTTCATTCCTACAAGTAGCATTATCAAACACTCCAAAAACATTAGGAGTGACATCTAGTGGTGAATTGTAGAACTTGATTTAGTATTTACCCTGTTTAATTGAAACAAGATGCCAAACTATTCACGGAAAAAATGACATATCAATCCCCAAGTTTTGTGGCATGCCACAAAACCTCTGGTGTAAGGTATTTCTTATGCAAGAGCATAAGTAAAATAATGTAAATAATAGCCTAATAAGCCTTATCTGACATTATAAGTATGTTTTTAGTCATAAGGAGTCATGGGTAAATACTCATTTGGAAGTCTTGAATAAATCATTATACGGTTGTAATAAGGTCATATAAGTACTTTTTGACTTATCATGTAATGAATATATTCCAAAACAAGCTCATCAAGAGGTATGTCTCGTGGGAAGGAGATAATCTAGTGTTTATTATAAAGATAATAAGTGAAACCACTTTTGTAGGAATATCTCCAACATTGAGATGATGATGGGGGATGATTAACATCAAATTCTCATATCAAGAAAGTCAAAAATAACTATGTAAGGAGAGATATGGATCAAGAGAGTATAGTGAAAGGAGAGGATCAACTCATCAAGAGCAGAATAAATAGAAAGGAACATGGGTTTGATAAGTTTGTGTGATTGTGGATTTTTGTGCAAACATGTAATTTTTTAGGAATGAGAATAGAATATTTATGAATTCCTTTACACATTTTTTAACTCCTATCATATGTGTTGATGTTTTTTCAAGGCTTAGAATTCATGTTTTCAACATATTAATGGTTGATTGAACAATATTCCATGCATACTTTGTTTTGGAACTGTAGACTGTACTTCATTTTTGTAGAAAGCTTATTGTTGGGAGAAAACCATGAGTGATCAACCATATAGTCTTGAAGATAAAAGTTATAGGGCCTCAAAACATAATTTTTCCAAGTGTAAGCAAGTCCTGAAACATTGTTATGTTGAAGATATTGATTTTTGAATGCTTGTTGTCCTGAATGTCTAGTCTAGGTTGTAGGAAGAGAAAAAAGACCATGAATTGAGTTGTATTGATGAAAATCTTCTGAAATTTTGGTGAGCATATTTTTGGGGTAATAATAAGAGTAAATAAAAAATTTAAAGTCATTTGGAGGTTTTTTGACCATGCAAAACTTAAAAACTCAAAAGTCTAGGTTGTAGGAAGAGAAAAAATACAATAAATTAAGTTGTATTAATGAAAACCTTTTGAAATTTTGTGAGCATGATTTTGGGGGAATAATAAGAGTAAATCCAAAATTTTAAGTCATTTGGAGGTGTTTTGACCATGAAAAACTTACAAACTCAAACTGCAGACCTGTAGGTGCTATGAAAGTGTGTGTATAAGAAATAAACCCTTCATAACTTGTATAAATCTTGATATCCAAGGACAACATTTCATTTGCGGAAGTTATAGGGAATTATAAAAAGGATGCAAGTGGTTCAAACATTTTCATTGAGTTTTGATAAATTTATGATAGAAATAGTGATATGTGGCAGTCAAGAAGCCTAGATTAGGCCTAATTGAGATCGGTCAAGAGTGAATTGGGTCTATTATACAAGGAGATCTCCTAAATACTTTTAAACACAAGTATAATGGCCAAATGGGTATCTAAACATACCTATATCTTATCTTAATATTCTTAATATCAAATTTTATCCTCAAATTTCTATCCAAGAAGGGCTACTAGGAGAGCATGACAGAGTTGAGGATTTTAATCAAGAACTTCATATAGAAGGTAAAACTTTCTTTCATTGCTTTGGTGAATGAATTTTTAAATGTTTTAAGACCCTCTAAATGAAATGTTTGGCCTAATAGAATAAATTGGATGATTTGAAGCATATTAGCCTAGACATATATTTAGTCTGGAGCTACACTTATGAATGGTCCAGAGCTTCCCATATATTTAGCTCAGAGCTAGCCTTATGAATGGTCCAAAGCTTCCCATATATTTAATCTGGAGCTAGATGTATGAATGGTCTAGAGATTCCCATACATTTAGTCAGGAGCTAGACATTGTATTGGTCTGGAGCTATAAGAAGTTTTAGTCTTGAACAATGCTATTGTCATCAAGTGGTACTAGAGCTAAGATTAGCTCTTAGAAAGATATAAGAACATGTTGAATGGTTGATAAAGTCCTTGAGAATTCAAATTTAATGTTTTTTTCAATTTGTAAAATTAGAATTTTTAGAGTTTTGTTCAATTTATGATGTGCTTTGTTGATTATTTCAATTGGAATAATAATTTCATAAATCCTAAGGTGAACTAAGCAGAGTGTTGAATGAAATCAAATATATCTCCCATCCATGAAAGTGTGAAGTGGTTGTTGTAGAAGAAGTTATTTCCCTTTATGAAAATTGTAGAGAATAAGCTCATGGTAGCTTGCATGTATAAGCTCTTTGAAGCATGAGGAAGAAGAGTTTTTGGAACTCAAGAAGATATAGTCAAAAGACTAGGTGCAAAAGACCTCGGTGAGACTAGAGAAAAAAAAGGTAATAAAATGAGGGCAAGAAAATGAAGAAATAGATGAAGAGGAAGGATTTAGAGTTTAAAAAATAAAAGAATGAGTTGAGTTAGAAGTTGGAAAAGTTAGAGCTCGTGATGGAGCAAATGGGAGAGGAAGAAACCATATGGTATAGTTGGAAGCTGAAAAGAAAGGTCAAGTGGCCTACATGGATACCCATAAAGAAGCAAAGAAGGATTGTTAAGAGAGAGAGAGAGGGTGAAAGGAAAAAAATGTTTCTATGCAAGCAACTTAAGAAGGAGATGAGGAAGTATCAAATGAGTGTGAAGTACTTTGAAGAGAAAGTGGATGTTAAAGAAGTCGTGTTTGAAGAGAAGACAAATCAAGGGGCTGAAGGGCCTCAATGTTTTTCATCTAACATTTCTTTTGATGTTGTGAATACATGTGTAAAACTTTGTGAAAATGAAATGCATGAACTATTCAATAAGCTCATTGATGAAGAACCTAATGAAGAATTTGAAGAAGTGTCTACTTTGACACCTATTGAAGAAAACTACAAAGAACAAGCTCATGACAGAGCTTATGATCAGTTTATACAATAGAATGAAGGATGGAGAACATTTGATGAAGAAGAATATGAACCTGATAGAGAATTATCAAGGAAGGAGATACTTCTTTGTTCCATGAAGGAACAAGCACAAAATGAAGCTAAAAGAGAGGAAATTATCATAATTCCTTATGAAGCTAAAAGAGAGGAAATTATCATAATTCCTTATGATGAAGACTATATAAATCTAGAATTGGGAGAGTGTTTGACATCAAATGTTGCATTTGTCTATGTTAGTTCAGATAAATTAGAAGTTGAGATAGCAGCCTAGAACATGTTATAAACAATGGAGCAACATTGGAAGAAGAGGACAAATTATGTCCAAAAACAAAGATTGAGAAGCTCATGGAATTTGAAAAGAATTGTGAACTAAATGGACAAGTATGGTGGCAAGAAGAACATGATGAGACTCAAAAGTCTCAATGTTTTTCATCTGATATTTCATTGGATTGTTTATGTGCATGTGTGATAGTTAAAGAGGTGAAAGTTATAAAGAAGAAGGCTCTTGAAAAGGCTTAAGTCAAGAAGGTACAAGATGATATCCTCGTGTTGGAGGGTAAATCTACAAAGAAGAAGATAATGAATTGGAGGAGGAGAAAGAAGAGATACAAGTGTGGATCCAAGGAACATGCACATATGTATGAGAAGCTAACTAAAGAAGACAATCAAACAAATAACATCCATGGAAATAGGGCAGAAGAAAAAAGCTCATGAGCAGGAGCTCATGAAAAATTTTAAGCCCGAAAGTTTGATGCAGGAGCATCAATACAATAATGTAAATAATATCATAACAAACTTTATATGACATTATAAGTATGCTTTCGGTCATAAGGAGGAGTCATGGGTAAATACTCATTTGAAATTCTTGAATAAATCATTGTAAGGTTATAATAAGGTCATATAAGTACTTTTCTCCTTATCATGTAATGCATATAATCCAAAACAACCTCATCAAGAGGTATGGCACGTGGGAAGCAAATAATCTAGTGTTTTTTATACAGATAATAATTGAAACCACCTTTATAGGAATATCTCCAACATTAAGATATAGTTGAGATATTGACGGAAGATGATTAAGATCAAATCCTCATATCAAGGAAGTAAAAAACAACTATTTAAGGAGAGATATGGATCAAGAGAGTATAGTGAAAGGAAAGGATCAACTCATCAAGAGAAGAAGAAATATAAAGTAACATGGGTTTGATCGGTTTGTGTGAATGTGAATTTTTGTGCAAGCACGTAAGTTTTTATGAATGAGAATTGAAGATTTCTGAATTCCTTCACACAATTTTTAACTCCTATCATATGTGTTGATGTTTGTCAAGGCTTAAAATTTATGCCTTCAACATATTAATGGTTAATTAAACAATATTCCATGCATACTTTATTTTGGAACTGTAGAATGTCTTATAAAAAAAAGTAGCACCCTGGGATATTGCTTTGTAGATCCCTACTTTTTGCTAACGTGGGACCATCTCTCAAGTTGTGGGACTTGCTACTTGAGATGGACCTTTGGAGAAGGACGACTTCCTCTACTTAAATCTAATGCTAAACTACTCCTAGAAGGGAAAATGTAGCTAGCTAATCCTGATCTAACAATGCCAAGAGAATAGGGAGAGAGAGAGAGAGGGTTAGAAAGATGCATGAGAATGAAATCCTAAGCGAAAGAGGTGATAGCACCAAGAAAAGGGTGTGAAATATACTGTTAAGAGAGAGTAGAGAAGGAAATTGGATTTGAGAGAGGCCAAAATAGATGTGACACAGTACCAAGTCTTCATTCACCACCAAATCTCCATGAAACACAATCAACAAAAAACCTGCAAATGAGAAATACATGCACATAATAGAACAACAATAATGGAGAGGAAAGGGAATGCATGAAAACATGAGCAAGGGTTGAGAGAACACCACAATACACAAATTTTATTGCTTCATAATGTTGCACAGTCCATTACATCTAAAAAATAGAGGCACAAGATCATTTGACAAGCCCATGTGAAGGCTTGCAACTCATAGACATTGAGAAAACAATTGGATAGAGTTTCCCCATATCCTAGAATATCCCATCCCTCTCAAAATGAAAAGTTTTTACAATATATAGAAATGAATGAGAGAAGAGAGAGAAAGAATCCTGAAATTCTGTTCCGACCCACCAACAACATTCATTAATTCATCTAAAAAAGGCATGGACACCTTTGAATATCCATTCCCTAATGTACTTTAGCTTGTGGAAGAATAAAATGGCCTCCATGGCTTCATTAATGCTCTTTTACCCACCTGGAAGTGTTTGTTTGATTTGAAGAAGTTTTCCTTGTTTTTCTCCGACCTACTCTCACCAAACTTCTGATTTCTTGATTCCACGATGAAGTACTCTGAATTCCAAATCTAGTGAGTATAATTTTTTCCCATTTGGTGCACGTGGACAAAAGTTATGCGGATGCGGGTTTGGGGATGTCGTTTTTCCCAAAACCCAGTTTTTTGGTCTTGTTCCTCATTTTAATCCACAATCCGCATTATATTTAATCCCCTTTTCCTTTGATTTCGGCTATTACGAGTATCCAAGGAACTCGTGGAAGAGGTCTTGAGGGTTGTCAGGGTATGATTTGGCCACATTGTCCGCATATATCAACCGCCCCGCCTCCTCTAATTTTTGGATGTCTTGTCTCTGCGAGGAACTTGTTCCCCACGACCCTTTGTGCTTCGCGGGCCCATCTGACCTGCACGCCACTACCCACACCGTTGTCCAAGTCATTGCACCTCCCTCGACATTTTGGGGAATTCACGCCCCTCGGCCCTCCGTTCTACCTGTGCCATTTGGGCCCGCAAACACCAATCCACCTGCACCTAACGTGACCCCAGGCCTTCCTTTGCAAATCGACTGCTAAGGCCCTGTGGGGAACCCCGACCCCTAACCCCCAACCTGCCGCATCTTCGTAATATAAAGGCCTCTTTGTATTTCAACAAAGGGTAGGGAACCTTAGTTCCACCCGACCATGTTCTATTTGACCCCCCATCATCCGTAATACATTAAAAAACCATTTTTACATTTTTTTTCTCAAAATTTTCTACATTTTTACCAACTCCTTAGATTTTTCTTGAATAAGGGAGTTGGAGAAAAAGCAAGAAGTGCCCCCAAAGCCAATTTTTCTAGTTTTATCCATTCTTTGTTCAAATTTGGCTTAAGTGTTGGGTTTAGAAGCCTGTAGAAGAAGGAAAATTGCACAAAAATGACTCCAAATGTCTCCAAACATGAAAATACATGAAAATCACCATATTCATCCTTGAAGCTTCATCAACTAGCCCAAGTCCAATGTTTCCCAAGTTGTCCATTTTTTCCACAGGGTAAAAATGGATAACAGATTGAACCTCATTTTGTCTAGAAATCTTATTGCTGGGAGAAATACATGCATGATCAACCATAGGTTCTTAAAGATAATGTTAGAGGGCCTAAAAAAAACATTTCCAAGTGGAAGCAAGTCTTGAAATGTTGTTATCTTGAAGATATTGATTTTTGAATGCTTGTTGTCCTTATTGCCTAGTCTAGGTTACAAGAAGAGAAAAAGGCCATAACTTGAGTTGTATTAATGAAAACCTTCTGAAATTTTGTGAGAATATTTTTGGGGGAATAATAAGAATAAATCCAAAATTTTAAGTCATTTAGAGGTGGTGTTTTGACCATGCAAAACTTAAAAAATCAAACTGCATAATTGTAGGTGTTAAGAAAGTTTGTGTCAAAGAAGTAAATCCTTCATAACTTATATAAATCTTGATATCCAAGGCTAAAAATTGGTTTGTGGAAATTGTAGGGGATTTTAAAAAGGATACAAGTGGTTTAAAGAGTTTTCATTGAGTTTTGATAAAGTTATGAAAGAAACAATGATATGTGGTAGTCAATAAGCCAAAATTAGGCCTAATTGAGACCAGTCAAGAGTGAATTGGGTCTATTGTACAAGGAGATCTTCTAAATCCTTTCACATACAAGTATAATTGCCAAATGGGTATCTAAAAATACATATATCTTAGCTTAGTATTCTCGATATCAAATTTTATCCTCAAATTTCTATCCAAGCAGGGCTACTCGGAGAATAGGACAGAGTTGAAGATTTTGATCAAGAACTCCATATACAAGGTATAAAAGTCTTTTTCATTGCTTTGGTGGATGAATTTGTAAATGTTTAAAGATCCTCCAAATGAAATGTTTGGCCTAATAGAATAATTTGGATGATTTGAAGCATATTAGCCTAGACATATATTTAGTCTGGAGCTAGACTTATGAATGGTTCAGAGATTTCCATATATTTAGTCTGGAGCTAGACTTATGAATGGTCTAGAGCTTCTCATATATTTAGTAACGAGCTAGACTTATGAATGGTTCAGAGCTTCCCATATATTTAGTAACGAGCTAGACTTATGAATGCTATTGCCATCAATTTCCCATCTACCTTGCAAAAAATAGGTACATTTTCAAACAGATTAACACTAGTGTCTCTTCTCTGCCATGCTCTCCTCTATTCATCACCACACATAAATCAATACATTTTTCTAAAATGGATTTCATGGCCGTTGATCTTCGGCTGTTTATATACAAGAAGACGATACAGATTCTGCCAAATCCCGTCATAATTGTTATTACAGTTGGGAATTATATTTAAATATATAACGAAGTTGTGGAAATTTAGTGTTTTTGGTGTGATGCAGATAAATGCCGCAATGGTTCGTTAGGAAGGTGTGACAGTGAATGAAAATGATATACTTTCATACTGCAATTTTTTTACGACGTTCTACATTCTGAATAAATTTTTTGTGATTCAGTACTTTTCTTAGCACTTTTCTTAAAAAACTATTAATATTTAGATTGTGGCTAAAAATATATATGAAGTCCAATTAAGCACATTTGATGTTATCTTTATCCATCCTTTAACATTTTTATAAACCAAATCATTCATGTGCCATCCATTGAAAGCAGTGATTATTATCTTGCATATATGTGCCAAGTGAAATTAGTAATTTTTACACTGGTAGCGAGGGGAGGGCGTGTAAGTTACTTTTATGTGATAATGTCTGTTAAAGGTTAACGATTGGCATATGCGATTGTGAAAAAATAGAATGTATTGAAGAATGGGTGAATGCAATGGCACACTTAAGAAATATAAGAGGAAAATTAATTTTAAAATGAATAATGGAAAGTGATATTCTAATATGGTAAGATATCATGAAGAATCTAAGAATGATAGGGCCCTCTTAGTGAGTTCAACTTTGTTGCTCTTAAGAACTATTTATGATATTTAAGATGGTGAAGAAGTGTGTGATATGTGTCAAGTCGTGTGAGTCATTAAGTTAGCTATACTTTATTATTTTAATATATAAATTTAGAAGATGGCCACAAGGCATCTTCTTATTAAATTAAGATTTATCGATCTCTTCACGAATATTTTTGTTGGCTTCATTTTTAAGAAAATTAAGGAACATTAATAGAAAACTTAAAAGAACAGATTCTTTCAATATCAATATCCAATCGATGGAGGGAGCCATAATTATTGCATATCAACAAGATTTGCACCCTTACTTAACAAGTTGCACATGAAGATTGGAATGTCAAGTGTGGATACTTATTTTTACCAAAGAATAATCTCTTATACATTAAATCTTATGCAATACAATGATAACATGAAAACTTAAAGAGAAAGAACTGACTTATCACAAACTCTACAAGTATAAATAAGTGAGGAATTGTTCCTTTGACATGGAGATGAAAACTCTTATGAGATATTAACAATATTGACTTCCTCTTAAATTATTTTTCTCTATTGTACCTAATTTGTAAAAATGGGTACCCCTTAACCAATACAAATTTCATGTTCAAGCTAAATTCAATTAGCTCTATTATTACGCCTAAGGTGTTTTTCCAAATGAGAATAAGGGGGCCAAGGCTTGCGAAATATTACAAGGTGCAAAAATCTGACAAATGTGCTAAAGGTCAAACGTCCATGTCCAAAAGAATCCTTACCCTCCACATTGTAGTTGTTCGTTACCTCCACGTAGCTTCCACACCATTGTTGCTTGGATCACTAGACATTGTATTTATCCACATGGGGAGTTTATACAACCAAATGATTCCCATGCACTCTACAGGAATATAACATTTGTTGGGCCTTCCTCACGAGGGGTTCACCTAGTAAACTATGGTATAACACGTGTGTTTGGAGGGTATTAAAGAATACCCTTGATTGTAATTTTTACATCTACTTATTTAATTGATAACACCCCCTCCCGTTATATTATTAAAAAGAAAATACCCCCTATTTTTTCCATGTACCTCACTTACCCATTTTTCCATTACAATTTTATTTACCCTCTTTTATCTCTACCCCTATATGTCAAATAGAATATATATCATCTTTCTCATTCACATATTAGTTTTATAATACATATTTTCTATAGAAAGTGGGTTTGAAGACATTCAAGACCTATTACCAATTACCTTAATGTTATTCTTTAATAATTTATCATTTTTCAAGTAATTAAGATGGTGAAACAATATTATTTAAGATGAAAAGAATACTCAATCTTAGTTACTGAAAAAATCGGATGTTCCCTTTGCATCTCAATATTTCCTAATTAATAATCTTCTAATTGAGATTTCCTTAGTCAATAAGAGACTATAATTTAATTTTGTGACCACACTCCTCTTGCACTTTTTAAGTCTTTCAAACATACAACGGTAGATAAATTGGGAAGATTATCAAGTATAATTGCTTAGATAAGTCTATTTTTATATTAGCACTTATCAATTATTAGTCAAGGACTCTTTATTATTATATGTCTGTATAAATACCCAATTTAAAAAAAAAAACTCATTTACATATAAAATAAAATAAAATATTTTCAATGGATGTAAACTCATTTACACAAAGCATTTAATTTAATTTAATACATGAAATTAGAATGAATGAGGATAATGCCAAGTCATTGATTCAAAGTCATTGTTGAATTCATAATAAAAGAAAACCTCAAATGAGATATATTACATGCAACACAACTAACTAAATTGAAATATGGCTTAGCAAAAGTAAGGGAACAATTAAAATAAATCAAGTTCCGTGAAGAATTATCCATTTGCATACACAAAATGAACTAGTTCATATCATGACAAGTTGACGTAACATGCCCAAAAAAAGAATCTTGAGATTCCAAAAAATAAGCTTAATGTTCTTTTCATTAGTTCAAAATATTTATAAATTCATACAACTAGATAAATAAATGTTTTCTCAATAAGTGGATCAATATTAGTTCACAAAAACTATCACTATTGAGTTTGAATTTACATCTATTGCCTCTTAGAATCATTTTACAATGGAATCTTTATTTGGAATGTATGTGTTCTTAATTATTAACGGTTCATTAGAGGCCATCTCTTAGCAACATGAATGGACTCTTATTGTCTTTTGGAATACCGTTAACGTTGAGAAAGTCTTTATTGGAGATAGTAGTTAGCGAGCCTCCCACTGGCACTCATAGTCTTGAGATGATGATGGTCACCAATAGAGTTTCCTCTGCAATTAAAACATCTTCCCAACTTTGGTTGCATAACCTTTAATAAGTTTTGAATCCTGTGAATCCCTGTAGTTGTATTATTGTGAGCCTGTGTTGAATTCAAAATTGCATATAGGTAAACAATTGCACAGGGGAAACTGTATTTATTAAAAAAAAAGATAGTAAACTTAAACATACATTGAAGAGAAACTTTTAATGTTCACCATTGTTGTGTGTTTTGCAACAACAAATAGGGGTCCAAAAAGATCATCCTTGGACTGGTGCAAGAGAATGACTATAACATCGGATGCAACAATTTAGGAATGGTACATAGAAATCCCAACATTGAGGAAGAAATGGTGTCCATACTTCAGATTGCATTGGCTTGTGCCCTTGAGGAAACAGATGAAAGGCCTACTGCATAGCTATACTATACAAGTAAAACATGAGGTTATAATTGCTTCATATGCCATACAATTACTATACAGTTGTACTATACAAGTAGGGGGATCACTACACAGTTGCATATATAGGTACTATCGCTGCATATACAGGTACTATCACTGCATACACAACAATATATACGGGTACACAACTGCATATATAGGGGGATCTAAGGAGTTTAGTATAAAGACAACAATGCTATATAGAGAAGATGTTATAATTTCCCACTAAATTGTTTTATCTAATAGCATTTTACTTTCAAGGCCGAGTTATGAAAACCTTATTTGAAATAGGTTATCACAAACTTAACACATAAAAGTATTCAAGGTATGTTCAAACATGAATACGTGGAAAAATGATGCTTCTTTGTTAACACAATACACCCAAATAGAACTGAGGCTTACTATCCATGGAGACAACAGTCAATTTAGGAAGCATAACAAGATCATGTAACAACTTATCAAATGTAACTAAGTTATTATAGGGGTCTGATAAAACTGATTGCATTCTCCTCTCAAATCAAGTTTAGAACAAGTATGAATTATTCAAACATTATTTGGATGTCAGTGTCACACATTTGGACAACTCAAGAAGAGATACTTCAAAACAATGTTCTTTTCATATATAATTTAGGTAATTTGATAGAAGTACATAATGACTACATCCAACTGAGTCTAATGCAACAATCATCATGTTTTTTGGAAACATCTGAAATTACACAAGATCTCAAAAATAATAACACTGAAACACAATATTCAACAATACATCATGTTGCAGCAGAAATCTAAAAGCACAAAGTTTAGGAGACTTATTCCATCTCTTTTCCATGTTCAAAGACTCATACAAAACCATGATGAATAAGGCCGTCTATAACATGATCAAGTCACCTTCAAGCTGAGGGAAGACTGTATATAACAAATTCCACTTTCTTTCCAATATGAAACCCAAAAACTTGATAGATTACAAAAGTGCACCAAGCTTACTTCTTACAGTCTACGTTGCTTAATAGCTACAACATTGCATAGATGTTGCCCACAAAAGTGTAATATCTTAATCATGCCTGCCAGCCACAGAAAACTCCTGTTTTTATTCTTCAAAGCAATGGAAAATATACAAAGATTGCAGCGATTATTGTAATACCTAGTGATTTCTTACTTATTTTTAGATAAAATCACGTATCAAATAACTATATTACGAGTTTCAGATATTTCTGTAGTTTCAAGGAGAGGGAGGATGTTGCAATAACCTATAAAATCTAAAATTGCATCGTCTTCAGATGGTATCATCAAGCACCATTTTCATTAATATATGAACCTTTCACTGCAACACATACCAAAAAATATAAAATTAATGTTATAGGGTTACAAATGAATCGATAAATTATAAAAATTAAAATTAACAAAGATTTGTAAATCATTTATAATAAAAATACATTCGAAGAAGGAAGATAAAATAATTTTAAAACTACACCTTGTTTAAGTTTTTTATAAAATCTTAAAAAATAATGTAATCGCTATCTTCCAATTTGTATGTATTGCTCCTAAAATCATATGATAAGTTGGCATCCGCGATGATAGATTCAAGTTGTACAAAAAGATGGTCTGTAGAATCATACTTGTATATGTGTTTCCCCTTTATTTTACCGTACCAACAAAGTTGAAGTTCAATTCATTCTTGTCTATCCAAAAGATCAATGTCATTATGGTAATCAAACACTTTATTACCATCATTTTCCCATATTCTTTGAACCCTTCCAATGTACCGTGTTTCACATGAAACACCATGATTTGTACTTTGAGAAACCCCTTTTCTTGTAGTACGTTCAGCTATGGATATAGAATCAATGTCAAACAAAACCCCACAATCTAACCCAATGCCAAAGCTAGCTGAAACACCCTTTCTTGGTGCTCTCTCATCTCGTCTAAAGTACACCCCATTTCTCACTTTGGTCAGCCTATCCTTGGATAATGTTGGATTTCCATTCAATTGACTAACCAAACATGATTTATACATATCCTTACCATTGAGATCAACAACTAGTTTAATGGATGCACTTTCATTATCCTCAATGGAATCTAATATTTCATCCAACTCATGCCTCCACTCATTTTCCATTGTTTGAAATTCACTTCCATCAACTACCATCAATGATGAAGGTTGGAATATAGAGATAGAATGCTCTAGAAGAGAGTCGTGAAGTACTTCATCCACAACTTGAAATTTTGGATAATTTTGATCCTCTTTCCATGGTTTAAGCCACCAATTTTGATACTCGAGAAAGAAAAGAAGACGTGCAAAAGTACGAATAAAATTTATATTGAAAATGTTAATGAAGTATTGTAAAGTTACCATGTCCCTCCAAGTCTTGAAGCCCCCCCTAAAAATACCCAATGTCCAACACTATATATAACACCCAAATGCCATACTTTCATAATAAAGTATGAAAGCCCCATCTTAATAAAAAGTCTTGAATGCCATACCCTTTCTATAAAGCATTAATGCTCCTTTTTAAAAAAAGTCTTGAAAGCTACTTGTTGAGCAAAATTCATGAACGTCCACCCTCTAAATGTAGACTGACATATTAGTATTGTTATGGTTATCAATGTCATTACATATTTTAGTTTGTAATAACTCTTTTTGGTTATGTTCAGGTGTTAATGGTTGTGGATTGACAACCGCAAGTCATTTGTCTTATAAATGGAAGGATACATGTTGGGGAAGGGGCACTTGTATCAGGTCCTCCCTGGATTGTACAAATTGTTTCAAGACTTATTATTTATGAATACAAGCTGCTATTGTTCGGGTACTTTTCTCTAATATAGTATGCTTTGCCCTAATTTAGTATGCTATGCAACTAGTGTTTTGTGTACATTGTTATTGATAAGTCTAGTATCTTAGTAGACTATATCTACACTACAACACAAACATAACAAAGGGGTAAACCTAAAATGGCTAAACTGTGAATCATAAAAACTAGTTGTCCGGTAAAATGTCATGATACATGTCCTGCTAATTATCATAGGTGGGAGTGGGACCCATACAAGCCATGTGAGCAGGAAAGTTCAACACCATCAAGTGATATAAGTGTAAAGATCAAACATGTTATTAGGAGGCCAATGTTCTTTGCCACAATTCCCTCATACGAGCTCGAATTTTAGGGTTGTCAGAACTAATACAAAGCTTATTCAGACGGCTATCTAATGAGCAAAATATGATCAGGATAAAAAAATAGATGGTATCATTTCAAAATTCCCAACAAACATGTTCCTTATTGTCCACTCAAGTCTCAAGCTATATTTTGTCACTTAGAAAATTGAAAAAGGGGCATAAATATAAATTACATAATAGTTCTGTGGTAAAATGTGGATGTAAAAGCCAAAAGTGATTTATCTCAAGAGTCACATGCAACTTTCCGAAGGATAAGCTTTGTAAGCGGTCTCAAAAATTAGTTACCGAACTAGTTATGTAAATACTTTTCCTCTTGTATGAAATGAAAAATGAATGGAAAACGGATTCCTTCCACCCCTATTTTTGCTTACAAATTATTCTTGTTTCATGGTGATTTTGTTCAATATCTCTGCTTACTTTTGGACATCACAGATGATGCATGGTGTAATAATTCCTTTTATGAAAATACATGTAATGAATTTATGGAGTAAGCTATATCTTTCATAGGTTGTTGCATGCTTTTCCTTGTGAATCACAATTAAACTGTTAGCTAGGATCTAGAGGTTATATGAGGCTTTAGGTTTAGTTTGGGCATCTTGAAGCTTCAAGCAACTGTGTTACCTGCCTCTAGTTGCCGATTAAAATGGTGACAGTCCATCCAAGTTTACAACAAGCTCCAACAAAACTATGCGTTTCTCGTGGTTTCCAAGTGAACTTTGTTTTACTCATTTTAAGACAAAGTGGGGTTTGAATTCTGTCTAAAATTCCAATTCACAAGGATAATTAGAAGTATAGTCTTTGTTGACATAAATCGAATGCAAGTACACCGAATTATAAGATTGTCGACCCTGGACAGAGCTGAGACTACACAAAAGAGAATATCCAATATACTTAAACAAATTATTGTATTATATCCATACAAAGAAAAAGAAGGGGCTGCTAGATTCCCCACATAAACATCCACAGTATTTTGACCACAAATATTTCCTACCTTATTACAACCTGTCATATGCTACTTTTCTCTATCTCCTACTTACTTTTCTCTATTTTCCTCTGGTATAGTTCATCATACTCCATGGTATCATGATTATCATTGAAAGGTGTATTGAAGTCCCTTATGGACCTTTAGTGGTGAAAAGCCTTGAAAGTTTTATTCATGCTTCATGGAGCTATTGGTTCATATGACTAGGATGAAGAAATTACATGCACCTACAAGCAAGGGGTGTACTTAGAGACAATGTATGATGTTTCGATAAGGGATAAACATGGATTTACATAAATGTTGATTAGTTTCAGTCTAATGGGAGCATGTACATAAAATGTGAAGTGTCATTTAAGTAAACATGTGACCTTGACTTTCTCAGAGACATTAGTAGGTTCAAGAATCAAACTACTCAGAATTGTGAGTCTCTTGATGAATGGATAACAAGGTTGAAGTGCCATTACTGAGTCTAACATATTTGTTTCAGTCTAAATCATGTAGCAAGATCTCTGTAGAGGATTCTAAATAGCTTCAAGGTGTGAACTTGTATAGAATGAGGTCATTATCTCAAGTGTGAAGAGGTTCAAGTGAGCTCATAAGATAGAGGGTGTTAGGTCTGAGAAAACATACTCCGATGCTCCTCATCAAGGTACAATGACTCTACATGCATCTCAGTCCATCTCAGTTCATTGTAAAGAAAAGTATGCTACAACTCTAGTATAGAAGGGCTCATGATCAGGTATGAAGTTGTCGATTTTTTGTGCTATAAGGTTTGTGATAGGGTGCAAAATCATGTATCAATGCTCTTATGTATCTGAGATTGTAATTTCTCACCTTTAAAGAACTTCATAATGTGTTTCTGAGATTGAAAACAAATCTCCATAGTTCATCAAATAGTTTAGGGTCTATAATGAAGTCAGGGTGTCATGCATCAACTTGAGAAAGTGCCTCAAAGCAAGTCTAATTATTGTAAGTGGCTTTACAATGCAAAATGTGTGTCTAGTTGACCCTATAGGTATGAGTGGTCATTAAAAGTATGATAAGTAGGAAAGAAGCTTAAAAAAAGGTATACATGGTTTGGAATCAATGTGAACTAAGGTTGTGTGTGTTCTTCACAGATCTCAGAAGGTTGAATGTCTATTGATACCATAAGTGAATGGTGAGTGCAAGTGGACTATAATTAAAATTCATACAGTGATACTAAAATAAAGTATAAGGATTGTGAAAATACAGTGTGTCGAAACTCATGACATCATATGAAGTTATCAAAGAACAAGAATATTAAAAGCTAGTTCAAATGTTGACAATGCACAACTTGAGTGAGGAGTAAAATAACATGAAAAGAATGGTAAGATGTTATCCATTATTGGAACATAGTGTTAAGAAGTCTAAATCCATGATAAGATCAAAGCATGATCATGGGTTATCATACAACATGAAACTCATAGCAAAGGTAAGTCTACCTCAACACCTTGAAATGTACAGTCACAGTTGGTTCAAGCACTCAGATGAAATTGTATGACTGTGATAAAAGAAAAGACAATTTAGATGTCAGAAAAGAGTCTCAAGGTCAGGGAAGTGTTTGTTTGATCTCTCATGGGATTACAATGGTGATCACTAGATCATTCAAGGTAAGAATGAGGTGTTTACTCCTTGATCATGTTTACAATGGTATGTATTGGGGTTTCTCAGTTGAATGTGACAGTTTTGTATTCATCCATTTTTCTCAGTCCTAACTAGTTACCTTAAATTGGAGCCTCCACTCATTTCAAGCATTCATATTCTTCTAAAATGGGATAAATGTCCTTTCTATGTGCACAAGCATGTTCCCTAACCAATCATGGTTATGTCACAAGTTCATATTCAATCTCTAACTCCCTTATTCACATATTATTCGAATTGTACCAAGAAGAGTTCACACCTTACCTTCCTAAGGCCATCTCAGTCTTATCTGGACTATGAAAATCCATGCCATCAAAATAGAGTATGAATACAATGCAAATTTTGAGATAAGTATGTGCAAATAAGCACCTACAGTTTCATCATTGAATCCACCATATAAGATAAGTTAGAAACATATAAACTCTTGCTATAACAAAAAAATAAAAGATATACACACATCAAATCAGAGATCTACTTCCATTTTGAACTGTGAAATAGTTTTGAGAGTCATCCCCCACACACAAAAACAAAGTATCCTCTGCAAATATT
This sequence comes from Taxus chinensis, assembly GCA_019776745.2. Classification (NCBI taxonomy): domain Eukaryota; kingdom Viridiplantae; phylum Streptophyta; class Pinopsida; order Cupressales; family Taxaceae; genus Taxus; species Taxus chinensis. Next base: position 98,195,775 of record CM034150.1, read on the forward strand.
CATATATCATTACAAAAATCCCTTCTTCCAAGAATTAATATTTTGGATGCCAAGACTGAGTGTATCTTTCATAATATCATGAATCAATATGCAAAGAGAAGAAATACTGGAATTTGACCTACACCAATATCTGTTGCATGTATTTATTAATTATTGCCACAATCTGGTTGATCTACAAACCTCTTTTACTTTCTTTTCCTCTTACACCTCTTCCTACTTCCTAGTACATAATTTTGCTTGATTGAAACTCGTAATCGCCAATGACAGATCCCGACCTAAGGCAAACTCAAGCTGCAGTGTTGGGTTTGCTGAAATTTACATGCATCTGGCCCATGCATTCTTTCATAGCAATGAGATAATATTCAACATCCACACAATCATACAAAAACAAGGATAACACTTTGCTACGTACAAAGGCACAGGTTTAAGGCAACTCTATTAGCACTACAACTCATTTATTATGTGAGAATTGGCATAGATGTTATGAATCACATTATATGCCTACACTCACATAAATATTGGACTTCTATGCACATAATTATTGTGCAATGCAATTCCAATTGAGAACTGCAAAATTTAAGTGATGAATAAGTAGCCTTACTAAATCCTTAGGCTGGGTATTGTAGTTTGCATGTCACTAAACCTTTTATGGCAATTCTCGAACATCACCACTTGAAATTCATTACCAATTGGCAATATCTGATTAAGATTTGGGATTTGTAATAAATGGCTTCAATTAACTTCATCATATCCATCATAAAAACCCATCATCATGGGTGGCCACAAACACTCCCTTTGAATAGTCTAAAAGGAACTAGCTCCAAGCATGGGTTGTCATCATTGTTCCCTTTGAAGAGAATTTGAATGGAACCATCTCCATGTTTGAGAGAGATTAGGATGGATGCAGTCTGTAGAGGCAGTCGTTGTCTTCTCCATGGGGAGTCAAGAAAGAACCTTATTGAACTGAGCCACAACATTTTTGCAAAGTCTGTTACATCCCCAATTATTTTTAAAAACTTAAAAGTTACATTAGTAGGAAAGGGTTCATCCATCATACACAGATTATGCATTAATATATTTTTCTTAGTGACATGGTACATCATTTACACAACATAATTATTGCATTAAAGTTCAACAAGGATCAATTATGATATAGATATCTTGCATGGAAAAATCCTTTTTTCAATTGATAACAATAAATAGACCCTAATGTCTGAATAATGGCCAAAAGATGACCATATTAGTATAATAATACATTTAAGAATGCTAAGGCTAGATAATTTGATGTTGGTCAAAACCATTGCTAAAACCAGCATATGTAAATATTGGTTTGACAGGTACAATTGTGAATATGCATGAACCTTGTTTTTTAATGTCAAAAATAAGAATGAGTGGATGAAGTGCATGTTAAATATAATACAACGATGAATATAACTGGGGAACATGTGAATTTATCAGGAGGAAATGAACCAGATGGATGCAAATAGGATCATAGGAAAAGTGGTAAGGCTAAAGGTTTAGTTGAAAAGCACAATGCTAGGTTTATTGAAAAAGGCTTCCTTTAAAAAGTGGGTTTTGACTATGGGGAAACCTTTACTTCCGAAACTAAGTGACTAGAATTAATATTTGTTCTAACTATAGCTACTCAGTTTATATAAGAAATTTCAAGGCAAAATGTATTCATTCGTTGCTCCAATTTGTAAGCCTAGCTAACCTCTGCCTGTAGAACACATTCTAGCCCAAGAGGATGAATTTAATTGCAACTTTCTTCCTAGATGGATTTAGGACCTCAAAATTTTCCCTAGGGTATGTGGCATCATTTCTCTTGTTTTCCTTTTAGTAGAGGTTAATGACAACAAACATATCCTCTTATCTAAGAAAATCCTTCTACCGTGCATGTCAAAGACAATATCACTTCACAATTTGCAAATTGAGGACCTACAATGAAGAAAACATTCTTTGTTTATTCAAGTCACTTTCTCCTATACTCAACTCAGTAATGCCAAACCTTACTTATTGCATGCAATGCCAAATAATTTTTTTTTCTTTGGTTCATCTTACAAGAGGATAGTCTCAGTTTAGGGTGCTTCTTAAAACCCCTAATCCTACAATAAGATCACAACTAGATATTTTCAACCCCAATGCATTTTTTTATTCACTCTCAAATATTCATTTCACTACAAAATAATCCTTGCACGTTCCCACAAAGTGAGCAATCACATATTTTCTTCACTGTTATGCAAGCCACATTCATGTAGAGGTACCAAATGCATATCTATGAGATGTATGTTGACTCAACCACTTACTAGCTTGAAGTTCATCATCTAACATGCTCCACACAACTTGTAAGTCATACTTCTCAAATCATACAAAGATATGAAACATTGTTACATGGTTAGTCAAGTGCAAAGACTATTAACACAAGATTAATACATTACCACTCACAAACTTATCACTCAACATATAGTCACTTTGTATTCACTATGAGATTAGGGAACTTACACATATATTGAACCACTGGCATCAATCCTACAAGAGTACTTACAATAACCTCTAGATGCCCTCCCACCAAGTTGAGACAAGCCTTTTCCAAGCAACAATGAATCATCCAATGGTATGCAATCCACACAATAATATATGGAGTCACCAAACAGGACTACCCACCAGTGAAGACTTCCTTGTAGGATGGCTGCTAGCTTGGACTGAATAAGCTTCCAAAAAGATCTTGCAAAGGAGCAGTCCTAGAAAAGTTGCTTCACCGTTTCTAGACTATGGTAGATAGGGCAATGACCATCAGAAAGGCATGTCTTGAGCATACCATCCTTGAAAGGAAACCCTTGATAGATCACCAATAAGCAAAAACATGTATCTTGTACAAAACCTTCACCGACCATACACCATCCAACCGACGAACTAACAAAGCTTCAACATTGCAAGACACCCATCTACATTAAGAATAAGACCAAAAGCAATGCATTGATGAATAATGGAGTAGAGACAATGGGTGTCATATTGAGCTAAGAGGTGACCAAAGCTCCATCTCCAATCTCGTCAAATGGCCCCACTCATATCAATATTCATCTTAAAATGATTCTCCAGCGGGATGAGGTTCTGAATCTCCAATACAGTGGGTCGATCAACCGAGCAAAGGGTAAACTCAGGGGCTAAGAAATTCCAGTCCTTCCAAGAGTGGAAATTAGCATCCAACAGGTCCCTCCATAGGATACTCCTCTTTTTAATCTCTGAGCTTGAAAACAAGGATTAAGTTCCAAACGAGCATTCTAGCCAAATCCCACTCCTGACGCCTGCCTCTCCTCCCAGCTCCCAGAATGACATGCAAATTAGAAACCTTTGTTGTGACTTTGCCTCTCCTCCTAGCTCCCACCTCTATGCCTGATCCCCAATACCTAATTCGAAATACTAAAAAATTAAACCCTTCCACCCCCATTCGCATACATGTATATTGGGCTATTTTTTGGTCATTTTTAATACCTCAATATGAACGAACGTGGTAGTATACCACTTAGTTAATGAACCCCCTGTGGCCTTCCTTGACATCTGATATTTTCCATCGAAAACATGTTGATATGTCCCACACAAGCACATGTGGTGCCTAACATCTATGAAATGTCAATGTAATCCATTTTCAATTTTGGTTGTTTGCATTTCTATATTGGCTATAAATTTTCCCCACCTTGCCAGCATTAATCACATAGTCATTTGCATTTCTATATTTGATTTGAGCATAAATTAATGTGGGGAAGATTTGATAATCCAATTCCATGTTACCATACAGTTCCATTTGGTATTTTTCTTTTCCATCTAAATTTTTAGGGCTCACAATTACATAGATTTCCTCACACTATGGACAAGAAATCCAAGTCATTAGGTAATTGTAAGATTTTCCATAGCCATAACTAGGGAATTTCCCCCAATCCTTTGGATTTAACGGGTGGGTTTCATTGTTCCATTAGGAACCACTAAAAAAAATTAGATCCCAAGTCTAAGAAGGTCATCCTCAAGAGATGGCTAAAAACGCAACCTGAGCACCTCAATAGGAATAAGCCTGCGCATGAGGCAAATCCTTGGTTAAATTTGGAAAGACCTCCCGTTTTAAGAAAACACAACACTAACTTATTGGTTAACATGATTGTGTTGCAAAGCATTCGATCCATGCATGTGTTAATGCCTGCTGATGGAACAATTTTGGACATGTTTGCAACAACTCTTGCATTGCCAGTGGAATAAAACAATCGATCAACATTTGGAATCAAATCTCAGTGTGATGGGAGTTTCCCGTGAAAATTAAAATAGGAGACTACAAAGTGACTACAAAGAGGGACTACAAAGTGGCGATATATGGGAACATAAATAACGGATAATTATCGATGATTGTTTACACATCACTTATTTCTTTGCACCTGCTCGAGCTAAGAACTGCAAAGGGGGGATACAAAGTGACCTTAATGTGGAACAAAGATAACAAATGATTATTGATAATTGCTTGCACATTTCCTACTTTGTTGCATCTACTCAAGATTAGACCTATAAAAGGGGACTACAAAGTGCACCAAGAAATAAGCATTTTGGTTGGGTTTCCAAAATGGAAACTATTGGCTTTTCCCTATATTTTATTTTGGCACCTTTAAGTACAATTTACACTCATGTGAATAATGTAAACTCAATTATCAATGATTGTTTACACATCATTTGTTTCACTCACTTAATCAAGCTTAGAATTATAAAGGGGGGATACACAATGCACCAAGAAACAAGTGTTTTAGTTGGGTTTCTAACACGGAACCTATTAAATTTTCTCCATTATTTATTTTGGCCCATTTAAGCATAAATTGCACTCATGTGAATAAGGCGAGCAAAATTGGGTTAATAAAGTGTAAGACAAAGAACATTTATTATTTGGGTGTTATAATTTGAGCTTTGGGAAAGGTGCAATACATGCAAGCATTGAATTCTTACTTTTTTATTTACAACTTTCTATTGATGTGATGCCTTCATGTTTTCTAACAAATCAAGCATTATCCACTTGAAAACCTTAACGACGTAAAAAATAAATTTGAAAAATAGTAGAGCTCGACAAGAAGATAAAATTTACCTATCACTCATATGACTAATCGCTAGAGGGGCTCAATTTTCAATGATTGTTTACACATTACCTATTTTCTTGTAATTACTCCTACATTTACTCAATATTAGAACTAAAATCGGGGATTCATTTGCATTTTTATATTTGATTTGAGCGGAAATTAATGTGGGGCATATTTGATTATCCAATGCCATGCTACCCTACGGTGCCATCTGTTATTTCTCTTTTTCTTTTTCCATCTAAAATTTGAGGACTCACAATTACAGTAATCACAGATTGAGGTGTTTCCCTCACACTATGGACAAGAAATCCAAGTCATTGGGTAATGGTAAGATATATTATATCCATAACCAGGGAATTTTCCCCAAATCCCCTTGGATTTAATGGGTAGTTTTCTCTACTCCATGGGGAACCACTCAATAATATTTTAGATCCAAAGTCTGTGAAGGCCATCCCCGTGAGAAGGCCGAAAACACAGCCTGAGCTTCTCAATAGGAATAATCCTTGTAACAAGATAACTCCCTGGTTAAATTTAGAAATGCTTCCAGTTTTAAGAAAAAATAGCACTAAATTACTGGTTAATGTGAATGTGTTCCTGAACAACAGATCCCTTTGTGTTAATGCCTATGGATGAAACAATTTTGGATGTGCTTACCAAAACCCTTGCATTTCCAATGGAATAAAAAAATCGATCAACATGGCGAATCAAACCTCAGTGAGATGGGTGTTCCCAGTGAAAATTAAAACATGAGACTACAAAGTGACTACAAACTGGTGGTAAAGAGGAACATAAATAACGAATAATTATCAATGGTTGTTTGCACATTGCCTATTTCTCCGCACCTACTCGAGCTTAAAACTATAAAGGGGGAATACAAAGTGACCTTAAATTGGAACAACGATAATAGATAATTATCGATAATTATTTACACATTGCCTACTTTGTTGCACCTACTCGAGCTTAGAACTATAAAAGGGGACTACAAAGTGCACCGAGAAATAGGCATTTTTGTTGGGTTTCCTATATGGAACCTATTGTATGTTTCCCATATTTTATTTTGGCACCTTTAAGTACAAATTACACTCACGTGAATAATGTGAACTTAATTATCAATGATAATTTACACATCATATGTTTCTATCACTTAATTGAGCTTCTAATTGTAAAGGGGGATACAAAGTGCTCCAAGAAACAAACATTTCAGTTGGGTTTCGAACATGGAACCTATTCAATTTTCTATATTATTTATTTTGGCCCATTTAAGCATAAATTACAGTCGTGTGAATAAGGCATGCAAGATCGAGTCAATAAACTGTAACACAAAGAGCAGCTATTATTTGGGTGTTACAATTTGAGCCGTGGAAAAGGTGTGGTTCATGCATGTATTTCATTCAAAAAAAAAAATTAGAACTTTCTATTTATGTGACGTCTTCATATTTTCTAACAAATCAAACACCATCCATTCGAAAACCTTGATGACATAAAAAATAAAATTTAAAAATAGCAGAGCTCGACTAGAAGATAAAATATACCTATTGCTCATATGACTAATTGCTAGAAGGGATCAATTATCAATTATTGTTATGCATCACCTATTTCCTTATAATTACTCCTGCATTTACTCGAGCTTAGAACTAAAAAACAGGGCTACAAAGTGTTACATGAAGAAAACAATATGGCTAGATTTTGACCCGAGACCTATTGAATTTTCCCCTTCTTCTATTTTGGCCACTTTAAGCTCAAATTTCACTAATGTGAATATTGGAGTATTAGTCTAAAACATTCACTCACCAGACATGTATGACCAACAACTAGAGGAACTCAATTTTTGATGATTGTTCACACATTTCATGTTTTCCTACAATCACTCCATCTTTAAATTAAAAAGGGGGGCTTCAAAGTGCTTCAAAAAACAAGGATTTCATTTGGGTCTCAAACATGGTAGCTTTTGGATTTTTCCCTTTCTTTACTTTGTCCCTTCTAAGCACAAATTGTACTCTCATGAGTAATGCAAGTTTGTTATAGATGACACAGTGGAACACAATGCACTTCTCCCTTAAAACCCTTCTTCATTGTCCCCCATTCTCTCCCTCTTAATTTCTTGTTCAAGTTTTAATTTTTCACTCCATCCCCTTCGGTGTTTTCATCATGCATTTCACGTACGATTGCTAGTTACTGTAGTTCTTGTTACGCCAATAGGCATTCCCTTTCATAGCTAAAGGCCTGACCTCTGACACATTGGCAACAAATCGGTGGTTCGAAGTGTTTCGTCGGTACATACGACGAAGCACGACCGGAATCGAAGCAAATAAAATGACAGGTCTGTCAGGCCACATCAGATGTGTGCTCTCCATGCTCTGCTTTGGGTTTTGAAAAGCGCTTGTCAGGTCTTTATTGATGCGGGAGCATAACTTGCAGAGGCCATAACTTTTGATCCGACCGTTGGATCGTCCTGAAATTTTACAGGGTGGTAGATATACATTAGTACTATGCTGGGGACAACTTTGCCTGCAAGGTTGTGCTCATTTTGGCACGTTTTCGGGCTCGGATTCTGTCATCTAGTGGTCTAAAATTGGCTCTGAATGTTTTTTCTGCTTTTCTCTAGGTCTTAGAACTTTAATAACTTTTGTTGTGCTTTTCAGAATAAGTCCAAATTTCGCGTGAGCCCTAATTTATGAATTCATATTTGGCACACAAATTTTGGGGTCAATCCGAGTTGTTTTGCATTTTAGGGTTTTTTGGCATTTTAGGGTTTTTGGCATTTTAGGGTTTTAGAGTAGTCTTGAAATAAAAGGAGAATACTAATGATGTAATAGATCGGGTGTGAATTCCAGAATGAGAAGTAAGCTATTGTGAAACTCCTGGTTTTATTTGCAAAGGTGTTTATGTGTGTTTTTGGAGGTATTTCAACCTCTTGCAGCTGGATTCACATCAATTGGTATCAAAGCTGGATTTTGATCTTGCGGAAATAATTAAGGTAACATATTACATTTTTATGTGTAGTTTTTACCTCTGTTTTATATAACCATGGCTAGACGCGGGAGGGGAGGTTATGCCCAGATGAATAGGCATATGCAGGAGCTACAGAGACAAATTGCTGAGCTCACGGGGGAAGTTACCCGCCTTAGAAGGAGACATGCAAATGGGGATGCAAACCCAGATAGTGATATTGAAGAAGAGACTCCATTAATGAATGAAGGAGGAGATGAAGAAGAAAATGAGAGAGATGAAGAAACCTTGAATGAGAGACCATTTGAGGAGAGATTGATCAAGGCTTTAGAGGGAAAGAATGATGACATCAAGATTAATGTTCCTGATTATGGTGGAGGGTTACGACCAGAGGAGTTGATTGACTGGTTAAATCGCATGGAAAAATTCTTTGAGTGGAAAACCCTTTCAGAGGAGAAGAAGGTTAAGTTTGCATGCACTAAGTTAGCTGGACATGCATTGATCTGGTGGGATCACCTACAAAATGAAAGACAAAGGAATGGAAAGGGCAAGATCCGAAACTGGAATAAAATGGTAAAGAAGCTGAAAGAAAAGTTTCTTCTTGTAGATTATGCTCAGACACTCTTTCGAAGGTTCCAAAACCTAAGGCAGAAGGATCTCAGCATTGAGGAGTATACTAATGAATTTTACAAGTTATCAATCAGGGTGGAACAGGGAGAGTCTGAAGAACAAAAGGCTACACGGTACATAAATGGGTTGAGTTACACCATACAAGATGAGCTGAGTATGCTCCGGATCCATAGCCTAGATGATGCTTATCAACTTGCATTAAAAGCAGAGGAAAAGAACAAGAGGAGTAATTTTAGAAGAGGTGTGAAGAGAGGTCCATCATCATCTCCAATGAGGGGTAGGGGTAGATTTGAATCTACAAAAGGTGAATCCTCTAATACAGAAGGGCATGAAGATTCTGGTCAAAGCCATGGTAACTACCAAAGAGGTAGGGGATTTCAGAGGGGAAGAGGTTATAATGGAGGACGGGGCTGGAATAGCCCCCAAAGGCAATACACATGTTACAGATGTGGTGAAGAGGGGCACAGAGCTTTTGAGTGTCTGCACTATCCTACACAAGATAGATGGCAAGGAGAAAAACCACGAGTAAATCTGGTTGAGGCTGAAGAGGAAGAAGAAATGGAGGTTGCTGCAGACTTGGGTGAAACCCTCATGATAAGGAGGACGATGATTGTCCCAAGGAAGGAGAAAGAACGTGATGTTGCTGGAGCTGATTCATGGCTTTCGAACAAATATATTTCGAACAAGATGCACCTCTGGAGGAAAGGTATGTAAAATTATTATTGATGGTGGTAGTTGTGAAAATATGGTTTCAACTGTAATGGTTGATAAACTAAATCTAAGCTGTGACAAGCACCCATATCCCTATCGTATATCATGGTTCAAGAAAGGAAATGAAGTAACCATAGATAAAAGATGCCTTATAAAGTTTTCAATTGGGAATACCTACAGGGATGAGGTGTGGTGTGATGTTATCCCAATGGATGCATGTCATATATTACTGGGTAGGCCTTGGCAATACGATAGAAAGGTTACACATGATGGAGGGAAAAATACATATACCTTTTGGAAGGATGGTGTAAAGGTGGTCTTATTACCCTTCAAGGAAGAAGAGAAGAGTGAGGGCTTGTTGGCTACAAAAGAGTTTGTTACAGAAATGGAAGAAGCTGGATGTTGTTATGCACTAATGTCAAAGAAGCTGGAGAAAGAAGGCTTTAATATACCTATTGCAGCAGAAAAGATACTAAAAGAATACAAAGATGTCATACCAGATGAGCTACCAGATGGGTTACCCCCAAAGCGAGATATTCAACACCATATTGATTTGATCCCAGGATCGGCCCTTCCAAACCAGGCAGCCTATCGGATGAGTCCGACACAGAGTGAAGAGTTGAACAGACAAGTGACAGATCTAATACAGAAAGGGTTAGTGAGAGAAAGCATGAGTCCATGTGCAACTCCAGCATTATTGACTCCCAAAAAAGATGGAGACTGGAGAATGTGTGTAGACAGTAGAGCCATAAACAAGATCACGATTAAGTATCGGTTTCCAATTCCGCGATTGGATGATATGATGGATGTGCTAGCGGGGAGCCCGATATTTTAGCAAGATTGACCTACGGAGTGGCTACTACCAGATCCGAATCCGTGAAGGGGATGAATGGAAAACTGCTTTTAAAACAAAAGATGGATTATACGAGTGGATGGTGATGCCATTTGGGCTATCTAATGCACCCAGTACATTCATGAGGTTGATGAACAGAGTACTCCGAGAATACAATGGTAAGTTTGTTGTTGTCTATTTTGATGATATTTTGATATTTAGTAAGACAGTGGAAGAACACTTGTTACATCTGAAATTGGTGCTAGACTTGTTACGTAAAGAGAGTCTATATGCAAACTTAAAGAAGTGTAGATTCCTTCAGAAGAGTCTTGTTTTTTTTGGGATTTGTCATATCAGGGGATGGAGTGAGGATGGATGAGGAAAAAGTAAAGGCAATTCTGGAATGGCCTATTCCAAGGAATGTGACAGAGGTTCGTAGTTTTCATGGATTGGCAACTTTTTATAGGAAGTTCATCAGGAATTTCAGTAGCATTGTTGCACCCATAACAGAGTGTACAAAAGGGAGGGAGTTTGTATGGACTAAGGCAGCAACAGATAGTTTTGAATTGTTGAAGAAGAAAGTATCAGAAGCACCTGTTTTGGTATTGCCAGATTTTAGCAAGGTCTTTGAGGTTGACTGTGATGCCTCACATGTTGGGATTGGAGCTGTGTTGAGTCAAGAAGGACGACCAGTGGCATTCTTCAGTGAAAAGCTAAATGAAGTCAGGAGGAAATATTCTACTTATGATGTGGAATTTTATGCTATTGTTCAGGCACTAAGGAACTGGAGACATTACTTGGTAGCAAAGGAATTTGTACTCTTCACTGACCATGAAGCCTTGAGGTATGTAAACACACAGAAGAAACTAAATAGTAGGCATGCAAAATGGGTTTCATTTTTGCAAGAATACACTTTTGTTTTAAAGCATAAGTCAGGTAAGCAGAATCAAGTTGCTGATGCCTTGAGTAGGCGTGTAGCCCTTTTGACAACAATGGAAAATAAAGTCCTAGGGTTTGAGGCAGTTAAGGAATTGTATGAAGGTGATCCTGATTTTGGTGATGTTGTCAGAAAGCTTAAGGAGCCTACAGTAGGTAGTGATTCTTTTGATTATTTGATACAAGATGGTTATTTGTTTAGGGGGAAACAATTGTGCATCCCTGCTGGTTCAATGAGAGAAAATATTATAAGAGAATTGCATAGTGGAGGGTTGGCTGGACACTTTGGTATAAGTAAGACAATTTCTCTTGTCGTAGAAAAGTATTATTGGCCAAAGGTAAAGAGGGACATCAGTAGGGTTGTAGCAAGATGTAGAGTGTGTCAAATGGCTAAGGGTCATGCACAGAATACTGGGTTGTATATGCCATTGCCTATCCCTACAGGGCCATGGGTTGATCTGAGTATGGATTTTGTGTTAGGGCTTCCTAACACACAGCGAGGGAATGATTCTATCTTTGTTGTGGTTGATAGATTCTCTAAGATGGCACATTTTATTTCTTGTAAAAAAACTAATGATGCTTCCAGAATTGCAGATTTGTTTTTTTCAGAAGTGGTTCGATTGCATGGAATTCCAAAAACGATCACTTCAGATCGGGACACGAAGTTTTTGAGTCACTTTTGGAGGACTCTGTGGAAGAAATTGGGGACACAACTACAGTTCAGTAGTGCATATCACCCCCAGACTGATGGGCAGACTGAAGTAGTGAACAGAAGCTTGGGAAATCTCCTACGTTGTATAGTTGGAGAAAAGCCAAAACAATGGGACTTAGCTTTACCTCAAGCTGAGTTTGCATATAATAGCTCGATAAACAGGTCAACAGGGAGGTCTCCTTTCCAGATTGTATATGGTAGGAATCCAAAGGGGGTCCTTGATCTAATTGTTCTACCAGGTGAAGATGAAACTAGTGATGATGCAGAAGCATTTGCAGAACACATTCTACAGCTACAAGATGAAGTGAGGGAAAAGCTGAAAGTGAGTAATGCACAATATAAAAATGGCTGCAGATGCCAGTAGGAGAGTAAGTGTATTTGAAGAAGGAGATATGGTGATGGTTCATCTTAGAAAAGAGAGGTTTCCAAAGGGAACATATAATAAACTCAAGTATAAGAAGATTGGGCCATGTAGGATTCTGAAGAAAATGAGTGATAATGCCTACAAGGTGGAGTTACCTGAAAACTTTGCTATCTCACCAGTTTTTAATGTTTCTGATTTATATAAGTTTCCAGGTCATGATGAAAATGTTGCAGAGGAGGAAGAAATAAACTGGAAGAAACAGATGCCGAAGGAGAAAAAGGAGAGGGTAATGCGTGTCTTGGACCAAAAGACAATCACTACTAGACATGGGAGCTACAACAGATATTTGGTACAGTGGGAAGGTTTGCAACAAGAAGAAAATACTTGGATTCCTGAGTGGGAGCTGAGGAAAATTGACAGTGCAAAATTAGATGAGTTCCGTCAACAGAATTTGCAGGAGCTGAATTCTTTTCAACCAGGGGAGAATGATGCGGGAGCATAACTTGCAGAGGCCATAACTTTTGATCCGACCGTTGGATCGTCCTGAAATTTTACAGGGTGGTAGATATACATTAGTACTATGCTGGGGACAACTTTTCCTGCAAGGTTGTGCTCATTTTGGCACGTTTTCGGGCTCGGATTCCGTCATCTAGTGGTCTAAAATTGGCTCCGAATGTTTTTTCTGCTTTTCTCTAGGTCTTAGAACTTTAATAACTTTTGTTGTGCTTTTCAGAATAAGTCCAAATTTCGCGTGAGCCCTAATTTATGAATTCATATTTGGCACGCAAATTTTGGGGTCAATCCGAGTTGTTTTGCATTTTAGGGTTTTTTGGCATTTTAGGGTTTTTGGCATTTTAGGGTTTTAGAGTAGTCTTGAAATAAAAGGAGAATGGTAATGATGTAATAGATCAGTGTGAATTCCAGAATGAGAAGTAAGCTATTGTGAAACTCCTGGTTTTATTTGCAAAGGTGTTTATGTGTGTTTTTGGAGGTATTTCAACCTCTTGCAGCTGGATTCACATCAATTGGTATCAGAGCTGGATTTTGATCTTGCGGAAATAATTAAGGTAACATATTACATTTTTATGTGTAGTTTTTACCTCTGTTTTATATAACCATGGCTAGACGCGGGAGGGGAGGTTATGCCCAGATGAATAGGCATATGCAGGAGCTACAGAGACAAATTGCTGAGCTCACGGGGGAAGTTACCCGCCTTAGAAGGAGACATGCAAATGGGGATGCAAACCCAGATAGTGATATTGAAGAAGAGACTCCATTAATGAATGAAGGAGGAGATGAAGAAGAAAATGAGAGAGACGAAGAAACCTTGAATGAGAGACCATTTGAGGAGAGATTGATCAAGGCTTTAGAGGGAAAGAATGACGACATCAAGATTAATGTTCCTGATTATGGTGGAGGGTTACGACCAGAGGAGTTGATTGACTGGTTAAATCGCATGGAAAAATTCTTTGAGTGGAAAACCCTTTCAGAGGAGAAGAAGGTTAAGTTTGCATGCACTAAGTTAGCTGGACATGCATTGATCTGGTGGGATCACCTACAAAATGAAAGACAAAGGAATGGAAAGGGCAAGATCCGAAACTGGAATAAAATGGTAAAGAAGCTGAAAGAAAAGTTTCTTCCTGTAGATTATGCTCAGACACTCTTTCGAAGGTTCCAAAACCTAAGGCAGAAGGATCTCAGCATTGAGGAGTATACTAATGAATTTTACAAGTTATCAATCAGGGTGGAACAGGGAGAGTCTGAAGAACAAAAGGCTACACGGTACATAAATGGGTTGAGTTACACCATACAAGATGAGCTGAGTATGCTCCGGATCCATAGCCTAGATGATGCTTATCAACTTGCATTAAAAGCAGAGGAAAAGAACAAGAGGAGTAATTTTAGAAGAGGTGTGAAGAGAGGTCCATCATCATCTCCAATGAGGGGTAGGGGTAGATTTGAATCTACAAAAGGTGAATCCTCTAATACAGAAGGGCATGAAGATTCTGGTCAAAGCCATGGTAACTACCAAAGAGGTAGGGGATTTCAGAGGGGAAGAGGTTATAATGGAGGACGGGGCTGGAATAGCCCCCAAAGGCAATACACATGTTACAGATGTGGTGAAGAGGGGCACAGAGCTTTTGAGTGTCCGCACTATCCTACACAAGATAGATGGCAAGGAGAAAAACCACGAGTAAATCTGGTTGAGGCTGAAGAGGAAGAAGAAATGGAGGTTGCTGCAGACTTGGGTGAAACCCTCATGATAAGGAGGACGATGATTGTCCCAAGGAAGGAGAAAGAACGTGATGTTGCTGGAGCTGATTCATGGCTTCGAACAAATATATTTCGAACAAGATGCACCTCTGGAGGAAAGGTATGTAAAATTATTATTGATGGTGGTAGTTGTGAAAATATGGTTTCAACTGTAATGGTTGATAAACTGAATCTGAGCTGTGACAAGCACCCATATCCCTATCGTATATCATGGTTCAAGAAAGGAAATGAAGTAACCATAGATAAAAGATGCCTTATAAAGTTTTCAATTGGGAATACCTACAGGGATGAGGTGTGGTGTGATGTTATCCCAATGGATGCATGTCATATATTACTGGGTAGGCCTTGGCAATACGATAGAAAGGTTACACATGATGGAGGGAAAAATACATATACCTTTTGGAAGGATGGTGTAAAGGTGGTCTTATTACCCTTCAAGGAAGAAGAGAAGAGTGAGGGCTTGTTGGCTACAAAAGAGTTTGTTACAGAAATGGAAGAAGCTGGATGTTGTTATGCACTAATGTCAAAGAAGCTGGAGAAAGAAGGCTTTAATATACCTATTGCAGCAGAAAAGATACTAAAAGAATACAAAGATGTCATACCAGATGAGCTACCAGATGGGTTACCCCCAAAGCGAGATATTCAACACCATATTGATTTGATCCCAGGATCGGCCCTTCCAAACCAGGCAGCCTATCGGATGAGTCCGACACAGAGTGAAGAGTTGAACAGACAAGTGACAGATCTAATACAGAAAGGGTTAGTGAGAGAAAGCATGAGTCCATGTGCAACTCCAGCATTATTGACTCCCAAAAAAGATGGAGACTGGAGAATGTGTGTAGACAGTAGAGCCATAAACAAGATCACGATTAAGTATCGGTTTCCAATTCCGCGATTGGATGATATGATGGATGTGCTAGCAGGAGCCCGATATTTTAGCAAGATTGACCTACGGAGTGGCTACTACCAGATCCGAATCCGTGAAGGGGATGAATGGAAAACTGCTTTTAAAACAAAAGATGGATTATACGAGTGGATGGTGATGCCATTTGGGCTATCTAATGCACCCAGTACATTCATGAGGTTGATGAACAGAGTACTCCGAGAATACAATGGTAAGTTTGTTGTTGTCTATTTTGATGATATTTTGATATTTAGTAAGACAGTGGAAGAACACTTGTTACATCTGAAATTGGTGCTAGACTTGTTACGTAAAGAGAGTCTATATGCAAACTTAAAGAAGTGTAGATTCCTTCAGAAGAGTCTTGTTTTTTTTGGGATTTGTCATATCAGGGGATGGAGTGAGGATGGATGAGGAAAAAGTAAAGGCAATTCTGGAATGGCCTATTCCAAGGAATGTGACAGAGGTTTCGTAGTTTTCATGGATTGGCAACTTTTTATAGGAAGTTCATCAGGAATTTCAGTAGCATTGTTGCACCCATAACAGAGTGTACAAAAGGGAGGGAGTTTGTATGGACTAAGGCAGCAACAGATAGTTTTGAATTGTTGAAGAAGAAAGTATCAGAAGCACCTGTTTTGGTATTGCCAGATTTTAGCAAGGTCTTTGAGGTTGACTGTGATGCCTCACATGTTGGGATTGGAGCTGTGTTGAGTCAAGAAGGACGACCAGTGGCATTCTTCAGTGAAAAGCTAAATGAAGTCAGGAGGAAATATTCTACTTATGATGTGGAATTTTATGCTATTGTTCAGGCACTAAGGAACTGGAGACATTACTTGGTAGCAAAGGAATTTGTACTCTTCACTGACCATGAAGCCTTGAGGTATGTAAACACACAGAAGAAACTAAATAGTAGGCATGCAAAATGGGTTTCATTTTTGCAAGAATACACTTTTGTTTTAAAGCATAAGTCAGGTAAGCAGAATCAAGTTGCTGATGCCTTGAGTAGGCGTGTAGCCCTTTTGACAACAATGGAAAATAAAGTCCTAGGGTTTGAGGCAGTTAAGGAATTGTATGAAGGTGATCCTGATTTTGGTGATGTTGTCAGAAAGCTTAAGGAGCCTACAGTAGGTAGTGATTCTTTTGATTATTTGATACAAGATGGTTATTTGTTTAGGGGGAAACAATTGTGCATCCCTGCTGGTTCAATGAGAGAAAATATTATAAGAGAATTGCATAGTGGAGGGTTGGCTGGACACTTTGGTATAAGTAAGACAATTTCTCTTGTCGTAGAAAAGTATTATTGGCCAAAGGTAAAGAGGGACATCAGTAGGGTTGTAGCAAGATGTAGAGTGTGTCAAATGGCTAAGGGTCATGCACAGAATACTGGGTTGTATATGCCATTGCCTATCCCTACAGGGCCATGGGTTGATCTGAGTATGGATTTTGTGTTAGGGCTTCCTAACACACAGCGAGGGAATGATTCTATCTTTGTTGTGGTTGATAGATTCTCTAAGATGGCACATTTTATTTCTTGTAAAAAAACTAATGATGCTTCCAGAATTGCAGATTTGTTTTTTTCAGAAGTGGTTCGATTGCATGGAATTCCAAAAACGATCACTTCAGATCGGGACACGAAGTTTTTGAGTCACTTTTGGAGGACTCTGTGGAAGAAATTGGGGACACAACTACAGTTCAGTAGTGCATATCACCCCCAGACTGATGGGCAGACTGAAGTAGTGAACAGAAGCTTGGGAAATCTCCTACGTTGTATAGTTGGAGAAAAGCCAAAACAATGGGACTTAGCTTTACCTCAAGCTGAGTTTGCATATAATAGCTCGATAAACAGGTCAACAGGGAGGTCTCCTTTCCAGATTGTATATGGTAGGAATCCAAAGGGGGTCCTTGATCTAATTGTTCTACCAGGTGAAGATGAAACTAGTGATGATGCAGAAGCATTTGCAGAACACATTCTACAGCTACAAGATGAAGTGAGGGAAAAGCTGAAAGTGAGTAATGCACAATATAAAATGGCTGCAGATGCCAGTAGGAGAGTAAGTGTATTTGAAGAAGGAGATATGGTGATGGTTCATCTTAGAAAAGAGAGGTTTCCAAAGGGAACATATAATAAACTCAAGTATAAGAAGATTGGGCCATGTAGGATTCTGAAGAAAATGAGTGATAATGCCTACAAGGTGGAGTTACCTGAAAACTTTGCTATCTCACCAGTTTTTAATGTTTCTGATTTATATAAGTTTCCAGGTCATGATGAAAATGTTGCAGAGGAGGAAGAAATAAACTGGAAGAAACAGATGCCGAAGGAGAAAAAGGAGAGGGTAATGCGTGTCTTGGACCAAAAGACAATCACTACTAGACATGGGAGCTACAACAGATATTTGGTACAGTGGGAAGGTTTGCAACAAGAAGAAAATACTTGGATTCCTGAGTGGGAGCTGAGGAAAATTGACAGTGCAAAATTAGATGAGTTCCGTCAACAGAATTTGCAGGAGCTGAATTCTTTTCAACCAGGGGAGAATGATGCGGGAGCATAACTTGCAGAGGCCATAACTTTTGATCCGACCGTTGGATCGTCCTGAAATTTTACAGGGTGGTAGATATACATTAGTACTATGCTGGGGACAACTTTTCCTGCAAGGTTGTGCTCATTTTGGCACGTTTTCGGGCTCGGATTCCGTCATCTAGTGGTCTAAAATTGGCTCCGAATGTTTTTTCTGCTTTTCTCTAGGTCTTAGAACTTTAATAACTTTTGTTGTGCTTTTCAGAATAAGTCCAAATTTCGCGTGAGCCCTAATTTATGAATGCATATTTGGCACGCAAATTTTGGGGTCAATCCGAGTTGTTTTGCATTTTAGGGCATTTTTTTTTTTGGCATTTTAGGGTTTTTGGCATTTTAGGGTTTTAGAGTAGTCTTGAAATAAAAGGAGAATGGTAATGATGTAATAGATCAGTGTGAATTCCAGAATGAGAAGTAAGCTATTGTGAAACTCCTGGTTTTATTTGCAAAGGTGTTTATGTGTGTTTTTGGAGGTATTTCAACCTCTTGCAGCTGGATTCACATCATTAGACTATCAATAGAATTTGCAAACATCAATTCAAATTAATCTAAGTTTCTTCATTGAACAAGGCCCGACGCAAAAACACATAAATCATCCAAAGTGTTGGCGCAAGGAACAACTTGATAAACATTAAAAGTTGTGTGGAATATAAATGGTTGATTTATTCTCGTGACCACACATGTTGTTTATCGGCCTACTTTTGATTATCATGGAAGGAAAATTACAGGTCTATAAGGCCACGCGGGATGTGCCCTCTCCATGCTTTGCTTTGGGTTTTGAAAAGCGCTTAAGCCCAATTGGTGGGTTTTTGGACATGGCTCTATTTTCCTAGTCAACTTTTAATTTGATGTTAAATACATAAGTGGCACTGGTTTTGGGACGGCTATTAGCGAGAGCTCCATTTAGCATGGTTCCCGTAACTTTGCATTTGCTGCAAGATGTTAAATTTGATGGTCATTTAGACGTTTTTCGTGATTTTAGTCGTTAAATGCTTGCAAACATTTGAAATTACCGTCACACGTGACTCGCACATTTACAATATGGCTGTCATTTTTTATATAGATTTATAAATAAATTATATATATATATACAGAGAGAGAGAGAGAGAGACACACACACACACATTAAACAAATTAAATAAATATAAATTAGTAGTGTTTAAATAACTCCTATTTCATATTTTTGAAGGGTAAAATTGGAAAATTACCTTCATCCAAAAATAGTTTGACAGGAATAGGTGGCCGTCAAATTTAACCCCCTTGCTGCAACTATCTAATGATTGATAAATTTACACGTTAACTTGATTTCTAGTGCCACTATCAAGGACCACAAGAGGGATGGGCATGCAAGCACACGCCAAAGGGGCAATTGCGAAATATGTTTTAAACGTTAACTTGTTTTCTAGCGCCAGTATGGCAGGGAGTGCAAGAGGGATGGGCACGAAAACACACGCCAAAGGGACGATTGCAAAATATGTTCACGACACTGAGTAGATGACACTAAATAGATTGGTTTTGCACCTTGATCCTTTGAATCCCATGGTTCGCAATCTTCCACACCCACATTTTCGTGATGGCCCTCAGTTCTACTCGCAACCATTAAGAGCTTCTGCACATCCTGTTGTGTCTCAACATCTTTTGGTACCCTTTCAGTGGCTTCACGAGCCATATTTTCGTCCGTTGTAGAGTCTGTTGAATCGGGCCAATTGTTTAGAGAATCAATAACTTTCTTGTGCTGTTTTAGGAGCCTTTGGAATTCATTGTAGGCAATTATACATGTTATATCAGCTTCAATGTTGATAACATTAAGCAAATTAATGGTATTGAGATGTTGAGGATCACACTTTTCGACAAAAGTCATCAGATCCAAAGCTCGCTGGCAAGCTTCAATAGCTTTTGCCAGGCGACCGACCCCCCTTTAAAAAGGCGAGAGTATTATTATTGTATTTAGCAAGGAGAGTGTTGTCATCCTAATGCAATTTTCATCGAAAGCTGGGAAATGTTCTACAACATCTTGCAACCGTTTGATTTTATCTGCAATATTTCCACCACCATCGGAACCCTGATGATGAGATCCAATCAGTGTGATTAGATCCTTGCAGTTGCAGTGTTTCTTTTTGTTTTTATTGAATTGAATATTTGCTTGCATCATAGATTCCTCCTTCACTACCCACATATTTTCCGGATTTTCTCCACGCATACATTCTTACTACAATATTGTTGTAATGTAATGCTCCATAAATTCTTTTTTCGTGTGAAATGAATTTGTTTGATAGTTGAACAATAATTTCCCAATTCTCTCTAAACCCCTGTGCAACAACTTGAAGTAGAACATCAACTTCGAGATAAACAAGTTCAACATTTGCTAAAGTAGAGAATATGTACTAATATGCAAGGAATAGACGGCTAGTGTGTACATAAAGGTCCCATGCTCTTTACCATTGTACTCACGTGAGGGAGAAATGTGAGTTGGTAAAATATTTGGAAAATAATTCAGTCTTATTTATAGATTGTCTTCATGTTTTATTTCATCTTTGTGTGTTGCAGGGAATGGCCATATTGCGTGTTGTAGCAAGTGAAAAATATAGTTTGTGGCAGCAATACGGACTTTCATTACGGTATTAGCATTTTGGTAAAGATGGCTTGGACCCTCACAATACATAAATCTCAAGGCCTAACTTTAGACAACACAACTACTGACATTAGAGATACTAAACACATGGGCCTTATATTCATAATTATTTCGATACTATGATGCCTTCAGAACCTCTGTACTTACCCGACATGTTCTTTTGATAGGTGCTCCAAGATAGCACTTGGCACATATGTGCCAAGGCGCAAATTAGAAAAACAAAGACCGCTTCACCTGCAAAGCTCCTTTCAAGTTTAACAACATATCTTCTCCCTCCACACACATTCTTCCTCCCTTCTCTTCCCCTATCATGTTCTTCCACTATTCAATTTGTCATCTTCTTCTACACACTTCCATTTCCTTCTCTCCACACACTTTATTGTGTCCAACCAATCGTTTCCTCCCCTATCGGTGTCTCCATTGCACCTTTGCAGTGCGATTGCTAGTTACTCTAAAATTATCACATACTAGCACACCTAAGTACACTTCAGTGATTTCATTGATTCTAGGCTTTTGTCTATTATTTTTTGAGTCCCAATGTTGATCATCCTTATCATTAGCTATGACAAATGTGCGATTTGCAAAATGCACAAGATATTGTGATCTGCAGGAGGGTATGCTAAAAACAAGCACAGTGACTGGAGTTGATCGAATAGGAGAGGGAAAGGTTCTATCTAGAAATAATGTATTGAATCTGCCTGACAATCCATCCATCCAATATACAGGGCATGAAAGAGGAGATAAGTAGATGACAACTAATGGTCTAAGGGACGCATCCAAATAAGATCTACTTATATCGTCTGCTATTAAAGCCATGAATCGATGTTTATTTGTTTGGTGATTCAGTCTCATGAATGGGTATTGGTGCATGTCCAACCATGTAAGTGATCATTTCTCGGGAAAAGAAAGAAAAATCAAACTATGAACTAAATTCTAGAAGCTCTACAAGGTTGTGAAAACAATTGGTGAAGTGGCTTATGCATTTGAATTACCTCGTGTAATTCTACAACCCCCATTTGTATGAACATACTTTTCCAATCTGTTTTTTCAGGTTACATGGAAAACATTATCCAAAATAGAAAATCAATATTCTAATTGTAGGTGAAACTCGAGAAGCCTCAATGTATAAAGTTAACCAGTGTTGTAATGTCTACGTATGAAAAGCCTTGTTTGATCCACTTATTATGCAACACAACCATTATAGATTAATGCTCAACAAACCCACAAAAACAGTACAGAGAAGAAAGCACTTTTCTCTTGATTAAATATTCCTGGAGGTAGAGGTTGCCTGAATATGCATTAAAAATAGAATTGAATTGCATTAAACATAGAACTCAATATGCATTAGGAATAAAAAATACAGACATGCTTGTAACTAATTAACACTCAAAACCAACCCAGACCAAAAAGTAAAAACAATACTTCTTTTTTGTAAAGAATGTAAAGGAAACATTTTCTACTATGTTGTAGCCAGAAATCCAGGAAACTAAAAATTTTAGTATGCCAAACAAGAATGTAAAAAATAATGAAATTAGCAAGACAAAATAATTCCAGCAATGAAAAGTATCATCTTAACCTGATGGCAATTCCAAGAGGAATAAAAGAACAAGAGTATAGCTACCCAATCTCAAACCGCACATTCAAAAGATCAAAATTGGTTTTGAAATGATGTGGAGATATGTTAAAAAAATACAAAACTTTGTTTGAATCTCAAAAGGCCAAAGAAAATTTTAATGACGAGTTACTGAGATGGAATGAAGCAACTCTTTTGAAACTAATGATCATAGTATGCAGAGTATGCCCAAAAAAATAGAATAAACAAATTATAGACAAGGAGGCAGGGTTGCAACATGACTAACTTTTTATTGGAAACAACAAAGTCCATCCATCCCTCTTGTACGTGCGAGAGCCAACATGGTAAAAACTGCAACCTAAAATATTGTTATGCCCGACACAAATTTTATAGTGCACATCCCAAGATTTTACTATAACTGTCATTGGAGTAGCTCCAATTTGGAAAACAAGAGCGATACAACAATGCAGTGCAAAGAGTTTGTTTGACAAAGGTGAATATGGGGAACCTGCTATTGACAGAATTGGTGCAGAGGTGGAAAACTATGATAAAAGAGATCACTGATATTTTCCCTTGTATGTCAATAAGAGACCTAACGAAGATGCCCACGGTTCTGAAGAGATGGCAAAAGATGATTTTTTGACACGCCCGGGTTTTTCCCCTACCCACAACAGAAATAGCCCTAAGGAATCAATTTATGTGGTTCATGAGCAACCTGAGCAACAAACACGACATAAATTTCACTTCATCTGCCACAATCCCCAAATGGGTAATCTTTCCACAATTTCCTATCCTCTTTAGTGCATGCCCATTCATGTCTTTTATGAAGGATACTCCACAACTTCATCAAGTGAAATTAGGTAAAAGGAAGTCAAAAACATCAAGTAGGTTTAGGGCATAGTCCCATGGAGGAGCTTCCGCTCCTATTTTACTGTATCAGCAGGTCCTGTGAAAAATTCTGAAGTCAGCTATGAGAAATAAAAGAATCTTGCCCTAAAAAATAGGAGCTCCGTATTTTTGGCCCGCTCAATTTAAGAGGTGACTCAAGAGGGGGGTTGGATGTTTCGCCTACAGTTTAGGGGTTTTTGGGTCCACCTGGCACTTAATTTGCTTTCCCGCCATCTATTTTAGTTTTTTTTGGTGATTTTGGAGGGAAATTTGCTCTTTATTTACCTGCAAAGGGTTCCTCGAAAAATTGAACAAGTGTTGTTAAGGAAATTTGGAAAAAACATGAGACCTTTATTGTGGGAAATACCCCTAAATTTTCTCAGCAGCACCCGCTGATATTTTTAAGGAGCACTCCTCCATGGGACCATGGGGTTAGAAATCCTTATTTCTTTGGGAGGCAGAAAGCGCTTTGTCTATTTATTTCTTTGTTTTGCTTTCATGCATTCAACTTGCCATCAGTCCACAAATTCGGCTGACACAAATCCTGAAATGTTTATAACATCCCTGCAATGTGTCACCCATCAATCACCAAGTTAATTTCTGTGGCCTGCGAGTACTTTTTTTCGCTGGGAAAAAAATTATTTCTTCATTTTTTAATTTTTAAAATATTTTCTATGGTTTTATGATTTTATCAGCCATTTTCTAACAGCACACACATGCAGGGAACATAATCTACATCAAAGGAGTTGTAGATTAATGGTATGTATGATGCTATAAAGGGAGCTGCCTCTGTAAATTTGATGGAATAAATATCCTATAAAAGTTATCCAAAAAATCTGGTTGTTTCCAACCTTCAAAAAACATGACTCTTAACATTAATATTTTTCTATTTTTTCACCTTAGAAAATATAAAATCAAAACATGGAGATGTACTCGTAAGTCTACTTTTTCCATATCCAACATTAGTGATGATAAAAGTTAATCCAGATCAATTTTTCAAAGAAATTAACAAAATATTAAAAAAACATAATTTAAGAACTTCATATGGTCTCTTTCTGTTTTTTCTAAGGGGTAAGAGTAAGATCATTCTTTATTAATTCTAACTAGTAATTGTAAAAGTCAGAAAACTATGAGAATGAAATTCAAAACCAAGACAAAGATAGCTAAAGTATATTTTACTACTTATAAAGTAAAAGCTTTACAAATAAGTTCAGTAGCTCCATCTTTTAAGTTTAGGAAAGTACTTTTCCTGATTGTCCTGTGAAAAAGTGTGCATCATAGTTACAATATTTGTATGAATTCCAGATTACTTGTATTAAGGTACACAATAATTAACTACACTTTAGTACAATAGTTAAATAAGTGTATCGAGCATAAACTGTCTCTGTGATAATAACATAGGATGCAATATACAATAAATCAACACAACAAACATAATCAAAAGTAAAAAAAAAAGAGGAAACAATGTTGTGCAAATGAAGTTCAATGGGCACCCCAGTCTATTACATGATGAAAATCTTCACTGCAAAATCTAGAATTCATGAAAATCATGTTCATAAAAAAGAACCAATAATCATGTAAATAATAAAAAACTAATATGGAAAAGCTGTTTGGCAATAGGAAAAATATAACTATAATCAATACACTGCTTTCAAAACACATTAGTGCAATAATTATGTAGGTTCCCAGGCTCCATAGTAATATGTGTGTATACTTCGAAAATTAATTGAACCTAATCTTGAGCAATAGGAAACACTGATCCAATCTTATCTCCATCAAGTGGATAGCATTTGACATTTACATTGTAGGGACCCAATTCAACGTAATTGTCCTGCTTTCCCACACAAAAGCAAAGGGTGTACAGAGCAATCTCAAACTCTGGGCTGACCCCAATTAAAGTGCTAGAAACTGACTTGAGAATACCATTCCATGTAAACTGAATTGTAAGCAATTGAGATTCAGAATCTGGCTGCACGTTTTAACACCAGAAATAAAAGGTTAGTGAAGTTAGAAGGGAAAGAGATGTGCATGAGTGTGTTTGTGTGTGTAAGAAAGATGTAAGCACACACTCACAAATTGTCCACGCCTCCTTGGATAAATATAACCTTGATAATCAATTCTCCTCTTTGATTCTTCTAAGTAGAACTGCAGGACATAATAAAAGAGGCAGTTAAGAATTAAACAAATGTGCATCCATTGACAAGAAAAATAGCTTTCATATTTGTTTTGCTCTTCTTCTAGTGGCCTGTACTTTGCCATTTAACTCCCCTTCTCTATCCTTTATACCACTTTAAGCAAACAAAAACTGATGGAGGACAGCATTGTGCCTAGCTGTGAAGAAAAGATATTTTCAGCACTCTTCTTCCTCCAATTAAGTGCATTCCCCTTGGGAAAGAAAGTTTTTTGGGATAAAACCAGTCCTTATTTGCTATTTGAAGTGCAGACTGAGAAATGTAGAATATTTTTAAATAATTGAAGAGATTTTTGCATTTGTTTCAAAGTGAACCTCCTTTCAGACAAAAATCGCAAAAAATGCTTGGGAATGAAATCACAAAAGATGCAAAAATGCTTTGGAAGTTGTCTGCACCTGAATCCAGTTGTGGAGGCCAGAAACTTCTTTTATTTGATGTTGCTTAACTTCCCCAACAAAGACATGTTCAAAAGCTGAGGAATTATCACTAGTCCCAGACCTATCTAAAAGATCAAACCAAATGGATTTCAGCTTTCTCTTGAAAACTTCATAATTAGGAGATGTAAGTCCCTTGGCAACAAGGTATTTGTGAAGATATTTGATCGGGGCAGTTCTACTGATTTCCTCAACAAATGCAGCTTGTTCCTGTTTTTCTTCTGAAGTAACCACCTCAGAAGATCCTTGACTTGGGTTGTAGTTATCCAAGAGAACATAGAACCGAGAATATGTAGGCCTTCTAAATACATCCTCTCTCACCCATCTGAAAAGCACATTTTGTGCCATATCACCTTCTTGGTATGGCTTTTTCCCTTCTCCACAATCAACTTCATAGTCTTGACCAGGCACCAAGCGATTAAAGTCAAGTTCCCAAAGCCTGCTACATGCTTTTGACAAGTCAGAAATCTCTTCTTCTGTCGGTTCTAGGTCCATATCATCCCCTGCTTGATCTGCATATGACTGTTCACTAGAAGGCCTTTTATAGCTCTGCCATTGCTCGGTAGGGACCTACACCAAGAACACTGTTTATTGCAATAGAAAATGTATAAGCCATGATGAATAAATTGCAAGACATGACATTCAATCTAAGCAGTATCAGATCCAATAAGAAATAGATACATATGATTCTGGGAACATAATAGAGTTGGAGAGAATTTTGATTTCGAAATTGTCTATTCTAGAAGAGCACTCATTAATTGACTGATTACAATTTCAGTAGAGATGCTTTTCTCATTTTGCTAGCTCAAAAAATACACTCATGTGAAGCTCATCAACTGATACCATCCATGCCTACCGAAGTTGCTAGGCACAGGATAGCTCAGAGAAACGGTATGATAAGATGTGAAGCCTACATAACCTGACACTTTTATTCATTCTATCTTATAATCAAGGCAATGGTATTCATAATTTTCACCAAAATGAACTTCAAACATGTGAATTTAAATCAGTAAGATGATGCAGAGATATCCAGGAATTCAATAGTGCTTTAATGATCCAAAACATAACCATATTACAGTAAAATAATTATTGAAATGGTATATTGGAATCTAGCAATCGTTATCATAAAAGACTAAGTTTGTGAGGCTGTACATCACTAAAAAGGATAGAATAACCCACTACTTTCTTGGAGATCCTTCAGAAGTGTCTCAGCAAAAGTGATGGGAAGAGCACTCAATGACTACTAATATGCTGGATGTTCCTTGGCTAAAAAGCCGACTTATAACAATAGGTTGTGAGCATAGAATAACGTCCAATTTAACAATATTCTTAAGGGTGGCACTACTGTTCTTTCATAAAGTAGTTGACTGTTTGTACTTGTGGTTGGTATGTATACCACATGGATATGTAACCTCTTGGATGTAAATTACAGATTCCTGAGGACTGTCCTATACTAGCCTTCACATATGTGCTATTCAATGCTGATAACACCAAAAAGATAGCCTGAAGCATTATTTTTTACGTGTGTGGGCTTCCATGAGTGACAGAGGGTACATAAACCCTCTCTCAAAGATTTGGATTTGCTTACTTGGCCCAATGAAATTATGCAGCAGTTGGAGATAAAGGCTGGGCAGACCCAGATAGCAAACTAAGTTGGTTATAGCCGTCTAAGAAATTGCCAATGCCTTGCCTCCTTGGGTCTCCCTAAGCAAAGAAGATGTTTGTATTTTGAGACAGATGTGATGCCTCTTTTTTTCCTCATCTCGATAGTTCAATTCCCTCCCTTCATATCCTTTGTAGACAAGCTGACCCAGCCGCGGTTAGGGAGTCCAATTAAGAACAGCCTTAGAGTGTGCAGTGTTTTGAAACAACACAACTATTGCCTGACTCACGGCCTCTGCACACCAAAGAAATTGAAATTAATATCAATTTGTTTTGATTTCTACAAGGAAACAAAGCTAACACAAATACTGGACCAATCGCAAATAGATACAGTTCTTACAAAATCTCTACGGAGATACAACAACACTATTCGATCTGCTTAGATTGATCTACAACACTACTAACAATCCACGGCTACCCAGCAATATCGAATTCTAGTTGGGAAGAATTGCCTCTCTCAAATATAAGGGAGAAATCTGATAGAAACAAGCACCACCTACTTACAGTTACAATATTAACTTGCAAATATGTGCTACCCATATGACATTTATTGAAGTCTCCTACAATATTAAATGTGTCAAAACCCTCTCTGCAATGTAAGGCCCAAATGTTCCTTAACACACAGACTTGATGAAGCTTGAGTCAGCTCAACAAACACAATTATTGGTTGGGTGAATTCTTGTTGGCTCCTTTAGGTTACATTATCTATGCAATTGAACAAATTCCACTTCAAACATTTCTGCTCCTAAAAATTACACACTGTACATTACATTCCTCTTGCACACAAATTGGACACAAGTCTTCCACGTAAATCCTTGCGTGTTTGCTCAATTGACCTCTAATGGCTTCGCGGTTTCAATGGGTAGATGCGCGCCATCAAGATGAACCCTTGTTGATAATGCAAGCCTCTAAATGTGAAGTGTGTGATACCGCGCACAAAGACAAGGTTGACATACAATTAGCTGTCTGAAGTTTCCCCTAGTCTTGCCCCAAGCATCTAAAGCTTTGCACCATCATTCTCAAGGTGAAAGCATAGCGCGTAGATGCCACAATGCACTTTGAACCTCCTTTTCCTGCACACGGCCTTCGCTGCTGACAAATACAATTTTGCATTACACCATTAAAATACCAACTTGCACCAACTTCTAAAAGATATTGTAGACTCTAAAAGATACCGCAAACCTATTGATCCCTTTTGTTGGTGCCACAACACAAACCAAGTATGAAAACATGAAAAATACTCTTAGCTGTTTTAGGTTAGTGCAGATTGCTTAGGAACCCAGATGCTCTTGCATCATACACCCCTAGTAAGAAAATGTTCCATGAGCTCCTGGTCATGCGAGATTTGTAAATGGTATTTCATGCCTTTTTGGTAACTGCGTTGATCCAAGCCGCATCTTTGATTCCTCTGCCTTTCTGCTTGTTCAAATATTCCATGTAGTTCCTGTTGCGCATTTTCTTTACTCTTGTATCGATCACTTTTTGCTTCCTCGCACCTTCTCTAACACTATGTTCTTCAATCAAATCACTCTAGATTTGCACTTGTGCTTTCACCTCTTTGTCCTTCAAAATAAGGACACAAATTTGCCACATTGAAAATGCTTGATATGTCTATACCTTCTAGCAATTCAATCTCATATGCATTGGATGCAAATTTTCTCAACATTTTGTAGGGTCCTATCTCTTCCATTTTAACTTATCATATGTATCTTTTGGAAATCTTTCTTTTCTCAAATGATCTAAGACCATGTCTCTTACCTGAAATTCAACTTCTCATGTTTACATGTTATTTGTATTGCCTATTGATACTTGATATACTCTGCAAAATCTTCAGCTTTTATGCTCCTTTTTTGCTCACTTCGGATGTTGCGGAACTCTGCAACTCCTCTTGGATTACTTCCATATACAATCTAAAATGGTGTTTTTCATGTACTTTTATTCATTGAATTGT
Source organism: Taxus chinensis (assembly GCA_019776745.2). Lineage (NCBI taxonomy): Eukaryota > Viridiplantae > Streptophyta > Pinopsida > Cupressales > Taxaceae > Taxus > Taxus chinensis. The sequence continues at coordinate 98,225,093 of CM034150.1, forward strand.
TATATGCAAATTTTACTTGTGCCAAAATTGAGTCCTATGTCCTTGGCTTATCTCCAACTAAACATCCCAAAAGATTACCCAAATTCCTATTGACTAATATCAATTTGTCCTCATGTCCAAGGATGGTACGCTAAACTGAATTGTAACTTTGTATTCAACTTCCTATAAAACATCCTTTAGAAATGTCCAACAAATTTCACCACTGTTTGAAACTACAATGGGCAAAAAACCAAACAACCTCACAATCTCCCTAAAAAAATAGATTAGCTAAGTGTGTTGCATCACTTGTCTTCTTACATGTTATAAAATATTTCATCTTTGAAAATCTATCCACAACCACAAAAATGGAATCATAGCCTTGTCTCTTGGGAAAACCTAAAACAAATTCCATTCTTATTTCTTCCCTTGGCTTCTCTAGAATAGGCAATGGTAGATAAAACATTGCTTTTTGACTTCTACCTTTTGCCAATTTACGCAGTCTACACTCTTGCACATACCTGTGCACATTTGTGTTCATCTTAGGCCAAAAGTAATTCACAACCAATAGTGCATAAGTCTTGCCATAAGCAAAATGACCCACTAGACTTCCACTATGCATTTTCTTAACCAAATTTTCACGTACTTACATCTAGTTATGCATAAGTGTTTACTTTTGAACAATATTCCTGTTGATGCGCAGATCAGGTTTCTAGGTTGATCACTTTGGCATCCAGTGTGATTGCATAACATTGAATCCTTTCTCCAAGTGTGGGACTTGAAAAATGAGAAAGGATTCTCCAGAGAAGGCTGGTTCCTATTCCTCTGTTCAGATGCACACGAAATATGCAGAGGGTTTTCTCAAAACCTAATCTAATCTGCCAAGGAGACAAGGTAAGAAGATGCATAAAATAAATCTAAGCTAATAGAGGTGATGCACTGAGGAATGAAGAACACCTATTTTTCCAGTGAACACAGACCATTTGAATGTGATATAAGATCATGCACAGATGACAAAACCTGCAGTGAAAGACCAGGAGGATGCAAAAATGAACACAGAGAGGGCTGAGAATCATCCACAGACATGCATTACTTGCTCCAAAGATTGATACAATACACTACAGAATGCCATGAGGTAGAATAGTATTACAGTTCAAATGAGAGGTTCGAACTCCACAAATTCACCTGAGGAGAAGAAGGGAGAGGCAAAACAGAAAAATGTTCGACCCTTGAAAAGAAGCTCCTCTTTACAATATATAGAAAGAATGAGAGAGGGAAGAGAGAGAGGAAAGCCAAATCTACCCCAACCACCTCTAGGTTGCATTCCATTCATCTCATTATGGCAGAAGCGGCGGATCCTGGCAAAACGGCGGGCTGTCTAACAGAAGCGGCGAACTGTCTGCTGCATTAAAGTTGTTTGTTGAAGCATTACTTCTGCTTGTTATTTTGCGCCAGAGGTGTTTCTTGATTTTCTCTCTCCAAACTGAACCAAAATGCAAGATTGACCCCGGAATCGTGTAGAGAATTTTACCAGCTTTCCATTGATATAAAGAACGTGCCAATCCGAGCTCTGGATCGAAAGTTATGGCGATCTGAAGATTTAGGGCAAAAACAGGCTAAAACGTGTTTTGAAATCTTTCCCGCGCTCTGCCACCTGGATGACACGTGGCACGCTCTGATTCGACGAGCAATTCTCTCTCCTCCACCTTTCGGCGGGCTTTCCTTTTGAAATTTCCTTGTGGGCCCCTTAAACTTGGACACGTGGCGCTATTTCATTGGTTCGGGTCAGTGCTCGAAACCTCGCCCTTTGACTTTTGGACTATTTCCCTTGTGACACGTGTCGTGATTTGATTGGTCCTCGGGTTTGCCGGATTTTCGCGCCCTTTGCGTCTTTTTGTCCCGGATGTCCCAAACTGTTTGGGACAAAAACCTTCGATCCGCCCGAAATGGGCTTCCTCGTCCCTCATTTGCCGATGACACGTGGCATGCAATCTGATTGGCTCTCGGCTTTCTTCGGCTATCCGCGTCCCTCGCGTCCCTGTGGCCCAGATGTCCCGTACGAACTTTCTCTATTTCGGTCGAACTGGCCGGTTCACGTACCATTTGTCCCAAATGTCCCAAAGTGCTTCGTGGACAAATTCTTCCATTTCGGCCGATCCGGCCGGTTCGCGTCCTTCTGGCACTCAGATGTCCCTTTTGCTCCAGTTACTGTTTGTTCTCATTTCGGCCGATCCGGTTGGTTCGCGTACTTCGCGTACTTGTGTCCCGTTTGTCCCGGATGAAGACTTGGGAAAATTTTTCCTTCTTTCGGCCGATTCAGGCATTTTGCGTCCCACACGTACCTGTGGCCTAGATGTCCCTTTGCTTCACGGGCCACCTGGAGGCTTTTCGTACGATCCGCGCCAAGATGTCCCAAATGTCCCGACTGCTCCTAGGACTAGGACTTAGCCATTTTTCATGATTTTTCCTGTTTCAATCTACTTGCCTGGAACTGCAAAACTCTGATGCATGTTATCGAAATTTACCCTGGGGGTGAAATTTTGACAACAGTTTTGACGACTCAGCGGGGTCACCTGCCTGCTAGGTAGAAGATCAGTGGCCTTTTAGCGATCCATTGGGCATGGAGTTATAAGCAATAACCTGAAACGAGCCTGATACTGCAACTTCTTCTCCAGCAACACTCTGAACTGTAGAAAACAACCTGAGAGCAGAAAAACCTGTGCCGAAGCACTTAGGAAAACTAGAAACCTAACTACCATAGGACAATGTGCATACGCACTTAGAGGAATTAAAAAAAATCTAAACTAATATTTACAAGGGAAAACCTTTTCTTTTTTAGTAGCAATGTTTAAGATAGATTCCGTTAACCGGAATCGGAAGTTCCTCTCCATCCAATGCAGACAATTGGAAGGCATTACTATTTTTGCATCCCGTGACCATGTAGGGACCACTCCAGATGGCATCAAACTTGGAATGCCTTCCTGGTTTTGCCCGATCTGCATCCCATTTCAGAACTAGGTCCCCTTCCTGGAAGGTCCTTGCTCTTGCTCTCTTATCAAACCATCTTTTTACTAAGGCCTGATCCTTTTCAATCGTCTGAACTGCATGTTCTCTGATTTCTTCTAATTCCATCAATTCTGCATACCTGACCTCCATTGGTTCGAACTCAGATAACTCAAACTGCTTCATGAGCTCCAAGGCTGGCAATTCTAATGATATAGGCAATACTGCCTCCTTCCCATAGACCAACTTGTAGGGAGAATTACCTGTAGACCTCTTTGGTGTTATCCTGTCAGCCCATAACGCTGATTTTAGCCTTGTATGCCATGTTCTTTGATTTTCATCCAGAGTCCTTCTGATGATTTTTAGCAAATTCTTGTTTGTGGACTCTGCCTGTCCATTACCCTGCGGGTAATAATTTGAAGAGGTGCTCAAATAGATTCCATTCTTGACAGCCCATTCTGTAATTTTTGAACCTATGAATGCTAATGCATTATCTGATATGATGGTGGCCGGCACACCGAACCTGGTTGCTATTTCTTCATAAAAGTCTAGTATGTTAGACTCACTTGCCTCTTTGAGCGCTACTGCTTCGGTCCACTTGGTGAAATAGTCTGTCGCTGTAAGAATCCACTTGTGGCCTTGACTCGAATTGGGATTGATGACTCCAATGAAGTCCAATCCCCATTACATGAATGGATGATCTACTGAAATTGGACGAAGGGGCAGTGCTGCTAACCTTCCTTTCCCTGTGAAGAATGCACATTTCTTGCATTTCTTAACCCATGAGTAGCAATCATTGAATACAGTAGGCCAATAGTAACCAGCTTTCATGATTTTGAGAGTTGTTACTCGTGGGGTGAAATGGCCTCCTACCTCCCCGTCATGGAACTCGTGTAAGATCCTCTCAACCTGACCTGTCCCAATGCATCTTAATAGAACACCGTTGATGTCTTTTTTAAACAAAACACCATCAACAAGCACATATGGAACTGCTTGTAATCTGAAGTACCTTCTTTTTGCTTTGCTCATTTCTGGAGGGCACATGCCCGTCTGTAGGAAATGTATCATATTCTGAGTCCAACAGGGAGTGGACACATCATCATTTTCCTATTTTTGATCATCTTGTAATAGCAGGACATCGTCTTCTTCATCTTCTGGGTTGTCTGGTTGTTTGGAAGCGAGCTGCTCACACAAACCTTTGCCTCTTACCAGCTTGGTGATCTTGATCTCAATGTCATACTCCATGACATGGGTGATCCATCCTGCCCTTTTCTCATTCAAATCCTTGTTGAGGAGGAAGTCCTTAACCCCAGCATGTGAGACTAGCAACTGGACCTTGTTGTTTGAGACTAAATGCTTGAATTTCTTCAAGCTTCTGATTACTGCAAGCACATGCTTTTCAATAAAAGAGTACCTCACTTCGCAGTCATCTAGGCTCTGGCTGAAGAAGGCAATCGGCTGTTCATCATTATCTTTGTTCTACTGTACCAGAATGGCAGAAATAGTGTCATCACCTCCAAATGCATAGAGGATGAAATCCTTGGAAAAGTCTGGGTTGATGAGAGTGGGTGCTTGGGAGATGGCTTCTTTGATTGCTTCAAAACTCTCCTTGCCTTCTGCCGTCCACTTGAAAGCCATGCTTTTCCTTAACATTTTGGTGATGGGCTTGACAAGGGCTGCAAAATCTGGGACAAACCTCCGAACAAAGTTTATCCTTCCCAGGAAACTCTGAAGGGCTTTCTTGTGGCTTGGCAATGGTAGTGCTCTTATGGCTTCAACCCTCTCTGGATCAATTGCTAATCCTTCCTTGGAGACAATATGGCCAAGGAGCTTCCCTTCATGTGCAAGAAAGATGCACTTCTTAGGATTCAAAGACACTCCGAACTTTCTACACCTCTGAAACACTTGCCTGAGGTGAAAGAAATGGTCTGCTGCATTCTTTGAGAAGACAGTAATATCATCTAGGTATACCAGCACTATCTTGTTGATCAAGCCTTTGAATGCCATATCCATAGCTCGCTGGAATGTTGCTCCGGCGTTCGACAGTCCAAATGGCATCTTCTTGTAAGCATATGTGCCCCATTTGGTTGTGAAGGCTGTCTTGAACTGGTCTTCCTCCTTTACCATAATCTGATTGAAGCCTGAGTAACCATCAAGTAGTGAAAACCTTTCTGAACCAGCTACGACCTGCAATATTTGCTCCATGGAAGGGAGTGGATAATGGTCCTTGAGAGAGGCTCTATTCAAATCTCTGAAGTCAACACACAGCCTGATCTCTCCACTCTTCTTTCTGACTGGAACTAAGTTGGCAACCCAACTAGAATGCTTGATTGGGAATATGATTCTTGACTCAATCAGCTTGTCCAATTCTTTCCTCATGAGAGGCTCCATGTGTGGATTGACTGGTCTCTGTTTCTGCCTGACAGGCTTAGTATTTGGATCCAATTCGATGGTATGCTGAGCTAAGTTGGGATTGAAACCTTTCAAGTCTTCATAGCTCCAAGAAAACACGTCAGGGAATTCTTGACATAGCTGTATGAACTCACACCTTTCTTGCTCAGTTGTCATCTTTCCAATTTGCAATGGCTTGTTCTCTTCTACCAAGATGGATACCGAATCTTCTCTCTTGACCTGAATGTTTGCTTTCTCCTTTCTAAACTGATCATTGGGGTTAAAAATGGACTCCAAAGTGATAAGTCCCTTGGGCAGCTTGTCAGTTCTCAGCTGTATCACTTGGTCACCATATTGCTGTTCCAACTTTTCTTGATTCTTAGCTGAGAACTCAGCTTCTTCTTGCAAGAAATGGATGATTTGCTGGTCATTCTCAAATACTTGCCAACTGACATCGTTATCCGGCACTGAAGGCCTCACAATCATGTGGATGTTTGGCTGTACCTTGTCTTGTTGAATGTTTTCTACAATGTCAAAGGCTGCCCCTACTGCTGCAAGCCTGTCAGCAGCTTGATTCTCTTTCCTAGGAATGGCTTTAATGCCGAAACCCTCAAAATCTTCCATGAGGTCCCACACCCTGTTCTTGTAGCACCTGAGTAGATCATTTTTGGCCGCATGTTGTCCCTTGACCTGATTTACAATCAATTCACTATCCCCAAAGACTTGCAAGTTCTTTATTTTTTTCTTGATTGCCCAATGCATCCCTTGCACCAAGGCTTCATATTCAGCAGTGTTATTGGAGCATGCAAATTGAAATCTAAAAGCTGAATAGTACTTTACCCCTTGAGGTGAAACAAGCACGGCTCCACCTCCTGCACCTTGTCTACTCCTTGATCCATCAAAAAACAGCTGCCATACCTCATTGTCATCCTTGTGGTTTGGCTTGGTGATGCTAGGAATAGGTTGACTTTCTTCGTGTATACAATAGACTCCTAGCTCAGATTCTTCTATTCCTTGATAAGGATCAAAAGCATGCACCTTGTTTGCCCATTCATCAAGAGTCAAATCTGGGATACTTCCAACCTTAGTGTCAGCTTCATCAGTGCTAGGGTGATCTTCTTGATCAAATGCTGAGCAATTGACATTAATCTGACTTGGAGTGTAGGGCTCAATATGGAAGTTTGCAATAGGTTCAGATCTGATTGTGGCCTTAGTTCCATATCTCGTTCTGAATAGCATGTGTGACCAATCAGCGGACAAATATCCCCCAATCTTGGCAGTGAAGTCCCTTGACAAACAGAGGGCAAAGAGTGGTGGAAGGTCTATGACTGACACATCTTGTAAAACAACAACATTTGGACATGCGTGCAAGGTAAGACTCAAATTTCTAATCACTCCAACTGTTGCTATTGCTGTCCCATCCAACTGCACTACTCCCTTAGATGTTATTTCATACTGGAGCCCTAGCTGATCAGCTATCTGTTTAGGCATTACTGAGCTACTTGCCCCGGAATCTATCATGCAATTATGCACTAGCTGATTTCCAATGATTAATGAAACATAGAAAGGAGGGGGTTTCAACATCTTACCTTGTTGTCCTCCATGATTTCCTTCAGATTGGGCAGCATTTGTAAGCACTTTGTCTTGTATCTGCTGATTCGAAGTTGGCCAGTCCTTCATGGCAGCTTGCAGCAGATCTCTTTGGCCTGGGATAGCTAGGGATTCCCACATAGATATATTGACGTTTGTTTTCTTCATCTGATCAATGATACTGAATGGTGATGAAGGATCTCTCTGCTGCCCCTTGGTTTGCACATTTACTCCTTGTATGTGGGCAGCAACAGCTGGCATTTGAGTTGGCCTAGGGGCTGTTCTTGGCTGTCCTTGTGCATTTGAAACGGGACTTTGCTTGCCAATCATTTGTGGAGCCGTGGAAGGTTGTGGATTGGCTGGGGCTAATGGCTGTTCTTCACCCAAATTTCTCCTTTTTGACCTTGTGTTTGCTGCAACACCTTGAGAAACTGCCTGGTTCATGCCACAAAAATCCTCTGCTTGCCAATTTACCAATGTGGTGTCATTTGGGGCTGATTGCTGTTTGAATGTTTCTTGTTGTTGGTTGTTTTCTTGACTGTTCTCACCCTCCACACCAGTAGTTGTTACCATTAAAGCTTGAGTCAAAGCACCATTGAAGCACATGGATTGATTATGAGGCTCATTACATGGAAAACACCAATCATACTCCTGGGCAATGTTGTTTTGTGCTGGTACTAATGCCCTAGAGGCAGATATGGCATTTGGATTATAGGGCTGGAATGGTCTATTGACAGGAGGCCTTGTTTGATTCATATTTGCAGCTGGATTAGGTGGCCTTTGAGGCTGATATGGCTGCCTATTAGGTTGAGCTTGAGGCTGATATGAAGGTCTAAAACCTTGAGCTTGCTGTCTTTTGAGAGTGACCAGCTCATTGCCTAGATTTTGCAATTGCTTCATGACCTCTTGAAGCTCATTTGGGGCACTTGGAGATGAAGTGGAAGCTTCATTTGAACTCTGATTTCTAGGAGTGGGAATAGGAGCTAAGACAGGTGCTTGACTAGCACTTGGGCTCTCTAAACTTGGATATAATGGCATTGGAGGCCTAGGAGCCAATTTACCAGCTTGAATAAGACAGTTTTCAGCTCTAATGGCAATGCTATAAGCAACAGGTAAGGTTGTGCCTCCCATAGATTGAATTAACATAGAAATATCAGAATTCAAAGCTTTAAGATAGTATAGAAAAGCACCTTCTGCTGTTGGCCTGACTGCCACTGGAATCCTATCCCAAGACCTTTGAAATCTGAAGTTGAAATCAGTCAGCTGCTCGTTGGGGGCTCTCTTGATAGTTGTCAATTGTTCTAGTAGAGACAAATTGTCTCCCTTTTCTCCAAACTGCTCATGAAGTGCAATACACAGCTGATTCCAGTTTGTGATAGAGCCAGCTCCAAGGCTCCTAAACCATTGCAATGCTTTCCCCTTGAATGAAGACGCCAGCAATTTGACAGCTACATCCATTTCATTTATCTCATGGATTGCACAGACGTTAGCAATGTCTTTTACATGATCACCAGGAGTGGTATGATTTTCTCCAGTGAAAAATGGAATGTTCTTCAATGCTGCAATTGGAACTGGATTCTGTGCATTGAGGGCGAGTGGGCTGCTGCCAGTGAAATTGACAAAGGGATTTAGTGGTTGCGCCATTCTGATTGGTCGAAGGACTCTTGAATACTGAATGAAAGGCCGAGCAGGTGGAGGAGTTGAGAGAGTTCTGTTTGGTGGAGATGGAGACCTTTGAATCCTTCTTCCTCTTTGCCTTCTTCTTGGAGATAATTGCAGGTATTCAAACAGCACTTCTTCTTCTCCAACTCTTGACCTTGTGATTCTTCTCATAAGCTTTCAGGCCTGCACTGCTGAAACCAGTTGATCTTCCTCTTGGAGTCGCTAGATATGCAAATAATAGCTCTTTTCAAGCAAGAAAATTGCAGCAGATGCATATCAACTTTGCTGCAATAAAAATGAGACCTCTAGGTCCCACCGAGCGTGCCAAAACTGTTGATGCAAAATCACAGCACCCCTGGATGCAGATCAGGTTTCTAGGTTGATCACTTTGGCATCCAGTGTGATTGCATAACATTGAATCCTTTCTCCAAGTGTGGGACTTGAAAAATGAGAAAGGATTCTCCAGAGAAGGCTGGTTCCTATTCCTCTGTTCAGATGCACACGAAATATGCAGAGGGTTTTCTCAAAACCTAATCTAATCTGCCAAGGAGACAAGGTAAGAAGATGCATAAAATAAATCTAAGCTAATAGAGGTGATGCACCGAGGAATGAAGAACACCTATTTTTCCAGTGAACACAGACCATTTGAATGTGATATAAGATCATGCACAGATGACAAAACCTGCAGTGAAAGACCAGGAGGATGCAAAAATGAACACAGAGAGGGCTGAGAATCATCCACAGACATGCATTACTTGCTCCAAAGATTGATACAATACACTACAGAATGCCATGAGGCAGAATAGTATTACAGTTCAAATGAGAGGTTCGAACTCCACAAATTCACCTGAGGAGAAGAAGGGAGAGGCAAAACAGAAAAATGTTCGACCTTTGAAAAGAAGCTCCTCTTTACAATATATAGAAAGAATGAGAGAGGGAAGAGAGAGAGGAAAGCCAAATCTACCCCAACCACCTCCAGGTTGCATTCCATTCATCTCATTATGGTAGAAGCGGCGGATCCTGGCAAAACGGTGGGCTGTCTAACAGAAGCGGCGAACTGTCTGCTGCATTAAAGTTGTTTGTTGAAGCATTACTTCTGCTTGTTATTTCACGCCAGAGGCGTTTCTTGATTTTATCTCTCCAAACTGAACCAAAATGCAAGATTGACCCCGGAATCGTGTAGAGAATTTTACCAGCTTTCCATTGATATAAAGAACGTGCCAATCCGAGCTCTGGATCGAAAGTTATGGCGATTTGAAGATTTAGGGCAAAAACAGGCTAAAACGTGTTTTGAAATCTTTCCCGTGCTCTGCCACCTGGATGACACGTGGCACGCTCTGATTGGACGAGCAATTCTCTCTCCTTTACCTTTCGCGGGCTTTCCTTTTGAAATTTCCTTATGGGCCTCTTAAACTTGGACACGTGGCGCTATTTCATTGGTTCGGGTCAGTGCTCGAAAACTCGCCCTTTGACTTTTGGACTATCTCCCTTGTGACACGTGTCATGATTTGATTGGTCCTCGGCCCTGCCAGCTTTTCGCGCCCTTCGCGTCTTTTTGTCCCGGATGTCCCAAACTGTTTGGGACAAAAACTTCCGGTCCGCCCGAAATGGGCTTCCTCGTCCCTCATTTGTCCGATGACACGTGGTGCAATCTGATTGGCTCTCGGGACTTCTTCGGCTATCGTCCGTCGGCCGATTCGCGTCCTCTGCGGCCCAGATGTCCCACTGTTTGGTCCGAACTGTTTGTTCTCTTTTCAGCCGAATCCGGCTGGTTCACATACTCATGCGGCCCAGATGTCCCAATTTGTCTCCAGACTATTTGTTCTCATTTCGGCTGAACCCGGCCAGTTCACATCCTTCGCGTACTCTGTGTCCCGAACTGTCCCAGCTCAACAGTTCGGAATTTTTCTTCCTTCTTTCGGCCTGATTCAGGAATTCTCGCGTCCCGCCGTGTACTTCTGGCCTAGATTGTCCCAAATGCTTCAGCGGGCCACCTAGAGGCTTTTTGGCCGATCCGCGTCTTTCTGTCCCACACGTCCCTACTGTTGCAAGGACTAGGACTTAGTCGATTTTCACAATTTTTCCTGGATCAACCTACTTGCCTTCTGGAATTTTTTTGCATTTTCTCAGAGCTTGCTCTTTCCTTCTTTGGCCAGGGGAGTTATAAAAAATTTGAGGGAACCCCAGAAACATGATGTTTGCTCTGAATCAATCAATTTGCCTCGGACTTGATTATTCTGATGCATGTTGTCGAAATTTACCCTGGGGGGGTGAAATTTTGACAACAATTCCCTCTTGCAGAAAAGAATCCAACCAATGGGTTTTGCCCATGCTTTTTGGTTTTGTATATGCATGCCATGCTTCCTTGAAATCTTCATCTTTAGATAAATCCTTGATAGAATCAAATCCTATGACTTCCACCTTCATCTCAGTCAACAAAATATTTCTCCTATTCAATGCATCAACAACTTTATTTGACTTACCACTTATGTGCTTCAACACAAATGAGTAACTCTGTAGAAATTCTAACAACTTCATGCGTCTCTAATTCAATTTTCCGCAACTATTGAAAAACTTTAGTGCATGATGATCTGTATTCAAAACAAACTCTTTAGGCAACAAAGAATGACTCCACTTCTTGAGTGCTTGCACAATTAGGTAGAACACCTGATCATATACCAAATATTTGCGCTTCGTATCATTCAACTTCTCACTGAATTATCCTATTTGTCTTCCTTCTTGACTTGATATTCCGCCAGTTGCTATGCCACTCGCATTGTAATTGACTTGAAAAACCTTTGTGAAATCTAGCATCGCCAACATTGGTTGTTCAATCACTTTTCTCTTTAACTTCTAGAAACTTTTTTCTGTGCTTGTTGTCAAAGCAAACTCTTTTCTATCTCCTTGGATGGCATCTATCATAGCTGCACATGTACCGCTAAATTTTTGAATGAACTTCCTCTATAAATTCGCAAATCATGAAAGCTTTGCACTTCAAATGACTCCTACATGACGGCCAATCCAATAGAGCTTTCACCTTTGCTGGATCTATCTTCAAACCATCTCAGGAAATCACAAAACCCAAGTCTACAAGCTCTTCTCTCATTAAACTACATTTCTTCAAACCTTCTCAAGATCTATCTTCAAACGTTCTTAGGATCTATCTTCTCCTCTCACATCCACTACAACACTTTCCGCAAGTGCATCGAATGATTTTGTTTCGTATTGAATATCAAAATGTCATCAAGATAAACTAAGAAAAAATTACCTAAAAATGGATTTGGGACCTCATTCATGAGTCACATGAAAGTATTCGGCATTAGTCAATCCGAATAGCATAACCAACCACTCATACATTAGCTTGTGTTTTGCACGTAGTCTTCCATTCATCTTCTTCCCTTATGCAGATCTGGTGATATCCACTTTTCAAATCTATCTTCATGAAATATTGCATTCCACTAAGACAATCCATCATGAATCCATGTGCAGCAATGGAAATTTGAACTTGATTGTGATTTTGTTTATCACTCGGTTTTTTCAATGCACATTCGATATTATCCATTCTTCTTTGGTGCTAGAACTATTGGCACTGCACATGGGCTTGAAGTCTCTCTAATCAACCCTTTATCTAGTACCTCCTTTACTTGCCTTTGCACTTCGACTTTGTTGCTTGATGTCAATTTGTATGTTGCTTCGTTTGGCAAACTTGAACCTTGAATCAAATCCATTTAATGATGTATACTCCTCACAGGTGGCAACCCCTCTAGTTGATCTTTTGAAATGACCTCCACAAACATGCTCAACAAGTCTTTCACTTCATGGGGTAGTATTTTCTCTCCTCTTGCCACAAACAGAGCTTGAGCAGCCTTAGCTATGAACAAAAACAATTGCTCTACTTATTTGCATCTCTCAAGAATTGTTTTTCCAAAACCATCAAGATCTGCAAACTCTTTTCCATCCCATCACTTTTTTCCTTCAAAGGATGCAGAGTGTGTCTTATCCCATCCCTTACCAATGTGTAGGTGTTTACACCACCATCATGCTTTGCCTTTCTATCATTCTACCAAGGTCTACAAAGAAAAATATGACAAACATCCATAGGCATTACTCCACACATTACCTCATCCTTATATGTGTCGAACTGGAAACTTACCAAACATTGCTCACTCACCAAGTTCTAATCTCCCTTCAACAACCAAGATACCTTGTAGGGATCTGGATGCCTTTTTCTCTTCAAACCTAATTTTTCTACCATCTCTTATGCAATCAAGTTATCTATATTTCCACTATCAACAATCACCTAGTAGCATTTGCCTCCCGACTTGCATACAGTTTTGAATAAAAAATTTCTGTTGTGTGGGAATATTCTCCTTTTCTGGTTTCAACAAAGTCTCTTCATCATGAGAGCTTCTCCAATTTCTGGATCATCAGTGTAATGAATTGACACAATACTCTATTCATCCGCTTGTGCAACATGCACATTTCCATCATTCCTTCTACCCCATTATTTTGTACGTGCAGGCACTCTGCTCATTCTTTCTACACCTAAAACAAGTCCCCGTGAATCCACATCCATGACCTCATCCATAGGATCTTCTACCTCTTTGTGCACCATCATTGCGTTGAGATGTGTTTGTTTCACCTTCTTGCACAAAATGTCCTATGCTGCTACCTAATTTTTCTACCATCTCTTATGCAATCAAGTTATCTATATTTCCACTATCAACAATCACCTAGTAGCATTTGCCTCCCGACTTGCATACAGTTTTGAATAAAAAATTTCTGTTGTGTGGGAATATTCTCCTTTTCTGGTTTCAACAAAGTCTCTTCATCATGAGAGCTTCTCCAATTTCTGGATCATCAGTGTAATGAATTGACACAATACTCTATTCATCCGCTTGTGCAACATGCACATTTCCATCATTCCTTCTACCCCATTATTTTGTACGTGCAGGCACTCTGCTCATTCTTTCTACACCTAAAACAAGTCCCCGTGAATCCACATCCATGACCTCATCCATAGGATCTTCTACCTCTTTGTGCACCATCATTGCGTTGAGATGTGTTTGTTTCACCTTCTTGCACAAAATGTCCTATGCTGCTACCTTACCCATGCGTGAACCTTCCTTTGTCTCACACCACTCCTTGTTGTCTGCGCAACAACTTCTCCTCATTCAATGTACACTGATGGCTTCTTCAACAAATTCATCCTAGATAGATATGTACAATCCATGCACATAACATGAGATCTTCTTTGCATCATCCTCAGCATGACCCGCTCTGATAGCGAGTCTATAAAATTCCTCAATGTAATCTTTTACACTCAACTCCTCTCGCAGGTTCTACAACTTCTTAAACAAGTTCAACTGGTAATTTGTAGACATGAATTTGGCCTTCAACTTTGTAACCAATTTATCCCAATTCTTTATCATATATTTACCTCTATGCACTCTCTGCTTCAACATGCTCCAACCATGAGGATGAGTGGCCTTTCAGCTTAGTGCAGTGAAACTTCACTTTCTTGGGATCTTCCACGCCTTCATACTCAGTATTTTTCTAAATCAGTGATCTAATCAATGATCTCCTTAAGACTCAAAATCCCAGAATAACTCGTAGTGTCCAACTTAGGCTTACTACCCATCCTTGCAATATCGCGCAAGAATATGTCTTGTTGCTCATTAACATGTTATTTTTCTTCTATTGCCTATGCATCTGCAGCTACCATGGCGACTTCATCATCACTCAGATCTTCATCGAAAACAAGTCCTTTGCGTTGGGTGGCTTTCATGGCCTCCAAATAGGTTTGCACTTCTCTCATCAACTTTGCCAATTCGGCAACTCTTGGTGCTCTTACAGAGAAACCTCCTCTTTGTGCCATTTCTTTGTCCTCGAAATCAAGTGATTGTAATCCTCACAAACTCTATGAATTCTACCTAACACTCTTCACTAGAAGATGTCTCCACTGATTTCTACCCACACTACCAAATGTGGAAAATAGATTATATGTGCCCGCTCACAAGGAAAACTTTTCTCTAATACCAAATGATGCAGCCGCAATTAGAGAGTCCAATTGAAAACAGTCTTAGACCACACAACATTTTGAAAGCATACAACTCTTGACTTACTCAATGTCTTTGCACAAGGAAGCAATTGAAATTAACAACATTTTATTTTGATTTCTACGAAGAAACAAAGCTTACACAAATATTGGACCAATCGCAAATAGATACAACCCTTGCACAAACTTTGAGGAGATACAACACTATTCGATCTGATATACAACACTACCAACAATCTATGGCTACCCAACAATATCTAATTCTAACAGAGAAGAACTGCCTCTCTCAAATGTAAAAGTGATTCTTATGGAGCCAAGCATCACTTACAATATTAGCTTGCAGCTACATGCTACCCATATGACATTTATTGAAGCCTCCTACAATATTAAATGCATCACAACCCTCTATTCAAGATAAATCCCAAATGTTCCTTAATGCATAACACAACTCAACGAAGCTTGAGTCTGCTTAAGAAACACAATATTGGTTAGGTGAATTTTCAACAACTCCTTCAGGTTACATTCCCTATACAATTGAACAAATTCGAATTCAAAGACTTGTACTCATGAAGATTATGTACACATATAATCCTCCTTAACACAAACTACACACAAGTCTTCGAAATAAATCCTTGTAGATTTGCGCCATCAAGATTAATCTTTGTTGATAACGCGTCCCTCTAAATGTGAAGTATGTGATACCGCACATGAAGACAAGGGTGACAAAAGTTAATTATCTTAAGATTCCCCTAGTCTTACGTCAAGCATCTAAAGCGTTGTGCCATCCTTCTCAAGGTGTAGGCATAGTGCAGATATACCACGATGTTTGACCCTCACTTTCCTACGTATGGTCTGGCTGCTGAAAAACGCAATTTTATGTTGCATGATTGAAATACTAGCTTGCACCCACTTTTGAAAGATGTTCTCGACTCTAAAAGATACCGTGAACCTATTGATCCCTTTAGATGCTTCCAAAACAAAACAAGTATGAAAACATGAAAACCACTCTAATTGTTTTGCTTGTGAACCTAGATGCTCATACATAAGAAGCCCTCTCATCTTCTTCTTACGAACGGAGAGATTACTGATGTGGTTAGAGTGGATATACACCAATGACATATTTGGGTCGGTCAGATCTCCTAAGGTCTACTTGGTACTAATAATGACGTACAATGAAAGCTTCTCATTGCTAGGATTGTTTGTGCTACATGTCACATCCTGCAATTTCAGTATGTTTTGTCGAAAGGGATAAGTCGTAAATGAAGAGTGGTTACGAGAGCCGGAGAATAAACTCTGTTGCGTAGTTGTATATGCAGCCACACGTGCATATGCATATCCTAAAAAGGATATGCACACTTGTAGTTGCATGTACAACCGCATAAAAATGCTTGTCATTCAACACTCGTAATGTAATTAGCATTCATAGCGTATTCTTGTTGTGCTTTGATATTTGTATGTACTTACTTTGCTTGTTATGATGATACGGTGCATTGTTGGACAGTTTGGTTGTTGTACCTATCTTGGATGATTATACTTGCTTACTGCCCATGATGATTTCATAATAGTGATAAATCAGCTACATGGATGTTCTTTGCTTATGATGTTGCGAGGAAAAAAATGGTTATTATCCTAATATTGGACTAATCATCTTGTTGATAAAACACTGGTTTTTAGCCACAAGGCATTGTAATAATTCCTTTGTTGCTTGTAAAGGAGTTTTGGTTTATAGTCAAGATAAGAGTTGTTCATTTCAATTATCTACTTAACTGTTGCCAATAGAGACGGTGTTGGTCTTTGACCACAGTGCAAAGTTAATTGTCACAAGATGATAGTAAAGTAAGTAAAAGTAAAGCTAAGGTATGATTGTCATGAATTATCATTTAATCATAAACCATGATGGTGTTTGTAAATAACGTTATGCTATTCTGACTTTATTTGCTGGTCATAACCCTCGAGCATGTTTAACATGGACTGTGTTAAAGAGGCAAAGGTAATTGGAATATTGTAATGGTCGTCGAACCACCAATGGCTACTCTTATTGACTCATTTTAAAAGAGGCCTTTGGCCTTGTGATGGCAAGTTATATTGTTAATTGGGTCTAACGACCACAAGGTTTCATTTGCTATGATGGAAGGTGTTATGATGGTTAGATGGCCATTGGTCATGACAAAACGAGTTTGCACCATAACTAAGTTTATGGTCTAAGACCATGGAAAATGACATAATAGTGTTTTGAAACATATATGGTCCTCAACCATGCACCTTCGACCTTGTTGTTCATACACTTATGGTCTTCGACCATACTCAAATTCGTATCAATTATTTAATTAATGGGATGGCCGATTTATCGACCATGCAAATTGTAATGTTTAAGTTATGAGTGAGTCTTCGACCGCTCGAGCACCACTGCCGGTTTTGGAGAGAGATATTAGATGAGTTTAATACGCCACTACGTGGCACAGAGATAACTTAATGCCATTAATGGCCTGGCAATATTGGAAAAAGCGAAGCTTCTCGAGGAAGCTAAGGGCATGCATGATAGACTATTCTTTTTTTTATTGTTGCATTTTTCAGTTTAAGCTCCTCCTTGCGAGCTCCATTTTTGAGATTTGTGCATGGGGTTCTTTGATATGGTCAGTTGAGAAATTTACGGGAGCTATTAACGGCGGTATGGAAAGAGTATAAACTCTGTTTTCATTATGACATCTGGTATTTACTTGAATCGGGGGCGGGTGCTTGAAGGATTTGTTAAAGCTATTGGGGGAAATTTTTTCGTTTGATTCGATTTCACCAAAAATCCAAAAAAGGAAAAAAACCGATTCCTCTGCAACATCCCTTATGAAATCAAATCAAACAAAAAATTTCCCCCAATAGCTTCAACAAACCCTTCAAGCAACCGTCCCCGATTCAAGTAAATACCAGATGCCATAATGAAAACAGAGTTTATACTCTTTCCATACCGCCGTTAATAGCTCCCGTAAATTTACAGTATACTATTATAATGATGTTAAGTTGCTTGGTCCAAAAAGGTGCAAAAATGGATTTTATGAAAATAATAAAAATATTGCCATCAATGAGTAGAGCTCGAGAAAATATACACTTTTAGAGGAAACGGCACCTGAAACGGAGCCACATAATGAAAGTTATGGCACATGCAAGTTTTTGCTGCTACATCTTCCCGGACCCTTTCCAAAAATGGCAATTTTTTTTCTATACTAACAAAATTTTATAGATCTGTTTATATGATGGAAACAATACAAAACAGGCTGTTGTCTTCTAACAACAGCAACATATAATTACATGATTAAGTATCATCGTCGTTTGATCAAACTACGTCAATACGGAACGAAGTACAAAGGTACTTTGTGATCACATGAAAAAGGTACAGATGTACATATCTGTCCTAAGTAAACTAATGGGTATTAATGAAGTTTAACTAATGCTATGAAATGGTTTCAAGTCTTGTACTTGACTAAACCAGACTCTTAATTGTAAACTGATATAGTTGACGATCATGCAAAAAAAGGTACATACCTTATGCAATGATTCGTGGAGATCATTGCATACCTCTAACGTGATTTGGATATCATCATGAAACTTAGTTAACCTATCAATAGGATGAAGGCATACATGATGTTAACAAATAAATTAAAATGGTTAACTGTAAACTTAATAAGTAAACGGAAAAGAATCCTGATACTATGAATGAAACAGTTGTGTGGTGAAAGGAAGACAGGTTTCAAGTGGCTTATGTGCAATCATGAAACTAGGCTTGCTAGCGCAATGCCAAAAACTACGGCCGTGGTAGTGCAAATGACTGATTGCATTATCAGTTCACCATTTCTTCTTTTAAGTTGTGTCGTGAGTGGGAGTGAAGCAGTAGTATACTTTCCTAGCTGACACTAAGAAAATAGACATAATTCTTTGTACCTTTAAAAAGGTTTAACCAAATGATATGTTGGGTATATTGGCTCGTGTAGAGCATTGAAGGGGGATCGAGTAGGATCTAAAACCCTTACAGTTGCACATGGTTATCATAGGTTGTCAAGATGGAATCTGAACATTAATTAATGTTGGATTAATCTGCTTTGTGTTGATAATCATTGAAGGCATAGTATGCTAGATTTTAATCGCTGCGTGTTAAAATCATTGAAGGCATCAAGTTAATTAATTGGGTAAAAAAAAAATTCCCTTAGTTTGATGAAGCGTAATGTAGGTGTTACACTACATTTATATTACACATTCATCAATGAATGGTCACATGCTCCAGCATCTTTGGTCAATTGAAATATCATTACAAATTTGCTACTATTTTTCCCACTCCCAAGAGCAACACTACTTTTGAAGTGTGTCCTCTCTCATAAGCTGAATTTGTTATCAGCTTATTAAATTTCTTATATGCGAAGGAGAAAGTAAAGTATAATAGCAATAGCAGGTCCACTTGAATGCAAAAAATATGAACAAATCCAAAGGTAGTGATGTGGCAATGTACAATGAAATGATTAACTATATTGAAAATACCAGCCACTTTGCGGGGGCAACCTTCAAAATGCAAAACAATAATGAAATAAAATATAGAATTTGATTTATGTGATTTACAAGATAAATATATCCTTGTTTATAGACATAATTAGCTAGGGATGACCCAAAGGTACTAATTAGGTCAGACAAAAAGAAATCTAGAACTAACATAAGAAAAGACATGCTATGTGCGCCACAATTCGGCTACTCCATAACCTTAATACACTTGTGCAAATAGAATATTAGAGGCATAAACAGACCTCCCCCCAAAGAAAAGCATAGCCCTCAACACTTAATGACTTTGGACACTAATGAATGAATTGCATGTCTTCCCACATTGCATCTTCCATTGGCAAGTTGCGCGATTGCTTCACTCTCTTCTCTATGACCACCTTTGGTTCCATGATGAATTTCCATCCATCTAATTTTGGAAATTGGAAGTTTGTTTTAAAAAAAAATTCAAACAATAATCATGAAATATAGGATGAATTCTAGAAGATGGATGCTCCAATATGTAAGCCAAACTACCAATTCAATGGGGTTTCCATACCTTTTCCATGAATACTAGTACAACCATACTATCTTGAAATGATTGAGAGAGACCACAAAATGTGCATATTTAGTGACTATATCCACTACCACAATATTACAACCATGATCTCTGATTTTGGCAACCCAGTAGGGATATCCATTAATATTTCCTCCCAACATTGTTCTAGAACAGCTGAAGGTTGTAAGAGACCCAAAGTTTTGACTGTTTCTCCTTTATTATGTTTACATACCTAAAACTCTGCCCTAAATTTTGCATGCCCCCCCTTTAAACCTTACCACAAGAATTCTTTCTTTGTATGATAATAGATTTTTAAATACCCTAAATTTCCTCTTGTTGAAGATGACCAATCTTGCTAAAGTTGTTGGATGAGTTTCCAACTGGAATGTCTTGTTGTCATTCTAATTGTGTCATCGTCACCCATTCTGGATGAAGTAAATAAATTGCACAAATTGCTACCTCCTTTTTCACCTGTTGAGAAAGAGCATTTGTTGCTATATTCTTAGGCTCAACCTTAACACCACATGCCCTATCTAGTCTTTCACTTCAAAGGCTAACTTGGACTTTTTGGCAGAGATTTGATTGTCTTCCAACACCTATAACAACTTACATGCATACTGCAACGTTCTTCCTGTGTTTTACTATAGATTACAATGTCACCAAATAATACCAAAACAAATTTCCAAAGAAATGGGCAGAAAAGTAAATTAATAAGACTTTGAAAAGTACATGAAACATTAGTGAGACCAAATGGCTTAACCAAGAATTCAAAATGACCCTAGTGTTCGAAATGCAGTCTTATGTACATCTTTCTCCCTTACCCCAATTTGATGATACCCCAACCATAGATCTAGTTTAGTAAATCAAAGCACACTATTCAAATCATTCAATAACTCATCAATAAAAAAATAATGAACTTATCTTTGAGAGTATATTTTTTGAGTTTCTTGTAATATGGGCACTTGCTCCATGATTCATCATTCCTAGGAAGAATAATACCAAAACCCTAAAAATAATGTTGATGATATTGGATGATTTCCTAAAGCTCTTGCTGAATGGTGTTTCTACCTCTTGGATTTCTAATGAGTGTGATCATGCCATCATACCATAAGATCCCATTTTGAGGAACTTCTCCATCTTAGGGGAATTAATTGTTTGACTTGGATGTGATTACATCCCCACAAGCTTGTACCTTTTACCATTTGAGGTAAAGGCCATGAATAAGTCCTGAAAGTTGAAAGATATGGTCCCCAACTATTTCAGCCACTGCACTCCCAATATTAGTGTAGTCCTCCATAGGAAATAGAAAACATTTCTTAATCAAGCTGATAATCCCTTGTAGAGAGTTTGATGTGATGGCATTTACCACCACAAAAGAATTGTTTACCATCCATTATCATGGCTTGAAAAGTAGAAACTTCATGTACAAAGCTATTGATGATTTGCGGACTCTTAAGTACAATTGTTTAATAGAATTTGAAAAATCACAATCTATTGTCTTACTTGAATCCTACTCCAAATTGATAGTTTTTAATGCTTTTATAAAATTTGAATTAGTGTAGTGTGTTGTTGGAAGCATAAACAAAAGTGGCAGCTACGAATCGTGAATGTAAATAACCATGAACAACAAAAGAACAATGGACACATTATCCTTTAACCTGAAACCCAAGTGTGGGGAAAACCAAATGGAAATGGAAATAGCTCGCTTCCTTGATCTTCTTTTGGCCAAAGACAATTTGCAAAGAGTACAATAGAACAATTATAAAAAACTATTTGTTTGTTCATCTAACTCACTTTGTGCACCTTTCTTCCTCCTACAACCAACTGAACACCAACTCTGACTCTCAAGAATTCATGCTTACAATTGGATTCGAGTCTCTTATTTATCATGTTCTAGGAGTTTCCTTATGTGCACTAAAGGAGCCCTAAATTACTCAAAACTGAAGAGAAACCATCATTCTTCCATTACTATGTCTATACAACTTTCACAAGAAAACTCGACGCTAATTGCAAACCAGCGGTTACAAAAACAACCCTTCTAAAGACCAGTGATTACACCCTCCCATGAATGGAATCAAAGGTTATGTAACCACCCCTACATATACCTAGGGTTTCGTCACCATACAAGGAGTACTCACTTTGAACCTTGTTGTTTATTGATTCCCAGTTGTCCGTTGGTTGGATGGTGAAGAGGTTTTATTTTTCTTGATCCTTATGGATCATACCTCCCTTTTGGAAGGCATTTGGTCCCACAAGAACTTGGTGGTTGAGGAGATGTGGAAAGAGCTCTCCCACTTTCTTCTTGAGGTATCATCTTGCTTGCCTTGGTGCCTTCCCTTTGATGTTGGCCTGCCAAGACTCCTATGGCACTCTCTTAGTCTCTTTGACTTTTCGTTGCAACAAAACATCCTCCAACTCTCTTGGTTTATCCAAGAAAATAATTTCTATAAAGGGTACCAATTTTCCTTCCTCTTCCTCATCCAACATGGATGGCTCATTTAGGCGCAGGTTCTCACACTTTACCACTTGTTTTCTTTGGTGTCTTCCCTTTGATACCAAACTACCAAGACTCCTATAGCCCTCTTCTAGTCTCTTTGACTTCACATTGTAATGCTACTTCCTCCAACTCTCCTTATGCATCCAAGAAAAAGTCTTCTATAGAGGGTAGTGTCCTTCCTCGTCCAATATGGATGGTTGTTATAGGTGTAAGTTCTCACAATTTATACATACATATGTATGAATGGGATATATCATAATTGAAAACATTCTCTCCAATCTGTTCCAAGATGGTGATTGGTCGGTCAACTCCCATCGATCATCGCATCGAATCGAATAGACTACCGGTCGACTTGGGTTCCTCCCAAGAATGAGTAAGAGTAATAACATCGAATAAACAACTTGGCCAACATCGAATAGACGAATTGCCCGAGTAAAGGAGATAGCCTTATCGCCCCTATAAGCAAGCGCCTGCGGCATGGAGAAATTGGGCCAGTGTCAAAAAGGAAGGTACCTTGGGCCTTTGGCCGGATGGATGGATGCAAAACGGATGAAGAGATCTCCTTTTGCATTCAGGTGACTGATGATGGACCCGCTAAATGATATTACTATGGGCACCGATATGCAAGTGGGGCATTTCTATACACTTACTATAGTCGATAATATGGTATAACTAGTGATGCCCATCCCATATAGCATGCGCCATCCAAGAACGGGAGATCAATGAGCCATCCAAGATTCCGTCCCGACCCATGGTATGAGACAAACCGATACCTTAAAAGGTTCAAGCTTCCTAGCTTGTCTTTGAAGCCTTTCTTTGTTCATCCAAGCACAAATTCCATGTTAATGTCTTCCCGCAGTCTTTCTAGTATTAGGAATGGCTAATACAAATTTGCATTTTGACTCTTACCCTTAGCATAGTGACATATGCTACACCCTTTCACAATCTTCTTCACATACTCAGTCATTTTGGGCCAACATTATCTCTCACTTAGTTGTTCTAATGTCTTATCCACGCCAAATTGATCGGCTAATCCTCCATTATGCTTTTCCTTATCAAACTTTCCCCTATTGACCCTTGAGGTGTACACGACTTCTGCCCTTTGAACAATAATCTATCTTGAAAAAATGAATCCAGCCATGGAGTTCTATCTATGCTGATCGGGATCTTGCACACTGCCCATGCATCTCTCAAATCCAAATCTTCTTCAAACAAATATTTCATGGAGTCAAATCTAATCAACTCTGCTCTCATTTCATTCAACAAAAGACATCTTCTACTCAATGCATCTGCAACTCTATTTGATTTCCCTCTTCCATGCTTCAAAACAAAAAACTAACTTTGAATAATTTCAACCCACTTCATATGCTTTTGGTTCAACTTACATTGGTTGTTTATGAAATGTACTGCTTGATGATTCATGCATTAAAAAACTCTTTAGGCAGCAAGTAATGTCTCCATTTCTTGAATGCTTGTACAATGGTATAAAACTCTTGATCATATACTGAATATTTCTTCTCGGTGTCATTCAACTTCTTGCTGAAATATGCAATGGGTTTTCCCTCTTAACTCAAAACAACACTTATAGATGTCCCACTAGCATCACAATCAACTTCAAAAACTTTGTTGAAATCCGACAATGCTAACATGGGATGTTCAGTGATCTCCTTCAACAACTCAAAACTCTTCTTGGCTGAAATTTTTCATTTGAATTCTCTTCTATCACCTTCCATTGTTTCATTGATGGGTGCACATATCCCACTAAAGTTTCTGATGAGCTTCCGGTAAAAGCTAGCTAATCCGCAAAAAATTCTAGCTTCAAACATACGTTTTTGGTGTTGGGTACTCCAAAATGGCTTTTACCTTTTTTAGATCCATCCTCACTCCGTCCTTGGAGATCATGAAACAAAGGTAAACTGACTCAGACTTCATAAAACCAAAAAATTTCAAGTTGATTAGCAAGTTCTCTTCTTTCAACCTTTGGGTCACTTGCCTCAAATGCATTAAAACTTATTTTTTCTTACTAAAGAATAGAATGTCATCCAAATAAACAATGACAAAAATTTCAAGGTATGATTTTCATACCTCAATCACGAGTATCACGAATGTGCATGGTGCATTTGTCAAACCCAATGGCACAACTTTCCAATTGTACAAACCGTCCTTTGTCTTGAATGTGGTCTTTCAATCATCACCTTCCCGAATTCTAATTTGATGATACCCACTCTTCACATTGATCTTTGTGAAGTACCTTGGTCCACTGAAACAATCCAATCAAGGCAATTGAGATTCGTACTTGATTATTATCTTGTTGGTGGCTCTAGAACTCGTACATATACACCACTTTCCACCTTTCTTGGGTGCTAACACTACTGGGATTGCACAACGGATAAATCTTTCTCTTATCAAACCCTTCTCCAACATATCTTATGTATGTTAGCTATGATGATCAGTATGATTAGCCTCTCTCTCTCAATAATATAGATTAGGATATAAGTGTATGACTCTACTAGGGCCAACACACAAGCCAAAGATATAACCAAGAGTTGTAAATAGTCACGGATCTGGAAGAGGGCAATTCACACTTGTATTGAAGGTATAGAGATCCAAAGCCTATATCTATGATATGGGGACAAGGTCTTACTAGAATCCTGAGGACAATAAACAAGAGCTAAGGTATTCAACAAGAGCTAATCCTAAACTATGGTTATGATGCCATTAGGCAGTAAGCATACGTTGTAAATAGAACAAACAATGTAATAGACAAATGTATGCTACACTCTCCTTAATCAATCAACCAACATAAAGGAAAGAGTTGAGGGTTAGGGATACTTATCTTTGACGGCATTTTCCATGCATTAATCCCCCTCCTGGGTTAGTAGCACTTTGTGAAAAACCGTCGTGGGTGGATTAGAAGAGGGATAGGTAGAAGACCTAACTAGACCAAAGTTGGGGACTCCAATGACTAAGGCGGACCTTGTCGGTGCAGCTCCTATTCTTGATGCTCCTAGTAACCCAATGCTCTAATGATGACCTCCAAGTATAAGTTCCATTAAACCCTAATACCTCTTAAACCTTTAAGGACAAATTTCCAAGAGCAGGCAAAGCAAAGTATGTGATGATGTATTTGAGAAATGACAATAAGATGTTTATAAATAGGAGAACATAACCTAAAGCCATGACTAAAGTTAGTCTACAACATCAACCAAAAATAGGTTGTCTTCCAAGCTACATCAACCATGGTTGGCCACGTATAGTCCATAAAAGGTGAGGAAGAGGAGAGAGAAGGGTGGAGCAAGACACTTGGGGAGGGTATGAAAAGGATCTAACAGTGCTATAGGAAGACAATATGGAGATGGTAATACTAAGGATATCAAGTGGTAGTAGGAAGGCTAGGACCAACTAGGGCAAGTGTCACAATGATGTCCCACAAAGTGCCACAAACCGGCCCAATCACCTCTCTCAGCGTGCCCCTTAAGACACGCACTCAAGGGACTTAATGTGCCAACAATTTGCAAAGAGAAATCATTAGTAAGTGAAAAATAATGTGTATATATACATAGGCCTCGACTGAAGATGATCACACCACCAGTAATGTAACATGAGATGGTCTTCAAGAAAGAAGCATGGTTCATAGAAATCAAATTAAATGTCTGTAAATGATGTAAGAATGAGAACTCAACCAAATGAGATATACTTACCCCAACTTATCTTTCCATGAAATAGAATCAAGCCAAACCTTATGTCTTGACCATGGAGGGCATATATCTTCGTCTCAACCCTAATGATACAATACTAACATAGAAGACAACACACGCATACATAGGTGAATGTAACAAGCAGGTATAGAATGTAAAAGGAGCTCGAGTGAGGGTGTTAAGGCGGGTACGAATAATAGGACTAGGTCAAGTCTGGATAACATGTGGAATGATTGTAAAATGGGCTCTAGGTCAAGCCTAAATAGCCTATAGTAAGAGACTAAATTAGGTTTGAGAAACCCATGAAGATGGCATAAGGTGCATTGACAAGAAAATGTTGAAGCCAGTCTAACAAGCCTAAAAAAGATTGTAAATAACAAGGTGATAAGACTAGGTCAGGTCCATATAACGTATAAGAAAAGACTAAATTAGGTCCAGAAAACCTATAAAGTGTCATAAGGTGCATGGATGGAAGATATTAACCTGGTCTAGAAGGCCTGAAAAAGTGGGATAACAAGGTGACAGGACTAGTTTAGGTCTAGATATCCTATGAGGGGCAAATTTAGGACGTTATAAGGTGCATAGACAATATATAAAGCCAACCTACCAAGCCTAAAAAATGGTGTAAATAAATAGATAATAGGACTAGGTCCGGTCTAGATAGCTTATAACAAAAAGGCTAAATTAGGTCAAGAGAGCCTAAAAAATGACACGATGTGTATAGATGTGAGATAAAGTTGGCATAGTAGATCAAAAAAGTAAGAAAAGTAAGGAGATAATAAGACTAGCTTAGGTTTAGATAGCCTATAATAAAAGGCCAAATTAGGTCCAAAAAACCTAGAAAATGTAACAAGGTGCATAAGCAAGAGATAAAACTAGTCTAGCAATCCTAAAATAATGAGCCACCAGAATGTGACACTCATAATCCCGAACATAACTAAGAGAAATCCGAGAAGATAGAAGTGATTGAGAAAGCATATAAGAAGCCGAAAGATGGAGATGATACTCGAGTAGGGATAATAAAGGAATGTCCATAAACCCTAGTGCCTGTCACAATGCTATCATGTTTGAAGAGATGGAGGAGGATATAAAGAAGAGGGGGCATACTTGGAAACTAGCTTGTCTAACAAGGGGAGATAATGAGATTGGAAAGAAATGGGTGCCACCAAGGGAAAAAAAGTTCTTTACCAGAATCAAGACACTCTCATCAGATTGGCAAGACTAAAAGTTTTCAACCGAGGAGTGAGGGGACCCAATTTTGCAAATCCATCTTAGGAAAACTAGTGGAGTACTAGTTTATTCCATGTCAACTATGAGATACAAGAAAATTGAAGTTTCCTATATTCCCACAATGTGTTCCCATTCCTTAGGATCCAAAGCAGGCGTGAAAAATGAATACGAGGTAAACAGGTAGATAGTAGTACTAGGTCAGGTCCAGATAGCCCATAAGAAGCAACTAAATTAGGTCTAGAAAAGCCTAGAAAAATGTCATAAGGTGCATAAGCAGGAGATAAAATCAGTCTAGCGTCCTAAAAAATGAATCACCAGAATGTGACTAGTGCAAAACCCCAAACATAACTAAGGGAAATCCAATGAAGATGATAGCGATGATTGAGAGAGAGCATCCTGCAAGCCCAATGATGTAAATGGTGCTCAATTAGGGATGGTTTAAGGGAATGTTGTTAAACCACAATGCATGTCACAATGCTAACATGTTTGAAAAGAGATGGAGAAAATGAGGCAAAGAAGAGGGAAATCACTTAGAAATTACCATGTCCAAGAATGGGAGATAGTGAAGACAGCGCCAAGGCAAACACACGTTCTTTACCAAAATCAAGACACTTTACTTAAATTGGTAAGACTAAGGGTTTTCGGCATCAAGTTGTGAAGGAACACAAATATGCAAGTTTTGGCTTGGGCCAACTAGTGAAGCATAAGACTTTCCCGTGTCAGTTATGAGATGCAAGAAAAGTAATGGTTCCTACCGCACGACGTGTTACTTGTTCCTCGGGAACCACACGAACCATCAACCAACTGCAACGATTAGGTACTTGCATGATAAGACAAGGTCACAAATGACAAATATGTAGCCTTTTAAGTTTTATCGCAATCAAAAATATATATTGCACTCCAAGGGACCTCAAGCTCTATGACAAGGCCAACTGTGGAGTTTGAGCTTTCAACTAGAATAGGGTTGTGCCTATTCTATCGTGTCTTTTTGTTTGTGATTGACTTTTGAATTTAATTTTCCTTTTTCAATTGCCTTTGATTGTATTTTTTTTAATTATGGCTTTAGAATTTTTTTTGTGTTTTGTTCTTACTCAATATGGATTCATAAGGCTGATCAAATAGGTATGAAAAATGACTAACAATAGAAAGCTTACGTATAGCTGCTATAGAGAAGAACCTGCAAGCCATGAGGCATAGATACTCCTAGACTTGCACCTTGGAAAAAAATGTTATCTTGACATTGATCTTGGTGGGATCAATAGGAAGTGAAAATAAAGGTGGGTACTAAGTCGGGATTGGTTTACCCCAATCATTGTGTAAGAAGTGATACAATGACAAACAGGTTTGAGACTTTCATCTCAAGAGGGTAAATATAGATGAAAGGCATGTAGATAGACTACAAAAATTGAGCTACAGAAAGCACAACAATTTCTAGGAGGAAAATAAACACACTCGACCGTTGTTATTCATTTCTAAGAGAATGCCTAGCTGTGGTGGGGAGCCTAAGGTGACAAATCGGTAATCATAGTAGATAAGAGTTTATAAGGAAGGCCACGTTGATTCCCTAAGGTCTTATAATGAAACTCACAAATTGAGAGCCTAGAGGCGTACAATAAGAGATAATAACCAAGAGGTGTAAAGGGCAAGATCTAAAAGGCAATGTAGGATGTTCAAGATATGAAGTGTGTAGAACCAAGAGGTGTAAGAATAGTAGGTAAAATCAATGAAGCGTCAAAAACAAGAGGTAAATTCATAAGAGGTAGAAAATGGTAGGTATAAGCATGAGGCGTAGAAAATTAAGAGGTGGCAAATAAGATGTCGAAGCTATGAAACATGGGAAGCTATAAATAGGAGACTATAAGAGGAAGCAATAGAGCATCAATGCTGCATTAGTACATAATCATAAAAAAAAACAAGAAAATATAAAATTATGCTATACAGATCTAAGAACAACAAAAGAAAGTAAAAGATATGTACATGGTAGGTAAAGATGAGATGTCAAGCATAGAACTTTTTCAAGAACTGGGCATTCATCAGTTCCTTGAAAATTTCTTGAAGTTGAATTTGTTTGGATTCAACAACTACAATATACTTGATTATTAAAAGTGTTGGGAAATGGGAGGCATCGTGAGATGCCTTAAAGTTTAAAGAGGAATCAGGATAGGTATCATAAAATGCCTCAAAGGTCCAAATGACAAGACGATGGTAAAAATTAGATGATAGTAAGACTTAAATACAGCAAATGTAGGCATTGAAAGATGCCCCAAAGTGTGAAGTGAGGGAAAAATAGGTGTTAGAAGATGTTCCAGAGTGTGAACTATGAGAAGGACGTTTGATACTCCGAAGTGGGATCTATGGGAAGGATAAGCATCTGAAGGTACCCCAAAGTGTGAACTAAGGGAAGTATGGGCATTGTAGGATACCCAAAGTGTGAGGAATGGCAGTGGGGTAATGAAGCATTGTGGGTTATGTCAAGTATGTTAGTTTTGACTAGTATTTGGAGATGATTACATGAAATGAAATTTGAAATTTGGTGAATTACCCAATTGGTGCTTTCCAAGAAAAGCCAGGAGAGAGGGTTATAAGATGTATATTCAAAATTGTGATCGCTAGTATGGAGGTGAAAATAGGCATAATCATATTGGAATGGATCATAGACATGGTGGGGAGATCCCTTCCCCAAATCTGATCCAAATTTCTAGTTTGATTCATTTGACATTTCGTCAAACACTTAGCATTCAATTACTTACAGGTTAGGTAACAACAATAGTATGCAAAACAGATTTTTCTAGGGCCCAAATCAAACTCGGAAATGAAATATAGGATCATGCAAGATCAGCCTAACTGCTGCAATAAATCTTCAACAATGACGACTAAGGTTTGATGGAAAAATACACATAAATGGCTTCCAAACAATTATTTCTTTATCACAAATGACTGCCACTATTTTATGAGTTCGAACATACAAATATCTGATTTTATTGATGCCACAAACACTCAATAATCAGATCAGAAATCTGATTATAAAACTGTCTAAAACCCACTGTGAAAACCCTCTAAAAATTATAAAAATGCTTTGCTTCACTTCACCAAAATCTGCAGATGATTTGACAATAGAAATCAGATTTAAATACCTCAAAAAACATGTCAAATCAGTCCCAAACTGGGTCGATCCAATAGAAGAAGACTGCTGCAATTTATTCTCCAAAATACCCTCAAAATACACTGTTGGAAATGACTGAAAATAACTCTAAAAATCTGATTACAATCAATGGGAATTTCTGAGTGAAAAACCCTCTCAACTCTTGGGGTTTTCGTCCACAAGGGGTTTCATCCTTGGAATTTTAATGCAAAAGCTAAAGCTTCATGCAAGAGAAAATGTTATAAAATATTTTTGCATGCCTCTAAGCAAATCACCTTCTTCTTTATATAGGCAATGGTACCCAAAGTGACCTTTGGAATTCCCATAAAAGTGACCCTCAGAATTCCAAATCACATTCTCCCTTAGGAAGTACATTTTAATTAAGTGCTTTTTATTTTATCGCACTTTCCTAAGTTCTATTTGAAAGTTAAGTTTATTAATTTATCAAGCTTTATTATTTTATTGTATGTGCATTATAATTTTATTTAATATTTTGCACAATACAAATAAAATAAATAAAACTTAGTCACCCTTATATTTTTCCTTTGACTGTTGGGTTGACAAAATAGGCCAAAGGTCTTCAATTGGAAAAGGGGACATTACAGCGTGAAGTGAGGGAAAAATAGGTGTTAGAAGATGTTCCAGAGTGTGAACTATGAGAAGGACGTTCGATACCCCGAAGTGGGATCTATGGGAAGGATAAGCATCTGAAGGTATCCCAAAGTGTGAACTAAGGGAAGGATGGGCATTGTAAGATACCCAAAGTGCGAGAAATGGCAGTAGGGTAATGAAGTATTGTGGGTTATGTCAAGTATGTTAGTTTTGACTAGTATTTGGAGATGATTACATGAGATGAAATTTGAAATTTGGTGAATTACCCAATTGGTGCTTTCCAAGAAAATCCAGGAGGGAGGGTTATAAGATGTATATTCAAAATTGTGATCGCTAGTATGAAGGCGAAAATAGGCATAATCATATTGGAATGGATCATAGACATGGTGGGGAGATCATCTTGCCCATCTTCATCAAAGATGGGAAGATCGCGATGTGGATCTTTGTCAAAAATGGGAAGATCATTATTTGGATCTTTGACCATGTTACATTGGATGGATGGTTAAGGTTGATAAAAATTGTACCATGAAATTTTTCCCTCAATGGTGGGCAAGAAAGTGATCAAAAAAGCAACCCATATAAAATCTGAATGGGTTGAGGCTGTTATTCATATTTTGCCCCCCGGCAAAATTGGATCAGCCACGACCCTGCACAGAAGAAACCAGAGAAATCACGTTCAAATCTTGCAAACAGGTTACAGAGGGACTCTACAATGGAGTGGCAGGGCCTGCGAAAGATCAAACGACCCCGTGCAAGAAGAAATTCAAGAAACGGCTATGTCAAGTGAATCCGTTCCTCAAAACCAACAAATAGATTACAGGCGGGCTTGGAAATGGAATAGCAGGGTCGAGGAAAGAGAAGACAGTGTCAAAGAAGCCATAGGCTCAAAAGAAAAAGAGCGACAAAAGTTCTAAGTCCTTCGGGCTCTGAAACAGTTCAGAACGAGCCAAAGAATCAACTAATTTTGGAGGAGATAGCGGACACTCCTAAGTGTCCAAGTGGCGCACCTCCAAAGGTAAATCCAAAGGGGGAGACTCGAACAAGTGTCAAGCCCCCACGTGTCCCAGACCCAAAGAGGAGGCAAAGTCAACAGTTAAAAGTCAAAAGGTAGACAGGGCGGGCCTCAAAAAGACTAAGTATAGAAGCACTAGCGGAAGCTGCCACACGTCAACTTAGCGCATCCCCAAAGGTAAATCCAAAAGCAGAGGCCCAAATGAGCACAGACTCGCCATGTATTCCAAGTTAAAAAATGGGACATAGCGGGCCCAAAAATCGACTAAGTATGGAGAACCAACGCCATCTCGCCACATGTTCAGGTTCCGAAAAAGTAAGAGAGGCCGTTGAAAAGTTCAAGAGTCTACAGAGGCCTCCACGTGTCAACCCGACGCTCCTTCAAAGGCAAAATCCTGAGTGGGTTTTTAAGTGAGTGCGGAGCCTCCACGTGTCCAGTTTCGTAAAGGGACAAGGTCAGGTTGAATAGTCAAAACATTGAGACAGGCCAACGGAGGGTTTCAAGTGTCAACATGACGCTAATTCAGGAGCAAAATTAAGGGAAGGTCTCCAAACAAGCGTCAGGCCTCTGCGTGTCCCCGAGCAGAAGGACTTAGCCAAAAACATGAAGAGACTGAGCAAGCTGTGGAAGAAGCCACGTGTCAGCCCGACACAACTCCAAAAGCAAAATACAGAGGCTGCCCTTAGACATGCACCATCCCTCCACCTGTTCGGTTTTAAAAGGGGGCCTGTTTTAGAAGCTGGTTCCCGCCATTTTGTACGGACCCGATTCAAATTTCAAATGGGCATATCTTTTAACTCAGAGCTTGAAATCTAGCAAATCTAACACCATTGGAAAGATCTCGGCCTTGTCTTCGCCATGGAGATCTAAAACTTTAAGTTTAAAGAGGTTAGGTGGGGAAAAATAAAGAAACGTCTTCGAGTCATTAATACAGGATCTATTTACCCCAACAACCAGATCGGATTCGATCTGATATGCCATTTCCTCTTCCTTCGAGGCACCGAACAAGTAATTGATGCAGGCACGAAAGATTTGGGGTAGATCTTTACAGGAGGCATTGATGACAGTGGTTGAGCTTCGAACTAGTTTTCTCGCTTCTCTCTCCTTCTTCCCTCTATGTTGGATCTATAAAAGGAAGGGTCGGTGATCATTGTAAAAGGTTGGACATTTCTGTTTTGTGCCCTCCCTTCTTATTTTGTTCACAGAAGGATTTGTGGAGCTTTGCTAACCTCTCCTTCGAGTTGTAATGCAAGTTTTGCCTCTTGGCTACAGCAAGATATTGTATCGACTCCTGAGCAATAATATATATGTATGTGGATGTTTCTAAACCCTCTCATGTATTCGTTATTGTCTCCCTGATCTCTTATTGCAATTTGGTCATTTGTGCATGTTGTTTGTATTACATTCATGTGGTCTATGTTAAACTGCAAAACGAGTGTCTAACATTCCTTTGGTGTATCACCTCGTTAGCTTAGGTTTATTTTCTTGCACCTCTCTAACCATGTCTCCTTGGTAGATAGAATAGACTTAGAATAGACCCTAGAGAATTTGTTTGTGTACACCTGAACAGAGGGATAAGAACCAGCCTCAATCCAGAGAGCTCTCTCAACTCGCAAGGTCCCACACCTTGAGAGATGCTCCATGTTGTGCAATCACACCGAATGCCCCACTTCACACCTAGGCCATTCGAGGGTGTTGTGATTCTGCACTAACAGAGGCTCACTAGAAAACTCTCAGGGGTGACATGATAAGAAGTAATGAAAAATATTAGAAGCTAACGAAAAAGAAAAACATGAATAAGACTTGATCAGAGGTGGAGTAATATTCACATCGGGTTCACGACAATACATGTTATCTAAGATGGTCAATATGATTATCCTCTCTCTCTCCCAATAATATAGATTTGGATATAAATCGAAGCTTATACTAGGTCGAACACAAGCCAAAAGATATAACAAAGAGGTGCAAATAGTCTTGGATCTAGAAGATGGTAACCCACACTTGTATCGAAAGTATATGGTTCCAAAGCCTCTATCTA
This sequence comes from Taxus chinensis, assembly GCA_019776745.2. Classification (NCBI taxonomy): domain Eukaryota; kingdom Viridiplantae; phylum Streptophyta; class Pinopsida; order Cupressales; family Taxaceae; genus Taxus; species Taxus chinensis. The sequence continues at coordinate 98,259,073 of CM034150.1, forward strand.
AGATACGGGGATGGGATCTTACTAGAATCCAAAGGGTAATAAGCAAGAGCTAATCCTAAACAATGGTTGTAATGCCATTAGGTGGTAAGCATGTGTTATAAAGAGAACAAACAATGTAATAGACAAAGATATGCTACAATATCTTACTCTAATACGTGATACATCAACACAATCAATCAACCAACATAAAGGAAAGAGTTTAGGGTTAGGGATACTTCCATTTGATGACATTGCCGGTGCATTAATCCCCTCCTGAGTTAGTATCATCTTGTGAGAGATTGTTGTGGGTGGATCACAAAAGGGATAGGTAGAAGCATAGATAGAATACTCGCCGAGTTTACAAAAACTCGGAAAAAAACTTGCAAAACGATTAAATCGCAGGAAAACTTGCCAGAAAAGGAAAAAAAAACTCGCCGAGTTTTGGGGAATACTCGTCGAGTTTGCAAAAAAACTTGCAAAGCGATTAAATCGCAGGAAAACTCGCCAAAAAAGGGAAAAAAAACTCGCCGAGTTTTGGGGAATACTCGCCGAGTTAACTCGGCGAGTACTCGCCAAAACTCGGCGAGTTCGTGGGTAAAACTCGCCCAATACAGTTTTCACACGCAGAACACGGTTTTCACACGCAAAAATAGCTTTTTTTTACACAGTTTTGGCTCTTTAAAAAGCCCTCTACTCCCTCATTGTCACTCACACAACCATTTGAGCTTGCATTACTTATGTTGAGTGGATTTTGGAGCAAATTCGAGGAGAGAATTTGGAGATTTGCATTTGGAGGTAGGTTTTTTTTTTTAATTCTTTTAAGTTTTTTCAAATTTTGTGTATATTATTTAGGTTTTATAGATTCCTATTGTGATTCTAAATACATGTAATGTAAAATCGAATGCTTGTAATTTTTTTATACTCATTTGCAGCCAGAGGTATGTATATATATATTTTTTACGCAAATTCATTGTAAACTAGTTAAATTTCATGTATGTGGATTGTAATCGATTCGTTTTGTAATTCTAAATACATGTAATGTAAAATTGAATGCTTGTAATGTATTTTTTTTTATTTACGCAAATTTGTTATTCAGGGACGTTTTGTTTTTAAAATTAAATTAAGTTTACGTTTTCTAATTTTTTAAATGTGCATTGTGTTGCAGATTAGAGCTTAACAATGGCATCAAGCTTGGCATCAGGTTCGGCATCTGAATCACTAGCAGGGACCATTCCTCCGAATGCCCGTTCCATAACATGGAAGTATGTTGTACGTGGAGCTAGTGAGGGCGAAATTTTTTGCACTTTCTGTAACAAAAAAATGAATGGAGGCATCAATCATTTGAAATATCACCTTTCAACCATTGTTTGCCAAGATGTTACGATTTGCCCCAATGTGTTGGAAGAGGCAAAGCGAGAGATTAGAGCAGAGCTGACAGAGTTAGAGGAGAAGAAACTAGAGAAGGCAAGGCTGAAGGAAGCCATAGCACAAGCTATTAGACCTGGGTCTGCAATGGAAGAGGATTTAGACGATGCGGCAACAATTGTGGGCTCTACTCGTGGTCCACGCATACGAAGAGGAAGAGCCGGAAGAGGAGCATCTTCATCGAGTTCGAGCAAAGGCATACCGATTTTTTTTGTGGCAAGAAACACACCTGGAGCACAACCTTCATTTGAAGGTACAGTCTGGAACAAAGATATGCATGAGGAAGTGGATAAAGCTTGTGCAAATTTTTGGTACTACAACAACCTGCCGTTGTGGCAAAGAGCCCATACTGGGAGTACTTGGTGACAGCGTTGACAGTTGCAGGGAAAGGGTACAAGGTACCCTCTCCAAAAGATTTGAGTGGGAAATTACTTGAGGGTGCAATTGCAGATGCCACTACCATGCTAGAAGAGCACAAGAAACAATGGAAAAAATTCAGATGCACCATTCTTTTTTATGGGTGGACGGATGGAAAGAACCGCACCCTTGTTAATTTTTTAGCAGCTTCAAACAGTGAGACAGTGTTTTTAAAGTCTATTGATGCCTCTAACATAATAAAAAACGCAAAGAATTTGAGTGTTATGTTAGAGACAGTTGTATTAGAGGTTGATGTACAGAATGTTGTGCAAGTTGTCACAGATAATGCAACAACATATGTGGCGGCTGGAAGACTACTGCAGGAGAGACATCCATCACTCTTTTGGACTCCTTGTGCAGCTCATTGCATTGACCTTCTTTTGGAGGACATATGCAAAATTGATTGGGTGAGGCCGGTTGTAGAAGATGCAAGATCTATAACGAAGTACATATACAATCACCCTTGGGTTCTGAGCTTGATGAGAGTACACACAAAGGGGAAAGAACTTGTTCGAGCCGGTGTCACAAGGTTTGCAACTAACTTCTTGACGTTGCAAAGTATTTCTAGTTTGTTGACACCTTTGAAACAAATGTTTGTGAGTCAAGCATGGCTAGACTCACAATATTCAAAGAAAGCTGACGGAGAGAGGGTTGCAAAGATAGTTTTTGATGATATCTTTGCAAAGAGAGCTATAGAGATCATCAAGGTAATTCCAAACTTCGATTTATATTTCATTTCTTTAATTTAATTTGTTAAATTATAAATATATTGTTCTACTTTTCACTTTTTTATTTCATTTCTAATATGTATTGTAAGTTTGCAATCTTACATTTTAATTTGTGTTTAGGTATTAGAGCCGCTCGTGAGAGTTTTGCGGTTGGTTGATGGAGAGCAAAACCCCATGGGGTTTATATATGAGGCCATGGATAGGGCCAAAAGAGTCTATCCAAAACAATTACAGGGGGGATATCGTCAGATATGGTCCCTTTTGGGAGATTATTGATCGAAGGTGGAACAATCAACTCCACCAACCTATTCATGCAATGGGGTACTACCTCAACCCCAAGTATTTCTACTCCGACAGCTTCACAGATGTGAACAGAGAGGTTATGGAGGGCCTTTCAACATGTATTGATAGGATGATACTGGATGTTGAGACGAGGGACCTTGTCATTTTAGAGCTGCAGAGTTACAAACATGCTAGGGGGAGACTCTTTTCTTCAGTGCTAGCTATTCGAGGGAGAACCACACAGTCACCAGGTAATAAAAATTAGAATGTTTACCAAGTTACTTATTAGTTACAGATTTTATTTTATTAATTAATTATAAATTTTTGATTATCTTGTTTGTAAGTTCTTGGTGGGAGGATTGGGGAGAGAATACCCCAAATCTTCAAAAGTTAGCCCTCAGACTTCGATCTCAACCTTGTAGCGCTTCTGGATGTGAACGCAACTGGAGTTTGTTTGAGGCCATTCACACGAAGAAGCACAACAAGTTGACTCAAAAAAGGCTCAACGACTTGGTTTTTGTGTAATACAATCTCTGGCTTTGCACAAAAAAAGTTGAGGCTACATCAGAGGAGCCTCATTAATTTGGATGAGATAGATCCATACAGTGAGTGGACTGGGCAAGAAGAGGAAAACCTTGCATTCACAGCGGACGAGATTGCTTCTTTTGAGAGGGAGGCTATGGAGGGAGAAGCACTAGCAGGACTCCGAGGAGATATTGGACTGGATGACATCTTTGAAGGTGATCTCCAACATGCAGCAGAGGAGCCACTAGCACCACCATCTAGTTCCATGATCGAGCCAGATTCGCAGCCTTCTAGGAGGAGCGTGGAGACGTAGCCGAGTGTGGGGACTAGTAGAGGCACTAGACCCTCTCCCCAATTTTTCTCTAGATTGGGGAATAGGAAAATGTAATTTATTGTATATTGTAACTTGCATAGATATGAAATTTATGATGATATTTTTCAATGTCAATCATCATAAATTCATATTACTTATCAGTCGGTTGTCGTATTCGCATGATGATGCAATTTTGTATTGTATTTGTATTCAAATCTAATAGAAAACATTTCTCCAACATTTTATGGGCTCATTTGATACATTTTGTAGCTGTGTTGCTTAAAAATTTATGTTTTTTAAAGAAAATTGAGTATTTTTTAAGTTGTCGAGTATTCCCGAGTACTGGCCAAATATTGGCGAGTTTTTGCCGAGTTTTTTTTTTGGGGGTCTGGCGAGTATTTGGATTTGGCGAGTATTCCTACTATGTGTAGAAGACCTAAGTAGACCAAAGTTGGGGACTCCAAAAACTAAGGTAGACCTCTCTGGTGCAGCTCCTATTCTTGATGGTCCTAGTAACTCAATGCTCCATCTAAGTACAAGATCTATTAAACCCTAATATACCTCTTTAACCTTTAATGGAAAATTTTCAAGCACACGCAGAGCAAACTATGTGATGATATATTTGAGAAATGATAATTATGATGCCTATAAATAGAGGAACATAACTTGAAGGCGTGACTTGACTTAGCCATGGTATTGACCGAGAAACAAATGTCTACTAGACTACATTGACCATGGATTATGGTTGATGCGATCGTCCACAATCAATCCATAAATGGCGAGGTGGAGGAGAGAGAAGAAAGGGTAAAGCAAGACACTTGGAGAGAGTATGAAGGTGATTCGAAGGTGCTATAGGAAGATGATATGGAGGTGGTAGTACTAAGGATATCAAGTGTTTTTAAAGTAGCACGAAGGATAAGGCACGCTAGGAAAAGCCAAGGCATTTGCTATGATGACCTCTTATGAGGTGTCACGAATCGGCCCAAACCCCGCTCCCAAAGTGCCCCTTAGAGCACACACTCAAAGGGATTGATGGGCCGACAACCTCCAAATAGAAATCGTAATTGAAAAATAAGGTATATACATCATGTACTTGTCTCTTTATCTCTTCATTCTTCATCGGTCTCAATTTATACACTACCTTGATTGGAAAATTAGACCCTAGTATCAAGTCATTATTTCTAATTGATGGCGAATGCTCCTCATGGGTAGCTACCCATCTAACAAATTCTTTAAAACAATCTCAACATATTATCCCAACAAATTCTTCACTTCATGTGGAATTTCACCCACGTTGCCTGCTATTCCAACCTACATGGGTTTAGGAATTAAAGTAGTGCATACCTTCTCCTTCCTCTTTCAAAAATTGTTTTCTAGAAATAATCAAAACATTAGGTTTATTGTCCACTTCCTCTATCCTTCACTAGACTTAGTGTATATTCCTTTCCATCCTTCAAGAGTGTAGGCATTTTCTCTACCATCATGTATGGCCTTCCTATCAAATTGTCATGTTCGACATACACCCATAAGCGTGATATCACACAAAACTTCATCCTAGTAAGACCCAATCTGAAAATTGACCACATGTTCATTTACCAATTTGTAACATTTTTTTGCAACCAAGGAACCTTATACAAATTTGGATTTTTAGCCCGAGCTTATCTACCATTTCATTTGACACCAAATTATCTCTGCTACCACTATCAACAATGACTTTGCAGCACTTTTCTCCGGATTTGCAAATGATTAGGAAAAAATTGTTCCTTTACACATTATACAAATTTGAGTGTGCTACTCTTTTCAGCTCAAGCTTATCTACCATTTCATTTTACACCAAATTATCCATACTATCACAATCAAAAATAACTTTGCAGCACTTACCTACAGATTTGTAAATGGTTCAGAAAAAAAATCTTTCTTTGCACCTGTTCAATCTCCTCCTTGGCTGGTTTCAGCAACACTCTCTTCATCATGAGAGTTTCTCCATGTTTGGTTCTACCATGTGATTGAAAGATACAATAGTTTCTTCATCCACTTGAGGAATATGATTGCTAGCCTATTTCTCCTACTGCTGTTATTTTGTGCTTGCGGACACTCTTAGGCTCTATGACAAAACTCTCCATGTCTAAGTCATGTACCATGAAACTTCTACCTTTTCCTCTACCATAGTATCCCCTTCCTCTTGAAGGATATCCTCTTCCTCTTGGTGTGTGACTGTAATTGTGAGAAGTGCTAGCTTCTCCCTTGTGTTTGGGTTGTCCTCTTTTGGCGTTTGCTTGACCTCTTCTCCTTGAAAATCTACCTCTACCTCTTGTTGTATTTGTTGTTTCCTTAACATTTTCTCTTTTGCATTCAAAGCACATTGATAGGCTTCTTCTATCAAATGCAACTTGATCATGCCAAACTCATCTTATATGGAAATATAAAGATCATTCATAAACCTTGAAATCTTCTCTTCATCATCACCAACATGACCAGCATAAATTGTGAGCTTGTAAAACTCCTCCATATAATCCTTTACATTCATGTCTTTCAGCCTCAAATTTTTAAATTACTTGAACAAACTCAGCTAATAATCAGAAGGTGGAAACTTACCTTTCAACTTTGCTACCATCCTATCCGAAGTCTTGATTTTATTCTTATCTCTTCTTACCTTTCCATCCGCACATGATCACACCATAATGATGCATGCCCCTTCAACTTTCTGCAGGTAAACTTCACTCTTTTGGTTTCGTCCATTTTCTCATATTCAGAGTATTTTTGCAGCTCTATGGTCCAATCAATTTGATCTTCAATGCACAAACTTCTCAAGTAGCTAGGGGTTTCCAACCTTGGCTTGCCTCCCATCTTGGCAATGGCCTTCAACAGTCTGTCCTCTGTTTCTTCATCCAAATCTTCTAGCTGAACTTCCAGGGCTTATCCTTCATCTTCACTCATATCTGCAACAACTCCTCTACATTGTGCAATCTCCGCAGCATCCAATTGGACTTGTAATCCTCTCAACATCTTTTCCAAATCTACAACTCTCAATGTTCTTCCAAGGAAAACTCTTTTGTGTTTTATTTTTTGTTCCTTGCACCTCTCGACAATGAAAGACTATTCATAGCTTCAAACAAACTCAATTGGAGCCTCACACTCAACTATGCAAAACACAACCTGCTCTGATGCCAAATAATGCAGGTCAGGATGAGGGAGCTAATAGAATGGCTACATTTTTTTTGCAACTTATAATCAACACTCATCAATAGGCATGCTCTTCTACGACATGACACACGCCAAAACACAAGGTGCGCACACAATACAAAAGCACTAAAGAAACATAAACATAGCAATGCAATAAAGCCAAAACCATTGAAATCATAAACTTTAAGTACAATTAGTCTTGTGAGGGTGAGAACCCTCATGGGAGTATGTAGATGATGAAGAAAAAAGCAGAACATCATGACATGCGATGAAAGACATCATATGCATGTCGCAAGGGATGGGCCCAATGAATCAACATCATCATCATCATCATCATCTATCACCGTAAATAGGCACCTAAAAATAGGGCTCTATGTATAGGCAATGGTATCTCCCCCAGATCTCATCATAAATAGGGCCCCTGAAAATAATGTACTCCTCAATTTTTACCTCATGGAGGGAATAGAGACTATAGATATTGTCATCCTGTGTAATATGGAAGACAGTCTCAACTCATAACTCTTGCATGCATTCCCTTAGCTGGCCATGGGAAATCCTCAAGCCATGTGACCAATGATCTTGGAGATGATTAGTGTTAAGCATACATATGGAAAGAATTAAAAAAATTCCACCATGAGTGGGTAACAAATATTGAACAAACACCTTCCAAATACATTCTGAAAATGACAACTCTTTCCAATTCCTCTATTTGATTTAGAAAATGACAATTGATCTTGAGCCTGTTTCAATATCAACTCAAATGTACTATTGTTTATGATGATCGATTGGAAGCAAACAGGTAAGAAGCCTTCAGCTCAAAATTACAAATAACAAATATTGTGTGGGTCTGCAACTAGTTCAGAGTCCAAACCCATATAAATATAGTCTGCCACCAGTTCATGCCCATATGAATACAGGTCTGAAATGTGTTAATAGACACATTCCTAACGTTTTGCTTTCACAATCAAGTTTTATAAAATTAATTGGGTGGAGATGAAAACATTAGGCATGCATTTATTGTCACACTTAAGGCTACATTTATATGGGTTCAAGCTAGTGTTAGACTTGCCCTTCAGGAGCTCTCCCCCTTGCATGAGCAAGCTGAGATAATGGAAAGATTCTCTCGCAGAAAAGAATAGTTCCATCATTAAATGATTCTTCTTCTAGATTCGAATAGAAAATAAAATCAACAGAATTGTAGTGTAACTGGCAAGGATGACGGTTTGTTGCACCATCCACCAAGGTACAAATCCCTCTAGATACCCTGTGCAGACATATGGGAGTGGATAGGACCAGGTTTGGTACCTGGGTGACTTCGACGGATTGGATTTCCTTTAGTTGTGGCAGCTTAGCCAAAGGAGGCTCTGATTTAGATGTACACTTACTCAGCATGATGTAATCTACTTGTAATCCATGAACATTGGTGGAGATGCCAATATCTATGTATTCAGTTGTCTTCAATAAAAAAAAAAAGATAAACATGTTCTATACACCTGGGGATATGAAAAAAACAAACTGATGACCTAAAAAACGTGGCCCCAGAAAGAAAAAGAAATCAAAGTGTAGCTGGAATTTGCTACCCTTAAAACAAAATGTTTACACCATATTGGCAAGTACTTTTGTGTTTGATGTTCTTGACAAGAGGAAATGGTATCTACAAGAGAAGTCCATACAAGCCTCAACCATGAGCTGCAAAGCTGACATCAGTTCCCTAATCTGCTCTTGCCACAGGTCGAGCACACTCTGATTCTACTTTCAGGACAGCCTTAATTTTCTGAAGGATTGCCCATATTAAGATTTAATATGACCAAAGGCTAAAACTATACCGGTTTATTATTAAGGAACATATGCAATTCAACTTAGAAGGATCACAACCAACAAAATACAGAAATTACTGCTGTAAGACATGGACCAACTAAGACTCAAACCAAGGACCTCCCATGGGCACTTTAAGAACTCTAGCACTGACTCATCAGTCCTTCACAAGTTTGTGCTTTTCCAAAGGGTAAATTGAGCCTCCAACAGATACAAAAGCTGAAAATTATAAAAAAAGACTAACCAAGAATTTTGGCACAAGAAACTAGCTAAGCACTATTACCATGCGCCAGTGATAATGCTTAATTTGATTACAAGAAAAAAGGTGATATATTTTGCTTTCAGCTAGTTCAATGAGAGAAGAATAAAGTTTCAGGATTGTTTTGAACAGAAAATGAGGATAGACTATAAATTTTAATAACTTATGCAAAACAAAATCACAGAGGCAATTCAAGAAATCGTTCAATTATTGTGTAGTATTTGCCAGAAATAACAAAAGAGAACCCCTCATAAATCTTCCCAATTCTAATGGAATAGAAAATATGGGAATTAAAGGTTTTAGGGCGAACATGGATGCACCTTGTGGTATTTCTGTGGAGATTTGGATTGACGTCCTCCAACTGTCTCCCACCCCTCGGAATAAGCTGCAGCCTGCCAAATCTGAACATTAAGCGAAATAGCAATGCAAATTCTTTTTGCTGTGTGTACAACCAGAAAAATCTTTATAATTTTGAATTTTCACATTTTTTAAATAAAATAGTGGCAAATTTTCCATTGAAAAGTAAATAAATTTATGTACAATAGCCTTTTATCAGAAAGGAAAAACCTTGAAGTACAATCAATCGTTCAAATTTTAGCCAATTAATAGTCCCAGTGTAGGTGGATTGGTAAGGCTGGTTCTCCTAGCTTGATAATAAGATTGAAATCTCAAGAACTACAAACTTCGAATGATATATATAAGATAAAGTGAAAAAGTGCCCTTGTTTTTATACATGATTTTGGCTTGCCGTAAGGCCATGATCTAGAATTTGCCTTTACCTATTTAGTAAACATTTAGCTAATTTTTATTTTCTTAGACCAAAGATTTCTGCAAGAAAAAAAATTCCAGAGCTCATCTTGATAATCTAAGTTAAAGATCGAAACTTTGGAAATTGTGACCAAATTTTCTCATGATTAATTAAATGCAAGCCATGAAAGAGAACCTTGTTTTTCTGGTCCTGCAATTGATATTTGGAATACTTCTTCTCCTGGTGCTTAAGCTCCTCATTAACACTGATCCTATAATTACTACTGTCTGCTTCTTTTTCATAATTCTCTTCGTCCTCCTTGTGCCCGCTAACTACCTGCAATCATGCCTTTGCTCATTAAATTGAAATCATTTTTAGACACCAGAGATTTCCAAAACATTTTGGTAAATTTATATGGAAACAACAGTGTTATATTCTCTTTCTTTTGACATTAAGATATTTGAGATTTCCTCAAGTAAACATTTTGATAGATCTATTTGAAAACTACTTTGTTATATCCTCATTTCTGTAAGAAAGTAACATTGTCTTAAAATCAGCCCTGCTTGGTGGTTTTGACAGTTGTAACATACGTGGTCCCATAGAGGTTTAGTTCCGCTGGACATAATTACAATTATTTCTTTCAACTTATGATGCTAAGTATGTGGGGAAGGCACAGGTTCAAATCATAAGGAGGTAGAGTATGTGCTTCCCATAGTCAAGCTACAATTAGGTGTTACATTAATGTGATCTTACATAACCCATTGCGTTCCCAAATTTTTGTACTTTATTTTATTAACTTGTATTGGGATATGGGCCATATAGCATTGACTCTCCCTGTGTCATTTTATTTTTGGGTGTATAAATAAAGGTACGATATCTCTACCCCACACATTGTAATTCATTCTCCTTTCTATGTAGAGTATTCCTGTGCTTGGATGCCATAAAAGGCACTCCATATCTTGGTGTTCTCTTTTGTAATTTATGCTTGTGTGGAGCTTTGTTTATCTTGATCAATAGGATTTTGACCTTACTTTTCACATAAAGAGGTTGTAATGTTATGGCCACAATATAACTATCATGCTAATATTATGTGTAATACATAGTTACCTAAGACTCCGGGCAGGGGGACGTCGGGACCGCATTTCTGGGACGGCAAAAAATTCCCAGATTTTGGGGACGGCGAGGGGATGGTTGGGGGACGGCTATTAAAATAATATATAAATATTAAAAATATACAATGGGTCCCCTAACCTTGGAAAAAAAACATGAAAGGTTATAATTTCAGCACCATAGCCAATAATGTTACCAAAGGGCCTGTAACATGCCAATATCTCTTTATCATGTCACTTACATAATTATATCCTCGAATTAAAAAGATAGTTTTTTGGAACAGTAGAGGCCATGCAAACTACATGAATAGCCATCCATAGACAAAACCGACTAAGGTAGCTGAAAAACATTAAAAAATTAAATACAAAGTTGGCCTCTAGAACATCCTAATATACCGGTAAAGCCTTCAATATCATACAAAAAGAAGCAGAAAGACTTGCACAACAAAATTTTGAAACTAAAGAAATCCTTTAAAATAAGCATATGAATTTATTGATCCTATTGCTATGTATAAGAAAGGCTTTAAAATGTAAAATAACAAAGACCTCTCGTTAGAATATCTTCTTTTAGAACCTACATAAGACAACAAAAATCCATTTCTTGGGAAGGTAAGTTTGCATGGGAAAAGGATTAGTTTTCATTTTCCTCTTTTCAAAGTCATAATCCTTTATGTTTTTTATATTTTTTATTTTTTTGGGACTCTGGGGTCTTCGGGGACTTTTGGGACTTTGTAGACTTTGACAACTTTGGGGACTTTGGGACGTCCCCTAGCCGTCCCCTAGTCGTCTCGGGGACTTCATGGCGTCCCCATTGGAGTCCCCAAAGTCTCGAAGCACCCGGGACATCCCGGGTGCGTTCCCTAAAGTTGGGGGACGTCCCCTTCAATTTTGCATTTGGGAGTGCATGGGGGGGACGTTTCGTTCCCGTCCCCAAGCACCCAGGACGTCCTGGGCATCCAGGACGGCTTGAGAATGGGGGGTGCGCTCCCCCGCGTAACATTGGTGTAATATAGCAAAGAATTAGAAAGAGTATCAATGCACACAATTGAAATAGGAAGTAAGGTCGTATCTTATGTGCAAGGAAGTATTCGATCACATACAATAAAATGTTGATGACAAATTAGAGAGAGGTTGTTAATTTTATGGCAGGAATATAGCTATAATTTATGTTACCAGGGTTCACCCCCCACCCCGACTGGATACATACCCGGTACGGATATGTCCTAGGTATGTCCAGGTATGTACCGGGTACGTTTTGATGTACCTAGGACATACTCAAACGTACCCAGGACGTATCAGTACTGTTGGGCAATGGGGGGCTCTAAATTTATTTTATTTTATTTTATTTTGACTCAAACAAACTTCAGCTTTATTGAGGACTCGACTAGGAGGGCATGGCAACCACAAGGAAACCTGGAGATTGTTTAAAATCCCTCTAGTTTATTAAAGAGAAAATATTCAAAGGATATCAAAAACGTTTGAGGTAATTATTTGGGATCATCGCAATTGGCCAAGGAAAGAAGCTCTTCAATTAAATTTGGACATATATCTGAGCCTCCGTACAAGTTATTGATGAGATAAAATCTCAAGTGATCTTCAATACTAATATAAAAATTTGGAACCGCAAATTGCATAGCTTAAAGTTTCAAAGAGCACCCTGTCCTAGAAACTATTAAGGCACAACATTGACTCCTTCCTGCATCCTTAAGGAGGATTAGAAGGTGATTTTGGATGATATGAATGCAAGAAACAACCATTGGACTCACCTCTTTAGTTATCATTGGCAGGTTAGAGTCAGCCTAATTAAACAGTTCCTTCAGGAGCTCCCTACATACATCTTTTATGGCCACCATCACAACACAAAAATTAATCTCTAAGGAAATGAATGAAACACAAAGAAATATAATATTTATTTATCATAGACAATGTAAAATCTTAAGTATATTGAATGTTTTGAACATTGATCGCACTATATTTTTCAAGTTTTGTATTTCTTATGGACTAAAAAATGAGTAAAATGAGCATATGAATTATATATATATATATATATATATATATATATATATATATATATATTTGTTTAGTATTTATGTACAGACGTATCCAAGACATATCGTACCCAAGGTTTTTTTTAAATTGACGTATCCGCATATCGAACCCGTATTTGAACCCGTACCTGTATCCTGACAACATAGGCTATAATGCTATTATTATGGGTAATATCGCAAAAAAATTAGAAAGATTATCAAATGCACACAAGTGACATAGAAAGCAATATTGTATTGAAATATCCCTAATTGGGATACCACTTAAAAATGCACAAAATATTGGAAACTTGCAGCCACATAAAATACTGATTTTACAAGATTTTTACAGTTGGGGCAGCGAACTAAAGAAACTTAATATTTTCTAAAATGTCCACCCGAAATACTTGAAAATTTAAATAGAGCTTGATATTATTATAAAGGACATAAGGAAACTGTTTTTGGACTTTTACAAAGATTAAACTACTGCCAGAAAAAGCACAGCGTGCCCTAGACAACGGGAAAACTACCGAGGTTCGTAACCCTCTAAATACAAGAGCAGTAATAAGGGTCTTTGGAAATAACATTAATAGATATAGGCAGTAATAGTTCCACCTTCAGATCTGAAAATGGCCGACTGAAAAACCCCCAAATAAAGGCTGCAAGTCGCCTCGCTTGGAATGGGGTCGGAAAATGATGGAGGCGCCTTCAACGAGCTGCCACGCCCAGCCCAAATGGCTGCCGTGAATCTGATCTGAAGCCCCTCTACTTATCTTCCCCAAATGCCCCCAAGACCCTCGAGATCCTTCCTCTGAAACCTCTGTTAATGTCTTTGCCACACAGCCCTGAAAGCGGCTCCAAAATGACAGACTAGGGTAGATCTCTCACTACCGAAGAATGCCCTACTAGCTAGGGACAGGTCTCTCACCACCGAAGCTAGGGTCCCTATGGGATTTGACTCCACAAGCTGTAGATGCGCAACAGCAGCAGCTGCACGAGAAGGGGTCAATAAAATGTATATGCCAAAAATTCCCTCTCCTTTCTCTCCCAGCTCCTTATATACTTTCCAAGGCAAAAGAGCCCCAATAGACCTAGACACGTTTCATTCCACAGAGGGGTCAATAAAATAAAAGAAAATAACTTAAGTTACTTTCCCCCTTTGAGGCACCATGGTCCAAAAGTGACCCTCAACGCAAAATTTGAATATTAGAACCACGTGGCCCCTTCCCAATAGCTCCCCGCGTCCACCGCCCCTTGGGTCTGACCACGGCTTGGACTCGACCTCGTCCTTAGGCCTTTGGCGCAGAAAAAGGGGACATTACAATCCTCCCTTCCCGAGAAATGCTTGACCCCAAGCATTATCATGTCCTGCTGCAGAAGCTGAATACTGCGCCGTAAGTTTCTCCACCTCACCCTGTCGTCAACCAAGGATCGGTGTAATCCGAAGTAACCAAGAAACCCCATACAGTCATCATGACCTCCATATGGTATCAAGAGCAATGGTGTCCGTGAAGTAGAATGATACCCAAACCAACTCTCCACTGGTACCCGCACCGAAATTTCCAATCTATCCAATCCCTGCCAATGCAAGGTTGTCATCATGTGATCACTCACTACCTCTCCAATCAACCCCTGGGTATGAAAGTCCACTCTGAATCCTGTAGAATTCCCTGGATCAACCTGTGAAATAACCTGTATACGCACAAAGTGTGCCAACTCTCCCACATGACCCACATTGGTGTGAGGGTACAACTCCTCATAATGTATCTCGATGTGTCCCGCAGGGGAAAAATCCCAAGATTCCAGTACATGGTCAACCGACAATGTCAACTCCACATAGTTCACCTCCTGTGATGAGTGATAACCTACTGAAAAACTAGGTAACTGAGTCGACTCCATCCTTCCACTGACTAGCACATGGGTGAAATGCCCACCGTGCCTAGAAGCAGTAAAATACATAGGAGTGCTATCCCCTGTTGACTCAAAACATGCTGAACCTGTAAGCTCCGATTTGTTATAACGACAAACCGTACATCCCTGTATGAAGTTGGGGATATCCTCCCTCAACCCATGCCATCTGAACCTCTCTGATATGAGCCTGTAGGTCTCATCGAAGCTCAGGTGTCCGGTCATGAAAGAACAATGCACATGTCGCAATATCTCCATCCTCAACCCTGAGTCTGACACAAGGTATAATCTGCCATGATAGAATATCATCTCATCCTCCAATTTGTAGGTGTCATCCTGTATGTGACCATCCAGAATCTCGCAAGTGTGTCGGTTCTTGGAGTACTCAACAAGCACATGAGATCTCCAGTCTACCGACCCCTTAGATAACCAACATGATGATAAACTCAGAGGATCTGAGCCTGTAACCCCAATCTCTGTTACTGTCTCATGTGCAACATTGCTGGTCACATCCACATCCATCCTACTCAGCATCGATCCGCAATAATAAAATTCCTCACCATGTCGGAACGTTCTCTCCATCCCCTCAGTTGTAACCACCCTAGGTGCTCCTGTAGATAATCCCCTAAAAATCACATTCCTGCCCTCGGATTTAAACTTCAGCTCCATCGTCTGAAAGTTAGTCCGAAACTCCCCAAGAGAGTGAAGCCACTGCACTCCCAGCACTATGTTGGTCACTCCCATACCAATGATGTGGAGATCATTGGTAACTGTATAGTTACCCATCGTGATGCTCACTTGGGGAACCCGTCGTGTGCACCTCATAGACTCTCCATTGGCTACAACCCCGTTGAGGCCCTCAAAATCCTCTGTCTGTAGTCCTCACCTCTCAACCAATGAGGCATTAATACAGTTGTGGGTTGCCCCGCTATCAATGAGTACCCCAGCTCGTTGACCCTGCATAACTCCTCTAATCCTAAATGCCTTGTACATCAGAGTACTAGGCAATGTGGCTATAATCTCCCGAGGAAAAGTCTTCTCCTCCTACCCCGCATCAGCACTATCCAACGCAACCCCATCTCCATCATCCATCTCGCGAGTCTCTAACTCCTCACCTCTATCACCCTTGCTCTCCTCAAAGACTTCAATGAATTGAGCCTTCCCTCTACCTCTGCAATCATGTCCTGGAATCCAAGGTGTGTGGCAATCGAAACATAGTTTCTTTCGCCTCAACTCATCTCTGTGTTCTCGGGAAATGATTGGCTTTTTAACCACCTCCTACCTCGGTGGAGGCTCCCTCTGCTGACGTTCGTCTGATCCAGATGGAGGTTCCCTTTGCTGAACGCGAGGTGGAGCACTCGGCTTTGGAGTGGATAACTCCAAGTCCCGAGCTTTCCTAACATCCCCGTGTAAAGAAGAAGGTTCAAATGCCTTCACAAATCCAGCGAAAGCATCAGTCAAACCTACTATGAACAGCGAAATCAACCTCCTCTCCGTGACATCAGGTACTATGACTGATAATCTCTGAAAATCTGCGATGTACTAATCCAAGGGACCGGTTTGTCTCAAATGAGTCCACTCCCTAAAATACCTGTCAGGGTCCCTCCTATCAAATCTACTCACCAGCCTCTGCGCGAACTCTGCATGAGTCGTAATGTGTATGTGTCCCAGTGTAATCAACCCATGATGCCACCAATCATGAGCGTCTCCCTCAAGATGCGAGCTTGCAAACTTAATTGCATCTTCCTCGCGCATAGGATTCGAGTCGGAGTATGTCTTCGACTTCTAGACCCAAGACGGTGTAGTACACTTCTTAGAACCATCGGAGTGTGGAATGGAGATTTGTCCCAATCTCCTCTGTAACTCTATTACCTGTCTCTTGGGTCTACTGCCAACCTTCATTTTGCAATATTCTTGGAATGGCATGTTGTTACGAAAGCCTTCACTCAAGGTCTGGTACCTCTCCCAACAAGACTCCTCATCCAACATATCTACGGGCTGTTGTGCCTAGTTAACTTCTGGATCCTTCAAGAAAAACGGTTCGTGAAGCCCCAAAGGCTTGACAGAAGAATGGGGAGGCCACTGCCCCGAATGTCCACTCTCACCTCTTTGCCCATGTTGTCCCATATTGCTATTTTCTCCTCTCATTATGACTGTTGTTATACACAGTCCAGCAGGCTGAGGATGATTAAAAAATATTCTCTTACCCCTTTTTGCAATCAGAAAACCAACGCTAGTACCTTGAGAGGTACTCTCCCTTCTTGCACCGGAGTCTCCAATGAAGAAATCATGTTTGCCAACACTTGTAATCCCAAAAAACACATTTGAATTCCTTCTTTGGCTTATGAAATCAGTCACAACGTTTTCAACATCAGAATTGATAGTTTCGGATAACTGCCACATATTACCAGGATCCCATGCCTTATAATGCCCATGAACCCTTGTATCATGTAAGGTCTTCCATCTTTGCTTCTCTTGTATCTCCTCATAAAGAAGATCATCACTCTTTGTCTTCATGATGAACTGACTTTGATGTACCAAATTCTTAGCATTCTTATCGACACTAGGCTGAATACCATCATGATAAAACTGCTGTAATGATATAGGATGAAGATGATGAAATAAATCCGGGCTACTACTAACCCCCTTATAAAGAATATCATCAAAAGGTTCACCTTCTATTGCTGATTTAGAAACCTCCAAAACACCATCCCTTGGAGTATCCTCGTCAAGCTTGGTCTCCAAAATGACTCGACCTTTCTGCCACAAATCCTGAGCATTCTGGTCTACAATGGGTTGAAATCCTTCATAAATCAACTTATCATGAGTTGTTAGTTTAGAAATTGTAACAACGTGCAATTCCACACAAGTGTCCATGTGAGGCTCCTCCTCATGTGCCAGCTGCTCCCTAGAGTCTTCTTTCGTGGTTGTAGACTTCCTTGCATCGATTGCCATCATCGTTTCCTTGAACTCTTGTAAGTGTTGTCTTGCTTGAGTCACTATCAACCTTGCAGCTCTAGCTCTGCTATTCCATTTCTCGCACTTTTTAAGAGTTTCCATTACATCCTCCTTGTTTGCATATACAAATTTCTTCTCCTGAGCTGGAATAATTTCTCTAACAAGCAAAGTTTCACTAATGCAATTATTTTGCTCAATGGAAATCATACCCTTTTGTCTAGAAGTCTCTTCTACAAATGAGCTCTTTTGTAATTCAGGTACCAGCATATGATGATCTCGCTTGGGCTTGCTACCAATCTTCATCATGCAATAATTTGGAAATGACATATTATCTCTGAAACCCTTACTCAAAGATTGGTATTTCCTCCAACAAGAATCCTCATCAATCACCTCTATTGGGTGCCATTTATTATTGTTCTCACCTTTTTCTTTATTGCCCCAAGATTTGTTTTGATTCAAATTCTGAGTGAGCTGACTCAAATAAAGGTTAGTGGCTTCATGTTGTTTCACCATGTTGATGAACATTTCCTTCATAAAACCCCCTTTGAGATCTTTCCAAACTACCATATTTAACCCACACAGGCTGGAGGAACAACTCTGATACCACTGAAATATCCCTAATGGGATACCACTTAAAAATGCACAAAATATTGGAAACTTGCAGCCACATAAAATACTGCTTTTACCAGATTTTTACAGTTGGGGCAGCGAACTAAAGAAACTTAATATTTGTCAAAATGTCCACCCAAAATACTTGAAAATTTAAATAGAGCTTGATATTATTATAAAGGACATAAGGAAACTGTTTTTGGACTTTTACAGAGATTAAACTGCTGCCAGAAAAAGCACAGCGTGCCCTACACAACGGGAAAACTACCGAGGTTCGTAACCCTCTAAATACAAGAGCAGTAATAAAGGTCTTTGAAAATAACATTAACAGATATAGGCAGTAATAGTTCCACCTTTAGATCTGAAAACGGCCGACTGAAAAACCCCCAAATAAAGGCTGCAATTCGCCTCGCTTGGAATGGGGTCGGAAAATGATGGAGGCGCCTTCAACGAGCTGCCACGCCCAGCCCAAATGGCTGCCATGAATCTGATCAGAAGCCCCTCTACTTATCTTCCCCAAATGCCCCCAAGACCCTCAAGATCCTTCCTCTGAAACCTCTGTTAATGTCTCTGCCACACAACCCTAAAAGCGGCTCCAAAATGACAGACTAGGGTAGATCTCTCACTACCGAAGAATGCCCTGCTAGCTTGGGACGGGTCTGTCACCACTGAAGCTAAAGTCCCTGTGGGATTTGACTCCACAAGCTGTAGATGAGCAACAGCAGCAGTTGCACGAGAAGGGGTCAATAAAATGTATTAGCCAAAAAGTCCCTCTCCTTTCTCTCCCAGCTCCTTATATACTTTCCAAGGCAAAAGAGCCCCAATAGACCTAGACGCGTTTCATTCCACAGAGGGGTCGATAAAATAAAATAAAATAACTTAAGTTACTTTCCCCCTTTGAGGCACCATGGTCCAAAAGTGACCCTCAACACAAAATTTGAATATTAGAACCACGTGGCCCCTTCCCAATAGCTCCCTGCGTCCACCGCCCCTTGGGTTTGACCACGGCTTGGAGTCGACCTGGCCCTTAGGCCTTTGGCGCAGGAAAAGGGGACATTACATGTATCTTATGTGCAAGGAGGTACTCGATCGCATACAATAAAATGTCGATGACGGATTTGAGAAAGTTTCATGTTTTACAGATGGAATAAGAAGTTATGCTTTTGCCACTATGTTTGGGTAACAAACACTTAACTCTTTCAACTCCTTTATTTGGTTTTAAAACTGACAATTGACCTCGAGCATTTTTCAATATATCGGCAAGAAAAATTTATAAAAGTCTGCAATGCTGGCATCAGTTCCCTAATCTGCTTTTGCCACAGACTAAGCACCACTCTGTTTTTACTTTTAGGCCAGCCTTAATCTTCTAGAGGATTAGCCATATTAAGAATTAATGCAACCAAAGGCTAAAACAGCAAAAACAGGGATTGTTTATTACTAAAGTAAAGATGTAACTTAGGAGGATCAAAACCAACAAATAAATTACTTCTGTAGAACATGGACCAGCAATGACTTAAACCTAGAACCTCCCATGGGCACTGCTGGGAATTCTACTGCTGACCCACCAGTCCTCCAGAAATTTGGCATTGCCAAAGGGTAAATTGAACCTCCAGCAGATAAAACAGCTGAATATTACAGAAAAGATTCAGCAAGAATTTTGGTACAAGAAAGCTATGCAATATTGTCAAACACCAGTGATATAATGTTCAATTTGACTACAAATATATGTGCTAGGTTTTACTTTTAAGGCTTGTTTTGAATAGCAAATGAAGGTTAATTACAAAATCAAACCAAACAAAATTACAGAGGCAATGCAAGAAATATTTCAATTATATCATATTTTTTGCCAGAAAAAACAAAAGAGAACCCCTCATAAATCTTCCCCGTTCTTGTGGAATATGAAAGCTGGGAATTAACGATTTCAGGATGAGCATGGACACACCTTATAGTATTTCTGTGGAGATTTGGAGTGGCGTCTTCCTGTCTCCCACTCCTTGGAATCAGCTGCAGCCTGCCAAATCTGAACATCAAAATTGAAATAGCAATGCAAGTTCGTTTTGTTGTAGGCAACAACCAAGGAACAAAATAGGGATAGAACTCTTAGAATTTTTTCAACTAAAATAGTGGAAGATTTGTCCATCAAAAAACATAAAATATATGTAGATATCTTAATATCATATAAAAAACCTAAAAATTATAATTTAGTCAATAAATAGTCCTCGTGTAGGTCTCCAATGCAAATGGGTCAGATTTGATGGAAGATTAACATGATAAAGTATTGAAAATGGGTAAGATTTGATGGAAGAGATACCCTTTGGCCCTAGCATCTAAGCCAAAGGTTACCCCACAATGAGAATTAATTATATCCCAAAAAAATGTGTATGGATAGATTGTTTAACCCTGGTGTAGATAAATTGGTAAAGCTGGCTCTCCTAAGCTTGGTAATGAGATCCAAAACTTGAGAACTATAAAGTTTGAATAATATATAGATTAGTGAAAAGGTACCCGATTTTGGTGTGCTTGTAAGGATGTGATTTAAAAAAATATCTTCAACAATTTAGTAGACATTTGGCCAATATTTATATTCTTTTCACTTATTAATTACCTAATCAAATTATGGGAACTTTTGTAATCAAAATTCTATCATTACTTAATCGATTGGATGTAGGCAATGGAAAACCACCTCATTTTGTTGATCCTGCAATTGATGTTTGGAGTGCTTCTTCTTCCCCTGGGGCTTAAACTCCTCATTGACATTGATCCTATCATTACTGCTCTCTAATTCTTCTTCATAATTCTCCTCCTCCTTGTGCCCACTTACTACCTGTAATTCATTTTAGTTCTTTGAGATTGCCACAAATAAACATTTTGTTAAATTTATTTTAAAATAACTGTTGCATCCATTTTTCTTTAAATAGAATTGAATTTTAGTTCTTTGAGATTTCCACAAGTAAACATTTGGATAAATTATTTGAAAAAAAACTGTGTTCTATCCTCGTTTCTTTAAATTGAATTGAGTTTTAGATCTTTAATGTTTCCATACCTAAACCTTTTGGCAAATCTATTTAAAAATAACATATGACCTTTCTTTGAGGTTTTGGGTTTAACAATGAGGATCTTGTGCTTGAGTGGTGGAGCGCACCCCAGGCTAAATACAGCAAGGCACATGTGGCACATTGACTAAATAGGGTCAGGTGTTGGGGGTATCTCATATGTGACAATTACTAGATACGGAATTTGTTTAATTTTTTATTTAAGGATAGTTATCCTGGTCTTTTGAACAAACATTGCTCTGTTGGTATCAGGTGCATGGAATAATCGACCTTCTTAGGTTTAGTGTCACGGATTGAAGGGTATTCATTCCACCAAATTCACCCACAGTATGATCCCAGGCTCATCCGTGTTTGGTGTTGGGGGCCTTTGCACTCCCAAGAACAGATGTTTGGTATTTCCTCAAAAAAACATTTTGGTAACTCTCAGTGGAAAAATTATAGTTTTCAAATTAATTTCCTCACAGAATAACAATGAACAATAATCTTCTGGATTTATCTGTGTTAACATTTTTTTGTCCGGATAATAAATCTATGCTAACATTTATCTGAAAAGAATTGTATTATAACCTCTCTTTTTCCGTCTGAGATGGTAGAGGTTTTGCCGTATAGTGGAGGCGGCACAGGTTCTGAGGCTGAGGAAGTAGAGTATGTGCACCTCGAAATCTCAAATTTTCAATACAGTAAATATGGCAACAGAGTATTTTTTATGTGCTACATTTTTTTAAGCCAATAGTTAGTTCTTTACGAAAATTTCCAAAAATTTAAATAGCGCAATTAACAATTTCGGGCAAAATATTTTCCAAACCTTGTAAATTCTATATTTTCGCAGAATTCACCTGAAATACTCATATTTCAAGTAGTTTTTGAAGCACTAAACTGAAAATAAATCGTCTGCCGTTCTTTATTTATGCGCCTCGTGTGATAAATGCTAGCGAGGAATGGCTGGGAGCGATGCATTGTAAAATTTAGACAGATCTTTTACTTTTTCAGGAAAATTGAAATCGCTTTTCGCCTGCACTAAAAATCAAAAGGTGGAAGAGATTCGAACCTCGGCCCAGCTAGATCTGTCGACGTAGGAAGGTGGAGCGTCATCGTCGTCGTGCAATTTTGTGCGATCGAATCCCTCGATGAGATTATTCATCTTCAGCAGGGTGGAAAATCAAATGCAGTGAAAATGGCAGTGTGTCTGTGGATTTAAAGTAGCGGAATGCACATTTTTGGATCTTGTAGCAAAACAGCATGACAACGTTGCATTTTGAGTAGGTACTTGTTCCACCACAAAAGCTATTAGTTTGCATTGACTAGGTATGGAGCCCACTATAAATTAAAGTTAGCTTTTTATTGTGTGGTGAAACCCAGGCAAGGGTTAAATTTGTCAGGCGTACGCCCACCTACTCCAATCAAACTCTTTTTTTAAATATTGCCCTTCAAAAATGTGAAAAATAATATTATTTTTACAGTATTTATAAAATATATAAGACTATTTTATATTTTTTAAATTTATAAAATAAATTTATACATTTATTATACTGACGAAGGCAGACTATGTAGGATTCAATCTGCAAAAACATTTAATCTTAAAAACCAATAACATTACTCCATTTGTCATTTCTTTTCTTTAAGCTAAGTTTTTTGAAAAATATATATTTGTTTCTTTTTTAGAAAAATTTATTCTTTTTTTCTTATTGGCCAAAAAAAAATTATAGTCATATTTGAGATTTTATGATTAATTTAAATAGGCATTTTTCCTTCCAACCAATAAATTGGTGACATCTAACAAATATTTTTATTTTCTATAGTTCAAACATTATAAATGTTTTAAAAAGACATAAATAAATTCCATAAATAAGTTACCCAATTAATATATAACAAGCTTGTACATTTTGCATTAATAATTGTCATTAATAACATTTAAACTTTGCTCTCTTCAGCGATTTGTACAGCATGTCTCTCTCTGTCTGGAATAATCCACCGCCACCCTTTTCAAGTGCGATTTTTATTTACATGTCAATTAACTTTAATTGCTTGGGAGGGGATGGAAAAGCTCTGCTAGGCTTTTCCAAAAGCTGTTAAAATAATTGTCGAAAAATGTCATAAATTATAATAATTTTTGCAAATCTTACGACGGAGGAGACAAAGAATGAAGATGCAGACACCCATATGATTGTTTTCGAGACCCAAAATTCAAAAGCAGAGCTTCAATCGAATGCCCATTTGCATTTTTATTTCCAGGTAATTTAATCTGTTCTAATCTACCTGCTGACAAAGTAATAGTACACTTACAATGTGTAGACCATAGATTTGGTATTTCGTTTATCGCAGATTGCATTTTTGACTCTATGGCAATGCATTCATATTTATTTGATCACTCTTGAGAAAATTTAGTGATGTGTAACCCTGTCTTACTACAATAATATACTTCAGGCTTAATATGAGACTACTCTTGGTTACTTAGGTTTACATAGGTTCAATGGCCGATGAAGAATTAGAATCATAGATAATTAAGATGGAGAATGCCACACTTGTAAAACCCCATCCCTAATTGTTTCTCATTGGAGTTTGATTTAGTGTAGAAATCAGACTTCATATGGCATTGGATATATTTTGAAAGTCATCATATACTGCAGCTATTGATACTTCTGATTGAGCTCTGTTGATGCGATAGTTGTTCTAACCTTCTTGAATGCAAGAATCTGATGATTTTAAAGCACGCTTACCAGATCTGCAACCCTTACGGAATTAGAACTTCCATTCGATAGGTGGTTGGATTAGGGAAAATGTAGTGGCAGCGTTGTATTTTCTGGAAACTAGTTCTGGACTGATCCATGAAATGCCTGAAGATCATTATAAGTTGACCAATTGGAATTATATGAGAGGTAGCCAAGCAATGGGGCATTCAAAACCATAACTTGGAATGAGATCAATAGAGGATGAGCCTCAACATAATGGTTGCGTAACAAGAGGACATGATTCTTTAGCATGCATAGTTAACGCGGGAGTAAGTGTTGTTTTGGATGTGATGAGGCGAAATGCCAGATGGGCAGATCATTTTATGGTTGCAGACGATGAATTAGATCATTAACTTATACACTCTCTCAAGGCATTACAACGACAAATTTTCAGCTGGAAACAAGAATGGCAAAGTATCAACCCCTCTATTTATTTAAAACCCTTTCTAGATGTTATATGTTCTGATGAGACGAGGACACCAATTACTGGGGTTGTTTTATTTGCTGTGTACAAGATTTTGACAATGGAAGTGTTTGATCTGCATACTATTCATGTTGATCATGCAATGCATTCTACCGTGGATGTTGTGACTGGTTATCGGTTTAAAGTAACCGATCCTCCATCTGAAGAGGTTGTCTTGATGAAAATACTGCAAGTTCTTTTGGCTTGTATGAAAAGCAATATGTCCTTACTTCTGAATAACCAGCATGTGTGTACCCTAGTGAATGCATGCTTTTGAGTAGTTCATCAGGCTGGAACCGAAGGGGAGTTGCTACAGAGAACAGCACGCCATATGATGCACGAGCTTGTGAGGTCTATATTTACTCGTCTAGTTGATCTTGATTCCACTGGCAACCATGCAAATGACATGAAGAGGTCTTCCATCATGTCCAATTCTCATGTAAGCTACCTTTACTTTCCTATAGGTTATGGATTTCTACTTTTTAGGAACATTGAGGTATTGAAAAAAATGTTTGACTTCCTTTCTGCATGCTAGTTGGATGTACATGTATGTTCATTTGGTTTGTTACAAAAGTAATTAAAGCAGAGATAATATTTCCAAGTGATTCGGTTTGTATTTTCTTGGTTCTTTCCCCTGCAGATCGACAATCTTGGAAAAGAATATGTAGGTGACGATAATGATGGCAGTAGCATTGATAACGGTAGTACAGATGTTGATGTTGGGAAAACATTTCCAAGTACATTGTCTTATGAGGGTTCATTTGCTGTCAGTTCTTCTGTAGGATGATAATACAGATGATAGAAAAATCGATGGAAACTGGGAAGGAGGTAGCCAATGACAAAGTTTCTTGGGAGCCATATGGTCTTGCTGGCATTGTGGAAATTTTCCACTTCTTATGCTCTCTTCTAAATGTTGTTGATATTATGGGTGTAGGAACTGGGTCAAACCATTTAGCAATTGCTGAAAATGTTCCACTTTTTGCTTTGGGTCTTATAAACGTAGCTATTGAATTAGGAGGAGCATCAATAGGTAGGCATACAGGATGAACTTTTCCATAATTTGATACAGTTTGGGCTGTTATCGAGCCCTCCTATATTTTTGTCCACTGTATGTAGCATTGTTATGAACCTTATCATCATTTGCGCTGCGAATTGAAGTTATAAATGGAAGCCTTTTTCATTTGTGTCATAATTAGGCTGGCACAAGGCAAATATGGCGCATCTTACCAACAACAAGAAGTGGCAATGGAAGCACTGGTGGACTTCTGCAGATACAAAAAAATTATCTTTGAGATGTATGCAAATTTTGATTGTGAGGTTACATGCAGTAATGTGTTTGAAGACATTGGTAACTTGCTGTCAAAAAATGCCTTTCTTGTAAATTTCCCATTGTCTGCTATGCACATTCCAGCATTGGAACTAATTGTAGTTAGTCACAGCATGGCAGACAGGGTAAATGCTTCATCCTCACTTTCTGAACCAACCCCAGTAAGGGACATTGAAGAGCATGAGGCTTTTTGGGCAGTAACTTGTGAGAGTTATGATGATCCTTCCCACTGGGTGCCATTTGTACAGCACAAATAGTATATTAAAAGGAAGTTGATGCTTGGAGCTGATCATTTCAATAGGGACCCAAAGAAAGGTCTCGACATTCTACAAGGTATTCATCTTCTACCCGAGAAACTTGACCAACTCAGAGTGTTGCTTGCTTTTTTCAATATACATCTGGTCTGGACAAGAACATTGCAGGTGATTTCTTGGGCAACCATGATGAATTTTGTGTGTGGGTGCTTAAGGAATTTGCAAAATCATTTGATTTTTTTGATATGAGCATAGACAAAGCACTCTGCACATTCCTTGAGACCTTTCATTTTCGAGGAGAGTCACACAAAATACAGAGGGTGATGGAGGCATTTGCAGAAAGATATTATGAGCAGTCACCACAGGTTCTTGCAGATAAAGATGTTGCATTTGTACTATCATACTCCCTTATCATGCTTAACACAGATCAGCACAATGTTCAAGTTAAGAGAAAAATGACAAAAGAAGACTTTATCAGGAATAACAGCGCATTAATGGTGGCAAAGATCTTCCCAGAGAATTTCTTTCTGAACCATACCACTCTATTCTTGTAACAACCCAAGTGACACACACACGAACAACACAGTAAAAGACAGGATAAATTTTTTTTTGACTTGCTTCGACACATAACATGACACAACGTGTCGTCACAAAGTTACAACCAACTCTGGGAACCACTTGCTACGGGGATGACCATAAGGTCAGCACAGAAACGTTCACACCCAGAAGGATAATACACTTTTTTTGAACAAGACAACATAGAAGTCCAACCACAGAACACACTTACAGTTAGGGCCATCCACAATGAGATATTCTTGAGGGTTATTTATTTTAAAAAAAACATCTTGCAATTCTTAGCTTACATTTTCAAGGAGGCTCAAGATATGATTCATACAATTCATCTTACCAAGCTAAGTTTATTCTTTTTACACTGAGTAATCGTCTTTAATCTTCTCTATTATGACATTCATTTGCTTAATTTGTTTATTTAGAGAAAGGGGTAATTTAATTTCACAAGGCCATCTATTAACACTTACGCTACTAGAACTTGTTCATGCCCATATGACAACATGGGTTTGCGTTCAACATTCTTAAGAGAAGAAAGACAAAGCACCTTGGAAAAAGGTTAGAGGGAGAAGGTTGAGTTGAAATCATCTTCAAGACCTCATTTGTTATTACCAAGATTTACTTGAAACTTGAGAACTTAACCAGAATTATTAAAGATTTTACTTAGGCTTTACTAAATGAGTTTTAAAAAAATAAAACAATTTACCATCCAATGGCTAAGAGATAGATTGCATGGTTTCTAAAGTGTTATCTCCTGCTTATTAAATCTTATTATCTTCCAGATCTAACCATAGATTTTCCTTACATTCGCTTAAGAATTTCACCATGAATGGGATAGTGTTCATTAGTGTAGCTAGGGATATCAAGTTATATAATGTTACTTAACAAAGGATAGTTTCATCTTGATCACTTATAGGATTACATGCTCTCAGATGGTCACCTCTACACAAACTTATTTGCAATATAAATTTTAGTTTAACTTCTATAAGTATTAAATAACCCATTTTATTTTACTTATAACACACTATTACTAAGTCTTAGAAGGATTTAACTCCATTTAATCATAGGGATAAAGTTTAGCATTATTCATTTACGAAAACGAAACAAGGTTACATCAACTCTTAGAATACCGATAATCCATTAAGGTCACTCAACAAGCGATAAACCAACTTTCTTATAATTTCAAAGATAGACAGACAATTCAAGGTTCCAAAGTTAAGACGACATAATCCACGATACAAAATACTCAGACATTGATCCTCTTCTAAATTTTCCACTAGATGTTATCAATAGTTGAATAATATAAAAAGGATTCATGCAAAAGAACTTCTCAACTGAGGTTGATGTAAAAATCTACAAGTCTATCCCTCATCTACTCACAAAAATCCATCTGCAACAAATTTTTCCACAAGAGTCAGTTCGCAAGAACTGAGCAAGATAAGGCTACACAAAACCACCATAACTATTATCTAACAATACCACGAAAGGAAGCACTTTATTACAAGAAATGGGTTAAACCTCTAAACACTATCAACACATCAAGTTATAATAAAGTCTCCATCATGCCAATCAAAGAAGGAGAAGACCATGTACTTCAGTTAGGAGTAAAAGCAACGAAAGTATAACAATCGTATGAGAATGGCCCTTGGCCCTATAAGGAGCAAACAAACAATCTAGCAAAAAACAGAATTCCCATCAAGTAAGTAATTAAACAATAATTACAAGATTGAGATTTGATATATATACTAACCATCTAGAAATTTATCAAAGGTACCAAACGCATAGACTAAAATAATATATTTCTAAAAGAACAAGAGTTGATCAGCCCAAGAAAGGGGAACCACGGTTTTCAGAAATTAACACAAAAAGCCATGTATAATTGAGTTTCAAACCGGAAATCAATTAGAGTATACACACAACATAAGTTTCGAAGCGAAGGCAAGTATACTAGTTTTGACCATTAACTACAAGATTTTCCAATCATCCAAGAAGGGTCAAAGTCTTACAGGCTAGTAGCAAGCATGCGAGAGAAGAAGGGAGTTCCGTCACACAAGAGTATACAATAATGTCGTCAACAAATTTTATAACACTAAAGATTTGCAAACCTCCACAACAATACTAATGTTTGGTTAATTTAAAATAAATTACCCCTTTCCCAAAACAACCATATTTTAAGGCAACCCTTGGTAACACAGTCAACCGTCGCACAATAGATACAAACATAATTTCTAAGTGACATTATCAAAACAAAACCTTCCGCTATGAATCCATAAGATTATCAAATGAAAGATGAGTTTTTTTCCCGAAGATTGATCACATTTAAGGAAATTTCCATCACAAAATATTAAGGTAATTACGTGCATAAAAACTGACCAATATTAATTAATAGCGCTAACATTACAAAGCAAAAATAATGCAAGTTAGGAAAAAAAAAAAGAGCACCGTCAACAACAATTCTGAGAGGGGGATTAGACCAAAACTATTCTAGTGTCAACGAGGTACTGGATTTGCACAATGAAACCTCGAGCTTAGTTGATCCGAAAAGCTAGTTATGGTTCAAGTTGATAGGAATGGTCAAGGTACTTCTTGAGGATGGCCTTAAAAGCCTAGAAACAAGATGAAAGATAATATAAGAGTCTAAACACACGAGACGAAAAACACATTGCACACAAACCTTTTCATTCTACCAGTTTAATACCAAAACTCTAAGCTGGCTAGCCCACGCATTGCTCACACAATCCTACAACCTTTCTTTCTCGATGCCAAAAGGTTATCAAAGGGACTTGCGAAGGAGCTAATAAAAAAAACGTCAAAAGACAACTTGGGTGCTAGGGAGGAGCTTCATAGTTATCGTAAACTTACTTCCATGATATCAAAAATACTAGTTTAATCAACATAATAACTTGCAACTCAATCGCAGAGGAGAATAAATACATAAACAAACAGACGAAGATCTATCACTCGAGCAAGAGAAACATAACACCCAGAGGAGAGGGCACACGCATCCTTTCGACCAACATACTGACAACGATAAAAGCTAAAACAAGAAGAAACAAGTAGAAAGGGGAAATCTCCCATCATGACATCCAACTGACAAATCAATGCAAGGAAAAAGCGGTTCAATTTCGCAATACTTGTAAATATAATAGCAGTAGAAAAGTGTAGAAATATCTTGCCTTTTTCTCCAGATTCAATAGGTTTCACGGACACCGCCCGGATCAGCAACAACAACCCAAGCCTAATTCCAATTTCTTCAAGCTCGTTGGGCGCCCAAACATCGACCATCTTCACGTTGGCACAGGTAGGAGTTCACGACCAGGGTGGGTGGTCTAAAATACTTGCCAACATCCTCCCAACACCGCTCCAAATTAGCCCTAAAACTTCTGTAGACCCCATTTTTGGCAATTGAACTTGATCCTTCGTCATTCATCCAAACACCTCCACCATGTCCATATGCATCTGATTGTTTCTGATTTGGACCTCCTAACCTTGGTGCTCTCATATTAGGAGCAGCCCTAGTCTGAGACGAAGCAAAAGAAGATGGCTTTATAACCAAAAAAAATCTCTTGGTACAGACTCCATATCCATAAAACAGTCCCTAGACTTAGCATCCTCAATTAAGGCTAACCAGTCACTAGATTGCTTCAATGCAGCTGCTTTGGCCTTAACCCAAAGTGCTATGCGAGCTCGTGCTAGTGCCACATTCATGCGGCGAATATCAGCTACAAAGCCAACCCCATGATTTGAAGCTTGGACACAAGACATAATGATTACATCATGCTCCTGGCTCTGAAAGGCATCCACCGTAATAATATATAAACCTTTTCCTTCATCAGATTTGAGGACAACATCAAACTCTCGGTGCAAACATTTCAGCTGTAGCTTGTAAGGTGTGATAATTCCAACAGAAACCTTTATGCCTGCCAACTTAGTGACTCGTTGAAGAAGCTCATATAATTGCAAAGAAAATTGTGCTTCATGAATATTCTGATATGAAACAGATCCACGCCTATGAGATTCTCTTCCATGAGTTACATCGTAAAACAAGTAAGGTCTCAATAGAGAATCATTGTAAATAAATTTCATCAGGTCTCCTGGTAACACTCTCACTGTCACATAGTCGATTTTGATAAAAATATCTTGAAGGAGAAACCCGAATCAGAGGATGCATTCGATACAGAACAGAAAACAACATAGTTGGACAACCTGCCTGTTGGAAGCGCTCAAAAAGGCCTCTACTATTTTGCAACCTGTCTGCTGCCAGGCTAAAAAATGTTGTGGGTCGCTGCTGCGGATCCCAGACAAGAACACACCTCGCAGCACTCAAAGAAAATGGAGGCAACACGTCTGCTTCACTAGCTTGAAGCTCCATCTAAAAAAAAACACGTGCGCAGGGAGGAACCAGGAAGGAAAGACGCCATGAAAATCATCTATTTGCTCCCTGTGATTACAATCTACAGTGTACAGACTGGTAAAAGACCGCTGATCAAGGTTGAGGAGGTATCTGAGACTTGTTTTTTTTCACCTTTTGAAGCATGTGGACTGCTTAGAATGGCTTCAACACCTTCCATGGGTGTTCTTACCCATTTGAGATCACATAATCACCACTGTTTTACCTTGAACAATCATTCTTAGCTGTCACAGTTGAAGACTCCTTCATGCTCTGTTCAAATTTGATGCCAAGGAGATAAAGACCTTCAACCAGACGTTGCCACAGACTTAATGAAGTGGATTGATACATTCACCTCAGCTAATCACATCGAGGACAATCACAGTTTGGAGGAGAGAGCCCAAACCACGTTTTGAATCTTCAAGACAGTGCACTCAATAACTCTCACACAACTGTAAACCAACTTAATGTTGGGGCTGGAAAACTCGTGGAGCTTCCCGCGATCGAGAAAATGATGAGGGCAAGTTCAACATCGCAGAGGAGAGAGAGCTCGCTCGCCTTTTATCAACAGTCCCGATTTTTGCTTGGAGAAAGTAACCTGATGACTTACATGGTTTTGTATCCTCCTGCTCTGCACCATTCCTCTTCCCATTTCCTTCTTTCTTCCTTGTATTAGTACGGATACTGCTCGGTTGTGGATTGGAAAAGCATCCATAGAAACATAAACAACAAAAAGCCCTGGTCACGAAGTTGCTGTGTATGGATAAAGTATACCTACTTACTGCTGTCTGCCACCAACCAGGGAGAAAAGGCGTTTCAACCACCCACACGCAGTCCATCCAAGGAAAATCTCACGCGATCAGAGAAGGATATGCAGGCAGTCAATCAAGAAACCAAGAAGATTTGCAAATCAGGAATAATAAAAGAAGTGCAGCCACCAGCAAGGACTCCACCGACTCCATCTCTCTCACGCAAGGTAGAAAAATGTGACAGCCAGTACAGTCGGCAGGTTGGGTGGTTGGGAGGAGACCAATTGCATCCACGTGCAAACAAGACCTGCGAAGGACCTAGTTGGCCAAGGTGGCAGTGGAGGGCAGGTGGCAGAAACAGAAGTCGACGCCCAACGAGGCATTACAATTCTCAAGAATAAAATTGGAACAACTTATGAACAAAGTATGCCTATTCCCGTGATGACGACAAGCAGGTGTATCGATCTCATTCGGAAATCTCAGAAAATGCCTCCTTATATTTTCTGTGATTCTAGACCTTTCCTTGATCAGGACATGTTTGTTATAATATCTGGTCTAACCATTGCTGCTTTGTCAGTGGTCTTTGACCATGCCTAGGATGAATATGTTTTTCAAGATTGTGTGGATGGCTTTCTTGTTTATTTATACACATTCATGTGTTTTAATCTTTTCTTTTGGATTAGGAAATCAACAATTTTACATAGATATCAACATATAGTATGTATATATATATATATATATATATAAGTTATAACATATCAATATAATTTTGAAATTTATTTATACAACATTCAAATAATGGTATTCAACTAATTTTCAGTGATGAGATGGATTTGGACATCTGAATGTTGCAATTAAAAAAATTGTAGATATAATGTATACAATAATTCATATGCCAATTGCATGCTTCTACATCTTGTTTGATCTTATTTGTGCTTTGGTGCATGTAAAATATTAACTTCATAAACCTAAACTCTAACAAGACCATTCGCTTTTCAATTTGTTTAAATATTTTGCATATATAATTTTCTTCCAACCATCCTCAAAATCATCTCCATCGGCAGTATTTGCCATATCATGGCCTTGTTTTATAAAGTTTACATATAAATTTATATAAAAAATGATGGTCATGTTTAAAATATGTAACTCACGTGTAAGTTTATTTTAAATATTTACAAATATTTTATGGTTAAAATCATGAAAAACGTCTAAATGACGTCAAATTTAACCCCTTTCTAAGAGGATGGAAGACTAGATATATATATTAACAATTTGATTAAGCCAATAGGCATTCTGCATATTTCAAATCACCAATGGGTGACCTTTATGTACAAATGCAAGACCATGGAAAAGATTATAGTCAACAATTTTGTTTTTCACTTCGCAACAAGGTAGTTGGATTTTTATTGGCCACCGATTGTCTCAGATTCATTCATTCATATGGAGGAACATACACCATTGCAACGATTGATAAAGGCATTTGTTACTTCCAAAGTAGAGATTTGGGATGTTGATAATCCGAGCAGGCCATACTCCATTAATGTGTGTAGTGGTGAGCTTCACAAAAAAACAATGGAAGACCATGAAATCTTGACAGAGATATATATTATGTTTAAATTGTGACAAAGATAATAAATATCATTACGAGCTAACTATGTGTTATGCCCTTAGTCCTACAACTTATATTGGAGCACAATAGGCATTCTAACCTTTATGTGCAAATGCAAGACCATGGAAAAGATTATAGTCAACGATTTTGTTTTTCACTACGCAACAAGGTAGTTGGATTTTTATTGGCCACCAATTGTCTTAGATTCATTCGTTTGTATGGAGGAACATACACCATTGCAACGATTGATATAGTCGTTTGTTACTTCCAAGACAAAGATTTGGGATGTTGATAATCCGAGCAGGTCATACTCCATTAATGTGTGTAGTGGTGAGCTTCACAAAAAAGCAATGGAAGACCATCACATCTTGACAGAGATATATATTGTGTTTAAATTGTGACAAAGATGATAATTATCATTACGAGCTCATTATGTGTTACACCCTTAGTCCTACATCTTATATTGGATATGTAGTGTCGACTTGCGGCTTACATAATCTCTCTTCTTGTCATATGTTATTCATTTATGATTTCATATGTTTAGTAGGTCGACCTTGGTGATGGCCATAGCATAGGATTGGTATATATAGGAGATAGTGAGGAGTAATTAATCATCATATTGAGCATTTGAGTCTTATTGTATGGTTTGGAGGCTGCCCCCTCAAAGTGGTTAAGCTATTATACTTGCATATTGAGATCATTTATCTGCAATCTTGTGTTTCTTGGTGTTTTATTGTTGTTGATAATCAGATTTATGCTAGTAATTTCATTACAAGTGGTATCAGAGCCTGATCTCGGCCAGCATTGTGTCAAACCCTAATTGTGAAGGTTCGGCTATATCTCAAAATTGGTAGCGAATTTTTCTACACTTTTTTTTGAGGTGTGGAAAAATTAGAAAATTAAGATCCTCTCCAAATTCTAAGCATTTTTTAGATGTTTTGCAAAAGTTATAGCAGTTTTATGTTTTTTTATAAATCGGCTACCTAGGGTGCAATTTTTTGAATTTTTATAAGTTTCTTATATTTTCGGAAAGGTTTCCAAAAATTAGCTAGGGTTTATTCTTTAATTTTTCCTGTATTCGGCTAGTATAATTACGAAATCCCAAACCCTAAAGCTTTTTTCTATTTTGTTTACCCCGAGTCCCAAACCCTACATCATGACCGGTAGATCGACTTGAGGCCAAGGGAAAGGTCAAGAAACTCCAGGAATGACCCCAAATAAGGAAGATATGGATTTAGAATCTTCTGGTTTGGGAGTATATGAGGTAGTCATCCAACTTCAGGAAAGGGTAAATAATATGGTGAGTAAGGATGACCTCAATTATGAGCTTCTTCATTTGAAAGGTATCCTTAGAGGTAAACTTCAGACAAATTTTCAATCAATGAAGCAAGATTTGTTGCTTGCTCTTTCAAACACAAATCCCAATTCCAGTCATATGGGTTCCTCTAGCAATACTCACACATGTCTAAATCATTCTAATCAAGGAGGATCCTCTACACATTCATGTGGGTCTCCTCACCAATTGTGGGGCATTATTCCAAAAGTGGAAATGCGTAAATTTGATGGAAAGGATACGCTCAATTGGATTACCCAAATGGATAATTTCTTTGAGCTCCATCAGATCCCATCAGGACAAAAGGTGACCATGTCATCCTTCTATCTAGAACCTAACCAATTTGTTTGGTATCGTTGGTTACGTGCTCAAAGGCAGAAGAATGGTCTAAGTGTCACATGGAAAATTTTCACTAAAGAGCTTCAATTACACTATAGTTCTAGTCTGTCATATAATTACTTCAACCAACTAGCAAATTTACAACAAATAGGTTCAGTAAAGGAGTATGTCCATCAATTCCAAAATATTTCCTTGCGTTTGGAGGATATTACAGAAGAGTATTTGAATGACCTATTTCTTGGGGGTATTAAGGACCACATTGAGCATTAGGTGTACATGTTTAATCCAATCAAGGTTTTTGATTCTATTATCATGGCACACAGGGCAGAGGAAAATTTTCTTTCCAGCAGAAGGCAATCTTTCACTAACATAAAAGATCGTAGTAGTTTACCTCCATCGTACCCTTGGCCAATTTGGCTGACACCTCAACAAATTGAAGAAAAAAGGGCAAAAGGGTCATATTTTAACTGTGACAACAAATATGAACCAAATCATAAATGTGCTGAGAAAAATTGTTCTACATTGAAGGGACCGGTGATGAGGAAGAATATGAGGAAACATTAAGCGAGGAAGTGGAAAAATTAGAGGAATAATATGAAGATCACTAGCCCACTATCTCATGCCATGCTCTATTAGGTATTAGTACTCCACAAACCCTTCAGGTCGTGGGTTATCTTAAGAAGAAAAATGTGACAGTATTGATTGATTCGGGGAGCACACATAATTTCATCAATCATAAGCTGACAGCAAGGATAAATTGATTCATCTATCCAACTCCTGAATTTCAAGTAATGATTTCAAACGGTGGCACGGTCCAATGTTTAGGTAAATGTCATAAAATTAGACTTATGATGGGTGACTACACATTGGAATCTACAATGTTTTTTATTCCCATGGGCAGAGCTGATATTGTCTTAGGTGTTTAGTGGCTCACAACATTTTGGGCAGCATAGAGTCTAAATTTCTAGGAATTTTTCATGCACTTTCATTCTGAGGGTAGACAATTTGAACTTTGAGGACTACAGGAAAAAAACTCCTCAGGTGGTTAGTTCTCACCAAATGCAGAAGATTCTTAAAAAGGGGGCTGAATGATTTGTAGCATGATTGTTTCTCCATAGAAGTTCAACCACCAACGATGGTAGTGCATCCTGATCTTCAAAAGTTATTGATCAACATGCAGTTGTCTTCAAGGATCCTAGAGGATTACCTCCTGAAAGAGATCATGATCATGTCATTCAGTTAATTCCAAGAAGCCAACCCCCCAACATCAGGCCCTATAGATACCCATATGTGCAAAAGAGTGAGATCGAGAAGATGGTGGAGGAAATTTTGGAAATGGGTATTATTCATCATAGTCAGAGTGTTTATTCTACTTCAGTGGTGATGGTGCATGCCACAAGGATGGAAGGTGGAACATGTGTCCATACTATAGAGAACCTAACAAGTACACTATCAAAGATAAGTTTCCTATTCCTATCATTGATGATTTGTTATATGAGTTGCATGGCACAATTTGTTTTACAAAACTAGATCTACGCTTTCTGGGTATCACCAAATTAGAGTAAAGAAATAATATATTCATAAGACAACCTTCATAACTCATCAAGGGAATTATGAATATATAGTGATGCCTTGTGGTCTTACTAATGCAACATCCACATTTCAGAGTTTGATCAATTCATTATTTTGACCATTCTTACGGAAGTTTTTCTTGGTATTTTTTCGATGATATCCTCATTCTACAACAAATCCTGAGAGAAACATTTACATCATGTCAATACAATATTGGAAGCCCTAGAGAAACATCGACTATATCTCAAGCCTTTGAAGTCTTCTTTTGGGGTATAGGAAGTGGAATACTTGGGCCATATTTTTTCCCATGAAGGTTTTAAGGTGGACCCTCACAAGATCCAAACCATGGTGGAATGGGAAGTCCCTAAGAATCCTCAAGCATTTATGAGGTTTCTGTAGGCTCACAGGGTATTATTATCACATATTTGTAAAAAAACTATGGCAATATTGCAACACCACTGAACAAAATTATTGAAGAAAGTCTCCTTTCATTGGAATGAGGAAGCTTCTAGGGAATTTGAAAAATTGAAGGTGGCAATGTGCACCACTCTAGTATTGACAACCTCCATATTTCTCCAAGACCTTCATAGTTGAATGTGATGCTTCAAGAAATGGGATTGGGGTAATATTCATGCAAGAAGGACATCCCATATAGCATTCGAGATTTGGAAACTAAAAGGAAAGAATTTTTTGAAGCCCACCTATGAGAAATGAAATGATGGAAATATTACATGTAGTCAAACAATGGAGACCATACTTAATGGGTAGACACTTCAAGGTAAAAACTGATCATGATAATTTGAAATACTGCTTGGAGCAATGAATATCTTCAGAAGAGCAAAAAAAATGGGTCACTTAAGATGATGGGTTATGACTTTGAGAATTATTTATTAGAAAGGGAAAGAAAATGTGGTCATCAATGCTCTATCTAGGAGGAGTGAGTCCATAGAAGCATTGTTATGTGTCATCTCTATACTGAAGGAAGATTATGTAGAGCAAGTAAGGGAAGAATGGCAGAAAGATGTAGCGACCCATGCTCTCATTCAGAATCTCCAGAAATATCTAACCATATCTTAATAATTAATGTGGAAGGGGGATACATTGTGGTAGAAAGACAAGTTATATTTGTGTAAGAACTCTACACTTAAACACCATGTTCTTTCATAGCTCCATTCTTCTCCACTAGGTGGCCATTCTGGGTTCTTAAAAACTTATCATAAAGTTAAGAAAGATTTCCTTTGGGAGGGGTTGAAAGGAGATGTTCAAAAATTTATGGTGGAATGTTTGGCATGTCAACGTAATAAGGGAAAGACCATTAAGACACCAAGTCTCCTCTAACCCTTTGTCTATTCCTAGCGAGAGATGGGAAGAGGTATCGATGGGTTTCATCACATGGTTGCTTAAATTAGAAGGGAAAAACATCATCATGGTTGTGGTGGATAGAATTACTAAGTGTGCTCATTTTTTTGCCTTAGATTATCTTTCATAGCTACTACAGTTGTCATCTCATTTATGAACACATTTCAAAAGATTCATAACACGTCTGAAATTCTAGTAAGTGATCGTGATCCGATATTTACAAGAAATTTTTGGATTGATTTGATCTCTTGTTTTGGGTACCCAATTGGCCCAGAATTCATCTTATCATCCTCAATTAGATGGGAAAAATGAGGTGGTAAATAAATTTTTGGAGGGATATCTTCGATGTTTTACTTCAGATAAACAAGAACATTTGGTGCAATGGTTTCCACTTGCAGAATGGTGGTATAATACTTCATTTCATACCTCCTCAAAAATGTCTCCATTTTTGGCACTTTACGGGTACCATCTTCCATCACTCATCTATAGCTTGAAGGTCAAACTAAAGGCAAGAGAAATTGAAGATCACATCCAACACTAGCACAATGTACTCTCTAGTCTTTGAGAGAATTTGGACAAGGGCACAAAACCACATGAAGCAACAGGTTGGTCAACATCTTAGTGAGTGACACTTTGAAGAGGGTGAATTTATTTTTGTACAGGTTGCATCCATATAAGCAGTTATCTTTAAAACAACATAAGAAGGATAATAAGCTTGCACCTAAATATTATGGTCCTTACCGAGTGTTGTAGAAAATTAGTAGTGTGGCATATAAGTTGGAGCTCCCTCCAGGAAGTAAAATACATCTAGTATTCCATGTTTCTTTCTTGAAGAAAGTCATTGGGCAACACATTTCCACCCAATCAGTGCTTACTGTGAACTGGATGAGGAAGGAAGGATCATATTGGAACCTGAAGTTATTCTTCAGACACGCACCAAAAGACTGAGGACCAGATTCATTACTGAGTACCTGATCAAGTGGAAGAATATGAATATTGAGGATGCATCATGGGAGGATGAAGCATTTTTGCAGCAACATCCAGGGCTTCCCAACATTGGGGACAATGTTTCTTTGAAGGGGAGGGGCATGTTATGCCCTTATTCCTATATCTTATATTGGATATGTAGTGTCCAACTTATGGCTATACATAATAATATCATTCTTGTAATATTTTATTCATTAATGCTTTCATATGTTTAGTTGGTTGGCCTTGGTGATGGCCATAAACATAGGAATGGTATATATAGGTGATTAGTGAGGAGTAGTTAATCATTATATTGAGTATTTGAGTCTTATTGTATGGTTTGGAGGTTACCCCCTCGAAGTGGGCTAAGCTATTATACTTTGCATATTGAGATCATTTATCTGCAATCTTGTGTTATTTGGTGTTCTATTGCTGGTGATAATCATAATTAATGCAAGTAATTTCATTACAATATTGATCTCCGCCCCGCATGACTTTTCACCTTCACTCATTACTTGTGACCTTCCACATGTCAAGGAAACAAAATTGACGTCATTTTTCTTATTGATGGAAAAATAACTCCTTATAATTTTGAATTGAAAGTTACTATAAGCTGTAACATCCTATGGTATATACGCATTCTCAACTAGGAATTGTACTTTTTAACCAATCAGAAATCTTTATATTAACTTCATGCTTCTCTAATTTTAAATACCCAAAATTTCAAATCCAACATAAAAATTTACCAATCCTATATCATGTTTCCTTATTCAAATAATTCATATGAATTAGCAGCCAACATCAATCTAGATCAATCCATGCCTATAACAGTTAACCATGGTATTCCAAGCTGTACAGTGGTTGAATTAATTTTGATGTCCTAACATTTAGTTATAAGCATTTATTATGAGTCCGTACTACTCCAGTATACTTAGTAGGATTCACAATCTCCACAATAGCGGAAATTGGAATCAAATGCACCATTAAGTGCCTCAATCTAAGTTTCTACCTGAAGGGTATCCATCATGGATTCCCATCTCAATGTCCTATAACTTAAATCTTTATTGATAAAGGTCATACACAAATTGATTCATATTTAGTAACGGTGTACGGACTTACTCCAGACAAAGCTTCATCAAGATCATGTTTTCCATGACAATTGGATTCCACGATAGGAACATTTGTCAATTAGAACTTGTACTTACACCTTATGTGGAAAACTATGACATTATTGCATTATATATTAAGCATTAGCCGATAGTGGATGGTATGATTAGACTACAATCTTACGTACCTAAGGTAAACATTATAGCAACTCATTAAAACCTACATGAAGAGGAAGCCACAATGTCATCCTTAGGATGCCTATGGGAGAGTAAGTGTCACCAAAAATAGGATTTACATCATTATGATTTCAATATTATCGTTTCCTATAGCCATCATGGACCTTGGCATCAGGGTATTCTACCCGATGTAGTACAAGAGTCCACCTCTTGTATCTCTAACAGTATCGGCATTGTCCCTTAAAATGTGATTATGGACTATCAATTTTCGTATGGAACTTGATGAAACAACTCAATATATTTTCAGGTTTTACAACAATATCCACATGTATACGATTAGCGGTTCCAGTCATGGTAAATCGGATACTACTCCATTGAAGCGAGCCATAGCCCATTTGGCCTCACTGAGATTTGATTAATGTCATAACATCGTATCTTAGTTGTTTTTAAAGTAATTTAAATTAAATGATGATAGGTTTACCCTTAAGTCACAACCAGTTATACTCTTATCACCACATGTAAATGGAGCAATCATAGGGTCCTAAGAAAATGATTGTTGCAAGTAAGCCGAATGTCCAGATTAGTGTTATACTTTACCATTCTTTTTATCTCTTAATTACATGGAGCTTAATGTTAGCTCACTAACCAATTATCAAGATGAAAGTCCGCAATCACTTAGATATTTACACAATCTAGCCATTAGAATCAAATCCAAGTAATGTTCACTGGATTGAATAATTGATCAAATTCCAATAGCTACTAGGTAATCCAGACTATTACTGGATCCCATGTATAATTTAATCAAACATTCTATCTGGATATATTAGCCATGTAAATTTGATGGTTGTATTTTATCACTTGATAGAATCAATATGTTGCATTAAACATCTCATAAGTATACATAATCAACTTAATCCATTAACCTTCTTTAAATAACATTAACCCAATCCATAGGTCACATAGTAATATATTTATTAGATAGCCAAAACATATTCCAACATAGTTGTTTGTTCCATGTAAATGTGAATAACCATAATAACCTATTATACAACTTGAGTTCGGTATATTATTTCATTCAACTTCATAAATATTTACAAACGATAACCATCTACACTTGTTGAGAAACCTCAATCAATGGCTAAATAGCCTTTACTCGGCCCAAAATATAACAAATGTGATTACTTCTCACGTAGCCATTAATAAATTGTGAAGCATTTAATCGCAACAAAAATGTAAGCCAAGAGTAGTTATTTATGCAACAAATTACAGCACAATATGGATTGCTAACATGTTGGATTTTTGGATCCAGGCCTAAATACACATCCTTCTGATGTATC
This sequence comes from Taxus chinensis, assembly GCA_019776745.2. NCBI lineage: Eukaryota > Viridiplantae > Streptophyta > Pinopsida > Cupressales > Taxaceae > Taxus > Taxus chinensis. The sequence goes on from CM034150.1 coordinate 98,300,685, forward strand.
TAACAATAAAAAACCTCTCGGCTACTTCCTAATCTAGCACATCTTTTGTGCATTTAAATCATAATTCTCATTAGAGTAGGTTGGTTACCTCTCCTAAACTAGTGCAACAACTAGCTCTAATGAAGGAAAATATACTATTTAATCCTAGTCTATGATTCCAAGGGACCAGTGAGAGAGGAAAATACATGAAAAATTGGAAATCCTACACTAAGGAGGTGATAGCACCAAGAAAAGGGAGTGAGATACATTGTTGAGGGAGAAAATTGAAGAGAAATGCAATTGAGAGAGGCCACGATATCTTGACACAATCCCAAAATAGCATTTAACACCAAATACCCATGAAAACACAACAACACAATACTGAAAATAATATAAATATGAACATAATAGACTAAAAATACCCATGTATGCACGTGAAGTGTTTAACAAAACGACTGAACAATAAATGCAAGGGTTAAGCAAAACAACCATGAGTTGACACAAATGGGTATTACTTCATGATACAGTTGCACAGTCCATTACTATCTACTAAAAATAGAGGCAACAACACTACATTCCCATTCAGTTCACCTTTAGAAAGGATTATACTAGCCTGTACATTGCAATTTTTTTATGACAGTACTTGGCAACATCGATTTCCCTAAGTCCCATAAAGTATCTCCCCTCAAATTTCTACGAGAAGATTCTCTCGACAATATATTCAGGAATAGTCTTAGATTTTTTCTCTCACCCACCAAAAAAAATTCATTAAATGTTCTGAGAGGGGGGTTTAATTAATCCTTACAAAATCTAAATCAGATTTTTGGTTACTTATTCAAAACACAAAACCACGTATCCAACCATTAATGTGTGTACAATATCAAATACCATACATGCAATGAACCATAAGCAAGAGAATCAACACAATAACACAATATATAAGTGGAAAACCCTAATGGGGAAGAAAAACTCCTGAAACACAATCCTTATATTTATATGTTTCAAATTTAGCGAGGCACCAACCCCACAATGAGCACCGACCCTTGGTTTAGTAGAGCTACAACCCTACAAGGAACACCAAACCCTATTTTTGTGAAACACCAACTCCACAAGGAGGCTACAAACCCCTAAGATGATCAAGAACCCACTCAACCATCTTATGAAGAATATATCTGATGTATTGTTATTGCCACAACTAGTAGAGATCACAAATTCAGCTCACAACACTTTCACATCCTTGTTCAAACCCTGGGTCTTAAAACTTGCACAATCTTGCTCTTTCTTCATTTCTCAATTCATAAAAACCTTGCACACATGTTTGTTGTCATTATTAAACTTTTTGCACTTGATCATCTCTCAAATCATGCTCACACACCTATAAATCAATATCACCTAGGTCACACTTTTTGCACACACTCAACTATCTCACAAAAGTACATCTCCTGATTCAAATTCAAAAGAGGTTAGATCCCCTCCTTTAACTCGACCCCATTATCTTACAAACATGTCATAAAATTTATCACAACAGTCACAAGTGACCCAAGTAGGTCGACCTAGTCAAAAACCACTTACCATGCACTAAGAAGTCTCAAAGCCCCATCATTAGAATGTGAAAAATCCACTTACATGTAAAAACATGCTTAGTCAAGCTCCCTAATTCACCATACACGAAGAAAATATCATTTAAAAATCATCTATGGTCACAATTAACTTGAACCAATCCAATTATTTCATTTAATGGGTCCACTAGCTCATTACCTTCTCAAAATAGTTGTTTCCAACATCATAATTCTACCTTTGAGCCTCAATACCCCTCAAGATGAACTCAACTATGGCATGTTACCACTCTATGAAAACATCATGACCTTTAGAACAATTCTAAGTGAGTTAGAGCTCATGAAACATCCACTGGTTCAAACCTCAACATCTTTTGTCTTCACCAAATCAAGCTACCAAAAAACTAGTTTTACAAATGCAACTAGTTAACATCCTTTCTGACACTTTCAAGACCTCAAAATGGGTTCATTGGATGTGAAATTAATCCCTATTCACATTACATGTGGTAGCAAGCTTCAAATCATCCATCTCACAAATGGACCTGGAAAGCAAGAAACATTCTTGCTCACAAACAAATCTGGAAACCATATCAAATGAACTCATCATGAGACCAAACTTATACCATTGGAACTTTCTCTAAATTACCTTTCCATAACATACTGTAACTCCTTCCAACTCCAAGAGGAAGGCCTTCAACCAAGTTGATCTATGTAAACTACCTGAAACTGCCCCAAAACTACCCTTTGACCAATCAACATAAATGAAACATAATTGACCATTTAAATAGATAAACATGACCTAAAACCATAATTTAAATAAATAAAAAATCACATACATCATATAATGGTCATTTAGTTTACAACTCATTTGGACAACCTTGTCCCAAACTAAACTTCTTGAGAAACAAGCCTATTTGAGTGGGGTCCACTCATCACCACAACCTCTATCATACCTTTCTGGAAACCTTGAGGAGTCCTCTACATCATACAATCATAATCCATGCACTATTAAGAAAAGCTGACCACTTAGTTGTTATGAAATAAGGGATAAAATATACGGAATAATCCCTCACATAATCGCAATAGTAGAAACTAATATGCAGAAAATATTGCAGATCTCAAATAAAAGTGCAGAATAAAATAACACAACAAAAAGATATAGTATAATTTAACCTGGTTCACCCAATTTTGGCTACGTCCACCAAGAATCGCTTGCTCATATTTTATTACAAGCCACCGCTCTCTCAATACAATACCCATATCTATTTGGAGCTATGCTCAACAAACTCTACAAAATTCACACCCAAATTCAAAACACATCTGCAATGTTACATAATACCTACCATATGCACAAAACCATATAAGTAGACAATTGCTTAAGCAGTTTTACAAAACCATGGGTATCAAAACCATGGGCCAAAATAGTCTCATAAACCTATGGGTCAAAATCCCACACATATGAGAAAAGCACATTTCTCGGTATATCAGGCACGTTTTAAGGCCAAAATCAATTTCTCAAGGGCTGTGCCCCCAGACCCCGGCAAGACAACTATGGAAAGTGTACAGTACTCTTAATGTATAGTCTTCAACACTTTCTCACATGAAAATAGGCTCCACAACCTAACATTAGTAAGCAAACTTCTCAAAGCACTTTTAAGTTAGGGTTTCAAACACATAAAGAGTTGTTTACCTTCTTAACATTCATTCATAAAAACCTGATGATGAATTGACCTCATTATTTTTTTGAAACCTTCTAGACTCAATTTAGAAACATCCCTGAAAACCAGAAGGTCCCATGCAAAGAACACAATTCAGGGTGAGCGTCAGAAGGTGCAATTCGAGCTGGAAATGCCCTTCTTCTTGACCTTGTTTCACAAAAAAAATCATAACTTGAAATTATCATTACATAATGAATCCAAAATTTTCTCACACCTCAATGAAACCCTTTTGCATCATCTCCAATCATCATATTAGCTAAAAAATTTCTCCATCTCTTCAGTCTACCTCATTTATATAGCTAGCCCTTAAGGTTTTGCACTATAAAGGCTAGGGTTAACTGAAACAACCTCATAACTCATCACGAAAAAACTCCAAAGGTCATAACATACTTGTTACATCATAAATACACTACCTACATGCATCCATGATATCATATAGCTCCACAACTCAGCCTCATGCATTCTAACAACTATACCTAGTCCAAATGAGCACCTGAAACATGGTCATTCACCTGTATTTGCATCATGAGGCTCATGTGAGTTCCCAAGCACTCCCAAAACATTCTCTCCATTATTCCAATATGATTCTCAAGCTACCAAGAAACTCATACCACCATGCATTGTCACCTAGGCTAGTTAGGTCACCTGAATAGGTTTGCAAGAATAAACAATCCTCACTGAAACACATGATATCACCATGAACACATCTAAATAATCATGTCATCATCATCCTCAACATTTTTATACCCTACTCCATCATCCACTTTGTCATTAATGAGCTTATGCATCAATGACAACACCTATACAACATCATGCCAACATCTTCTTCCAACTATAGTTTTGATAAAAAAATCTACATAACATTTAAAGCATGTCTCCTACACACATTGTCATGTGATGTCATAAGATAGTTTTGTAAGGAATCCAGGGTGAAGGTAGCTAGGAGATTGGTGGGAATTTAATGGAGAAATAATTGTATGGAGGAGGTAGATACATTGTCGATGTTAGTTTCTGAACATGTGCTTATAAAGTGGAAGAACCCATATGCCCATGGATTCACCACTCTTTGAGATGCCATGGATTTGTTGTTATTGTGAAATTAAAAGTTCTGTTTCGAACACCACAAAAAAATTGGAAAAGAAACTACAACAGTTACTAAATATAAAAACCTGAGATTCTAATAGAAAGCTTCAATGACAAAACTTGGGATTTTACCAGCAATCTGGTTTTGTCTGTGGTTGTTTCAGCATAATATAAGTTGAGGTACTTTTTGGTCTACTCATGTATTTGATGATCTAGTTGAAAAAGTGGCAGCCATGGGGTTTTCATTTAATGCTAATATTTATTGGTCGTGGGTTTATTCGCAAAGTAAGCTAGTCTTTTTGGGTAGGTTTTTTTAATTTTTCTACGAGCATTTGGTGTCCCTATTATCATTGTAGCCAAACCTAAAAGAAATCTTGTTATGCTTGTGTAGACCTTGAATTTTACTTGGGTTAACTTCTTTTTCTTTGGCCTCATAGCAGGTGTGTTATCTCAGCCTTACCATTGCATTTGGTTTCACAATTGATTTAGTAGTGTTTTTACTCATATTACAAGATGTATGTGCCTCTGCCTCCATAATTATCTAGTTGAAGAATATGGACATATGGATGAAAATAGCATAAAAAGCAATTTTATCAAGTCTGACGAGGAAGCCATGTGACGTGGATTTCCAAAATTGCTTACATATCCTTGATCCACTGTTATTTTAACATAAATCTACTGAAAAAACTTGTATGTAAGTCTCCTAGTGTAATAAAAGTGTTCCAGAGCTTTTTCTGGAGTTAAACGAGGCCATTTGTTATGAAAGGAAATGTTCATGTTTTTCCCATCTTATTTGAAATATTGATTTTTTTTACATTATCCCTCTAGTAGGCACCAAATTTCCATTTAAATCTTTAAGCTTTCCATGCACAATGAGTTATCTGATATCAAGGAAGCATATTTGATGACTTTTCCTTGTAGTATGCGCTATATTTAAATATGTCATTTCACACAAATTTACAATTTAATTACAGAGTAAAGCCCACAACACAACGCACAATTTGTTTTTATCTTGAGTCAGGTTTAGTTACAAGACAATATCAAAGTACAAGACAATTCAACAAGACAAAAGAAACTACAAATTCAATAACAAACCATTACACCAAAAAGGAGTAGCAGTGAACAAAGAACAACTCATCCCCAAAACAATTTAGTACAAGCTATCATGGAAAAAGGCGTCCCTTCTTGAATTGGGAATATTAAATAATCAAGTTTAAGATTGTATACCTATCATTTGAATCATTTTGTCTGTATATTTTCTCTTCATGCATTGATGGACTATCTTATTTGTGAATCATGTTTGTGAGGTCAAGAAACAATTTGAGGAACCTAACATTTGGAGCATTCTTGATTAATATTATTTTATAAGTAAATTTCAGGGTCAAAACGGTTTGTTAAGATATTTAACTAATCCTCCCTCTTAGTATTTTGTACAGATATATTGAAAACAGGGAACAATAATATTATTCTCTTGAATTCTTATTTCTCTTTCTCCATAACCTACATAACTCCTAACAATTAATTCCCTATTTAGCAATATAAGCCGTCTAGGGTATTTGTGCACATTAGGTTGTGCAAAATTGTGAGCTTTGTATTTGAATAGAGTCAAGTGACTTTTGATAAGGTCTCTCTAATATTGTTTTTTCTTCTTCTCTTGATCTAGGCCTTATTTCAAATATGTTATTTTTGGTTTGATCATATTCTTCAATAAATTCAATTGAACATTTATAGCATGCTTACAATGTTTTCAAAAATTGCATCACACTTGTAAATGAAATAAAACTCGTTAGCAATGCAATTCTTAAATTTATGTATGTTGTATACAATTATTTTTAAGCGATGGCTTGAGTTTGGACATTTACATGTGATTAAACATATTATAGATGTAACACATATCTACATTTTTCACACTTTGACATTTTATATACATATTTGCCTAAGACTCTCATTCAATCTCCATTATGCTTTGGTGTATAAAAAATGTTTGCTTTCGAAACCAAAACTCTAAGAAGACTATTATATTTTGCATCTATTTAGAACTTTTGTAAATATAATTTTCCTCCTCGCATCTCAAAGATTATCACCTTCAACAGTATTTGCCATATTATGGCCTTATTAACAATTATTGTTTACATCTTTGATTTGGCACATGGAAAGGGGACTACCTCCCTAATATGAACAAGGGCGTGGCAATGGTAACAACCTAAATATTAGCTTATGTTAGAGCCATTCTCCCTAGTCAAATGACCATTATGCTAAATTTATTTTTAGTTTGTGCCCCAAATCTATCACCCTAAAAAATATTTGTTGCAAGAAAGATCATTTATGTTTTTTCCTTGGTCTATTTTTTTACCTTTATCATGTATGGTATGATATCTCATTAGTAATAACTCGACAATTTAGTCAATAGGGAGCCCTGTATGTGAGAAGCTGAAATAAGGAGAGATTTGCAAACTTCAACAAAATACCACATTCTTGTTCAAATTGGTATGCACTTGCTAGATTTGTAAAGAGATCATCAATGAAAAGTACCTCCTCAAGGTTAAAACCGTGTTCACTAAAAACTTTGTTTATTGAGAGTCCTATCACATTTGTAACACGTATCTTTATTTAAGGTATGCAAAAATTGTATTCTTCTTCTAATATTTTTTTATTAAATATGTAATGTTTCTGAGCTAATTATCTAACCATTTTTTAATGCTAGAAGTTTCTTAGCTTTAAATTGTCAATAATGTTATTGTAAACAACAGGCATTTTGCAATCATATTTATCCATCATTTTTATGGCTTAGAGAAGTAAGCCTAAAAAATAGTAAAATATTGCTTGTAAGGTGCTTGGGTTGTTGGATGTGTTTTCCAAGATTGTTAAAATGATGCAACTAGATTGATGCCATTTGTCACTAGTCAATAGAAAATTAGCTAAGCATGTAACAAGATTTTTAATCAACATGATGAGGAAAAACCCAAAACTCAAAATAAGAACCTTGAAATATATATATCAACGTATTTTAGATGAATGTATTTGAGATAATTGTACTACTAATAATTAGAAATGATACTAAATAATTTTAGTTATTCAAAATTTTCTATATGTTATATGTAAAACAACTTAGTAAAAATACACATTAGTTTATAGTGTATGTTTTTGTATTACTATTCATCACCTGTTAAAACCATAGTTTTCTTAAACATTAACTGAAAATGCCACTAGTTTACCTGAAAAATTCTTGCCAATGGTTGCAATTTTTCTCAAAAACTTTAGTGTTCAAAATGAATCTAGCTTGAACCATTATATTTCTCATTTACAGGGTAGTGGCATATTTTTTTTCATGTAGGATTTCAAAGTTTTAGCCCATTCATTGTCCATTATTATTTGAAAGGACTAGGCACTCATATTTTATTAACACACTAAGTTCATCAAGATGTGGTAGGTGTCTTCTATTTACACCATCATCATCATTGTTTGGGGAGATGCAAAGTTTTTCACTTCTATTAGTTTGTATGTAAGGTTCATACTATTTTATGGCTCAAGTATGAGTTTCATATATACTTGTTTTGAACACCTTCAGGATTTTTTTCACAAACTCACAAGACTTCTTTAATGGTGTGTGGAGAAATGTCATTGCATAATGGGAAGGGTATTGATTTCCTGTGTGTTTTGGTTGCAAATGCCTTGTTATACATATATGCATGTCATAATCCATATTTTGTGCATGTGAATTGTTTTATAGTCTTGCTTGCGATTAATTTTGTGGTTCTATTTTTGATTTTTTTTCATCATGCACAAAGTCCTTATATTTCTAACTTGTTCATGGTTGTTGACATCAAAAACTATGTTGGCCAGTCATGAGATGTGGACAATTTGAAATGGGTTGTTGCAAACTAGTTTCTTATAGATATAACATATGATCTAACAATTGAAGTATCATAGGGCTCATATTTACAAAGGTCAACATGCAAAATATGTGTTATTGGTTGTTTTCAATTATTTAACAAATGCAATTACAATATTTTGTTTTCAAGCATCGATGTTCTTCACTTATTTTATCACCCTATTAGCGTGACCATTAAACACTCATCTTTATAGACGACAACATGAAAAATACATGTTATATGTTGCTTGTTAGAGTAGGTATTTACCTTAGCTCATGTTCACCTAGGTACTTTATTTACCTTTATTTACCTTTACTGTAAAAAGAATGAGGCTGTAGACAGGCTTGCAGCAATTGGGGCAACATTTGACGTAGTTGAAAGTATCAAAGGGATCAAACTCAGCCTCATATCAACTTAGTGGTAAGGCTAGCTATTTCGGACAATCACACAAATTGACAAGTGTTTCAAAATGACCAACAAATCATTAACTTCCTACAAGAAGAAGTGGAGTAATCTTCTAGAAACCAGGAAAAATTGGAAAAACGGTATGGGAGTTAAGTGGTTTAACTCAAGACAAACAAATTACGAAAAGGTTTAGTGACTCTTGAATCAATCATCAATCCCAATGACCAGTTCTAAAAGGAGAAAGCCAACATTCAGGTCAAGGGTGAAGATTCATAGTCCATTTCAGTGTGTGAAGGAAAGGTGCTCTAAATTGGCAAGGTGAGTACTAATAAAGAGAAATTTGATTTTGTTCAACTTTGTCAAGAATTTCTGGATATATTTGCATGGAGTTATGAAGATTTGAGAGGATTTGATCAAGAATTGGTACAACATACCATTTATCTAGACCAAGAATCCAAGCCCAATAGAAAAAATTAAATGTCGGTGAATCCCCACACTAAGCCCCCTCATAATGAAGGAACTGAAAAAACTCATAGAGGTAAGTATTATCTTTCCAATCAAGCACTCATGTTAGGTAGTAAATCTAGTGTCGGTTAGGAAAAGGAATGGAGAAATTAGATTGTGTGTGGATTTCCGAGACTTGAATAGAGCTTCTCTAAAGGACCATTATCTACTTTCTTCTATGGAACAAATCCTGTAAGTAGTGGTTGGATCAGAAAGGTTCTCACTCCTAGATGGCTACTCAGGCTACAACCAAATTATGGTGAAAGAGGGGGATCAATTTAAAACAACCTTCACAACAAAATGGGGCACACACGCCTATAAGAAGATGTCATTTGGGTTATCAAATTCCAGAGAAACATTTGAGAGGGCTATGGACATGGCATTCAAGGGGTTAATTAAAAAGATGGTTCTTGTTTATCTTGATGATATCATAATGTTTTCCAAGAATGTAGATGACCACCTTTCTCACCTCAGGAAAGTGTTCGAAATATGTAGGAAGTTCAAAGTATCTTTGAATTCTAAAAAATGTATAATATTGGCACATGAAGGTAAGCTCTTGGGCCACATTGTGTCTGAAGAGGGGTTGAAAATGGATCTGAAAAGATTTGAAGCTATCCTCACTTTACCTTTGCCAAGTCACAAAAAGGCTCTCCAAATCTTCTTGGGGAGAATCAATTTTGTTTAAAGGTTCGTGCTAGAATTTTCCCACTCTTGTTAAGCCATTAACAATGATGTTGAAGAAGAACCTTGCATTCAAGTGGAAAACAAAATGAAAATGAAGTTTCGAGGCTATCAAGCAAGCCATATCTCAAGCTCTAACTCTCATAAACCTAGATTTCACCAAGGAATTCATCTTCTATGCCTTTGGTGGTTCATACACAATCTCTACCATCTTGGCATAGATGAACAAGGAGGGATCTCAGCAGCCCATTGCCTTCTTTATTCAAAACTTGGAATATTATGAGGTGAGGTATTCCTTTATTGAGAAGCATGTACTTGTCGTTATTAGGAGTTTGAAAAAGTTTAGAAACTTAGTTTCAAACAACAAAATCCAAATGTTAGTGTCTCATGCGCGGGTAAAGGACTTTCTCCTAAACAAGGATTTCAATGAGAAAAGGGCGGGTTGGATCACCCGTGTCATGGAGTATGACATAGAAATCAAGGTAACCAAGTTGGTCTGTGGGAAAGGATTATGTGAACAACTAGCTTCCAATCAACATGTTGAATCAAAATATGAAGGAGTTGTTTTGGTGTTACAAGATGATCAAGAAAAAGCAACATATGGTACACTCTCTCCTTGTTGGACCCAAGATAGGATCCACTTCCTTCATATAGGTTTGTGCCCTCAAAAGTTAAGCAAAGTAAAAAGAAGATACTTTAGACTACAATCCATTATGTATATTCTCATTGATGGCATCTTGTTTAAGAAAGACGTGAATGGAGTTCTCCTATGAAATGTTTCCAAAAATTAGATTAAGAGAGTGATACATGAGTTCCATGATGGGGAATCTGGAGGTCATTTCTCTCCATGAGTAATAACCCTCAAGATCATGAAGGCTGGTTACTATTGGCCCATGTTGTTCAGTGATTGCTATGCATAGATCAAAAAGTGTACAAGAAGTGTGCATTCTTGATGGGAAAGGAGAAGCTAGCAACACTACCCCTCCACCCAATCTCAGTTGATCAACCATTTATGTAGTGGGGGTTGGATTTCATTGGGGTCATCAATCCAAACTCAAGTCAGGGCCACAAAATGATATTTATAGCAATGGATTATTTCACCAAGTGGAATAAGGAAGTGACACTCAAGGAGGCAAATGATTCTAGTTTACTAGAATTTTATGAAGGAATTGTTACAAGATTTGGTGTCCCAACCACTATCATATCAAACAATACTCTAGCATTCCTAGGCACCAATATTTTTGAGTGGGCTATAAAGAACGAGATCTATATGATTTTGTCCTCTAATTATTACCCCCAGGGTAATGGGAAAAGTGAGTCAACGAACAAGAATTTGTTGAGAATAATCAGAAGGACGTTGGATGCAAATAAGAGCACATGGCATACTAAGCTCAAATCAGCCTTGTGGGATGATAGAAACACACCTAAGAGGTCTACCAGAAGCTCTCCTTACATTATAGTCTACGGAAAAGAAGATATGCTTCCCATATTTCTTGAGCTACCGAAACTGGATCTTCTCAAGCAGCTGTAGTTATCTAAGTTTGAGCCCACAAAAGTGAGATACACAGAACTCGTGAGGTTGGAAGAGTTAAGAAACCAAGTAGTGAAAACCATAGAGAAGGATCAGGCCTTGGTCAAGACATCCTTTGACCAAAAAGCTAAGGCCAAAAACTTCCAGGAAGGAGATTTGATTATGAAGTGGGATGCTGACAGGGAAAAACCAAGTAAGCATTCCAATTTTGATGCTATATGGAGTGGTTGTTATGTGATCACGAGGTGCAAAAGTAACAATGTCTTCTAGTTGTCTAGGTTGGATGAAGAAGAGCTACAAATTCTAGTCAATAGAATCCATCTTAAACATTGTTACTAAAGTAAATTCTAAACTTTTTACATATTAGTCTAGGATTTCCCATTCCTCGAAGTGCTTGTAGCACACTGTCTTGTTATTATAATAGGTTTATTTCCCTAAGTGCTTTGCACAGGTTCTATTGCTTCTAGTGGTCTCTTTACACAATTCAATGTGTTTCTAGGAGAGAAAAGTGTTTTAAGAAGCTCAAAGTTGTAAGAAACAGTTGCAATTCTTGAGAAAATTCAAATGCAGAGCAACTCAAATTAGGTTTAGAGATAGATTTCAGTTTTTTCATCTCCCTTGTCTCTTCAGATCAGTCACAATTGAGCTTATAATGCCTCTTATAGAATTGGAACATCAGTTTTCAGGGGAATTTGAATGTGTTTAAGGTGGTAGGTCTCATGGCACACTGCATATTCTTAGTTCTTATAGGTGGCCTCTCTTAGTTCATTTAAGGATTTCTTCAATATTGAGCAGAAGATCAACTTCAAATTCACCTTTCTCATTCTTAAGACCTGTTTCAATTAGAAATCTCGTGAAATCATGAGCAGCCTAGGTAGTTTCAGAGCAGCTACAACATTCATCAGTGTTCCAGGCAGGTTCAAAGGTGAAGGATCCAATTTTAAGTTCATTATTGCAGGGAAGAAGAGGTGGATTTTAAATCCAAACAATTTTCCACTCGCATAAAACCTTCCTCAGAAAATTTTTCATGATGTGAGTGGTCAGTTCAAGCGAGCAACAACCATTCCAAGTCCGAGAAGTGCTTCAAGTGACTCAGAAATCAATTTCAAGTTGACTCCATGCCCAATGGAAGATGCAAGGTCACTGATCATTCTATCTGGCAGGCAGATAATACCATTGAGTTGTCAAAAAATTTAGATAGAATTTCTCCATGGAGGTAATTCTGATAACTCGTGCTTTCACTTGACTTGGAATGAGATTAACTTGAAAATTGGAGAAATTTGAAGCAGTTGAAAGCCCATCTCCCTTGGCTTGATTGCAAAAGAGATCAAAAATTGGATAAGTTTGAAAAAAAATGGTTTTGGGATGTTCATTTCATCTTCCTCTACCTCATTGTCCTTGAAAAATCCTAAAAAATTAGCTAAAATTGGAGAAAATGCAAAAAATTATGTCTTGCAGTGTAGTGTGGATGGAGGGGGGTCGGATGGCACCATATCGGATGGACCAGAGTAGAGTTCTTGATTAGGCTGAGTTGGCCATAGTGTGAAGGGAAAGCCAGGCATGAAGTTATATGGAGAGTTGGGTGGGAGTTGATAGGGTGTGGGGAACTTGTTCCCCACATGAACAAGTTCCCTGAGGAGGTTTCATGCCCATGAAGGGCTGGGGGACCAAAAAACGAAGGATGTGGGGGGTTCAAGCTAAGGTGAGGGCTCGTCGAGTTGATAGTGGGGGTGACGATTTATTCGAAGGAAGATCAGGTTTTTTGGGCCCGACGGGAACTCCAAGCCCAATTCAACCATCTCCAAGGTTCCCCGCAACGTCGCAAGCCCCAAAAAAAAATGAAGGGGATAAGAAAATAAAGTGAAATGCAAGATGGAACAGACTGCGGAAAACTCAAAGGTGGGGACAACCAATAGAACAAGTGTCATGTGTTCCTCATTTATTTGATTTATCCGATTTATAAAGAAAAAGAGAGTCCCTTGTAATGTGTACTGTGGGTTTATCAGTGGAACCATGGCTGAAATACTGTGATTTTAGCATTCTCGAGCCTCTCGACCCACACAAGCATAACTCGAACCCCTAAACTCCATTTTCAACAAAACTCATATGGATGGATTCATTTTTTGATGTACTTTCACATGGAGACAAAATATTAGAGAAATGATGGGGGTAGGTGATGGAAAAACAAGGTAAAATACCTAGATTCAAAAATGACTACCTACAGGCATTCCAAAGGCATTAATGAGGCAGGGGGTCAAATTTTTTCATCCACAAGGAAAAAGTACATGGAAGTATGTTCTTTGCAGATCATCCCATCCCTTCTCCAGGTCATTTAATGCAAATTTTGGGTGGTTAAAGAAGGAATTCAAGCCTCTCTCTATAGTTTCTCATATATTGTAAAATGAACTCATTTTGGAGGGAGTTCAACATCTCCATTTTGCTTTTCCCCCTCTTCACAAGTTGTTGCAGGTGTTGTAAGCTCCAAAATATTCCATTTTGAGCAATTGGCAAGATATTTGTGCCTCTTTTCTTGGATATAATGAATTATGTCACTTATTGGAGAAATAAAATCAAGCCTTATGGTTATTTTGAAATCCTTTTCTTGTGTTTTCTTGCATCATATTACCTCTACACTACAATTTAAGTTATTTTGTGCATTTTAATGGTTTCATGTGTGCTCTAGATGATTGTGTTTCATTGAAATGGTGTTGTAAATGTGTGTTATAGAATGTGAATTTATAAACATCCTCTCTATCTCCATTTTCACTCTAATTTTAGTATTAGACAGTGTTTAACCACCCTCTTTTATTGGTGCCATCACCCCCTAGTGTAGGATCTCTTTATTTTCATGTTATTTCCTTCTCCTGGTCCATTGTAAATGATATGATAGGATTAGACAACAGGTTTTCCTTCATTAGAGTTAGTTGCTACACTAGTTTAGGAAGAGGAACCATCTTTCTCTGGAGATTTGTATCAATTACAAGGTCCCACACCCTGAAACAACTCCATGTTAGCAAATTACACTAACTGCCCAGATAATGTACTTGCAAGCATTCAAAGGGTGTTGTAATTTTGACATAACAAGAGTTGCATACTAAATTGATGATATGGAATTTATGTGAGTTTTTATTGATGTCCATGGAGGTTTCAGGATGTGTTGATGCAGGTACATGATCAAATGAGCTCCATTCAGGTTGACTAGTCAAAGGGCAGTTTTGAGGCCTTAAAAAGTAGTGTTCAGTAAAGTGGGGATATTTGGAGCTATAGGTGGAATTTTGAGATAATTCAAAATGTGTTGGAAATAGGATTCATAGGAATTTCTAGTGATATGAGTTTTTTCTTATGATGATTATATTTTATATGGTTTCCAATATTTAGACAAGAAGGTTATTGTTAGTGCAAGATAGGATGTTTTTTACTGTTTTGAGTTGTTTGAAGCATAAGATAGATTAGATGATGCTTTATATCACCTGTAATGTTAATAAGATTTAATTTGGCATAAAATTAATCCATTTATAGGTATTAATTGTTCCTAGAAATGTTTTTAGGAGCTAATCTTTGAGAACATAATTTTGGGCAGGTTGATTTGGTGAAGACAAAAGTGGTTGTGGTTTGAGAAGGTAGTTTATTAAAGGTTTCTAACTTACTTAGAAGTTTTCTACATATTTTGGAATTTCCATTAAGTGGTTACATGGAATGGTTTGGTTGAGTTGAAGTGATTTGGTGTCATAATTAAGTTTCCAGGGTGTTAAAGGGTGTATGAAACAATTGTTTTGAGAAATACAAAGAGTACTGGGCCCATTAAATGAAATAATTTGATTGGTTGAGCTAAATTGTGACCATGTATGAATTTTATATGTTATTTTAAGAATGTGTAATGATTTATGGGTCATGAATAAGTATGGTTTTGATGTAAGGGTATTTTTATCTTTTTGCACATGGGGTTTTGAGCCATTTTTGGCATATGTAATGGGGTTTTTAGCTAGGATGACCTACTTGGGTTACCTATGACTATTATAGTTAGAATTTTGGATTTTTTTATGATGCACGGGTCATGCCAAAGGAGGGAAAAATTTTGTGTTTTAATTTGAAATCAAGAGGAGCTTATAAAAGCATTGCTTTGGGTGCTTTTGCAAGCTAGTGGTGTGTGTACAAGGTGTGCGACCTAGGTGAAGTTTTTTTTTCAGGTGTTGGAGCATGAATTGAGGTTGAATAAATTTTTTTAAGGTTGAGGAAGATCAAAAAGTATGAGTGCAAGTGTTTCAAGGTTTGAGGAGTGAAGAAAGTGATTATTTGTGAAGGGTTTGATCACTTAAGGTTTGTGTGAAGAGTTGCGGAAGTGCGAGCTGAATACTTGGCCTCCATTAGTTGTGGTAGAAAAAAATCAGATATCATATATTCATAAGGTGGTTGAGTGGGTTCTTAATCATCTTGGGGGGTTGTAGCATCCTTGTGGAGTTGGTGCTTCACAAAATTAGGGGTTGGTGCTCCTTGTAGGGTTGTTGCTCTACTAAACTAGGGGTTGGTGCTTCTTGTGGGTTTGGTGCCTCACCAAGTCTTGAAACATATCAATATACAATTGTGTTTCAGTGGGTTGTCTTCCCCTTGAGGGTTTCCCACTTATATCCTGTGTCTTGTGTTGATATCTTGCTTATGGTTCTTACACATGTGATGATTTATAATATGCACACATTAATGCATAGTTGAATGTTTATGAATTCTTGATTAAGCAAATTTGAAATCCAAATTTAAATTACTACAAGGACTGATTCACCCCCCACCTCTAAGTCCATTGCGCTTCTAACAAATCATACATTCTTACCTACACAACAAAACTATACGGTCATACACATGAAAGTAACAAATAGATATGAATATAACATTACATGCTTATCTCATTCATCCTAATTGGCAACAAACACTAACTTGTATAGATAATTACTTATGCCCAATAAATGAACCATATTTCCACATCCTCACAATTGAGTGATGAACATACTAATTCTTCACACTCAAGTTTGTTATTTTAGAAAATACATTACTTTGGCAACATAATTCTCCAAAGATTGTGTTGTTTTTGGCTACCTACTTCTTCATATGATGTGTTGTCAAACAACATGATATTAATAAGACCTTTAATTATCATCATTGCATTTTTTCACACTATTTTTAAGGTTCAATTATTTATAATAATTCTAAGCCATTAAAAGTATGATTGTGTATTATCCACAAAAAAATAATACTGATAATAATAAACTAGATAATCAAAAAAATATATAGACTTATTTACACAACCACACGTAATGATTGGAAAATATATTTATAGATAATCACAACTTAAAAATATTATATATTAATAATCCATTACTCCATGCCATCTAAATTGTGGACACTTTCATATTGTATAATTTTTTTGAGATAATTTATTTTTCAAAAAATAATGTTGTAGATAAACCATATTACATAATAATACAATAATTTTTATTGTAAGAAATCTACTTCACCCTAATAATGATTTGTGGGTCATCCACAACATCTTTAAAAAAATGTTGGAAAGTAATTAATTTTTTAAGAAATTAGAAATTGTAGACCAAAATAACCCAAGCTTTAATTTACCATTATTAAAAAATCAATCTTAACAAAATAATTTTAATTTTATTATTTTTTAGAAACTAAATTTAATAGAATAAATAAATTATCAAATAGAATTAATTAAAATGTAAGTGTAAGATTATAAATGTTTTCAAATAATTCATAATGTTTTAAGAGCTTAAACAAAATCATAAAAATCAATTTAGATCAAAGATAATATATAATCTCGTTATATGATTATTTTTCATGATGACATTATATATATGTGTGGATGTATATGTATATGTATATGTATACATGTACACATGTGTACATGTATACACACACAAGTAATTTGAAGGGTTTGATGAATATCCAACAATTTAGAATTTTGAAGAGCAAAGTTGTAATATGAGGTAAGTGTTATTGATCAACCTCATTTGGAGCAGTACACACTAAGCTCTCATCACATGATGTAGGTAAATCTTGGGATTTGATCCTATAACTTAGTCCACCTAAAATAATGGTAAAGAGTGAGTAAACCAACCCCGAGGGCTAAAATTGTATATCTATATTACTATTATTAAAATAGTTATATTATAGTATAAATAATCAGTAAGGAAAGTAATATTTGTAATTTACATGAATTTTTGAAATATTTAAAATGGTTTGAAATGTAATAATAACTTCCTAAACTTGTCTTATACCCTACATTAAAATAAAAGAATAATGTATATTATAATAGATTATATTTAATAATTATAATATATTTTATTAATTTTGAAATCATATTAAATATAAATAAATAAAATGGAATTATTTAATGTTGTGATATATAAAAAAATAAAAATTCTATTACATATTTGATAAAAGAGAGGGATTGCAATACAACCATATTAAATGTAGACATATCTATTATTCATTTTGCTTAATTTTGCTTCTTTTCTTTGGGCTTCATTCACCCTCTCATATCCAATAATTACTTATATTTATGATCATTCATGAGTAAGTCTAGGGAGGTTGCATGGTCCTTAATTTTAACTATTATTTCAACTTTGTTTTCATTTTCTTCATCATATTTATCAATATTAGTACACCATAGTTAAATTTGTTAGGAAATATCTTATTGAGTGCGTACAGTATAATAAATTAATGTATGTAGAAAATAATAGCGAGTTATAACAACTCACGTACTAAATTCTTTGTTGAGGAATCATAGGGATTTCTTATTTACAGTTGTTTGTTGTTTTATATCGTAAACTAAAAACTATATATATCTACTACAATCTCACATGAATAAATCCATTGTTTACTATTATTTTTGTTGTCCAAAGATCTAGCAAACTTGCAACATTTAAAAATAATGAATGTCGTTGTTTTCTTGAATCATGTCTAATAATAATGACTAATTTATATCTTTAATAAAGAAGAAGAAAATACACAAGGCTCATTTGTCTCCATAAGTCTCATTTGTCTACATAAAGAGTTATGTTTTAAAATATATTTCAATTTTACTATGAATATTACTTGACTAAAAAATATAATCTTTTTGAAGACACTAAAATCATGTTCAATAACGTCGTCTACTATATCACACAATTTTTCCTTAGTACACTTTGTCCATCTCAAAATCGTGTTCAATAATATCCTGCAAAATACCAAGCAATTTTTTCCAACACACTCCATCTCAAAATATGCTAAAATAACTCAATCATAAATACAATTAAGTTCATTGGTATTCTCAATACAAATATATTTACCATATGTCTGTACTTCTTTATAATATCTCAATTAACAAAATGGAAAAATACATAATTTCTAATGTCATTCAATGTCTAAAGAGAGAAATTTATCTAAATCTAGAGTATAAAAAAAATTCTTTTTATGTGTATAATTTTTTTGGAACCAATATAAAAATTGCCTTCAAAATTAGTATTACTAAAATGGACGTTGTCACTGAAGTCCATGCACCTTCATCTCAATTTTCAATTATATGAGAATATTATGAGTGAATTTTCTAAAGTGATTCAGGGCTTAATTGGCCCCATGATTTCATACCAAATGTAACCAATTGTGTAATTGGTTTAATCTCAAATACAATTGGGGCCAACAAAGCCCTGTCATGTCAATTATGGCGATATAAAGTGATTTAGGGATTGATTGGCCCCATAATTAATTATAAAATTGAAGTAATTGTGCAACTAGTTCATTATCGAATGAAATTGGGGCCAATTGATCCTTGTCTCATCAAACGACCCTGATTACATACGAAATTGGACTTTCTCCATGTCTAATTCAAGGAAAGGAAAGGCCAAGGACAAATCCTCAAAAGAAATGAAATACAAGTATCAAGGGGTCATTCCCACTTCTAACATTGAATCTAATGTCGACATTAGAGATACTGAATTAGGACATATAGACATGGATGATTTCTAGAATAGGGTCAAGGGAACTACAAAGACACCATGGATGCAATGCATCTGTGATAGAGGACTACCTCTTCCTGCAAGTTTTCCCATGTCTACTCAATGCACAAAATTCATCCTCGCAATAACAAATCATTATGACCCCGGATCTAGGGTTGTTAAGAACCAAGACGAGGAGGTAGTCATTTGTTTGGACACCAATTATTTTGAGGATCTCTTCAAATTGCTTGACCTCGCCACTTATTTTGATACTAATCTCATAAGGGCTCAACAAGCTTGGGATAAAAATTCACAAGACTACATAGAACACATCAACAAAAGGCACCTCATAAAACCCAAGTCAGTAATAAACAAGTTCTAGAAGACCTTACCCTAGAGTGAGTTCATTCTTGAAATCAATGACATCATCACATTGCTAAGTAGGTTTTTTAGCCTTCTAGAAGCGAAGGAATTCCAAAGATGGATGTATCAATTCCTCACCGTCATTCGAAAAGATGAACAATTCTTTAGATGGGGTGAATATATTAGTGATACTATAGATAATCAGTTGAAGGAGTTACCAACAATAGGGAGATTTTACATGACATCATATGTCACTCACGCAACAACAAGAATACAAACCTATCCTGAGTTGACCACATAGGGAACTAAATCCTCTAATTATGTTTAAAACTTATATGGACCCAATTGTATTTGAAACAAAGTCGAATCCATTTCCGAAGGTTTAATGATGCCTTATTCTATAATATCATTTGTAGCTTGGACAAAGATATTTCCAGGCATTGGTGCAATGATGCAACATGGAACATAGTTTCTCATTGGGGTTATCTCTTCCAACAGTTCCCCACATTCACCTACTTCCGGGCAGGAGAATTCCAAGGATCCTCATATCTTCAACCTAGATTTCCAAAAGACAAGTGGGTCCTAATGGAGCTGGTCAGGAAGTTGTTCAACCTCCACAAGTTCCAATAGAGCAAACATAAGGTGGGAATCCACTTCTCGATATATATTGGTTGTTATAATTACACGTTGGTAATCAAGGCCAATAAAATTGCTATCGAAATGCAAAAAGTAATAAAAAAGTCTCTCCATCCAAGGCTTGGCTTTGATTATCATAGAATATTAAAGGCTTATGGAGCACTGCAATTTCACTTCCTTGAAATTGAGGATATTTTGGATGATTGTGGGGATGAAATTGAACTAAGGAAAATGGATTACTTTTGTCTAAATTTGGACGAGACAACATTGTACAACCTTGCAACTATTCCTCAAGGTGTTGTCAATTATAAAAATGTTTTAGATCCCATCCATGATCAAACAAATGTGGGAAGTTTGGGTTTTCCCCCAATCGATTTTTGAGTTAAAGAATCCACATCTGTCAAAGAATGAACAACCCAAATTCTAATCTTAACTAATTCGTGGCTCTTTTGAGTCAATATTCATCCCAACTTCCCAAAATTGGAAGTGAATTTTACGTCAGAGGCGGTCCCCTCTCAAGAAGAGAAAGATAAGAGTGAAGTTCCCAAGAAGAAGTTAAAATTCAAGTTCTATAACAGTGGAGCAAAGACTCCTCCCCCTTCTTCTGCTCAATCTACAACTATTGTTGTGGTTGATTATCCTTCTCCTCAACAAATACAAGGGGAACCAACCAATTCTATGTCCTAACCTCTTCCTTTTTCTCTCCCCCTCATCAGCAATGCACTTCCCATTGTGACCTTGGCACCACATGTGTCACTTCCTCTCACTTCTCCTCCCCATTTTCCCTTTCCTCCTCCATATTCTCCTCCTCATTTTCCATCCCCTCCTCCTTCCTCATCATTTTAGATCTCATTGGTTATTTTTTTGATACCTCATGTTTCTCCTCCTCCACCTTCCTCTCCTCTAGTGTCACTCATGGCATAGGTATTCTCATCCCTTTCCCCTCTTTCATCTGGGATAAGTTTTACCTTAGGTTCTCCTCACACAACCTTGTTTCCTTCTCCATCCTCTACTTTTTCCTACATGCATTCCTCTCCTCCCCCATCTTCAGCGGCTGTCATGGTTGTTTTCTCCACTCCTCCCTCCTTGGTGACTATGTTTTTTACCCCTCCAAGTACTACACTCATGATCACTTCAATTTCTCATCAAACACCTCCTCCTTCTATCCCATATTGGCTAACTAGCCAAATCCCGAAGAATAGAAAGGTGGGTTTTGCTCTTGAGGCCTTCAACTTTAGTATGCTGACCCTTTCCCCCTCTCAGATGACCAAGAAGCCTAAAACAATTTATCACATCACCATTGATGTATCAAGAGAAAGGTTTGCTGAGATAGTCGTTCATGTTGCTGACAAGAACAAAGAAGACATTACAGATTTTGACTATTAGATAACTAAAGTGGCACTGGGAAAAATCACTACTGAAGGTGCACAACTAGATTTATAGGTAGTCATGGACAATCTATTCAAGAAGCTCAAAGAAACCAAGGCTACCAAGGATGAACTAAAATAAAAGGTGGAGCAATTGATGACTATCCTTCTTAAAATCTCCAAACCAACCCTGATATCCTCTCAGGCTCCGGTCAATTTTGACACTTCATCCATATTAAAGGTAGAGAAGAATGGACAAAAGGGTAGGGATGCAGATGATTGGATCTAGATGATCCTAACTCAAGGAAAGAGGTTGATTGAAGATTTAGTGAAGGTTCACAATGATATAGAAGCAGAGAAATCAGCCATCGACAAGATGTACAATGAATGTGAAGAAGAATGCAATAATTGGGATTTGACCCTTGAAGCCTTAGCTGAGCTCGGGAAATTTGATACTGATACCCTTTTTCAGGAAGGGATAATTAGTGACAAGGAAATACATTTTGAGTTTTATAAGGCAATTGACTCTTAAGTCAAAAATTTGGAAGAGGCATGTGAGAAGCCGCATAATGCTAAAGGGGAAGGGGTAGATGGCACCAATGAAATTTCTGATGAGTTTTCTCAAATACTAAATTGTATCTTGGATTATGATTCAAAGTCGCTACCCGCGGATGATCTCTTCGGAGAATTCAAGGATCTGATCAAAAAAGATTCCTCGGCAAAGAGTAATGTTGATTTGAAATCTATTAACAAGTTGATCTTGTGTAAAAATGTTTTGAGTAATTTGGCAAATATTATAAGAAGACTCCATAAACTATTGGGAAAATTTCTCAACGTACTCAACGCATGCAATGTTTTGAGATGATACTCATGCGGACCAGACAAAAAATAAACACATGATATGATTCATAGACTCCATGAGCATTGAAGTAAGGAAGTAGATCAGGAAGATGAGAAGGAAAAATATGACTAATGATTCATCATGTTTTTCCATTTTGACATCAAACATGTAATTTTTTTAGATGTTGAGACATCGTTTGGATTTGTAGGATTGACCTGGTCATTTTGTGTAGGAACCAGTCAAAAAAGTCTTAATGATATAAATTGCTATTTTTAGACATCAATCCAACCATTTCCACTTTTCTCTCTTCCTCTTTTCTATAAATGTAAAATGTTGAGGCATTATCAAGAGATGGGATTGTTAGGAAAAAGAACAAGTAAGCTTAGATTGTAAAAGAAGAAAACTTTGTATTTTTATCTTTGACATGAAGGAATAAAAAGAGGTGCATTACAAATTGTGTGTTGGATGTTATTTCTTTATTTTATGTCTTATTCTTACATTCAATACTTATAATATTCCTTACATTCAAGTTTTGTATTCATTAAATCTTAATCAAGTTTATTATTATTTTATCTCATGTTAGTATCTCTGGATCTACGTTTTCCAGAGAGAAAAACACATCTCTAATCTTCTTTCCTTCAGTTCTTCCTTCCTACTTTCTCTTCTAAAGATTCCTTTCATTCTCAATCCTTCTTTCATTCTATAAAAAATAAGCTTTGGTGTGTGTAAAATAGTAATAAATAGGGTGCCTACCCTTTATTTAAGGAGGGGATTTTTCTTGCATGCTGTGGTTGAACCTCATATTTTTCCTCATGTTTCGGATTGAATTCTCATGGATGTTAACAGTCAGACACACTTTTCATCATCTTTAGATATTTGTTTCAATGTATATACCCGCCTTGCATATAGCGGGCAATTCGTTAATGGTGTATGCATATAAATAGAGCTCCTTGTCTGTCATCGCCTTTTCCACATCGCTGAAACCCTTCGACATCTCCTGCTCGCAATAAAATTGAGCCATCATTTTTCCTCTTATCTCTCCATGTGGACACATGTAAATCCAAGATGCTTGAAATTCAAAACCTATTGATTTATATATGTCTACTTATCCTTTTCTTCACAATTTCCATGTATAGGATCAACATGAAATCGATTAAGTAATTCCGTCTTGCATGTTGACCTAGGAATTAAATGTCACCAAAAATAATCACAAGCTTTTAAGAAATATTTCAAATAACATTTTTTCTTCAACCAAAGGCCTACTTCAAATAAAGCTTGGAACACACATTGCCATGTGGGCAACTGACATCCACCAAGACATTAATGCAAAACAATCAGTCGTTGACAACCCTACCATATGTCAGATTCAGGCATCCTTAAGTTAGAAGTATGCATGCTATTTATGTACAATTTTCCTATTATTCATTCTTATTTGGGCATGTGCATGTCACTTTCCATGTTTATTTAAAAAATAATTGAATTTTTTAAGTTTATCACTTTCAAAAATTTATGCATATCCTAATCTTTCAATTTTTATGCTAGACCTGTATTGCCAAATCATATTGGGGTGGATCGTTTTGTCATCGACAAGTGAGTGGGGTGGTTTGGATTGAGGTTTCATGGATGTTAACATTCAGACACTTTTTGTCTTCTCTGTATGTTTATTTCATTGTATATAGCTACACTGAATATACTAGAGATTTCATCAACGGTATATGCATATAAATAAAGCTCCTTGTTCGTCAATGACTCGTCCACAACACAAAAACCCTTTGACATCTCCTGCTCACACAAAAAAATCGAGCCATCGTTTTTCCTCTTATCTCTCCCTGTGGACGCATGTTGATCATTGGGTTGGTTGCTACTAATCATAAAAGGATTTCCACCTTGCTTATTAACTTGCTTGTTGACCTACTAATCGTATAAGACTTCTCCACCCTCAAACCCCTTCTTCTTCAACCTTCTTCCTCTCCCACCAATTTGACTGCTTCAAAAGATTCCCGTTGGCATTTCCATTGTGAATTTCACATACGCTTGATAGTTTTAGTACGTATTAAGCCTTGATATCCTTTTTTTAAATCCACCAAGGTGACCTACCTTAATTTACACGAAAAATAATAATTGTTGAAGACCTTAATTTACCTCTAAACCAAAAAAATTAAGGACCTTCATTTAAATTAAGGACCATCCCCTTGCCGCCGCCTCGCAGGGCCCAAAAGAGATCTTCACCCATGGTCGTTCTGTTCATTTGCCTCCCATGGGCCTCCACAGCCTCCACGTCAACCACATTGTCCGCCGTCAGGCCGTGCTTTCTTGACAAAAGCCAAAGCCCCCACCACTGATGTGGTCGCCGCAACTGATAGTGGGGCACAAACCCGTAGAGATGCCATTGTAGATGCACGACACACTTGAACCATCCAAATCAAATATCAAGATAAAATTCATATAACAATTGTATTTTCATCTTTGACAAGAAGGAATATAAAGAGGTACATTAAAAACTGTGTCTTGGATGGTATTTCTTTATTTGATGCGTTGTTTTTAAGTTTGATACATTATAATATTCCTTACTTTCAAGTTTTGCATTCATTAAATCTTAATCAAGTTTATTATTAGTTTATCTTGTGTTAGTATCTCTAGATCTACGTTTTCCAGAGACAAAAGCACGTCTCTACTCTTGTTTCCTTTAGTTCTTCCTTCGTACTTTCTCTTCTAAAGCTTCCTTTCATTCTCAATCTTTGTTTTATTCTATAAAGAATAAACTATTGGGATGAGATCCCAATGCCCAATGGTTAGAATAGTGTAATTATTGTGAACATGCTTTGATGCGTGTAGAATAATAGTAAACAGGGCGGCCCCCCCTTTTTTGAGGAGGAACTTTGTCCCACATGCTGTGGTTGAACCTCATATTTTGTCAGGTCATGTTTTAGATTGAATTTTCATGGATGTTAACATTCAAACACACTTTTCATCATCTTCGTATGTTTGTTTTAATGTATATAACTCCCCTGCATATAGTGGGCAATTCATCAATAGTGTATGCCTACAAATAGAGCTCCTTGTTTGTCATTGCCTCGTCCACATCACCAAAACCCTTTGACATCTCCTGCTCACAATAAAATCGAGCCATCATTTTCCCTCTCATCTCTCCCTATAGATGCGTGTAGATCCAAGATGCTTGAAGTTCAAAACCTATCAATTTATATATGTTTATTTATTCTTTTCTTCACAAATTCCTTGTCTAGGATCGGCATGAAATCGATTAAGTAATTGACCTACGGATTAGGTGTCACCAAAAAAATTACAGGCTTCTAAGAAATCTTTCAAATAACAATCTTGCCTGGGCCAAAGGCCTGCTTCGCATAGAGCTTGGAACACACATTGCCATATGGGCAACTGAGATCCACCAAGACATTAATGCAAAAAAATGCAGTCGTCGGCGACCATGCCATATGTCACATTCAGGCATCCTTAATTTAGAAGTATGCATGCTTTTCTGTACAATTTTCCTATTCTTCATTCTTATTTAGGCATGTACCAGTCACTTCCCATGTTTATCTAAAAAACAATTGAATTTTTTAAGTTTATTAGTTGGAAGTTTACGCATATCCTAATCTTTCAATTTTTACGCTAGAGGTGTTGCCAAATCATATTGGCGTGGATCGTTTTGACATTGGCTAGTGAGCGGGGTGGTTTGGATTGAGTTTTCATGGATGTTAACATTCAAACACACTTTTCTTCGTGTTTGTATGTCTATTTCATTGTATATACCTACACTACATATACTAGGGACTTCGTCAATGTTATATGCATATAAACAAAGCTCCTTGTCTGTTAATGATTTGTCCACATCACGAAAAACCTTTGACATCTCTTGGTCACAACAAAATTCGAGCCATCTTTTTTCCTCTTATCTCTCCATGTGGATGCGTGTTGACCAGTGGGTTGGTTGTCGCTAATCATAAAAGTATTTCCACCTTGTTTGTTGATATGCTAATCATATAAGACTTCTCCATGCTCAAACCCCTTTTTCTTCAACCCTCTTCCTCTCCCATTGTTTCTCTCCCTCCAATTTAAATGCTTCAAAAGATCCCCTTCGACGTTTCCATTGTACATTTCACATACAATTGCTAATTTTAGTATGTATTGAGCCTCAATATCCTTTTTTTAAATCCATTTGGGCGACCTACCTTAATTTATGGGAAAAATAACAATTATTGAAGACCTTCATTTACCTCCCAACCAAAAAACTTAAGGACCTTAGTTTACCCATCAAAATATATATGTAGATAGTTCTTTTAAATTATTAAAATGGAAAAAATGTTGTGGAATAACATAGAGATGAAGTGTGGACATAGTAAAGGAATGTTGTTGAATAAAATACGAATACTTTATATTTCAAATATGGACAACAGGCGGGATACTCTGAACGTTTCGGAATACATTGTGCGGGTCGACTCTGGTTTTTATCCGCACCAGACGCTCAAAATTATGTAGAAAATATTTCTTCCCCCACTTGGCAGCCCGTTCCACCAACGACGATCTGTCGGAAATGTTTGCCATACTTCCCAGATCGAGATCCATGTAATTTACGTACGCGGCCCGTGGATTCTTGGAAACGTAAGGCTCCATGAACTGGTACAATTTCCTTAGCCACCCAATGTAAATTTCATCATTTCCATTGTCATCATACCACTCCACAATATACTGTATGTCGAACAAGTTCCCCACCCGGTGAGGGAACGGAGTGGAATCAGACGGGATCTCCTTCATTTTTCCTCCGTAAGGATCCATTATCAAGTATCCGTTTGGCTGTTGTTGCAGTAATTTGAAAGCTCCTTTAATGGCGGATTTGGGGATAGGGTTTCTAACGTAGTCCGACTTTCCATAAAAATAGTTTTTGTTAGAGTCGTATCTGTCCAGGAGGGAGGTCGTATTAGGGCCTCGGCCGGAGAAAAATAACACTGCTTCAATCCACCTCATTTCCTTGCAGTCGTGGGGTTTAATTCCCAGCTCGGGGAAACGGGAATTGATGGATTTTAGCATTTTTGTTGCAGGGCCGAGATACAGCCCGCTAAATGTGGCGGCGACGGTGGTTTCATCAGAAGCCGCCAAGTAGACGGACAGGTAAAAATCCCTCTCCAGATTTGGCGCCACAGTCTGCCATTTGTAGAGCAGGTCGGTCATGTTGGCGACCCCGCTCCTGTCGACGCCGAAGGCGGTTACAGCGGGCGGAACTTTGAGCAGCTTAATCTTCCATGCGACCACGATTCCCCAGCTCCCTCCGCCGCCGCCGCGCAGGGCCCAGAAGAGATCCTCGCCCATGGCCGCTCTGTTGAGCAGCATTCCCATGGCGTCGACTACCTCCGCGTCGACCACATTGTCCGCCGCCAGGCCGTATTTTCTGGACAAGAAGCCGAAGCCCCCGCCGCTGATGTGACCGCCGCTGCCGACTGTGGGGCACGACCCCGCGGAGAAGCCGTAGTCCCCGGTCGCCTGTGCGATGGTGTAGTATATTTCTCCCAGGGTTGCGCCGCCCTCGATCCACGCCGTAGCGGACGGGACGTCGATTATGACGGCGTTTAGGTGCATGAGGTCTATGATGACGAAGGGGGCTTCGGCCGTGCTGGAAATGCCTTCGTAGCTGTGTCCGCCGCTCCTTGCGCGGATTTCGTAGCCCTCGCGCCTGCAACATTTCACCGCCGCCTGCACTTCCCGCTTCGTCCGTGGCAGAATGAGAAAGGAAGGCTTTTGTACATTGGAACCTGCGAATCTGAGGTTCTGGATTGAAAATTTGAGCAGGCTGTCGAAGCCGTTGGAATGGGAACTTGTGAAATTGTTCACTCCCTCTCTGGCGAGGCAACCTTCAAACCCCTCTTCAGAGACTGCATTGGCTGATAATCCATGGGTGGAAAGGAGAAACAGAGCCGAGCTTAAAATACTAATTATGGACTTGGTAGGAGCCATCCTGTACATTATTTCCTCTCAATGAAATCCCCAAATTACAGAAAAAACATTTCCGATTTCATAAATAAGAAAACCTCGGATTTCATGTGAACGAAGTGGAGATTTAATTTAAACGCCTCAGATTTCGTTGATATGAAATCCAAATCAAATTAAAACACCTCGGGTGCGCCAAGATTCCTAAATTTTGGCGGTGCGTCTATTACGAAGTAGCATGAAAAGAACAGGTTTTTATTTCAGCCACACATTTTTTTTTATTGTTTTTAGATTAACGACCGGCTTATAAATTCTTATTAAATGTTTCATCTATTTAACCATGTGGTGTATGAAAGTTTAACGAAATTTAATTAGTTGTAGGAAAGTTCGACAAAATTTAATTAGTTTCAACTGACTTTCGAATTGGAAAATATTTGGTAGTTGGTTGAATGGGTATTGTTAAAGTTTGGAAAATTGGTTATTTCTAAACTAGCAATTGCAAATGAGTTGCAAGTTACGCCGAAGAGGGTTTGAATTTTATGTGTATAATATGGTTTGGATGTAAAATATATTCTATGATCTATGATAGATGTTTGAGCGAAGAACATAAGTTACATTTTGCTAAACAGTTCACATGTCTTTATGTAAGGTTCCACATTCTGTATACATGTCTATCAAAACATTTGCAACTATATCTAACAAAATTCCTCTATATTTTGGCACATGTTGGGAGTACTTTGGCAAAGTTAAACTAATTGGGTTGGAGCCCTATTTGTTGCATATGGTGAAACAAGGCGAGGAGTATGCAGGCAAATGTAAACAAGAAACCACTCTCTGTACCTAAGTGGTGCAAGCGGTTGTAAAAGCTGACGAATATGTACAACGGGAGTAGAATCAGATGGATAAGAACACAAAAATGGAAGCCTCGTTTATAAGAAGCGTGGAGATGCTCTTCCGCTACAACACCTTGGGTATCATTGGCAGGTTTCTTAATCTCATCTACCCACCAAACATAAAATTCCCTAGAGATATGTCATCTCATGGAATGAAGTGATTGAAGGATACTGACAAAATGGGATTGTTGTCTACGCTTTGGGAACATTTAAATGCCAAAATATAAACTTTTGTAAATAAATGCCAAGTGTTAACCAAATGATACAACATGTTATCTTTTAAATGAATATCATAATTGTATCTTACAGAAGACATGGTCATCGTCAAGAGACATTGTAGCCCATAACAAAATACGAGGTTTATAGCAACGTACGGCCATCCATCAAGGCATAGTAGGCAATGTTTTTTTTGTTGGAAGTTACTATATTGTCCTCTCCCCATCACACAAACTTAAAATAGAAAAAATACAACTCCAATAAACTAAACATTGTTATCCTCTACGGCGTAAATTGCAACTCATTTAGAATTGCATCGGATTCTTCAGAAAGTAATTGAATTCCAGAGAAAATGCTTTGGCTCTTAATTAACATTGCTTCTTCACACGATCTGACAAAAATTTCTTGGTGGATACATGATCTCCAAAGATTTGGTTCTATTTTTTGTTAGATGGAATCATTGAAACAGTCTCACGTGGCCTTGAATGTCTAGTGTGCGTCATCTGTGAGAGCCCTTTTGAAAGGGGCTAACGGATCAAACTACCACATATCCTTAAAATTTGGTCTTTTTGGGACAAGGCTCTTCAAGACACACAGTGCCTTCCCTTCCAAAGTTTCTCAAGTGGCTTGCAAAAAACAGAACTCGTATTGTTATGCAAGACAGCGCTGCGGGGTCATATGCCACAACCCTAACAGAACTGGCCTAGTCTGTAAAGTCCCTAGATGCTATCAGTAGAGACATCGATAAGCTCTCTTAGTACATAACCAATAAGATTTTTTTAATTTCCTTGTTAATCCAATCATACCAGACGAGAAGAAAAAAGGTATTCTCAAAGACATTACAAATGATGCCAAGTTTCAGCCTTATACATTAAATTTTCTCTACGTTCTTATTGACAAGAAAAGGATTGACCTGATTGGTGAGATTTTCAAAGAGTTTGAGATTGTCTACAACAAACTGACCGACACAGAGTTGGCAGTTGTGTCTTCTGTAGTCAAGCTTGAGAATCATATTTCTCTTGGACCTTCACAAAATCAATGCAATGTTTTTTGTCGATTTAAGTCATATCTTCTGCTAGAGTGTTTCCATAATGGCTTGCAGAAATTTGTTAGGCCACAATTCATCTATTGTTGCCCTGCACTCTTCCTTTGATAGAGGAGTTCGGGATTCTTCTACATGAGGGACACCTCTGTCAATAATAACTTGATAATAAATATATGCAAGTCACAATTTAGAATTTAGTATAAAATATAACAAGGTACAAACACGTAGGAAAAGAAACAAGAAGATATATAAATCATGATTACAATTTAAAAAAAATGAAAAAATAGTGAATTTGATGGAACCATCATATATTATTGTCTAAGATGTCCATAGTTTCATCTTGGATAATTTATAACAAACAAATTTATGATTTTTTAGAATATACATTTTTTTATAGGTTTCGGATAAACATTAAAGACAATTGACAAAGTCTAGAGAATCATGTTACTACATCTTGGTGGAGAAAGAGCTAAGTGTGATTATTTTATCCCTTTAAAAACTCACACATCTTGAACACCTTTACAATAATTTTTATGGATAAATAAATCTCCTCCTTAAATTTTGATATATTAGGACATCACATCGTGGGGAGAAGATTAAACTTCATTCACTCTTGAATTTTTTGTAATTATAATATGAAGTTACATTCTCCAAAAAAGAGTTCAACAACCTATGGAAAATTTTTAAAGGACCTACTAATTTTAACCAAAAGTCCCAGGTACTCCAAATGATTAGATACACTAAAGCTATTGTGGTGGCCTAAAAATCCACATGCAACTACTCCAAATTATTATATACGGTAAAGTTGTTGTGGTGGCCCAGAAATCTACACGTGTTTCATAACTTTGAAGGTCAATTAGTGCATGAAATTGAAATCCATGCAATTGGCAAGGGCGACCAAATCCTAAGGATCACCCACCGCCAAATTCTTTAGATAAACATCAACAGGCCTGTAATTTCAAGTTAACTTTGACTGTTAAATAAAAATTTCATGTTGGCTTAACTCTTTACGGTGACTGTAAAATCGAGTAATTTTTATAAATATATATAGGTAATCTGTTCATATATATAAAAATAGGATTTCAAGTTAACTGTGCCTCTCAAATAAAAAATCGCTGACTGCTAAACTCTTTTCGGTGGCTATAAATTTAAGTAGTTTTAATACATATATCTATATTCTGTTGAAAAAACATAATATCGACGGCCTAGAAACATGAAAAGAACACCAAGAGAATCCATCCAAATATATATATATATATATATAAAATTTAATAATGCGAATTGGAATGTGTTGAATTTTAAAATTAGCACTTCCAATTAAAAAAATAGGGGTTGGTTCATGGTGTTAGATCACAAAATAAATATAGAGTTTTTTTGTAATTTGGTAAATAGAGTTTTTATGAATTGGAAAAGAAATGAGAGAGTAGAAGAGAAAGAATAATCAAAAAGTCATAAACAAATATGTTAAGAGATCTTTATAGATATGTAAGCAACTAAAGCTATTAGTAGGTTAACACATAAAATCTCAAAGTTGCACAACATATTAATGAGGTTGGTCAAATTTGCTAAAGGGATGGGTAGTGGACAAAAGATTATAAGAGTTCTTTGTGAAAGAGGAACCTTATTATTTATTATTATGTGTTATCTTTGTAATTGAAGAGATTTATACCATAAATTAGTGGGAATGTTTTTCTAGCATCATTTCAGTGAGATTAAGATTATAATCTATTCAGTATCTAAATCAATCTTAACAAATAACATGAGATATTATTTTAAATGAATGAGAATTTTAAAAAGTTATAGGAGTAATTCTAAGATAAATTGAGTGTTCCAATTAATATAGAATTATTTTATAGATTAATGTGGATCTTAAAAATCATAGAAAAAATTCTAAGGTAAAATGAATAATTTCCAATAAATTAATACTATATATTTAATATTAAATCTTTTACAATAATTAATGGTGATAATAATTTTATTTTCTAAATAAAATTTTAAAATGAAATCTCACTCTATTAATAATATATTTAATAAAAATCAAAATAAAATTATAATAATTAGTATATAAATTTATTTTGAGATATATAAATTGACATATAATTCTATCCTCTAAATGTTTAGCAATAACATTAGACCAACCTAAATTTCTTTCTAATATTAAAAAAAAAAAACATCATCTATAAAAACACACAATAAATTCAATTTTTTAATTAAATAATTTAAGTCCCAAAAGACATGTAAAATAAAATGTTTTGATTGGTGTAAAATTTTATTTCAATCAATAACTTTTGACAACGATAATATTAATTAATAATCCCAAGTTTAATAATGTTCGTATGGTTTAATTCTTACTCATGTGAACATAACTAAAGTCAACGAGGCTGTCTTCTCTATGGATTGTCACTGTCACATTAGATTGTCTTATTGCATTTGTTTTATATAATAAAAACATTGACCCTTATAAATTGGTATACTTGTTTCATATGATAAAAACATATGCCGTAGCGACGGGAACACGTTTCTTTTTAATATATATATTTTTATATTTGAAAGTATTATATATATATATATATATATATATATATATATATATACACCCATATATTTAACTAATTAAACAATCAAATTGCTATTAATGTAATTTCTTCAGTTGAACGGGCTTGGTCACGAATAATAAAAAATATTAAAATAGACGTATTCGTACGGCGTAATATTTTATTTAGAGAAGGAGACACACACATTTAAAATGGAATAAGTATCTTCTTAATGTTATCGATACGCTTTCACATCTTGACTATGTGGTTAGTTGAAAAGATGAATTATTAAAATAATGTTGTAAGGTCAATCCAATGTTAAATTTGTCCATATACACGGTGTCATATACTATTAAAATCACAATAAAATCCTTGTAGAAATATATCTAAAATCTGGCAACCTATAAAGTTAAGCCATCGGAATTTGACACTTTCCAGCAATGCCTTCTTCAAAGTAAACGCCTCCGGCGAATTAGCAATTGTACTAAATGGTCACGTTGACATGAGCATATAAATAAAATTGGGGAATTAGTAAAGATAAGAATGCCATCTTATTTTCATATTTATTTTCAAATAGTTTTTACCACTTGTTCATGTTTTGAATTTCATAATTTAATAATTGAAATTTTAAAAGAGGGACATTAAATGGATAAAAAAATACTAGTTAATGCCATAATTATATTAAGAACCTCTAAAAATATACAAACCCACAAATATTTAGCAAACTCCAAATTGAAAATTATCTTAAAATTTCAACCTTAAAGTTACCTAGTAAATCCTAAATATCCATGATCGATTACCTTATAATATAAAACCCATGAGTGTTTAACAAATCCCAAATGCACAATTCCTTTAAAATTTAAAATCCACTATCATATAAGAAACACTAAATCGACAATCACCTCAAAATACTGTGAGAAGTCATGAACTCATGAATGAGTTAATGTAACAATAATAAATGTGCATTTTTGGAGGTAGAAATAAAAGCCAACCAATACTGCAAATGGATCCAATCAACCTAACAAACTGACAATATGTAGGCTAAACTTCAAGTTTTCAACCATAAATTAGATTAAATTTTAGACTTCTTATAGATATCTACAAGTTATGAATACCATAAATTAATCAATATATGATGCATGATCAATAACAATTACAAGGAAAAGCTATGCATGATGATCATCATAACATTTATTTTTCAAGTGTGGGTATATGCACTGATCTAATGTTGTTACATAGAATTCTTTTGATTTGACAAGTAAAGTTATTTTGAAATTATAGCCAGGGATCTAATTCATGTGATAAGGTCTTTGATATTCCAAAGAAGGTGTATGCAAACCCTCGCTGCAAAGGAGGAAAAATCACATGCTAGAGACAAACAAACTCTCTTGTAATGATTCTACACATCAGGGCTCATCGATTTCATTTTTGTAATCGCATTGGAGCGCCACCCAATAGCGACAAATCCTTAAACCTGCTATTAAAATATTTTCCACAAGCACTCATCAAATTCATGCCCACACAGGCAACCTATTTTACAAACACTATTGAGATAAGAAACTATGTTCTCTGTGTGATTGACACTTATGTAACAATTCACTATCATAAGTTTTTCAATAGAAAGTGATGATCCTAAAATTATATATGAGATTGTTAATCGATAATGATTAGATTCTAAGATGCTAAAAAGTATAAGGGACTTCATTTTTATATTAAAGGTCTAGAAGATCAAGGTAGTTTATATTGTTCATGAATAATTAATTTACTAATTCACATTCGAGTACAAATTCATTTTTCCTTAAGGGTGAGAAAGAACAAGCCGCGACAACAATCTTGGACTAGATTTGCATACAAATTTACAAAGAACATTTAACAATGTTATTTTAAAAAAATCAACTAAATTTGTCCAAATAAGAAGATTAGATAGAGAACCACTTAAACCTAAATCGATGTCCAAACAACAACATAAACTAGGAATCACACGTGAAATGTGTGATGGATATGCCGAAGGGGAAGCATTGAGGATGTTAAACTGGAAGGGGGTGAAACAACAAGAGAGGAACATGGGCAGGGAAGGAGGGGTTTATGGGAAGAAGCTCGGGCAAGAGCATTGAAAGAATTATGGGTATCCCATGCGAGACTCAATTCTCCAACAACCACATTCAATTTTTTTTGAAGCATTAGATGTACAAAGGGTGTTCGGTATGCAAGTCATCGAGACAAC
Organism: Taxus chinensis; assembly: GCA_019776745.2. Lineage (NCBI taxonomy): Eukaryota > Viridiplantae > Streptophyta > Pinopsida > Cupressales > Taxaceae > Taxus > Taxus chinensis. Next base: position 98,336,049 of record CM034150.1, read on the forward strand.
ATATATCTGAAAGTTCTTGGAATGAAAGGAGTGGTTGATCAATACTGTCGGTGTGAGTAGTTGTTTGCAATTATAGACTTTTTTTGTTTTTTGTGTAGGCAAAACACACGAAAATGTAAAGGGAATATGCTTGAGCATTTCATGGGATACTTTAGGGACAAGTATATGTGGAGTTTCATCGCATCCTAAGGTAGTGATTTCATGCATAGGGTTTCTTTATAGCCAATAGGGTTTTCCTGATCAATGTCAGTCTTGATGGTGGTATTCACCAATGACAATCGACATTAGAGATTTCAATTGAACAATGAACTCAATTTGTTAGATAAGACAAAGACATGAATGGAAAGTCACAAATAAAAAGGTGGATATAAAATAACTCTTTGTCTCACACCTATTCCATGGCTTAGTTCATTCCTGCAAAACCAATATTTGTTATTTACGTTGTACATTTTTGTCTCCATCTCGCTTGTACTATTCATATGAGTGCAAGTTACGCTTAAAGGGGTCAAAATTACGAATGGGGAAAATCCAATAGGTACCAAGTTTGAACCCAAGTGCAATGCTTCTTTCATGTTGCACTTATAGGCACCCTTTCCAGTTTAAAGCTTGAGTAATTGCAAGAAATACAAAGATGTGCAACCAACCATCTTTAATTAAAATGCCCCAGTGGACAGAGGAATGTGACAACATGGTATTGGGTGGACCCAAGCCTCCTCCACACTTTTGAAATCCAACATCCTCCAAATTATGGCAGTAGCACTCTGATTGCCATAAAATGAGCTTCACTATTTTTTATGTTAATATTGCTCCTACCAAACAACATCGCTATCTTTAGTCCACTTTATCACAGAGAACTTGTGAGAGTGGAAGTTATAATTTTTAACCTTGTAGCCCCTCCCACGAAGATTTAACCTGTATTGGCTTGTAATGCACTTATATAGATTAAAAAGTTACTGTGATGTGAGTTTGTAGACTAACTTGTGGTCAAGGTTATGGATATCAGCTTAAAACCAACATATGGCCATAAGGGTAGCATTGTTGTAGTTATGATTGATCAATGAAAGCTACAGAAGCAAGCTCACGCATGGCAAGTTGTTTCACAAACAAAATATCTTATTTAATTTGTGAACAATGTGCAGGTATTATCTGGTGAGGTCAGGTGAATCGGTGTATGAGAAAAAGGGGGTTATTAACACCAATCCAGTTTCAAAGGCATCAGTGGAGAACGGGCTTTCAGAGGAAGGAGAGAAGCAGGTAGTGAAGGCTGCGTTGGAATTGGAGGCTGCAGAGGGAGCTGTTGGATATGTCAAAAATTACTCAATGTGCTTATCAGTCTGCAGAAATTATTGCTTCAATAGAAGGAATTTTGTAGCAGAAATACCTCGATATCTTTGGATTTTAAGGTTAGACATGTCACATGTAAAAAGGCACAAGAAATATAAGCCCTTTGATGTACTTATACATCTCGTTGGGGATGGCCAACAACTATTGTAGTGAACTCAACAAATGATCCATCTCATTTCAAATCTCACATGTTACACCTCTACAATTCCAGTAACACCCTTGCATATCTTCCAAAATCTAAATTATCTGAGGTTTTTTCTCTCTTGATTATCATTCCTTCCAACTCTTCTAATAATTTAGAGTTTTATGTCCTATACCACGAATTCTTATTCTTCAATGTTGTGTTGCATATCAGATAGATTTGCATCTCAAATGCCTAGTATAACAAATACATTTGAAGATAACCATTTTTAACAAAATTATATGGCAAATGTAATGTCCTATACCACGAATTCTTATTCTTCAATGTAATGTAACCGGAAATGTGAATGTGGAGTTTGGCATTGAACCCCTTAAAATCTAACATAGGCAGAATTAAAATACGTTTGGGACTTATTATTAAAGAAAAGGCCACCATTATTTTAACAGTCTCCATGTCATTTGCATGTCATTTATTCCTTCCACTCATAGAATTTTTCAAAGCCTCCTAAAAAGCACACGAGAATTTCATACACACATTTTTGTTGTTGATTAGATTTTTCTGAGAACTTCATACCGCTGTATAATACTTATCGGCGTAATAAATTATTTGTGGAATGAGTAACTATAACAACTTTTAAATACATAGTAAATTTATAAATAAATACTTTCAAATATTATAATGTGTGCTTTCTTCTTCAAAGTACATCATATCATCTAAAAGTTTTTTTTATTACAATTAGAAATCCACCAAAACCAATTTAATGTTTTTCTATTTCACAACACAATCATGTTTTTTCTATATTCCAATATTGTTTGTTTAACAACTATATTTGTCTTGTTCAATCATACATTCTTACCTACACAACAAAATTATAGGGTCATACATGTGAAGGTAACAAAAAGATATGAATATTAAATCAAATAATTACACCCACAAGATCTTCCCAAAATCATTTTCAACCTTTAATTAAAACAACTCGTCACTTGATCGGTCCTTCAATTTCGATTGGATACTTACACACACACACACACACACACACATAAATGATGGTTTCCTAGATTTAACCAGTGAATTTGTTTTTAGATTTAGTTATAGGTAATAATTGTTTCTCTCCACAAAGGTCTGCTATACCAAAGCTTTGGAAACTTAATTCTCTAAAGGTTGCTTTGTTTTATGTTACCACTTCTCAAAATGATGTGATGTCAAACAACATGATATTAATAAGACCTTTAATTATCACTATTATAATTTTTCACATCATTTTTAAGGTTCAATTTTTTTATAATAATTCTAAACCACTAAAATTATGATTGTGTATTATCCACAAAATATAACACTGTTTTTTTGAGGACTAGAAATATCTAGGCGTAGGTGGTATTGACACAACATATAAGATCAATGATTTTCAAGTCTGATTTGGCAATAGAGCACAACTGTGAAAAATATATAGTGTAGAGATAAGACATTACTCTGTTTGATATTTTCTTTCAGCGGGTCCTCCCATGAAAATGTTAGTTTAAAGACTTATTAACTATGGACCCTTCTACATATTAGAATAAAACGTTCTTTTGAAATGTAAGAGTTTGAAGAAATATCCTTAAAATTATAGATGGAACTATATTAAATGAACATTACAAGACATTTACAAATAATGATTTTCATGTTATCATATTATAGATTAGTGGTTGATCGTAACCAGGATCCCACATTCTAATGCCGTTGACTTGCCAAAACTGAAGTGACTGTGTGACCTATGTGGTTAAAGTTTATATGGTAATTAACCATGAACATGATATACTTATACAAGTAAATAACGTTCATTCTTATGACAATTGATTCTATTTATGAATTTTAATATTGCTTTTTAAGGGAGATGATTGTAGAACATTCTTTAGGCCAATCTTGTATGATAAGATTAAAAGTTCCATTTCTTTAGTGTATTGTTTGTATGCTTTCACAATTTAAATATGATTATATACATAGCATAGTGAGGGAAGCAACTCACATATCAAACCCTTCCTCATAAAAAATCCACATTTTTAATCAGAAAAATCACTTCAATTCGGTGCAATTAATATTATCCATCACATTTGGATTTAGGGAATATTTTAAGAAAATGATACAATAATATTGACTTGAATTGAAATACCACATAATCCAAATTCTTCATTTTTACATATTTTAAGAAGGCTTATTTAGAATTGAATTTGATATACCAATGAAATGCAACATTACACAAATATATTTTTATTGTAGCTTAGATTAAGAAGGCTAATAAAAAATTATTATAGTGTGGAAATGGTAAAATTAAATAGTGTTGAAATGCCTCCAAAATACACACACACTTTTTAAATAATCAAGAAGATTCAAAATAGTTTCCTTCTCATTCATAAATCCACACTAATATTTTTCAACATTACGATCCACTTTTTGTTTCCCACTATCTCTAAGGAAAACCCTAAATCACAAAAAACCCTAAAATATAAAAAACCTAAATAGTAAATCACCTTGTATGGGTTCCAAATTTTGTGTAAAAAATACACCCTCATAAATGAAGGCTCATGATAAATATTGGATTATTCCATAAAGCGAAACAAAAGATATAAAAAATCTAAATTATAAACAAATCAGGAAAAGGTTCTGAGCAAATTTTAGACCATTAGATGAGTGAATTTGGGCCCAAAAATGTTGAAATGGCACCCAACCTTTGAGGAAATATTAGTCATGACATATTACTAATCAAGATCTAACCCTTTGGAAAATTTTAAGGCGATCCAACAATTGAATGAAAAGTTTTATTATCTAGATAAGGTGGAAGTTATGGCTCCCGCAGCTCTAACAACTTTTGATATTTTTCATTATTTAAAATAACATAAAATTATAATATTCATACAGAAATGTCATATTACTTAACTTTTTTTTTTTTTTTTTTGGCATATTTTAATTACTTTAAATGTAAAACTAGCCATATCATAGAAATGTTGAATTACCATATGCAATTATTTCAATATATTCATAGAAAATGATATAAAAGTCAAATAGTGTAGGAATTTGTCACATTATATAGCGTGGAAAATCCATACATTACCAAAAAAATATTATATATCAAATTTAATATAAGTAAATATGAAAACAGAGGATCACTCTTATTTCATTAGTAACATATATTAATAAATATTTATTTAAAATAATTCAATCTAATACAATTTAATATAAAGGAGGTGTCAATAGTAAATAATTCATCTAAAATAAATAATTCTATGTACTTAACGATAATTAGCAAGATAATTTTTTTTTTTGATAAGGTTAAATATGAGGATTTTGAAAGGACTTTCATCCCCCTTCTCAGAAAACTGAAAGTTAAATTTTATGAACATTACGACATAAAGATGAGACTAAAACAAGAAAATCAAAACACATATAGGAAACTATACTAAAAGTTAGCAGACCACAAGCAACAAACTTCTAACATTAACTCACAGCTAGATTTGCAAGCATCCATCCAACAAGTTCCAACAATTCTTTTGTAACTCTGACATACACACTTGAATCCCTTACAGAAACAATTTAGTCTGCATTAAGTCAATAGAGCTACCCCTTAAATTTTTTCCTTATTTCTAGATGAGAGTCATCTTTGTCTGTCATTTTTTCTTCTTACCCACTATAATCCAATCCTTAGTCTCATAATCTTGGGTTACTAGGATAACTACTTCCAAGTCAATGGAGGGTTGAGGAGCCTCTAGAAGTGATAGGGATCCAAATGAGTCCCCTCAACACCATCTTCAACTAGTTCATTATCTAAAAACCCCCCTCTATATTTGACTCGGTAACCACATCATCCTGGGCACCAAAGAAACCCATAGTGTCAAAGATGAGTATCCTTCCACCAACAATTAATCCTTCTCCAGATCATTTCTTTATTAGCCTTTGATATTATGTGGAAAAAAATCCTAGTTTCATGCGGCTAACACCTCCTACATATGGTCTAAGGTGAAGAACCTTTGTAATTCAATAGCCGAGTCCGCGATCTATTTCAAGGATCATTTGAGCATTAGATGTTACTGATTCTTTAAGATCTAGATGAGGATCACATGTTCATGAGAATCCATGCATACGTGGAGTGAGATATGATTTCTATATTTGGTGTTGGTATTCAAGTGAGATTTACCAAGATCTAAAACCTCGATAATCCATTAGTGACTATTGGTCTCCAATGGTTGATAATCATTCAATCAAAGAGGGTTGGAAGAATTGGCCGTAACCCATTAAACTTGTAAATCATTTATAAAATGGTCATACATTTTTGCACACAATTTTATAGGATCATTTTATCGTCCAAGGCCTTTGCCTTAAATGAAACAATAGGAGTGGCCTTAGCACATGGTAATGGTTTGACAACCTATTGGTTTAGCTGTTATCATAGAAACACATAATAATTATTCAATTTTTGTGCAACATACAATTATAAATATAACTACAAGCATTATCTTAGAAAATCTATGTAAAATATGCCGAGAGGTATCATTCTCGAGGAGCCTATTCTACTTATTTGTGGAATCAAAAATTACGTGCCTCAAGAATGATACCTCTCAACATCTTGTTACATAGTTCTATTTCCTAAGATAGATATGCTAGTATAAACCCACTTTCCACTTGCCACTACATACTAGCAATCGCATGTGTACAATGCAATGTGAACGCCGAATGGTATATGTTATTAGATTTAGAAAGACAGTTATTATTTTTGTAGTTGATGTTGATAAGGGGTGTGATTGAAAATACTGATTTTCTATTAAAGCCAAAACAAATGTTATGAAATACATTAGAAGGGATGTTAGATAACAGTTAGTTGTGTAATAATTGAATACAAATGCAAGTGAGACATGTAAGTTTGTTAATACTCACTCTCAAGAATGTAGTGAATGTGAAGTGTTGTTGTCAAAGTAGATTGAAAGAATGACTAAGTGCTTTAACATATTATCTCTCCATGAAACTAAAATGAGACAGAATATGCAATTATATAAAAAAAAATCTGAAATGGTTATGGTACATTCCAAATTTCTTTATTACCTCAACGATCATAGCATATCCTACATTCCATGAGACCACATTTCTTTGAGGCATTTTGCAAACAAAAAATGGTATATGTTATTTGTGTTATAGGGATAATTTTTACTTTTGTAGTTGTGTTTGTTTAAACTATGGGTGATTGATTTTGTATGTGTAGAAATACAGATGAGTCACTTCATTTAAAAAGCACAAACATGAGGTCCAACACTTGAAACTATTCAAAATGCAAAAAGTTATATAATGTACAAAGCTTTGGATGGAAACAACTATAAACTGCATGGTTCTTTCTCGGCATTTTAAAATTGTAGGTATTTGTGTGTAGATGAAGACATTAAAAATGTGTTGTTGTTGGCTACCATAAAGAAACGAGCAACAATAAAAAGGAAAAATTGAACATGTATGTTGAAAAGTGTAATTTTGTAATTATAGATATATAGACCAACCACTTCATTTAAAGGTTTCATCTCTTCATTTCAAAGTTGTTACAAATTCGTACATATACATTTATAAATCTCATATCATGAGTGGTATAATTTTGCAGATTGTATTTTATTTGAACTTAACATGAGAAGAATTATATCATGAATGGTAGCCTTTTGAGGGTAATTTTATTTCGGGTAAATGAAAGCCTTTTTATGCTTCGGGTAAACATGAGTACATTTGATACCCATTGAACAAAAATGGCGTCTACGATAGAAGAAGTGTTGAGTAAAATAGTAGTGGAGGCGCTATCAAACTAGAGTGTAGTATTTACGAAGGGTTGAGTGATAGTAGTCTTGCTTCCTCCTTTCTTCTTGCTCCAAGTGTTTCTACGTGCGCCATTTTTGAGTACCTTCGAATGAAAAAGGAGGTGAAATGCATAGATTTACAAGTGAGGGAACTCTGGAGAAAGCTGTGAATGTCAGACCCTGCTTTTCATTGGTTCGAATGTCGACAGTTGCTCTAAGTGCATAGTAAGTCCCTGGGACTTGTGGATAGTTAATGCCCAGGGCATTTTAAGTGGCAATTGTTTGAATTCACCTCTCAAGAAAAGGGGGGTATCGTTATATGGAAAGTTACGTGCCTAAATTGAAAGTTGGAGGGATCCTAACATGGGCCAGTTATATGAGAAAGATACAATACGTTCTAATAGTATACCAAGGATGAAAATACGTACATAATAAAAGTGCAAGTTAAATGCATTTATTTTCTTAAAATTACTTACAATCCACATAGTAATAGGTGACAATAGTATGTTAGTTTATAAGGAACTACAAAAGTTTTATTTTAAAGCACTTGGGGAAAAAGGTGAAACATAGATATGAAATAAGAAACATAGTAGTGATAGTTCAAAGTATAGTATGGGATGGGTGGGTGTGTAAATACCTTTGAAGGGATGGATACATTAGAAGTATTTGCATAAAGACATGTTACAGAGGAGTTGCACTGTTATCATACTTTCATTTAGAAATGAGTGATGACAGATTTCAATCTGTTGTTTCTGACAGTATGTCTCTTTTTGCACAAGAGGAAAGTGTGAAGTAGTATTCATTGTCTTGATGACATTGCTTGTAATTTCATGGTCGCGTCTTCGTCTGTAGACAATAGGTGGAGATCTCTAGCTAAATCAGGACACCCATGATTGACTCAGGTGTCTCATCAAAAGCATTGTTAACTGACTGGAGTTCTCCTATTGGGTCCTTTAGATCGATCATGAGTGCATATCTATAATCATAGTTTTGAAATTTTACGTTACAACTCGAACATAACCATGAACCATTACCATTCTCTCTCACCTTTTTCCTACATTTTTTGTCACCTTTTTGAAGAGGACATACCTTGTAAAAAAAGTTGTCCATGTTGATATTTGTGATTTCTGCAGTAACCATGGCCCATTCATTTCTCTCTGTGTTCCCCATTTGTAGTACCTCCGAAATCGTTGTTACAAAGGTCAACGAGCCACCAGGAGGAAAAGAGGGAGTGAGCAACATAAAAAGTCTCAGACATGAATAGATCATGCATGCACACCGAGTTAGCAACATAAACGTGATGGAGCTCGCACACAATATTTGGCATCATAAGTCATCGGTTCGTAAGGAGATCTCAGTGGAGAGCTCGTCAGAATTGTTGAGTTGAGTTGTAAGAGGTAAGTCCATCAATCACTTGCAGTGAGCTCTAGCACAAATGGAGCTCAAGGAGATATAAGAGACGAAAAATGGATTTGTACATTGTAGATTCATATTTTGAAATAGAAGAATCCAATAAATATCTAACCTACAATATCAAATCAATTCAAATCAAATTTACAGTATCATCTTTTAATTTTTCCCATTCTTTTTGCATGCACCTCTTTTCCTCACAATCTCCTTAACTCAAGTTGATATTAAATAAGAATAATCAAATGTGCCCACAATCCACTGGGGCATCAACACATGCTTCTAAAGATGTACAACTCACCCCGTATTTAAATTTGCTTTAATTGCCTTGAAACTTATCACACTTTTTTCAAATAAAAATCTATGAGTAGAGTGCTAGATGAAAAATTGGACTTGAATCAAGTTGATTCTTGATATAACAAGGTGAGGTGCAAAAAAAGTGATCAATCAGGAGCCAAAATAGATGGAACCTCATTCTGAAGCTATGAATGCTCAGGATTTAGGCTGAAGCTAATGTTTTCTTGAGTAGGCTAAGAATTATTTTATTGGAACTCTTTCACATTTGTCTGTCCTCTGACCTTAGAAATCATGGTGCTAAAAATAGAGTGAGCAGATATGACTACCCTCCTAATTATTATCTTTCGTGTTTAGAACAATGATTATGTCATATATCAAACACGAAACATGTATCATTCTAGTTGTTTCGCCTGCCAATGTATACCTGGAAAATTCTGATGCACTTCAGATGGCAAGAGTTGTCGATGTTGATGGTAAATTCCTTTTTCAGGATGTTTTGATAGCCAATTCAAAATTTGATTTTCTGTGATGTTGTAGGTATTTTCAACTATTGTGTTTCATTGACTCTTATTGCTTTTTACTAATCTGGGGTATTCTAATCTTTGTATAATTATAAAGAATACACAAATTGCAATACAGAAGCAATGCCAACAATTCTTCCTACCCTCTTCGCAATTAAATTTATCAACACCAACTTAACCCTAGCTGACAAATTAATTTAGAATAGAAAAGTGTAGGACAAAGGAAAGCCTAACAGGGGTAAGAAACAACTACTGGTAAGAAGAATTAATGCAAGAAATAAAGAGGAGGCAATCCAACAGTACACACGTTAGTGAACACTTGATCAAGGGCTAAGTCTGTGTAGGGTAGTTGAGAAAATATCATCTTGTAAATTTAACCATTTACAAGAAAGAACAGGTCTTCGTTACAATTTCCATGACACTTGAATGGTGCAATATAGAAAATGAATTAAAAAGTTGCAGAAGAAAAAAGGTCATTCAAGGTCCATCATCAGATCTTATAGCTTAAGGTATTCGTGTTTGAAGCATGAGGAGATATGGTAAAAATGACTCAAAAGCTAAACAGGGACAACACAAAACATAACCTCATTGACCAATAACCAAAGCTATAGAACTGGTCATAAGAGGAGGCTAAGAAATATAGTTCTACTGGTACATACAAGTATAAATAGAATTAAAATGCATACCTGCAGAATTCAATTTAACGCAGGGGATTGATTGGAACTTGGAGACCCTGAAGAATGAAATTATAGTGTTGGTGACCAATATTTAAAGGTTAATGCATGCAAAAGCTATAAAATAAAATTTAAAAATAGTAAAGCCAAAACAACATGCAAAATCAGAAAAGTAAAATTGTTAAAAATAACAAAAACAAAATTGTTAAAAATAGCAAAAGCAGAATTGCTAAAAATAACAAAATTGTTATTTAAGCCTTCAAATTTGACAAAGTCCCATGAATGTCCGCAAAGTCTTTTCCCATAGAGATAACAACTTCGGCGTAATAATATATTAGATGAAACTTTAATAAAATGAAATAAAATCATATTGAGCTTGATCACTTGGAAATATATCTTATTTTTAATATAAAATACATCAATAATATTCTAATAATAAAAAAATACAACAAAATTTAGACTCTACTTCTACATAAGTACTATGAACTCCTCACTCAACGTATCATCTTTGTTCCATCACTACGAACGATTAATTCTTTAAGTACTGCTTCATTTTCATACAACTCTAGCATTTAAGTTGCATCTCTTTTTAACTGTAGAGAATATGCGATTAATGATTAATTAACCTAAATGTGGACTGTGTTTTCTGCATTAATATGCAAAATGAAGGAAACAATACAGTAACTAAAATATTGACAGTTTTTGTGACTAATAGTTTTTCCCGTTTTGTTATGTAAACTATTTCAGTAAATTATTGACGCAAAATTTGGGTAACAAAAATAACTTTGAAACAATCTAACTATGGATTAATTTTTAAATAATTCGCTCTTTCTGTTGTTGTTTTTAACCATTTCCATGTGCCCAATTTAAAACCTTGTAATTTGTTTTCGCCAGAGTTAGTGGTTTTCATAAACCAGAAAAATCAAAGGCTGGAAAACAAAAGAGGAAGTTGACACCAACCTGTACTACAGTGACATCTCTAGTAGTAGGCAAGTTCACCCAGCAAAAACAAAACAGTTGACAAACACACCCAAACGATTGCCCCAAACCACTGTCTCAAATAACTGCCCGGACACAAATAACAGTAAGAACTGCATGGTAGGGCAGGTGTCAAGGTGGCAGACCAACACCTGGCAGGGAAAAATGAAGCAACTCAAACAACACAGTGTCTGCAGACAAAAGACAAAGCAGGTGAAGCAACAAACCGGCGTAATAATCACAACTTAAAAATATTATTTATTGATAATCCATGCCATCTAAATTGTGGGAAATTCACAATAATGTTAGTTTCAAGTTTATTAAATGTGGACTCTTTCATATTGTATAATTTTTTTGAGATAATTTGTTTTTCAAAAAATAAAATAAACCATATTACACAACAAAACAATATTTTTTATTGCAAGAAATCTACTTCATCCTAATCATCATTGTGGTGTGATCCAATATAGTTAAGAATTGTTGGAAATTGATGTACATTTTTAAGAAATTATAAATTGTAGATCAAAATAACCCGAACCTTAATCTATCATTCATAAGAGTGCTTCGATCGTAATAAAATAAATTTTACATTGCATATTATTTACTAAATCATAAATTGTAATAGAATGCCCACAATTTAAAAATGGCTAGTTTTGAATTAAAATGGGAATGATAAAAGTAAAATTATAAATTTTGTTCAAATAATTTATAATCCTTCTTTGATAGCTTCATTAACAAAACCATAATATACTCAAAATTGGAAGTGCAACATGAAATCATCAAATTTGTGGAATCAATTTGAATAAAAAATAGTTGTCTACAAATCATATCCTCATATACTATCAATTTGGAAATATTTACGAATTAACACGTTTATATTATATAATATGGAGGTATTGAATGCATTCTGTGTATGTGCAAGTTCTGTGTTTAGTACATCTTAGAAACCATTGACAAGTATCCTAAGCATTCAAGAATTTTGAAGGAAAAGTGTGTCTAACATCAAGTGTAATTTGTTATCTAATGAAATTCATTTGCATATTGAAATATTGACACACCAAATTCCCTCATTTGGCATTTGCAAATGTTTTTGGCTTTATATGTCTTTACATGAACTTGTCCCAAGACATAAAACTGATCTCACTATCATTAGCATATCTTCCCAATAATTGTATTATAAAATCAAATAATCAATGATTCTACTATTTAGTTATTTACATGAACACTTTGATCTATCATAGATACCTTATGACCTGTAACACACCTGACTTCCTAAATTTATTCTTATACCCTACATTGCAATAAAACCCTAATATGCAGGGAAAAATGTTACATTCAAATATGTCCCTTGATAGGAGATTTTATCCATAGCCCTCTTGGACAAATTATTGAATATGAATATCTTAAAATGAGTTAACTATTCTAATGTTAAGTGATAGCACTTAGTGTGAAACATTTCCTTTAGGAAGTGCAAGTTACAGCCCATTTATTTCCTCACTTGGCACATACTTAGGTAACACAATAGTAACTTATAAAGATGATCTTTCTATAATGATTCGTGGGAGGTTTCACGGTCTTTAATTTTAACTATTGTTTTAACTTTGTTTTTGTTTTCTTTGAATGATATTTACCAATATTACTATTATAGTTAAATTTGTCACTTATATCCTTGTAAAAGAAATGAATGTCAAGTTGTCAGAGAACTTGAATTATAGCCTATATGATAATGAAAGGAGAAAAATTCATATCTCTAACAAAGTGGGAGAAATACATGGGCTTTTCTTCCCTCTCAAGGTATTATCTATGTAGGAAGTGCCAGAAGATTTATGTTTTAATACTGCTATTTCAATTTTTATATGAGAATTAGTGGACTAAAAGGTATAATTTTCTTTAAGACACTAATGATGTTCAACAATATCCTCCAATGGCCACTGTTGATATAGGATCCACTGAATCAGGCATAGACCTAACATTCAACAGTCGTAAGGTTGTCCATAGTCACAGATCCCTTTCATAGTTTGCATTACATCCTTTTTCATACGAGCTAACTACCAAGATTTAACTCTCACCCACCAATCTTCTTATCCAAAGGAAAGATGGGGAGTCATCAAGTTTCTGGCTATAACCATTAAACTTTCTAATATTATTTCCTAAATTTCCCTTGAGCTCTCCCCTTCTTGGTTAAGTACAGAGAAATCTAAGTTTGCATTTTCTTCTTGGATCTTTACCTATATGTTTGTTTCAGGTTCCATCCGATTGATGAAATCAAATCTTCAATAATTTAGATTGTAGAATTTTCAAATACATTACATTGTTCTCATTTAATTTATGTAAATTTGAATGTACATAATTTCTAATATATTCAACACTACTATATGCTTCACAATATTATGGATTCTTTCCCATTTCCTAAGTTCTCAACTAATTTCCAACATATTAGTGTTTCATACATCGTTGCCTTAGAGGGTCATTTTCATGCCATGTCAGTTTCCTGAGTCCTTTGCTTCCCAACACCAAATGTGACTTCCACTTGGTCATATAGCTTCTGAACTTTTTACATAACATTGTTTCCCATTAATTGCTATGCATACTCCTTGACCCACATTTCCTGTCCCGCATTCTACTATTCTCCCTAAATGTTCATTCTCCTATCTACTAACCCCTTCTACATTCTCAATAAACTTCATGACCCCCATTTGATTCTATTAATCCACATATGTTCATGCGCTCATCATGTTTTAGTTGTCTTTATCTTTCTTCCCCTTTCCTTCCCTTTCAACATTATCTCAGATAACTATCTTGTTCATTATATCTTATATTTATTAGCCCACTCAATATATGCCCATTCCTTAGATTAAATATTCCATCAAAAAATGATTACATGATGACATGTGTTCTAGTTCTAGAATATGAAACCAAATGTTATAATACATGAGATTTTGGTAATTTTAAAATTATGATTTGATCTAGCTATGATTGATTAATTTGCGACAACTTGGTGAATTACTATATAGTAAGTATGTAGATCCTAAATTATGTCGAGATAAATTAAAAAAATTCACAAGCTTAGCTGAGTTAAATTAAAGTAAATACAAGTCCTATTTTTAGAAGAGATTGTAATTATTTCTAACTAAGATATAGTGACAATGAGTATGATAGTGTTTAGGAAGGATGTGAAGCAGTTTCATTGAGATTTCCTACAATCTCTAGGATTTTGAATCTATAAGGATGGAGTGAAGTTGCTTGTTTTAGACAAATTCGCTATGGTGAATTTTTCCAATATGGATAGATTTTTTCATTATACGTTTTAGTTGGATCTCACATGTGGAACGATATTTATTTGTGTTACATGATATTTATTTTATGCTTCAACTTGAAATCATGTTTGTACAGTAGATTAGGGTTATTTATTATCCTTCTTTACTTGAGGACCTAAAGAGGGGTTAGTTTTATTGGGTTAAGTTTCCCCCATAATGCTTACAAAACAACAATCCAAAGAGGCATCAAACCCTCGGGATTGTTCCTCACTTCAATGTATGATGTGTGAAGATATATATTCAAAATGGGTTTGCTTGGTAATCAAGATCCCCAATAGGATGTCTGAGACTTGGAAATGATCTTTGGTGTGATGTATGATTATATGTGAAATGGCCCATGGAAGTTATATAAGATGTGTACAAATTTGGTGTTGGATATATTTCTTTAGAGAATGATTTAGCAAATGAGTGCTTGTTGTGATGTCCTGGGTAGTCCCCAAATATGTGAGATTAAGAGGCCCTTGAATGGGTTGTGTGAATGTAGTTTTATAGGTAATTTTTGTGAAATGTTTCCTCCACTCAATTGACAATAGGATGACTAGGATAACTGTGAATTTCACAAAGTGACCATTACATATTTGCATGATGAAGTCTGCAACTTAAATCAAAATCACCCAAATGGATTTATCTCTTATGGATGAATTTTTATTGTAAGATGGAAAATTCACTATGTCAATTGGAAATGGTGGAATCATATGTTGAAAGAGTCATGTTGTTATATGTCTAAAATTATGATTTTGAATGGTCAATGATGAATAACAAGTGTGACCTAGTGATCAAGAGTCACTAGTTGGGAACATGCATGCTTAACAATTAATTTAAGTGCACAATGATTAATAGTTGTTGAGATATAAATTGCAAATCAGGATTAATTTCCAAATGTCTTTGGTCTAATCATTTATGTATCTACATTTTCCCCCTATTTTATTCGAGTAAATAATAATTTCTTGATGTAAAATAAATAACTTCAAATAAAAACCTCCCATAAGGAGAAGACATGCATGAGATTGGAATGTGTGTTTTCCATTATCATTTTTGTATATCCATATATGTGAACATGTTTTCCATATGTAAACAATGTGTATTAAATTCCAATCAATATACTATGCTTATAAACATTATCTCATTGATAACATAAACTGAAAAGTAAAAATCACTAAACATGTACACTTGTTTGTCCTATCAGCTGTCTTATGATGGGGAATAGTAATTCAAATATAATACAATGGTATTAATTGGTCCTTTAATTTGGATTTATATGTCAATTATTTCCTTCATAAGTGAAGCCTTTATCTAGCAATTAAGCTTGCGAGGTATAGTTCTTTCTTAGTAGTTACGCTTGCTAAGTGAAGCCATTTCTCTAGTAATTCATCCTACTAAGTGAAGCCATATTCAAATATCATGATGTCATGTATCATAATAAATATGTGCATATCATCATACTTGTGTCATTTGAAGTATTGTATTGAAAATCTACAATGAATACGCTATAAAAACTTGCTCATAATGTTGAGTTGTGGATCTCAATTACTTCAGTTTTAGCATGCAATGTAAAACTTGCTGGAAAACACAGTAACCATCATTGGTTAGGAGGGACCGGCGTCGGTCACCTAGGAATGACATCAGTCAGGAAAGGAGGAATTAACATTGGTTAGGGAGAACCGACATCGGTTACATGTGCGGGAGTGTTTTACTTAACTTTGGGAATTAGATCTATTTTTAGCATTGGAATAGATTTATTGATTGTAATTGCATGGCTAAGTGCCCTAAGTCTTAAATGACTTATATAAGCATAAAAGATAGGGTTTAGAAGTAGAGGATTAACAAGAATTAAAGATAATTGTGTGAGAGAGAATTCTTGGTGAAGAATAAAAAAAGCTTGAGAGAAAGAAAGTATTGAACATCTGAGAGGTGTGGAAGATTGTAAATCTTCATTGTATATCTTGTCAAAGCTTTGGATAATAGATTGGCTTGTTTCTTGGTGGACGTAGCCCACACTGGGTGAACCACATTAAATCTGGTGTTGATTTATGTCTCTTGTTTTGTATATTTCTTTTGGTAGAATATCTTCTTTTATTTGAATGTATGCATAGATATGATATATTGTCTGTACAACCGGTGTTATAACCCCAACAACTGGGTATCAAAGCTTTGTTTGAGGGTTTTTTGTGTTGAACAGATTTACTCACAGAGGGTTTTCTGATTGAGTGGGAGCTACAACAATGGCAGAAGAAAATAAATACAAGGTAGAGAAGTTTGACGGATGAAATTATCAATTATGGAAGATGCAGATTGAGGATTATCTGTATCAAAGAGATTTGTATTTACCATTGGATGAGAAGTCTAGACCTATGAAGATGATTGATGAAGAATGGAAGATTCTTGACAGAAAGGCTTTGGGATCTATAAGATTGAGCCTGACAGCATCCGTGGCTTCCAATATTACAGAAGTGGCTTCTACGGTAGAGTTAATGAAATCTCTTGCTAATTTATATGAAAAACATAGTGCTTCAAATAAAGTTTATTTGATGAAGAAACTATTTAGTTCTAAGATGCATGAAGGTGAATCTACCTCTAGTCATTTGAATGATTTTTGATTTATTGTAAATCAGTTAAAATTGGTTCAATACCGTTTGATGATGAAGTAAAAGCACTTTTATTTTTATGTTTTTTACCTGATAGTTGGGATAACTTGGTAATGGTTGTTAGTAATATGACATCTGCTAATAATATTTTGAAGTTTGATGATGTGGTTAGTATAATCTTGAATGAAGAAATTCGCAGGAAGAGTACAGAGGAATCATCATCTGGAAATGCTTTGAATGTAGAAAGCAGGGGAAGGTAGAAGGAGAGATCCAAGAGTAAGAGTAATGGGAAATCAAAGTCAAGGGATAACAGATCTAAATCCAGAAGTAAGGGAATTACTTGTTGGAAATGTGGAAAGAAAGGACATGCAAAGAAAGATTGTTGGTCAAAGGATAAAGAGAACCAACAACCAGAAAAAGGTAAAGAAGCAAATCTTGCTACATCAGAGGTAATGCAAGATGCTCTTATTCTTTCTTTAGATAGTAGAATTGAATCATGGGTTTTAGATTCAGGAGCTTCTTTCCATGCAACCCCTAATAAGGGTTATTTCAGAAATTATGTCCAGGGTAATTTTGGGCATGTTTATTTGGGTGATGATGAACCTTGCAGTATTACTGGTAAAGGGGAAGTTCATCTAAAATTGCAGAATGGAAATACATGGGTATTGAAAGATGTGAGGCATGTGCCAAGCCTCAGAGGAATCTTATTTCTGTAGGGCAACTAGGTGAATCTGGTTGCATGGTTACTTTTATAGGAGACTCTTAGAAAGTCACCAAGGGTGATTTTTTTGTGGCAAGAGGTAAGAAGGTAGGAACGTTATATTTATCTACCTGTATTACTGATTCATTTTCTACATTATCTACTTCAGATTCAGATGCATGCATGTGGCATAATCGGTTGGGTCATATGAGTCAAAAAAGGATGTAGATCTTAAAGGCTAAGTGTAAGTTATCAGATTTGAAATATTTAGATCTTGATTTCTGTGAGCATTGTATCTTTGGAAAGCAAAAGAGAGTGAGATTTCTCAAAGTTGGGGCAACTAAGAAGGAGCAGAAATTGGAGCTTGTACACTCAGATGTGTGGGGACCAGCTCAGGTAGCTTCTCATGGCGGATCCTAGTATTATGTTACTTTCATTGATGATGCTACAAGAAAGGTATGGGTTTATTGTATTAAATGTAAAACTGATGTTTTTGATACTTTTAAAAGATGGAAAGCCCTTGTTGAGAATGAATCAAATTCTAAGTTAAAGTGCCTTATATCTGACAATGGTGGTGAGTAATGTAGCAAGGCTTTCAATGATTATTGCTCGGTGAATAGGATACGTAGAGAAAGAACGGTTCCAAGAACATCACATGAGAATGGTTTTACAGCAAGAATGAACATGAAAATCATGGAATGTGCTAGAAGTATGAGGATACATTCTGGATTGCCCTTGCAGTTTTGGGTAGAAGAAGTTGATACAACAGTTTATTTGATTAATAGTGGGCCTTCAAGTTCACTAGATGGAGGAATACCATAGGAAGTTTGGACTAGAAAAGAGGTAGATCTTTCTTTTCTTAAAGTTTTTGGTTCAGAAGCTTTTGTGCATGTTGATAAGGAAAATAGAAAAAAGTTGGATGCAAAATCCAAGAGGTGCACTTTCATTGGTTATGGATCTGGTGATTTCGGTTTTTCATTTTTGGGATTTAGAGAATTCTAAAATTATTAGGAGTTGTGATGTTGAATGGAATGAAAAGAGAATGTACAGGGATCAAATTTTGGTACCCAAGGATGAGAAAATTGAGAAGTTTATTGATGAAAATGAACTCTTGGTTTTAAAGAAACACCTACAAGAAATACACAGTAACCGATGTTGGTTACCCCTTACCGACATCAGTCAGATGAACCACCGACAGTTACAGAAGATCCAAACTGGCATGGGTTAGTAACCGACGTTGGTTAGAGGTGACTGATGTTGATCACTGTCAGAGTTGATACTAATGTCCAAGAGGTCCAGATTGAGCCTCCGGTACCCCAAACTCCTGTGAGAAGGTCACAAAGGGTAAGTAAACCTCTAGAAAGATTTACACCTTCTCTATTTTATTTATTATTGACTGATAATGGTGAACCATAAAATTTTGAAGAAGCAATGCAGGATAAGACCCACGTCTAGTGGGAACATGACATGGATGAGGAGATGGACTCCTTGGAACAGAACCAGACTTGGGATTTGGTTAAGTTGCTAGCAGGTAAGAGAACATTGTAGAACAAGTGGGTTTACAAGAATTAAGGAAGAAGAGGGTGGATAGAAAAGGTACAAGGCAAGGCTTGTAGTAAAGGGATTTGCACAGAAAGCAGGTATTAAATTTGGTGAAATATTTTCTCCTGTTGTAAAGATGACTTCTATTCGTACTATATTGAGTTTAGTTGCAGTAGAAGATTTGCATTTAGAGCAACTAGATGTGAAGAAAAATTTCCTTCATGGTGATTTAGATGAAGAGATTTATATGCAACAGCCGCTTGGGTATGAATTCAAGGGTAAGGAGAAATTAGTGTGTAGGTTGAAAAAGAGCTTATATGGGCTCAAGCAAGCTCCAAGGCAATGGTACATGAGGTTTGATAGTTTTATGCATGAGCATGGTTACTTGAGATGTGAATCTGACCATTGTGTTCATTTCAAGAAGCTTGAAAATGGGAGCTATATTATTTTGTTACTGTATGTGGATGATATGCTTATTGTAGGATCTAGTATGCAAGACATTGGTGAGCTTAAGAGAAAGCTAGCTGTAATGACCCAAAAATTTCACACACAAACAACACAGTAAAATATAGGATAACTTTTTTTCGACTTGCTTGACAAATAACATGACACGACACAACATGTCATCACCAAGGTTACCTCTAACTCTGAGAACCACTAGATACAAGGATGACCACAAGGGTAGCACGGAAAACATTCACACCCAACAAGGTCAATATGCTTTTCTTTTGACAGGACAAAATAACAGTCCAACCACATGATACTCTTACAGCTAGGGCAAGCCACAACAAGAATTATTAAAGGTTATATTTCGGTAAAACACTCTTTTACTCTTAACTTATGTTTTCAGAGAGATTCAAGATATGATTCGCATAATTCGTCTTACCAAACTGAATTCATTTTATTATACATTGCAGAGTAGTTCGCTTAAAGTCTTCTCCTCTACGAAAATTAATTTTTTTTTATTTTATTTTATTATTATTATTTAATAAAGGAGATAATTTAATGCCACAAGGCCATCCATCCCTACTTACGTTACTAAAGTTCACTCATTACCTTGTTACAACAAAAGTTTGTGTTCAACATAATTAAGAGGAAATTACGAAGCACCCTGGAAAGGAGTTAAGAGAATAAGGTCAAGTTGAATTTCCTCCTTAAGACGTCATTAGTTATTACCAAGGTTTTATTGGAGCTTGAGGTTTTACACGTAATTAATAAAAATTTTACTTAGGCTTCACCGAAGGAGCTTAACAAAAGGAAACTATTTACTTTCAAATAGGCTGAGAGATAAATTGAAGGGTTTCTAAATTTTCTTCTCTTACTTGTTAAATCTTATTAGAAACTAATCATTGTTTTCCTTTAAGCTTGTTTTAAGCGTTCACCAAAAAGGAGTAGTGTTCACTAGTTTAGCTAGGGATATCACATTATATAATTTCACTTTGCAAGGATAGTCTCGCCTTTGATTACTTAAGGCGTTGTTTGTTCTCAAGTGGATCACCTCTACAATAAATTTATTTGAATACAACTTTAAGGTAACTTCTGTAAGGATTAACCACCCCATTTATCTCACATATAACACATCAATACAAAGTCTTAGAAAGGTTTAACTTAACACTTAATTCTCAAGATCAGAGTTTTACAATACTTATGCCAGTGTAAAGATTGAATATTATTTCTCACTAAGATGAGTTACCAGTCAAATTACAAAAAGGACAAAACAACTTCTTCACGTAATTCTCCGAACAATTCCAGGCAAGAGGTCTTATAAACTCTTTGCAAGCAATGTTACAAAATTTACAACACATTGAACATTTTTACAAGGAACTTCATAATTTGAACCGTTGCAACTTTTACACTCTTTTCCTTTAGTCTACTTGCTTAATCCATCTGCACAAATATTAGCTAGAGTCAGTTCGCTATAACTGAGCATGTTAAGACTACCCATTGCAACAGTGAGCTAACATTTTATAATATCATGAAAGGAAAAAATTCAGAATTCAAGAATGAGTCAATTCACAAACCACTAAAACAATATGTTTCACATGATAGAGAGCCTCATACCAGCCAACAAAGAGGAATCCCATTAATCAAGTAAGGAAGATATTCCAAAATAATTCAAGGTAAGACCAGATTGGTGAAATATCACAAGGCCGAGAGTATTGAGATTTCAATCATGTAATCCGATGGATTACGTGATTGAAATCTAATATTGAATCCCTCCAAAAGAAACCTGATAAGCCAAAACATGCTAGTAACAATCCATGACGCACAACAACACAAGATTTTTCCATCCTTCCAAGGGTGAGGTTCCATAGCGATTTAGTTTTCTATAGTTTTATTTTTAACCGTTTTAACTTGTTTAGGAAACATTCATATATATATATATATATATATATATATATATATATATATATACACACACACACACACACACACACACACACATATACAATCATAATCATGTTTAATAGGCCACTTTTAATACTTTGAAACTGGTATGGCTGCTCACGAGGAAACCAATCATAGACTTAAATTGTCTTCTAACAATCTGATCATTATCCACGATGGACAGATAAATAACAAATTATTCCTCCCAGCCCAACAAGAACATGCCATTATAAAAATTCAGGTGATTACAACTGAGGACAAATTAATGACTAACTCAAAATCATCAAGCGTTGATAATTCACAAACCCCAAGGGTTCCAACAGAAAACACAGCGAAATCCTTACACCCATATCTTAATTAATTAATTAATTAATTAATTAATTATATATATATATATATATATATATATATATTTGATACGCATAAAAAAAATATACCCATACGTATTATACCTCAACCCAAACTGGGTTATCTTAATACCTGAATAATAAATTATTCATTTCGGTCTCAGCCACATGAAACATGATCATGCCAATAAAACAACTACCATAAAACCTGTTGCAAAACCCCTGGCACACACATGTGACATGACCTCCTTTGAACGGTTAAAAGAGGAAGGAAGATCAACCCAAGTTCCCAATCCTCGTCAGTACAAAAAATTGGAATGAGTATTCATCCCATTAGTTTATTGGGGTAAAACAAAATATTATGCGTTGTCCTAAAATTCATGCTGGCATATAATCACTTCCAGAGCCCAAAAAAAACTTGGCTACAACCCAAAATCTCATTCAAAACACTCTACAGGGACTTGTTTATGTAACCCAAACAAAAGTGAACTTCAACCCGCATTTAGAAGCAACAGAAAACGATTACCCAGTTTGTATTTTCAAACTGTATTCATACTAAAATCAGCATATTAACCATAGCCCACAAAACGTTCCATATCCTTATTTCCTATAAGGAGAGTGATAAAATATAACCGGATAGAATATACTAAATTTCCTGCCCATGAGACATTCACTCATGCTCAAGCTGGTTACTCATAATACAAGTTGTAGCACATACCCTTTAACGTTATTTCCATAGGAAGTAATATTTTAGAAATCTGATTATGTCCTCATACTTTATCATATTTTCCTCATAATAGAATTTACCCAAACCTTGCATAAGGGTTTAAAATATACCAACCAAATTACAAAACTCAAACTTATTATGAACACATATTGGTAGTCGGTTTTCAATTCCAGAATGCAACCTCCATTGATTACGAGATCCACATGCATGCCACAGCATTGTCAAGACAATATACTTTCCTCCCAATCACCTCAAACTAAAAAAAAAAGATCAAGAAGTTCTATAGCACACTATGCTCGTCACAAACTAATATAGGAAATCGATTTAAAGGAAAACATTAGAACCCAAAAAAAATGTGTTATCTTTCCAACTAATACAACAGCATAGACTATTGTTTTACCCAATTTGAAACAGGGCGGCAGCTTAAAGCAACTACCAGAAAACCCCTTCAAGATGCCATAACAGAAGAGGAAACAAAACATTCATTTCATGACAAAATAAAATGACAGCAGAAGATTGCAAGGGGCAGGTTTAACATGCCTGATTTGGAGCTTCTACGAGTCACCCAGCCTCCAACTCTTCTCCAACAACACTAGTCGCTTCCCCACAAGGCGTCCACTTCTGTAAAACTCCTCACCAACCGCTACTCACGCATCCAACAACCACCAGAGAAGGGCGCATACACAACAAATGGCCAGCAAATTTGTTTTTTTTTTTTTTAACCACGCACCCATCTAAAATGTGCTAGACGGTGGAGGAAGCCTGTGGAAGCTGGAAACGTGGGAGGGGAAAGAAGAGGCGTCCATCCAGCACAATGGAAGATCAGACATTTATTTATTTTTGTTCTTGTAATGATCCACCATTAAAATGGTGCGGCCAGTCCAGAGCAGGTCAGAGAGGCAGAAATCCCAAAATGCATCCCTCCTTCCCAAGGGCCTGCATCCCAAGAAGGCATGCCCAATACTCCTCCACCACACGCATTGAAAACCCTAAAAGGGGCGACTAAAATTCTGCCCACTTCCAACTAAAACCCACGCACCACTAACTTTCTTTATTTTTATTTATATTTTATTTTATTTCATCATATATTTATATATATATATATATATATATATATATATATATATATATATATATATATATATATATATATATGTGTTGAAAGTATAAAAAAAACTAGTTAGCTTGGTTTAAAAATGTAAATCGAAATGAATACCAGCAACCTAGGAGTACAGACGAACATGCGTAACCCAAAACATCACAAGGGGTATCCTCCTCTTATGCAAAAATCGATGCTTGCCTGATAGGAAGGATCAAACAATTAACTCGAATGACTTAATGCAGTTAGTTAGCTATTGCTAACAATCGACAATTAAGAAACAAAAAGGTCGCCGAACGATAATAAGTAAATATTATTTTCATTATCATTATCACGTTTTTTTTTTTTAAAGGAACAACTTAGGGATAACTATTGCAATATTAATAATGTCGACAGTCCAGATCGACACTAATAATAGACGACAATGATCGACTATTCATAACAATCATATTTTTTTGTAAACACAAATATAAGAATCTCTTTTTAAAAGGGACATGCCCAAAAATACCAACCTGCCATACAAGCCGTCTACCAGGCTTCGAACACGCAAATTTCCATCAAATAGGGAAGAAGTAACGGTCGCCGCGGGGCCAGCACGGGAAGCATCAGCAACGACACGAAGGGGGGGGGGAACAAATTAGAGTTTACACTCAAAGATGAACACGGAGCAAAGACTACCATGGCGCCAAGACGGCCAACCCCTTCTTCAGCACGGGATGGGGTTCGTCCTACAACACGATTAGATGAAACAACTAGAAGAAATGCTATAGGGATACTTAATATAAAATATCGATGATGATCGAAATTAAGGTAAAATAATAATACTTATAAAATAAGGGGCCGATCGATAATTAAATTAAAATAACATTATTACCATTACATATTATAATTATATATAATTTCTACCCACATTAATATTGACCAACGATTGAGCTTAATAATGCGACAACAAGATCCCCTTGTAAAAAAAAAGATAACGCACAGGACATTACACAGTCCACAAAAAGGAGGTGTCGATAATGACTCGAGAACACCAGAAGGAGAGGGAAGGTGCTAAAACATCATTGAGACATGGTTTAAGACAACAGAATTACACACAGTCATTCGACGCCCAACAAGGGAAAGGTCACTACGCCAAGAACTTGGGTAACCGCCAAACGGGGCATTACACTAGCTCACACATTTGCAATGAAGGATTTGGGAGCTGTAAAAAGAATCCTTGGCATGCAAATACATAGAGACAGGAAAAACAAGAAATTGTATTTGTCTCAGGAGGATTATATCTACAAGGTGCTAGAAAGGTTCAATATGCAAAATGGAAAACCTGTTAGCACACCTATGGCTGGACACTTCAAATTAAGCAAAGATCAGTGTCCTTCGTCACACGAGGAGGTTGAGTACATGGCACATGTTCCCTATGCTTCAGTAGTAGGAAGTCTTATGTATGCCATGGTTTGTACGAGACCAAACATTGCACAGGTTGTGGGAGTTGTGAGTAGATATATGGCTAATCCAGGTAAAGAGCATTGGAAAGCAGTCCAATGGATACTCAGGTATTTGAAAGGGACATCTAGCATGCAATTATGCAATGGAGGTTCGGATATTTTATTACGTGGCTATGTTGATTTGGATATGGCTGGAGATCTGGATGGTAGGAGGAGCACTACTGGATATATTTTCACAGTAGGTGGAATGGTAGTTAGTTAGATTTCAAGATTGTAGAAGGTTGTGGCTTTGTCTACTACAAAGGCAGAGTATGTTGTAGCTATAGAGGCTAGCAAGGAGATGATATGGATGAGTAAGTTCATGGAAGAGTTGGGAAAGGAGCAAATTAATTGTAAATTGTTCAGTGACAGTCAGAGTGCAATTCCTTTGGCAAAAAACTCGGCATTTCATTCTAGAACGAAACATATTCAGTTGAGGTATCACTTCATATGACAGGTATTGGAGGATGGACAGTTGAATTTGGAAAAGATTCATACAAGCAAGAACCTTGCGGCTATGCTAACGAAGCTGTTAGCAAAGAAGAAGTTGGAGCTACACTCCACTTCTGTTGGTCTTCGATTTTGAGGCTCGAGGAGGAAGATACAAAGCTAAGGATGATCCAAGAATGGAACTGTACAGGTATAGTGTGTAGCAATTAATCTCCTAGTGGGAGATTGTTGAGTGTGGAGCTAAATTACTCATGTTTTAGCATGCAAATATAACTTGCTGGAAGTTAATAGTAACCGGCATCGGTTAGAGTGTGACCGGCATCGGTCAGGGCAAGTTGGAACCGGCAACGGTTGAGCAGAACCGACATCGGTTACCTGTGTGATGAGTTTTGAATTAACCATCGGGATTTATTTCTATTTTTAGCATTAGAATAGATTTAATGAATGTAATTGCATGGCTAAGTTCCCTAAAGTCTTAAACGACTATTTAAAGCATAAAGTTAGGGTTTAGAAAGAGAGGATTGATCATAATTACAAGATAATTATGTGAGAGAGAATTCTTGGTGAAGAATCAAAAAAGCTTGAAGGAAGAAAGTACTGAACATCTGAGAAGTGTAGAAGATTGTAAATCTTCATTGTATATCTTGTCAAAGCTATGGATAATAGATTGGCTTGTTTCTTGGTGGACGTAGCCCACACCGGGTGAACCGCATTAAATCTAGTGTTGATTTATGTCTCTTGTTTTGTATAATTCTTCTAGTAGAATATCTGCTTTTATTTGCATGTATGCTTAGATCTGATATATTGTCTGTATAACCGGTGTGCTAACCCCAATAGAAGAAACTTGTTGAGTGTTGAGCAATGTGTTCCTAGTTGTCGCGCCATTTCAATTACATTGATATTTCTTTCTTGATGGTATTTTTTTTATTTTTTGAAATGATTTTGTTGTTGACTTGTTGATTTTAGTCATATACGATGTGCAGTAATGCGTTGATGCATATGCATTGAGCAAAAATTGGGCATCTATGTTAGCTCTCCACAGCTAAGGAATTTTTTTAGAAAAGTTATTGGTCCATGCATGTGAAGGTCTTCATGCTAAAAAACTCCTTGGTTGTTTTAGTGTGCTTTTTATAGCTTCTATGTATTGGAGTTCATTGATTTTCTACCAAGAACATGTCAAAAGTGTCTTCTTTTTTATATATTTTTTTCTAATGTAGCAAAAAAACATTTGCATTTTGAATTGCCAATTCATTCGGGTGATAAGAAGGTTCAACAACCATTGTTCTTCTCATTGGAGGTATAGGGAAATTATATCTGTAATTTAATTTTGACTTTCTATAGCATCTTTTGGTGTGGTGATGTTCATGTAAGCTTGTGATATCTATATCTAGTTTTTCTATGTTGCAAGATATGTATTTGTCAACAAAAGATTCAATTTCATTATTCGTGTTCTCTCCATAAATTGGGGCGAGTTTAGTCTATACCAAGAATTGTGTATGTTGATTTCCCTCGTTTTGGAACTCTGTTACATAGAAGTGATCTTGTATTGGTCCAAAAAAAAGATTCATCTTCATATATCATTTGTATCATTGCTTTCATTATGTGGTTGTAATATCTAGTACAAGTGACACAATTGTTTCTAATTAGAAAGTCATTGTCTATAGTGAGAAAGTGATGGTTTTGTGTAGATTTACTTTTTTCTTCTTGTTTATGGTACAATTCAGACAATGTTAATGTAATTGGTTGCCAATTGTGTTCAGCACTTGTAAATGTCAAAAAGAAGGTTGATAGTCTTAGCTATCGTATCATTGCAAATGTGTTTTGTCTTAATTGTTGTAAATAATTTGGAGATGTGTGTATTTGTTTGAAGTCCATGTATCCAATATTTGATTCCAACAATTTTTCCAAGTTTGGTTTGTATTTAACATCTCTTGCAAGTAACTTTCTGCCTTTTAATTGTGTTTTTCTTATCCTCACCCTCATGGTTCTTAACACTTGGCCTATGATAATCTTTAGTGCTTTGAAGAAAATGTTTGTTTTATGGCATGATTTACATGTTGTAATTCACAATGTACAATATGAAGATATGACAATGAATTCGTTATATTTTCAGGTATTGGATCACCGTAAAAAAAGTGTTGGAAAATTCCTTTCTTCAGGAAATTTGTATTTGAAAATACCAAGTGGATGTTGTCCTTCTGTAGGAGCAACTTGTATTAATTTATTTTGAAAATCACGAATGCAATGTGATTATGTGAATCCATGTACCATGGTCTTAGTTGGTGCCTCTTCTTCATCTTCATTGTTTGTGTTCTCATTGTCTTGCAACTCATCTTAAGTGTGGTTTTTTGTGTCAATATCATGAAACAATCTCTTCCAATCCTTCTTGACACATTTTTTTTTCATCTGATATAATTTTCTCTTACATAATTATTGCAATGCACGCATGATAATGTATGCTCGTACTTTGCCTTCTTTGAAAGGGTTTTTGTATTGCAGTCGTCTTTTAAGTTCCACTCTAATTGTATGTGTCTTGTTTTAAAGATCGTGGAAAGGCCTTTTGTATTATATTAGTATTGGAAGGGACGTTGACGATTGCGCCAGTCATTTCTATTTGTGGTTTTTTGTATCCTAACTCTCTTATTTGTGCAAATGCAATTTGAAGTGAAACAAGTCGTTCTTCAAGTTCCGTAAGCATTTTGGCATTTGAAAAGGACTTGTTTAGTTTGATGTTGTTTGGCGATGCAAGTTTGGGTAGATTTCCAATTTTCAAGGACTTTCCACACTTCTTGCAGATTTGTGTAGACATTATAGATTTGTCTTTTTTTGCCAAAATCATGAATGTCTATTTTTGTAATTGAGTAAATTGCACCATACTATAGCTAACATGCAATTTCTTGCAGACGAGACATGCATGTTTTGGGGTGTCTTGGATTTTTTTGTTGAATTTTTTAATGGGTGTATTTACATTGTGTCGTGTGGTTTTTGTTAAAGTTGTATTTTTGTTTCGAGCAAGAAACTTGATATGACGAAGTGATGTTTTAATTATCCTTGGCGTTACATAACTTTGTTGAGTGAACGGTGTTATAGTTGGTCATTGTAATTTTTCTTTGATTGTTTTCACATTGCTACAATGAACAATAGACTTGAAATAGCAGACAGATGTTTTACTTCTTGTAAATATATATGATTTAATCAAATAAAAAACAAAACATTGCACAATAAAATAATAAAACCAGAGATATTATAATTCATTCGGGATGAATTCCCAATGGAGAGATTACATATAAATAGCTCAATGAACTCCTATAAGTAAGGAGTCAAGGCTAATCTCTAAGTCCTCTCAATATCCCAAATAGCTCTCAACTGTGAGTTGTGCATTACAACTGTTTTGCACACTCATATATTATTTTATAATTATTAAAAACATATTACTACCAAATAACCCAAACCACTCCTAAGTGTTCACACTATGAACAATATTTCTGTAACAATCACCCCCTTAGTGTGAACATGGGGAAAGCTATCTCCTGTACCCACTCATGATCTACAAAGAAATGAAGGTTTTCAATGAGTACCAACAACTCAAACAATATGAGGTTTTCAAAGAGAACCTCCAACTCCGAAAATGGTTTTGTAGTGGAACCAACCACTACATAGCAATGTACATTATTTTGTTCACATCATTGTTTCTAACTTAGAGGGATTACAAAACAGAAATTATGCTCACGCAGGAGCTTTGAACAAGAATATAACTTCTGTTCATTATTACAGCGGAAAGAAAACACACCACACAACTGAAACAAAAGGTCAACAATAAAATGAAGCAATCTCTAAGTTGTTGGTGAATAACAAGAGATGCCAATTTGCTTCCATCCTCTTATGCCTCCATCCTCCATCAGGCACTACTTAGTATAGGTAGTCATCTTCATCCTCATTCTGTTCAGGTTCATCTTCGTCTTCATTCTCTGACTCTTCTTTAACAATTGTATTAGCTTCATCCATTTTTAGCTTTCCTTTTATGATGTCCTTGGCACGAGTAATACAAAAAGAAGATTTATGTCCTTTTTTCTTACAATAAAAGCATTCTAATTCCTCTTTGTTTTTGAAAAAATTAGTATGCTTCCTTTTAGTATAAAGAGCAGTTTCTTCCTCAATATCTTCTTTTGTTCTTTTTTCTTCAACTAGTAATGCAGAAATCATACCTTCAAGTGAATGAGAAGGCATTTGACCAAGAGTAAAAACTACATTACTGTATTTTGGAGGTAAACTATTTAATAAAATAGTTTTTGCATCTTCTTCATCTACCTGAGCACTTACTTCTGTCAGTTGTCTTAGAAGAGATCTAAGATCATTGATATGACTTGACATAGTTGCACCCTCATTCATTTTCAACTTGAATAACTGCAACTTTAGTGAGAATTTAGCATTCACAGCCTTTGCACCAAATGTCTTACTTAGCACATCCCATATATCTTTAGACTTTTTTTCTAAGTCTATATAATGCAACTCAGTATCTGATAAAGCAAGCCCAATAATGGATTTTGCTTTGTCATCCCTGGTTTGCCATTCAAACAATTTTGCAGCATCTGTTGGTTTTGGTTATTTTCCACTTACAATTCCCCAAAGGTTCTTGTTCATTAATTACATTTTTATTTTCACCTTCCATGTCTGAAAATTTAATCCATTGAATTTATCTAATGGAATTTCCATAATAGGTGTTGAACTCAGTCGAAAATGCACCCTTACAATAAAATTTAAACACTGAAAGTAAAATTTTCTGACATATTTGCCAAAAAAGGAAAAAATAATTTTTTTCCCCGCAATAGAAAACACAGGATCAATGTGTAGAGATCGAAAAAATACACATTTTTTAAAAAAATGGCACATTAATCTGAGTTACCAGCTAAAAGTTATGACAATTTTAAGTTATAACTCTAACATCTTCTCGGACCCTTTCCAAATTTGGCAAAAAAAGATTCTACCCTCCTATTTTTTTCATTTGTGTCCAAAAAAGGAAAGAAACGCAATACCTCTGTTACTGCGGATCCGGGTATTGAAAGAAGTCGCGTTGCAGCCAAGTATGGATTCACCTGAGTGAAACCTCACCGTTGTTGGTAGACAAATACACAGATTTGACTCTAATGAAACACGCAGGTCACAGATTCGACTTCAATGAAACACGCAGGTCGCAGACTTGACTCCAATGAAACAAATTTGATCCAGATCTAAATGCCTCACAAATTCCTACATGTTATCATTGCGGTCTAACCCGCTGTGATACAAAATCTTGTAAATATCTATGATTTAATCAAATAAAAAACAAAACATTGCACAATAAAATAATAAAACCAGAGATATTATAATTCATTCGGGATGAATTCCCAATGGAGAGATTACATATAAATAGCTCAATGAACTCTTATAAGTAAGGAGTCAAGGCTAATCTCTAAGTCCTCTCAATATCCCAAATAGCTTTCAACTGTGAGTTGTGCATTACAACTGTTTTGCACACTCATATATTATTTTATAATTATTAAAAACCTATTACTACCAAATAACCCAAATCACTCCTAAGTGTTCACACTATGAACAATATTTCTGTAACATTACTTGTTCGTGTTGTGGAAGAAATTTGCCGAATACTATCTTCACGAATCAGTTCATTTCGATGATTCATAGATAGTGGTTCGAAGTGGAAGTGTGTTGTTTCTGTTTGAAAATATATTATATTAAAAGTTTCTTTCGGTTCTAGACAATTGCAATATGCGGTAAGAGTACATTTTTCACTCGGTGACCACAATTTAATTGTTACATTGAGCAATAGAAATATCCATTCTAGGAAAATTTCATTTCCCTCAATTTTCCCTTGTTAAATAAGTATTCCCAAGTTCACAATGTAATCTTTCCAATTTGAAAATTTTGGGATTTTTCGTATGAAGTTTTCTGTTAAGTATTTGTGTAAGAGATCTAGAATGCTTGAGGGTTTCTAGAAACTATTGCATTGCAAAATGATTGAGCAATATACACAAGCATTGTATGTCAAAATGTGGAGAATTGTAGCTCAATAAGGCCCAACAATAGTCAAATCAAGCATGTTACACCAATCACAATAACTAAAAATAAATTATTTCATAATTTGTATTATGTCAATATGCCAATTCTTTGTTCACACATTTGAAATCTTGAAATCACAATAAAAATTCTACCATGTAATTGGCTAAGAGTGATATGTTTAATTGGTTGACATGAAAGGTATATATCCTGCCTTGGTAGGAACCAATAATAATTGTTAAAGACCTTCATTTACCTCTCAACCAAAAAAATTGAAGACCTTCACGAATATATATGTATTTGTGTATTTATATATTTTAAATTATTAAAATGGAAAGAATGTTGTTGAATAATATAGGGATGAAGTGTCGACATAGTAAAGGAATGTTGTTCAATAAAATGAGAAAACTTTATGTTTCGAATATGGACAAGTGTCGGGATACTTTGGACGTTTCAGAATACATTGTGTGAATCGATTCTAGTTTTTACTTGCACGAGACGCTAAAAAATTATTTAGAAAATATTTCTTCCCCCGCTTGGTAGCCCATTATAAATTGGAAGGCTAATATGAATATTAAATTTTATATATCAATGTATCTAATTTAATCTAATTAAAATCAATTTTAGATTTTTTTGTTTGTTTTTAGTGTGTTATTTTTATTTTTTAAATACTTATATTAAAGAGAATTAAAATTGATTACAAAGCAGGTTTGTGATTCGTAAAAAGACTCATGGCATACTAATATCAAAAAAATTAGAGAATGCTTCAAGAACAACAATGTCAAAATATCGGCCAACAAAAACTATGCACGTAAAGGTTAAACAACCACTTAATGTGAGGGAAAATGACAATGATAACCATAAGAGAACAAAGAGAAACCCAACAAGAACCAACAACTCGCCAAGGTCAAAGATCTAAGGAGGCTATGTACTCAACATTCACAAGAACACCAAAGTTATTTCTTGTTCCTAGGAAAGACGCTCTTGATTATCTCTAGTTTCCACCTTAAGCACGTTCCAATGAGGTGTAGATTTCTCCACAAAATATGCACCCTAATTTCCTTCCCTTTTAGTATGATGTCATTGAACCACATTGAAACCGTGAATGAGGATGTTCATGTCTTTCATGTATTCATTCTACTGTCATTGTTGAAAGTCGGAGGAAGCTTGTCCTTTGAAGAACGATTAATCAAGATTTTTGAGTTAGATTCTAGAATGATGTTACTAAAATTTTGTTGCTTGGCTTCTATCAATGCTTGACGATTTTCCATAGCTTAAGTAAAATTATTAGAACCAATACTAAGAGTACAAACAAAATAGAAATTGATCCTGCCATTCTGATCATGACATAAACCTCTCATGCCAACATTTCTAGGGTTGTCTTATGAAGTTCCATCCATATAAATTTTAGCCAAGCTTGAAGGAGTACATTCCCATTTAATTATCGACACTTTTCTAGGATTATTATTGGTAGAGGATATGAATAGAGACTCTACAAGAAAACCAAGTCTATTAAGGATTCTAAACTTTCACCAAGATCTCATCTTATAATCACAAATCCATACTTGACAAGTTTCTTTCAAATTGGCTATTACTCTACCCCACGCTCGACTAATATGCCTAGTAGTGAGTATCATTAATCTTTTGATTGTGCTCCAACCAAATATGCCAAAAAAATCAGACGAAGAACAATATCATGCACCATATTAAGAGCTTTCATCTTCAAGGGGGTTGTGTCTGATTCAAAAGAGTCTTAGATAGATTCATAAATATTCCACGAAATTCCCATTAGATTGCATTATAAATGGAAGAGAAAAGCGGCAAATGGGCAAACTAAAAGGAGAAATTTTCCACCTTCTTCGGCCTAAAGGCAAAGGGGTACACCAAACGAAAATGTTTTCCATCGTCTTCCTCCTAAAGGCAAAGGACACACGTCTATTTAGACCAACGACACCACATTCCACATGAAAGCATTGACCTTTGGCTAACGTTTAGGCTACCATACCCTATTCTAAAGAAGGGAGTTATTATTGTCAAAATGTTCTAGAATAGGAGTTCTCTAACCGGTCTGCATCGAGTACATCCCAGATCCATTTTGTTACCAACTAAAGACAATAGAATGTTTATCGAAAGAGACCTTCTAGGAGGCTAAAATAGAAGATAAAAGGTCAATGAGAACGGGAAATCGTTGACTTGGCTACAGATCCTTTGTTTTTCATTTCCAAATCCTCACACCATTTTACATGACAGTGCATTGAAAAATTAGAAACATAAATCAAACCAACTTCAACAAATTTATCTTTTAACTCGAAGAGATCCAAAAATTCCACACAAAGAAGATTGTGTGCAGATCTCACACATCTTCCCAAAAAACAATCTCCCTATTCAACAAATTTATAGTTTAACTCGAAGAGATCTAAAAGTTTCACACAAAGAAGATTGTGTTTGGATCTCACACATCTTCCCACAAAAAACAGTCTCCCTATTCAACAATGTATAGAGACCCACTTTAAGCAGATTACTCACCAACTTCATTGTTTTCCATATCTAAGAACCTTTGCCAAGGGTTGACATCATTTTTTAAAGGTATGTATTAATCCTCGATGTCTTGTTTTTACTCCACCGTGGTGACCTACCTTAATTTATAGAAAAAATAATAAATGTTAAGTAAAGACCTTCATTTACCCCTCAATATATATAATTCTTTTAAATTATTAAAATGGAAAGAATGTTGTTGAATAACATAGAGATGAAGTGTCAACATATTAAAAGAATGTTGTTGAATAAAATACGAATACTTAATATTTCAAATATGGGCAACCGGCGGGATACTTTGAACGTTTCGGAATACATTGTGCGGGTCGACTCTGGTTTTTACGCGCACCAGACGCTCAAAATTATTTTCTTTAGTTTCATTTATTTGTGAAAATGATTTTTTCAGCCACACATTTTTATTGTTTTTAGATCAACCGCAAGCTTATAAATTCCTATTAAGGTCTCATCTATCCAACTAGTGGTGTATTAAAGTTCAACAAAATTTAATTAATTTCAACTGACTTACAAATAAGGAAAGTTTCAAATCAAAATCCTATTGAAATTAAAATAGAGGAGAAAGGTGAAAGGGCCCAATAGCTGATATATATCTTGTTTTGAAAATATTTTGTAGTTGGTTGAATGGTTGAAAATAGTTTGAAAAATTGTTTATTTATAAAATAGCAATTGTATTAAATGGTCAGGGCGATAGGAGCGTATAAATAAAATTGAGGAATTAGAAAAGATACGTGAATACTATCTTATTTTCATATTTATTTTCAAATACCAGTTCGTGTTTTAAATTTCATGATTTAATATTTGAAAATTTTAAAAGAGAGGCATTGAATGGATCAAAAAAATACTAGTTGATGCCATTAATTATATTAAGAACCCCTAAAAATATACAAACCCACAAATATTTAGCAAACCCCAAATTGAAAATTATTTCAGAATTTAAACCCTAAAGTTACCTAGAAAATTCTAAATATTCATGATCACCTTATAATATAAAACACACGAGTGTTTAACAAATCCCAAATGCACAATTCCTTTAAAATTTAAAATCCACTATTATCTAACAAACACTAAATTGACAATCACCTCAAAATACTATGAGAACTCATGAATGAGTTAATATAACAATAATAAATGTGCATTTTTGGAGGTAGAAATAAAAGCCAATCAATACTGCAAATGGATCCAATAAACGTAACAAATTCTTAGTATGTAGTCTAAACTTCAAGTTTTCAACCATAAATTAGTTTAAATTTTAGACTTCTTATAGATATCTACAAGTTATAAATATCATAAATTAATCGATTACATGGAAAATCTATAGATGATCATCATCATAACATTCATTTTCAAGTGTGGGTATATGCACTGATCTAATGTTGTTACATAGAATTCTTTTGATTTGACACAGTTATTTTGAAATTTTAGCTAGGGATCTAATTCATGTGATAAGGTCTTTGACATTCCAAAGAAGGTGTATGCAAACCCTCACTGCAAAGGAGGAAAAACCGCATGATAGAGATAAACAAACTCTCTTGTAATGATTCTACACGTCAGGGCTCGTCATTTTGATTTTTGTAATCGCATTGGAGCTCCACCCAAAAGTGACAAATCCTTAAACCTGCTATTAAAATATTTTCTACAAGTGCTCATCAAATTCATGCCTACATAGGCAGCCTATTTTGCAAACACTATTAAGATAAGAAACCATGTTCTCTACGTGATTGACAATTATATAACAATTCACTATCGTAAGTTTTTCAATAGAAAGCGATAATCCTGAAATTATATATGAGATTGTTGATTGATGATGATTAGATTCTTGGATGCTAAAAATTATAAGGTATTTCATTTTAATATTCAAGGTCTAGAAGGTCAAGGTAGTTTATATTGTTCGTGAATAATTAATTTACTAATTCACATTCAAGCACAAATTCTTATTTTTCTTAAGGGTGAGAAAGAACAAGCCGTGACAACAATCTTGGACTAAATTTGCATACAAATTTACAAAGAGCATTTAACAATGTTAATTTTTTTTTGAAAAATCATCTAAATCTACCCAAAGAAAAAGATTAGATACAGACCCACTTGAACCTTAATCGATTTCTAAACAACAACATAAATTATCAACAATCATGTTGATGGATAAAAATCACTTACTCTTGAACTTTAATATTCTCAGGATAACGAAAACAAACGAAAAAAATGGTTCCCATATTACAACCCTCAAACAACACAAATTTATGTATACTTCACATTGTCGTTCATCTAAATATACTTCACTTCGTGCTCTTCTTCCTTTCTATGCTCTCAACTATTAGTTGTATGTCAGCCCATTTTCATACTCCACTTAAACCTTTGTATTCACACACAAACTTCATCAAATCAACGTTTTGAGCCTCTCCATTGTACACAAAATAATATTCAACAGCAAGACTGTTGTAGTAAAAATACGTCGATATCTTTGGATTTGAACAAGAAAATGTGGTCATGGCCTTAGTGTCATATAACACCTTTGGGGTAACAAGTGACTTGTAATTTTCTTGTCTTATATATTCTCATCGATATGAAATCACTTATTCAATTTCAATACAATAAAAACTATTCTTAGGTCCGCCGCAATATCTATTGAATCTTATTGGCAATATTATCTACATGCATAAAAAAGCTTAATCCTTGCACACACATGCAACTTTTTTTTTTGGCAAAAAAATATTTTTTTCTCACTACCTCTGGATAACAGTGTTGTTTGTTTATAATGACCATTCTGGGATGGGGAGTGCATTATTACATCTTTTAGATAGTATCTATCTAAAATATAAAAATTAACAAAATGTTATCTCAACATAGATGAGCCACATAGAACCAAGTTTTCGTGTAAGTTGATGACATATTTCCACTGAAAGTAAAAGATAATCACAAATTCTTCAGGATTCGCTAGCTGCCTTCGGCAGCTATGGCGACTTAACATTCTGACCATTTTTTCTGCTTCTAAGGTTGACCATGTGTCTCAGCAGAAGAAAATGCCTCTTAGAATTTACTGGTTCTTTTAGCTGCTCCTTACTTGCAGTGTCTCTTTCAGCACTTGGAGATGTAACAACAGGGGGACTTCCTGGTTCAGAGGTTTCAATTATACGCTTCAATTGCTTGACCACCTCACTCATCTTAGGCCGGGCTTTGGGCTGCTTTACCAAACACCTATGTGCCAGATAAGCAATCTTTTGTGCTTCTCTAAGAGAGTATTTTCCCTCAAGTTTTGGGTCCAATATTAGAGGGAACTTTTTGCTTTCTGATAAAAATGGCTTCACCCACTCAAGAAGCTTTTGTTCGCTCTTTGGGCGATTCTTATCCATGGATCTTCTTCCCGTGAGCAATTCATACAACACTACTCCAAAGCTCCAGACATCACTCTTTGCTGTAAGATGTCCCGTCTGAACATATTCTGGGGCTGCATATCCTGCAGTGCCCACAACCTGAAAAAAAACAAATACAATTACATCTCTCTCCGATCATTTACTTTGCTATATGCTTTACTTCAAGAAAGGAACATGTTAGTGATGACTTGTTATATTTCTTTGAAGGCTCTGAAACGTACTTATATATATACAGAGTAAGTTGCTAAAAAAACCTTCATACATGATACATAACAAATATGGACGTGGGCAGAAACTACAAAAGATTGTAAAAGCCATTGAACACGTGAAAGAATTGGTGAAAATCAATGCACATACGAGCAAGAAACTTGATAAGAATTAAAAAATCATTTTTTTCCTTGATGCAGGAATTCTGCTAGTAAAGATATGCTTTTATAGAGACATCCTCGAGGGGATCATCACTCAGTATACATGAAAATGACTAAGATTTAGAGGCAGTGCAAAGTTATACAAAAAACAGAAAGACCTCCACTGAGCTGTCTGGTTAGAAAATGGTGAACAGTAGGCATGAGAATTAAATATTGTTTTGTCCAATAGATAGCACCTTTTGTGACCCTCGCTCTAGCCAGTTAATTACATATTGACATAACTATGACCTTTATGATTTAATAACCCCTTTGCATATTTGTGATGCTTCCATACCAAGGCTATCTTGTATTTCCTCAGTCGTGCTGTTTCTAGAGGTAATTTCGTACGAGGACAAATGCATTTTTGTAAAATGAAATAATAATTGTCAAGTCAAGAGTTTTCTTTGAACTAAAATTTATTTCAATCCATACTTCCTTCAGCATGCCTGTAAACATTTTTTAAGTGAGAGAAAGCTCAATATATTTTAAGCGTGATGTATACAATGTGACTTATTTGTTACTCTTTTTTTTAATTAGAGGGTAATCAGTAACAGATCTATTATTATCTACCTCAGGTTATGGGTTCAATTCTGGATTGCTGCCCCTATAAACCTTCTCCATTCTCATTGAAAATATGGCTGGAGGCGGACAGCCGGACCCCAAGGGAATCAAACCAAGGTCGCCAACAAGCACTGCACCACAATCCTAGAAGAATCATGGACAACAATAGAATTGCTTCATTTCTGAAGTGCATTTTAAGCTTTTTCTCATTCTTTGTTGGGCCGAAGGGATTTTCTTGTTTTATAAAGAAATATTAGATGCATGCTTTCCAAGAACAAAATTGATGATCATCTTTCGTATGCTTCACTTGGATTCTCCAACTAATATCTTATTTCACATGAACATGTCTTGACCAAAATGAATCCAAAACTAGTTGTGCAGATTTATTTCAAAATTGTAGAATCAATAATGAAATGTGTACATAGGTGATTTCAAAAAAATCTGGTGTCCTTTTCCCCCTCCTACACAGATGATCCACAGAGATGTTTATTTTCCAATGTAAATCTTGAAAAGGATGCTTTACAGGTTGAAATAACATCCAAAACAGGAAATATATCTTCCAAAAGTAGTGACAAAAGAACATTTCTTGGTCAGAAATAGTATGCATGCAATCACAAGCATCAAAAATGGCACGAGGGGTACTTTTCGTTGTAGTAAATTCTTCAACTTGTTAAGTGTGTGTGTGTACAATAATACAATAGCCCCTTTTTCCATGACTGGTTTACAGCTATTCACCCATTTGTTAAGTTTTTTAATTGGTATATGGAAAAGTTTGACCTGCTTTTGGAATGAATCTTAAGTAAGTGATCAAAAGATATAACAGAAATAAATCCCAAGCAGACAGAAGATAATTATCAGAAGTGTATACAATCTACTAAATACATACAGCTGTTGAGACATGGCTGATCCCTCCAGCTGGTCCTTGCCGAGCCAATCCAAAATCTGACAACTTTGGATCAAAATTCTCATCTAGAAGTATATTGGATGATTTAAAATCACGAAAGATTATCTGCATCATCACAAATGATGAAATAATGTGTGGTTAGAGAATAGCTCTCAAGATTTCATTATACTTATAAAAAAAGTCTGGCTAAAATAATTGTGGCATTTTTGAAATAAACAGAAATAGCGGTCATGCTTTTGTTCAATAGTGTTCAGGAGAAGATAAAAAAATTACATCTTATGGTAAGTCCGTATCATTTCAAAGTACTTTATATGTAACATAACATTGTGGGATTCAGTAGAGGGTTTCTCATCAATATTCCTGCCAAGTTTAGAATGTCAAAGTATTAACAAAGGAGTGTGTTTCCATCCATTCATAAAAAGAAGTAAATACTATATTCATGAGAGGATAAGGATGTCAGAGTAAGAGATTAAACATTTTCTTTGCTCCTGAAAATTAACCTTTGCAATATGTTTCATAAAAATAGGACAATCATTTGTTATGGCTTGTTCTGACAAATTACTTTCTGTTTCTTGCAGTTGAGAAGTTTTCTGATGGTTAGTTAACAAACATATCTTTAAGCAAATTAGATTCATGACTGTTTTATAAATGGAATTACATTAAAAGGAAAAAGGTTCCACAAATTGTTTTCTCAAGGACTTCATCAAAGCACAGAAAACAGAGAATAAGATAGTTTTAGTTACTCTTAAGACATCTCTCCAATAAAATGTAAAGCAATGCTGCAAAATTCAAATAAACAAGATATAAAACAGGATTTACTATTGAAATAAGCCCAGACATTACTTAAGGTTTTAAATGCATGCAACATTTCGTATTAGAGGCGCAAAGAATTAGTGACAAGTTATCACCCCAATTTTCTTTTTTGTTGAAACAAATTAAAAGCAGGTGGAACTACAACCACGAATTCATTACTTTTTGAAGTTTTTTCCATCCGTAAGACTAAAATACTCTTGCAGTTGTTCAATTCCTATTAATTATTTCTTTTATAAAAGAAACAAGTTTACTTTTGTTTAATCAGAAAGATTTCTTGCATTTGCAAATTGAAAACTGAAACATAAGTTCAGTTTTTGAAACAAGGACAGAAGTCCTACCATCTTGAAAAATGGATGTACACTGGTCTACAGCCAAAATAGATACTTCCACTTGCAGAATACTATTTATTACCATGTTGGCATGCTGTCTTACTCCAAAATTTGGCGAACACATGTTAGAACAAGCAAAGAGAAGAAAGAATACAGATGGAGACAAGAGAGCAAACTGCACTGTCCAAATGATACAGGCAGAGGTTTATTTATTGAGAGAGAGGTGGTTGAACAGTTACCAACCGAACAACTACACAACTGTTTTTACATTCTATATAATGTGTTATATTTTAACAACACAAACTTGTATGATTCAATACAAAGTATAGCAGCATATTCCAGAACTCAATATCAGATAATTTGGGGAATATCTGCTCTGTATATCTTCCCTTAACTCATTATTGTGGTATTTTGAGGGGTATTACAAAGGATAATCCAGTCTAAATGTCTTTACAAATTCCTTCTTTCTAGACAGGCATGGTGAAATTTCATTCCTGCACCAATCCAGATTTGTTTAACGATAAGTTAACCATTATCATTTGTCCATTGACAATGTATCAAATTAGACGATCTCTATTGATTATTTCCAGTTCCAAAATCTCCACAGTAACGATAAGTTTTCGTAAGCATGGATCTCTGTTATTTCTGCAAACATCTGACACAAGATGAATGCAGGTATGTAAGGAATCCCAGATCTAATTTCAACTGCCCTTGACTTGTACATATTTCCCAATGGACAAACTCTATCAATATGTTTACCAAATTGATGAACAGATACCAATGTCCTAAAAGATCTTCAAATTGAAAACACTCCAACCATATAAAGAACTCTATTGTGCCCCCATTTTGTTAATTGCATTATTGTAAGATACTGGTGCAAAAGTGGCTCATATCCGCTCTGGTGCTCAGGATAGACCTAGACATATCACAAAGATATCATCCAGCAAAGTGGTTCACTCATCTAGAAGGCCATCATGCTTCAAGATAATTGCAACCTGCAGAACTAACCTAAAAATACAGCACAAATGGATTTGAATAAGCTAAAAAGAGACGAGCCCTAAATATGGCATATGCTAAGAATGCTCTAGAGAATGCCATAGAACCAACAGGGCCTTCAGATATACAGCGAATAAGCCAACTGCCACTAAACCCCACGATATTGCAATGCATTGCCTTTGACAGCTGCAGAACCAGGGATAGATAGGTCAATATGCAGTACTCCTTCCCTTCTAAAGCTCAAAAATCATTGGAAACAGCCTAAAAATTTGCCACACGAAAATGTTATAGCTTTCAAGCATTTTTTGTGGGTCATGGTCACTGCAATAAATTTGAATTACTGTTCTGATATTGCAAAAAATCCAGAGGGCCAATGTGCCTTCCATCTTTATTAATAACCTGAACTTGAGAACAATGGCAATGAAAAATATCGACTCCTATCCTACAATGGACAATATCATCTCAGCCTTCAGTAGATTACTAGATTTTTCTCTAACTCCAAAGGTTCATCAGCCAGGGTGTTAGGAGAGGTTCTAGGGGAAGTGCCTCGCTTCCTCCTTTCACTGTCCAGCTAGCTGCCATGGCCCTGGACATTCCCTAATTTATATTATCTTATCCTGCGTTGGATTTCTTTTAGTAATGAATGATGATACTGTTGGCCCTTTTGTTTCAAACCTTGATACAGATATGTGTGACAGACAGTTTCCACTCTTGGTTTCCAGCTTTGATCTTCATCAGCTCCTTGCTTCATTGGAGGGTCATTCCCATGCATAACAATTTGTAAATGTGCTTACCTCTAAGAAGTGTTAGTGTCCCGCGCTGTTAGTAATTGTCAAAGAAGGGAGGCTTATAAGACATTGCATGCACCAAAAGCTTTGCCAATCAGGAACAGGCTTTGGGGTGAAATTTATCAGCTTGATGTCTTCACATTTTCCTCCTCTCCAGCACTTACATTGCTTAGAGGTGCTTGTGTGCTTTGTTCTGTATTTCAAGCTAAATAATCTACTTTCCCTTGTCACCCAGTTTTTTAAGCTCCGTTTATACAAGAATTTCCTGATCAATAACTGTAACGGCAAGAGATCTCTAACACAACACAAACACATGAAGAGGGCAGCAACTCCAACTTATAAGCGACTTAGTCAATTTCGCAAATAATCTTGTAGGGCCCATAGTGATAGAATTGGGTGACAATTTCCGATTTTTCTACCACTCAAGAGATGACCATTTATAGGATTGACGCCTGAGTAATGCCTGCTAATCTACAGAGCACTGGCACTCTCCTGTGCTGATCAGAGTGTTGTTTCAACCCTATTATATGCCATCGAAAAGTTCTCCTTAAAAACAAGAGAACATTTTGGGTCTCTTAATCATAAGTCTCAACTGCATGGACTGTAAAGAACTCTGCAAGCGCAAAATGGCATTAGGAGGTGGGTAACCATAGAGGACTTCAAAATGAGTGATTTTTGTGGATGTATGGCATGTTGTATCATACCACCATACCCTCCACTGAGGCCATCTGAGCC
The DNA here is from genome assembly GCA_019776745.2 of Taxus chinensis. Taxonomy (NCBI): domain Eukaryota; kingdom Viridiplantae; phylum Streptophyta; class Pinopsida; order Cupressales; family Taxaceae; genus Taxus; species Taxus chinensis. The sequence continues at coordinate 98,379,357 of CM034150.1, forward strand.
ACAGACTTCTTGGTGGAGGTACAACAAAGGAGATAACCTTCATGAACCTGTTAACAAAAATTTTGACCATCTAATTGGGGATTATTGGCATATCTCATGGCTAGGATAGTGCCACTAAGCTTAAATAGCTCTTTCCCAAAGTTGATTGTAAAAATAGAGTCCAGGTCATTGACTATGAATTTAGGAATACCGTGAAGCTTATGGATATTCACCATGAAGACCATGGCCATTGTACTATTACTGAAAGGAAAATGCAGCCTGGAAAAAAGTGTATACTTGGTAAATCTGTCAACAACCACAAGTATAACACTCTTGCCTACAATTTTGGAAGACCAGTAATTTCATCCATGGAGATTTCTTACTATCGCTAATTTGGAATGGATAGATGCTGCACAAGTCTCAGAACCTTAAATGTCTCATTTTCATTCCTTTGACACACCAAACATTTAGTAACTCACTTCTGCACATTCCCTTTTACGCCTTCCAGAAAAAGGCCTTCTTGACACTTAAGAAACCTCAAATGGCCTGTTGTAAATGATGCATGTGTCTCAAAGAGGATCTTTTGTTTCAACTGAAAATTAGGACCCAAGTATAACCAATCTTTGTACTAGAGGCAGTCACCATGCAATGAGAACCTATTTGAGGGACCCAACAAAGTTGGCAGATACTAATTTTTCTGCTGAGTAGCAGGGTCACTCCTTACAAACTTCCTCAATCCACCCAGGAGCCACTGATGAAATGGAGCAAAGAAGTGCCTAGTCTTCCATTGTTCACAAAATGGTATCAATGATCACATTCTCTTTGCTCTTTTTTGTAGACACATTCAAACCGTATCCCAGTATCATAATAACGGATAACCCATTTTTGTCATTCATTTGAAAATAATCTTCACTCTAAGAAATAGTTGATGTTGTTATGGTATGTCTGAACCTTGAAATGCCCGTCAATCAGATATTGGTGCCATTTCTTTAATACATCAACATTTCCTTCTCATAACTATAAGTGACCAATGTCTTGCATGTAAGTCGCATGCTTTCATAAGTAATGAGTCAACCTTCTTGCATCAGGACAGAATCCAATGCCTTTGCTTGAGATGTCAAAGGGTGGAGCGAGAATGGGGACAAGGAAATGCATTCCAAGAATATCTGGAAATCTTAAGGGAACTTTGTGGGGTTATTGAAAATAATTAAATACAAAAATTCTATTTACTTTTATGGACTAAACAGTGAACAAATAAACAACAAATTAAGATAGAAGAATTGACATACATTATCATACAGTTAAAAATAGTAAAATTTCAATTCTATTTCAGACAACTCAAGCAATTTCAATGTGTTAATGCCTTTTATGGACTAAACAGTGAACAATTAAACAACAAATTAAGATAGAAGAATTGACATACATTATCATACAGTTAAAAATAGTAAAATTTCAATTCTATTTCAGACAACTCAAGCAATTTCAATGTGTTAATGCCTGCCAAAGCATATGATGGGAGATGGTGGTAATGTCATCCTTAGGTGGCTGATCTTGAAGACCCTCCAAATGGGATTCTTTTTCCTCAATCTCTTCCATTATTGAGTTCTCAATGATGAAGAGGTGTTTCTCAAAACACATGTGGCACTCGGACCACTTATTATCTTTGATTTAGCATAAAACATTGGCTTTATGTTCCTCAAGTTGTTGTGTAAGACAAGTGGACTGATTGGGACTGTGTGACAGTGTTGCCACCTATCATGCATCCCTGATGTAGCTCCCCAGAAGAATTTATGACTACCCAAATCCTTAGCCTCAATGCTTCAAGCTAGCTAGACGATCATGTTAATAAGTTTAAGCACTGAATTTTTTATTTGTGCTGAATCATCTCACACAATCCTCTTGTGTGTAGTTATAGCAATTTAGCATCCTTTAAACCATTAACCCGTATTGTCAGCCTCTGATGTTTTAGAGTATGTCCCATCACAAACCCGTTTTGTTAGAGCTTTGGTTAATTGACTGAAGTTGTCCTTATTCTAGGCATTAACATACTGACCCACTGGATCTCGATTCTCCAATTAATTTGGGCCACAGATAGATTGTTCCTTCAGACCTTTTTTCGGTCACCCACTGATACCACTAATATTGTTTGGGTTCCAACTATAAAGATGCCAAACACACATGTTGACGTGAAGGAATTCATTGCAGTTTGAAATATTATTTTCTGTCCTATATGGGCTAGAGCATCATTGCCATCAAATTTCCTTGGGTCTTTTTTCAGAAAATTATCTGTGTGACCAATGTTGGTATGAATGGCGCCAAAGTTTTGATCCTTTTTTTTCAAGATAGCACAACTACTAGATGACAGATTGGAACTTGAATGTTGTAACTGCAATATTTGATTTAGTAAATGCTGAAATTATGATTGCAGAATTGTGCTCAACTAGCAACTGCAAGACTGTAGTTTTTTCATCTCACCCTCCATCCAGAGCTTGAGGTTTTCTAACTCCTCATTAAACCTATTTTCAACTGAGGAGAAAGCATGGCTGACATGAGTGTTGTGGCATTGTGACACTTACATGCAGGCCTTGCTGGTATCCAAGTCCAAATTTTCTTCCACGTGCATCTCTTCAAAGGTTGGACAGTTGCCAGTATTCTTCAACATCTCTCGAGGCTTATTGCATACTATTTTTTACGGAAGCAACTGATTGGAACTGCTTTGGTGAGGATGGTTCGTGTTAAGAATCACCTCATGTTGCCCGATTTGGGGTTTCCAGGTTGAGGTTTCATACCTAGTGTTTAGAATTAAGGTTAGGGCACATCGTAGGGTTTTTGTTCTAGAGCATAGAGTCCGAAGTTAGTACAAAGAGTTGGGTTTCAGTCCAAGTGGCAAAGAAATCTTACAAATGGGAAGATACTTGGCCCGAAAGAGACTGATCCCAACAATCAAGACCAAACTGAACCAGAATAGCAGAAATAGACAATGGTGCAAAAAAAAATTGCTAAAAGCAAAAAATAACAGAAATTGAATGAGTAGAATAGGATGTCTACTTGAAATTTTTAGACTAGATTCATTTCATTTTTTCCTGCCTTCAAGCTTTGATGTTTACCCAGCCCATCGCTTGGATATCACTTGTAAGGATATTTTTTATAATAATAGAAAAAAGGAAAACTGAAACAGAATAATAGAAATGGATAATGCCCCAAAAAAGTGACTGCTAAAACAAAAGATTAACAGATATTAAGCAAGAAGAACAACAGTTTCAGAATGTACAGACCAAACTGAACCAGAGTAACATAAATAGACAATACAAAAAATGACTGCTGAGACAAAATATTAACAGAATTAAGTGAGGAGACAAGAACATCAATCTCAAATTTTGAGACTGCATTCATGTTGTTGCTCCCTGCCTCCAAGCCTTGATGTTTTCCCAAACCGTCTCTCGAATACCACTTGTAAGGATATTTCTAAATTTTTATAAATATCACTTAGGCATATCAATTGTAAGATAAATATATATTCTCTGCTCTCAATAAGCATGAATAATAAGAAGTTAGCAATAGAGAAACGAGCAGATTTGTATTGCAATGCCAATTTGAAGGGGCGTCTTCCCAATACAATAGTTCAATCGCAAGACACAATATTATCAAATGACAATAAGAGTACTCGTAGCCTCAAGTGCCATATTGTCTCTAACCCAACTAACTCTTAGGAATGACCCTAAAGGCTAACCAACCTAGGGTTATGAGTGCCACACATGTACCGCTCAATAATCCAACCACGCATAATGAAAATAATAAAATAGACCAGGGTTAGAGTTATAACACATGAAGATCGCAAATCCATTAAAACTTACAGGCAGTTATAATCATTAGAATCATATTATATTATAGGTTGCAAAAAGCAGCTGCGGTACTCATCCCACTTAATAAATCTCAAAAGGAGAATTGCAAGAAAACAGGTTGTTTTCTTGTCCTCAAAATGATCCACTGCAGAAAGATACTAGATGAATGTCAATTTGACTTTGTATTTTGTTCTAGAACTAACTTTACTTAATGTGTGTGAGCTTCGGATAGTAAATTGAGATTGCTTGCTCAAGATAGAGTGAATGAGAACACTTATGCGCACAACATTATGACAATATTTGACCCTTGTTGGTAACCTTTGCTTAATCTTTGTATTTAACTTCGATTCAAGTTTAGCAAGAATAACTTTCCAATAGAAATATCCTGATAAAACAGAACAATTCTCAGAGTTTGAAAGATGCACAGAGAAACCAGTGGACGCAATATTGTACTTTCAAACTAAAGGAGTTGTTCTTAAGATTGGTCTTTGAAACTTTATTAAAAAGTGAAACCGGAAACCACTCTCAATAGGATTCCCAAACTTCAAGTAATGAGGATAACACATACGCCCTTATAATATTTGTGTAAAAGTCTATTGGCTACTTGGCCTAAGTGGCCTACAGTATAATGGAATCTGAGCAATACAGCAACTAACCAGGACATCAAATACTGAAAATTTCCCTTTGCCATATTGACAGGGTGCATATTTCTAGGAGATTATTTCTGGTCTAAACACAGATAGAATTTAGAATAATGTCATGTGCATAAGAACAAGGTACCATAATGCCTGCCTTTGGAACTGTCACCAAATTTCCATAGAAGGTAGTTCTGATGCATAAAACTTTTGCATAAATGCCATTACATAAGTTCATAATGACTTTCAAATTTGATCCTGTATTATGATTATAATTGCCATCAGGTCTGCCTCTTAAAGTATGCAAATATAAACTCAGGAAGAAAACCACATAACTACAAAATTCTCAAGACCAGGAAATAATTAAAACAATAAAATGCATAAGTGCTTATTTAAGATCTTAATCGACAACGAAAACCCTAACAACATGAACTCCAAAAGTCACGCATAATTTTGAAATTTTCACATGATCATAAAATAGCCACAGCAAGCACACATATAACATCCTTCGAAACAGATATTCTTATATCTGGCCAACGGTTGTAAATACTCCCTCACATATGGACTGCTACACATTGACTCTTGTGAAAGACCATACCATAGTTCCTAACTCAAGGAGATGGCAACTTTAAAGCCTGTGTGTTCAAAAAGGTTCATCTTCTTGTTCTTTTTTCTGGAAAGCTAGTGCATGTTAGATAGGACCCCCCATTATGTTGGTAAATAAGGCACATTCTCCCAAGAATGTTCCCTGAATTTTACTTGGCTATTTCCCAGCAAACTCCATACTGGGCTTCAAATTTGTCTAGACATAATTATTTTGAAATGAGGGAGCAACATGACTGAAGACTTCATAAATAATGAAAAAATGCTTAATTTGAAAAAGTTTCAGATTATTTGCTAGTAATGAGTGAATAATAAATCACTGAAGTCATATTATTTGACAAGGCAGTCAAATCTCAATGAAGTTGGACAAAACTGTAGGATAAAAAGTATTAGATGACAACAAACCTGTACATCCAATTCCTCGTGCAGATTAGCCAAACCACAAGCTGCACCCAGGGCTACTTTTAGTCTCACAGGCCAGGGCAGCACTGTTAATGTCCTACTAAATAAGTGGTCTTCTAGGCTCTTGTTGGGCATAAACTCATAGACCAAGAGCCGCTGAATACCTCTTTCATCATCTTCAGCACAATAACCTACCAATTTCACTAGATTAGGATGCTCAACAAGTCCAAGAAAATGCACTTCAGTCACCCATTCCTTGTGGCCCTGAACAATTTACAAGTCAAACGGTTAAACTCTACCCAATGGTAGTACTTGCTGAAGTTTCTGTTAAATCTCAAATCAAATCACGGAACCTGTGGAAAAGGAAAGAAAGCATTCATAACCACGGTCATTTCAAAACCTATATATCAGTCAAAATTTTAGTAATCACTAAAGCGTTGCTAATTTTGTAAACATTTTTCAATAATTAGCAAGATGCAAATATTTTAACTTATATAATTTGGCATAAGCAAGCATCTAATACTGTGGACACAAGTTAGATGTTGCCAAACCAACAATGTAAAGGCAAATAACATTAAATGTTCAAGCTATTTTCTCAATCCTTTCCAGGTTAATAACATCGCATCCACAAAGACATGAAACAAACACCAGTTCGGAGAGAAGCATTTTGAAGGGTTATTATCATTATATACTATCCTTCTGTATCAAGAATCTCTGATATTTTAGTAGATAATTAGCCAGAATCTTTGGGTCTACAATGACAGCAGCTTTTAATTACAACAAACTTGCAAGTCGACCACGATAGTATAAAACACAAAATTCAAACAACATATTACCAAACACGACAGAGGCCAACTGTCAACCTTGAGCTTACTTACTATTAAATACAATTTACAAATAATGACCCAATAACAAGTGCAACAAGTGACACAGTGGTGCTGACAAATTGACCACCTCACATTTACAGGAACTAAGCAAGATAACTTACCCATACTTCAAGACAGGTGGTATTATACAGGAATTGCTAACCGCTACATCATCGAATGTATCAATAGATGAAGCTAGGAGAGTAACACTGTCAGCAAAGAGAAGCAAAAAATGACAGCATTATGGAGGAGGCAACCATCATTGGCTTGTGTACAATAAGAAACATAATAAAATATATAGTTAATTATCAAGGATCTATCCAAGATATGTGTCCCAAATGGCTATAAGGAATCAGTCCATAAAAAGACATAATGAAGTCCTGTTGAACCCATTTTTGAAGTATGGTATATTTTTGGCGAAGCATAAAGCATTTTGGCCCAAGTATTTTGACACGGCACATGGCTGATGGGTAAGGCGCAGACTTGGCAACCTTTTGATCCTTGCTCGTGCGCAAGCAAGCAATGGTAGAAGAGTTGATAGGTGGCATGCATGAGGAGTGGAAGAAGCATTGACAGCTGGAGCATGCAAGAGTCAGAAGGGAGGCAGACATTTGGCACGTGCAAAACCCAGGCAACAGTGAAGACACCTAGCGTGCAAGACTCGGGCTCGGTGGCAACAAAGAACATGCAGAACTCGAACAACGGTTAGACTCAGTTGTATGTAAGACCCAGGGTCATTGAAGACGCGCTAGAATCGTACAGCGGATAGCGTGAGAAGCGAGGCACGCAAGGAAGATAGATGGAACAGGTCAATCGGTGATGGACAAGGACCCTAAGGTGGCACAAGGATACAAGACTACAGAGTATGCCTAGCACACAATGCGTAAATCAAGGACAGGTGTAACCTCAAATACAAGTGCACAGATCTCAGTTATAAAAGATAATAAATGTAAGTCATTAAGGCAGAGTGGGTAGTTATTGCTGTAAGCTAGTGAAGGGGCAATGCCCCACCAGTATAAATACCCCCACTTTAATAGTATTTGTGGTTGCTATTGGGTTATTGCTCATTGTTTTTTGCTCATTTGATCATGGATGTAAGAGCTCAAGGTAATAATGAATTCATGAGCTCGAGTTGCCTATAATAAATAATTGAACCTTTGTAATGATCTTGAGTAATGAGTTGTGGTGACCATTGCTGTTGTCTTCACTTGTGTCTTTGTTATGCGTTATGAGTTAGTATTGCATGTGTTTATGAGCGTCAATTAGTTATATGTGAGCATTTCATCTCTATAGCCATCATGATGCAACTAAAATCGATGGGAACCAGTCCCCTTTCGCACCTCTAGTGAGCGCACAAGGTGAGCCCTCTTGTGCAATATACCGGTACGAGAGTTTCAGGTGTGTTGAGGTGCGCAACATGTCACCTAGAACCCATGCACGCACCTTGCTGGCCGCAGACTAGGAAAACACTCAACATTTTGGTTCCGTTACCAGGACCCATTGAATCTTGTTAGCACAATAGCTATATGGAATCAGTCTATAAAAAGACATAATGAAGCCCTGAAAAAGTGTCGGCCTGGAAAGTAGAAACTGAGAAGGGATCCACTGCTGTAGATGTTGACCCACCATAAACTGATCCAAGTATTACATATTGATTCATTCAATATTAAAATCTTGTGTAACAATACCTTAGCCTAGAGACATAAAAAGACGGTAGTTTCCCAAGGAATTGCTGCAACCCATCAATTTATAGACCAAAATTCACGGGAAAGGATAAGACCCTGCATGACCCCATTAATGTTGCTGATAAAATCTGAAATCCCCTGAAATGTGTGGAAGCCACCAGTGGTACAGACTCATAGGGCCTCATCATATTGGTCATCAAAAGCTTGGATACACCAATCTTACAAAGGCAGTGAAAGAAATGATGCCTGGGAACCAAGCCAAAAGTAGTCCTAAAAGCAGTCTTAGACTTTAGACAACCTCTGATTGGCATCCTCAATAATAAATTGAAGAGTAAAATTATGGTCCACAGCCTGATGATCGGTCCAAAAAACAGCTTGACCTTTAGCACTGAACTTACCTCTCAATGAAGTTGGAAAGATACATGTCATAATTGTAACATAGAGCACAGCAAGCGTGTTGAGATATAAAATGTCTGTTGGTTATTAGGATTTGCAACCACATCACTTACAAATAGGATATATTCTACATTGTGATCGTGTCATAGAAAAACGCAAGCAAACATCACCACTGAAAAGATCGGTATTACCGTAATAGGACAAGCCAATTACCAACTCCATGCTTGAACTCAAATTTGAATCCTTCACCATCTGCAGCTTTGCTAATGTTCAAATTATAAATGCCCCGCCTACAAGAAAACCTATAATTGGTGCTAAAGAGTTTACCGCCACTTGGAACTTAAGACTCCTGATCCGACATCATGATCATTATTCAAGCTTTGTCAGATTAGTAGTTTTCACTGTACGTGGAGTCGATGTAATCTTCGCACACTTGAAATTGCATGGCTAGCTGCTATTACACTGCTAAGATGAGGCTCATATGAATGAGTTGTTACGAAAAAGATATGTGAGACATAAGTGTATTTCAGTAAACTTACAGGAAGATCACATTCTGAAGTACAAACAGAAGATGGTCTTGATCTATTGATGATCAAGAATGTATTTTCTTGTAAATATATCAAGCATCATTGTGAGAATTGAGTACACCAACAGTTAAACAAATGGACACGAACACCGAGATACGATGAATACCTTTTAGGGCACCCTAGACGCAATATCCTCGATATAGAATCAGAAAGAATGAACATTATAGGATGGAAATCGGTGGGGAATAAAGAGAGCCAATGTTCTATGTCCTACATCACTGACATCAATCCCAGGGCATGCCGTGATATTGGTAACTCAATGGGCCCCATAAGAGAGGTTTTCTAACTCAAGCATTCCCCCTAAAACACAACTTAGAGGATCCAAAGGTGACATTTACTTGCCAAACTTTCCTTAATGGAAGGCATTTACTCATCATCCCCCTAAATGGCAGCTCCTCAAAACCTGAGCAGGGCTCTCAATCTAATAAACTCCACTTGAACAAGTGGCTTCAAGAAGATGTCCACAACCTAATGATCGGTCCAAGCGATTAGAAGATCCAACATCCCCTCTTCAATGCAATGCTGAATATAATGTTGATGAACCTCCATATGCTTTTTCCTAGCACACTCAACTAGATTATGGGCACTCAAAATAACACACCAGTTGTCACAGTAGGTATGGCTGATTGCTCATGTGGAAGGCCAATCTCTCTAAAACACTTTGGAATAAATAACACCTCCTGTGCCACATTGACTGTTCCTCTATACTCTACCTCAGTATTTGATAATGCAATTGCCTTCTTCTTCTTACAAGACAAAGTAAAAAGACCTAATCTACAATGATACACATCAGAAATAGATTGTGGTGTGTCCACATCACCTATCCAATGCGAGTTTGTATAACCCATTAAGCACCCATCACTAATTCTAGAGTATATGATCCCCAACTGAATAGTACACTGGACATACCTCAATATCCGCTTAACCAATTCCTAATGGCTTTTCTTTGGCTCAAAAAACAACCTACAAACAAGTCCACTGTGAAAGAAAGATCTGGTCGAGTATGAGTGAAGTACAAAAGGCTCCCAACAAGCTACCTGTAGCATCAGCTCGTGTTGTAGTACACTAAGTCAACAACTTAACTCTGTGTTGACATAAACTTGATACTAGGTATTAGTTTACTCAGTTCCTAGGTCAACTAGAGCTGATATTACGCAACGGAGAATAGCTTACTTGTTATTTTATATAAAATAGAAACTAAAGTGGTCAATCTACTTGAATGCATTCACACACAACACAATTTACAGATATATCCCACTCTCATCTCCTTTTATTTGTATATATCCATATATATCAAATACAATAACCAATAGTTCTCAGATGGTTATCCTTCATGACCATGCCACAACTACATATCCAACACTATATTCTGCTAGTGCACACAACACTCTCTATCTCTCTTATCTATGGCAACGTACAATGCTACTCAACACACCTCTCTTTATATATTCTCCTCTTCTTCCATGTACTCTCTCATGCATACTCTTCAACACAAACCTCTTTATATATTCTCTTCTTCCATGTACACTAATTTCACCATTCGTTTACCTTCTTATATAACCTTTAAAAGGAAAAGGTTGCATCTTTTCACACTTGGTACCTTTTTACAAATATACAAACAAATCTATTACCAAATCTACAACCAAATCTAATACCAAAACATGTATAATGTCTCCACTCCTCCTCTAAGTGCTTAGAATATGCCACAAAGATTTGTACGATGCCACACATGTCCCATAGTCCTTCCATGTTTCTATCCATCTATCACCATTATTGTCACTGTGGCATGTTTGTGGATTCTGCGGTATATGTGAATACTTCTCCAACCTTCATGTTTGTCCCTTCTTCGTCCAAGTGTATGTGCAATATGCCACGAAGCTATGTATGATGCCACACATCTCCCATAGTATCACTTCATTCCTTTGTTGATATATCTCCACTAATATCATTGTGGCATGTTTGGAGCTTCCATGGTGTACAAGAATGCATGTTTAACCTTGATGAAGAACCCTACCATCACTATCTCCAAATTTAAATGTTTGGCTCATCCTCAAGACAAGTCCATTAAACAACCTTGACGGTCACTAGAAACTCAAATGTGACTCCTTACATATTTTCACCCTCTACTTCACCAAATTTTGACCAGATTTCAACTTGTTGGTCAATCCACATTTCTTTTCTCTTTTTTCTACCATTTTTCTATTTTTTTCTTGTTTTTATTAATCTTTATTTTTATTCAAAACGATTGCATCTTTTATATTTTTTTCCTTTTTTCTTCATATATAATTTTTTCAATGTTCTTTTTATTTTTCTCCTTTTCCCAAAATTATTTTTACTCTATTTTTCGCAATTATTTTAGCATTTTCTATGTCTTCCTTTTCAAGTATTTTTTTGTGGTTTATGTCATATTCCTTTAATTTAGCACTAACAAGTCCATTATTTTCTTTGCTTCTTCCTCTTTCCCACAATCCAAATAATCCATTTCAATACTTCCTTCTCGGTTAGTACAAATATTGTCTTTTGCCTTCTATGATTTCTAGCAACCTCCACTCACCTTCTTCCAAATCTATATTTCGGTGTCTCGGGTCATCTTGTTCTGCATGTTCCTTCCCTTCTTTGAACTATGCAATTGCAACATCTTTTTTAACACTTTAAGCCTTCTAATCTCATCACGGTCTATCCTCCTCATCTACAATATACAAGCGTCTAAATCTCCCATGGCATTGAATTTTAAAAGCACCCCACGTAAATCCCTACATTCGATTTGGAATCACCTCTTCAATGGATTTTGTGGTATCTTCTTTGTGTTCGCATTATCTCCTATCGATGCATGGACTACCTTCTTCATATGGAGGATCTTTCTTACTCTTGTCTCTAGCTCCCCGTATAACCATATGCTTCGATATCTTCTCCTAAATTTGACACCAACTAGCCACCCTCCAAGTGAATCTTCCCCTCATTTGGTTCAATCTTTGTTTAGCTGGGCAGTTTTATCAACATAACCTACATCACAAACCTCATCTTGTTCACTTTCGTCTTGTTCATTCCATTTTACCATCGTCCATGTGGCTTCCATACCCATCCCTAATGGTAGGTGAGCTACAACTCCATTACCTTCCATCCCAATCCCTTTATTTTCTAAGTCCGATATCCCATTACAATCTACAAACAGTTATAGATTTAGTATTACTAGGTAAAAAAAATTATCGCCATCCATCTATGACCACAAAATCCACATCCTTAATTCCCATTAAATCAACTTCTACCCCTTTTAGCACCCCTATCAGTGAGCGCGGCATCTTGTCTGTAATGGCAATGTTGTAATCTGCCACTTGCAATGGCAGTTTTCCTAAAGCCTCTCATGTAATCCACAGTATCACATGCATGTATGCGCTTAAATCTAACAAAGCATGGCGAAATTCTTGGTCATTTACTTTGACATCAAAATATACCACTAACCTCTTATGATTCCTGCTTGTCCATAACACATTCTTATTTTTCTTAGTTTTTCCCTTATCCACCAATCATGCTCAAAGTGTCCTCTCCTGTTTATTCCAATATTTGCATAATTTTTGTAACTTCTCTAGTAACTCCTGAGATTCCATCTTGGCTAGTTTCTTCAACCCAATCACCTCCTTTTCCCCAAAGAATGGAATTTTCTTCTTTTGCTCAATGATCTTTCAAATTTGCTCTACCAGTTGATCATGTAGTCTAGTAATTTGCATAATCTCTACCATCCTCCTCGTCTTCAAAGTCTTCTTCTCTACTTATAATTTTCCCTTCTTGAGTTGCTCACCACTGCATGTGTTTATCGCAACCTTCCATTTATCTTCTTAGTACTTTGCCTTATAAAGATTAAAAGATTTTTTTTGATAATCTCCTTTGTTTCTTTTTATCGTCTCTTGATTCTCTCTTAATCATTCCAACATAAATCCTCTTCTATTTGAACACTCAATCAGGTACTCACTACTTATTTGTGTTTCTGCAACTCTCGCAGCCTTTCCCTTTTGACTCAGGGCTTTCCAATCTCCTTGTTACATGTTGGTCACCTCTAAACGATGATTCACCTGCTAACTCTTCTGTCATCATGCTGTCGTTCTTAATAAATTGTTGCTTTGGTGCAACTCAATGAATCGTGTCCCGTTTTCCTGGCCAAACCCGCACTGTATTTGTTGCCCTCCACACTTTCTCACCATGTGACCATGTTTACACACTTATAAAACATGACTGGCCATGTCTCTTAGCAATATTCTCTTCCACCCTGATAGCCTCCTCTATATGCTCCTATGTTATTATCATTGCCACCATGCACATTGCAATATCCTCCTTGGTTTTTTCCCTGATTATGTCCTCCATTATTCTGATAGCCTCCTTGATTATTTTGATAGTCCCTTTGATTACCTTGGTATCTTCCCTGGTTTCCTTGGTATGCATTGTAATATTGGTTTGGCAGTCCTTGAAGTTGTATGTTTTGGGCAGGGGATGGCAGCATTTGATAGTTCTCTTGTTGATAACCTTGTACAAGGGGTGGCGCAAGGCACATCGGGGCTATCGGTGGCAAATGCTGTGCCACAACAGCTCTTGCTCTATACCTCTTTAATTCTTCCATGGAATCCTTTTGGGGGAAAGTGTGATTATAGTGGTTGAATGAAATGTACATCATGCAATACATCAATTGGCTCATTGGTGGTACCACTTCCATGAATGGACGCATACATTTTAATGATGGTTTCAAACTCTGCAAATACTGCATCACTTCCTTTTTTATTGGTTGTTGCACCAATCCCACGGAACTTGCTTTAATTTACACAATCCTCCTAGATCCTTCAATATGTGGACACTTTGTCCTCACGTGTCCTTCACAACAGACAGTACACCAAATTTTATGCTTGGCCACTCCCCACAATGGTGAATTTGTTCTTAAATTGGTATCCATTTGAGATTCTTGCCAAAATTTTAATTGTGTTAACTCAAGCTGTAGATTCTCATGTGCTGTCTTCACAATAGAATCTCCTTTCTGTCTCCAAGGTTGTGCTTCTAACCACAAGGCCATCTCTAGTGCCTCTGCATATGTCTAGAATGCTTTCTCATATGCTGACGTCCTCAAATATGGAAACGATCCTGAAATGAACCAATCAATCCTCTCTTTCTTGTTTAATGGCTTTTCTAACTTGCTCATTATTGTCTTGTATATTTGATCGTAATCTTGAGCTGATTCTCCCTCCCTTTTGTATTAACTCTCTCATCTTACTAACTTTCCCCATCAGTATAGCTTTGCACATCACTCCATGACTTTGTGTGCTAAGGACTCACCTTCATGTACCACTTCAACGTTTCATCTCTAACATTTCCACGAGGTCAAATAATTTTGTCTTATCATCAATTATGTTGTGGCTTCTCCAATATGAGTCTAAAACAAACAAATGTTCCTACATCAACTTCTTGAGGTAGGAACTTGTGAGCATTAGTGCTCACAAATTTTGGCTACGAGGTAGAAGCACACTTTTGGCTTTGTGGGAAAGTCACAATGCCCTTCCACATTGTTTTGTACCACCATACTTTCCAATTGTGTTGTTGGATTGTAAATTGTCCTCCAACTATTTTGCACATCACCTCATCTAAGCCCCCTCTTGGCACTGCATTATCCTATTCTACTCTACACAACTGAATTGAGGACAATTTGGACAGCTAGATCCTCTTTCCATCCACCACAAGCACCTCACCATCTTCCTTGGTCTTTAAAAGAGAGTCATTTGTTCCTTCCTCCATCAACACAAGATGATTCATGTGCTCTTCCTCGTCTTCCTTCCCTTGAATGGGTTTAGTTTATACGTCCTCCCATCCTATTGTGCAACTTGTATCTACCTTCAGCCTTTCCACCATCAGATTGGGTGTGAGGGAACTCAAAAGCATTGTTCCTCTCCCTTGCCCATAGCTACCTCTTCCACTTTCGGTGGTGGCTCCTCCCCTAGCTTTCCGATTTGGCACTTGGGAAGTGCTACATCCTTCTTCATTCCACTTTTGTTAGTCTTCATGAGGTGGCATTCCCCTGCCACTACTACACCTCCCTCTTCCTCTTCATGCACTTTGTTGTCTCCTAGACAAACTCTCCACCGCTCTCAAAGCATATTGGTATATTTCTACTATATGCAACCTCACTAGGCTGGTTTCATCTTGAATATTTACCAGCATTCCATTGATGTACCTTGCTACCTTCTCTTGATCCATCTCGCATTGACTAGCCCGGATTGTAATTCAGTAAAAATCCTTCATATACTCCTCCACACTTAACTCCTAGGTTTCCAGGAAACGGGTACAGGTTCGAAACGCGGAAACACCAATTTTCAAAAAACCCTCAGGCATGAAACAGCAAGGAAACATCCATACATTAACTTGTTAAAAAATATAAATATATAAAAAAAATGCATAATACTCATTGTTGTCCTCTGAAGATAAAACACATAAAATACTTTGTATTCATGAAAGTTCAAAACATTCAACATGCTTAAATCTTCCTATGTACACAATTTTAATCTAGATTCTAGAATATATCATCTAGATTTTCTTGAAGTACTGCTGAAATAGAAATATCTACGTTTTTTTTTTGGCATTTAAAAAACAGCACTGCTGACACGGTACAGAAAACACCCCAGGTACAGCCTGAAATTGTACAGAAACGTCCTGGGTACAGCCCGAGTATGACAGACCCGTACAAGGGACTGTTTTGGAGTTTCAGAAACATATCAGGCAAGTACCATGACCAATACCAGTACCCGGTACATCAATACGTGGGTACACTGCCCTGGTTGGTGTTTCTGGGTAACATAGCTTAGCTCCTTTTGCCTCGAGTTTTGTAGCCTCTTCAACAAATCCAGCTGATAATCTGCAGGTAAAAACTTGCCTTTCAGTTTTGCAACCATCCTCTCCCAATGCATGATCTTGCCCTTACCTATTCTATTCCTCTCAGTCGGCAACTCTTTCCACCATAGGGTTGCATGCCCCTTGAGCTTAGTCTGAGCTACCTTTACCTTCTTAACATTAACTACTACATCAAATTCAAAATACTCTTCCATCTCAATAAGCCAGTCAATTAGCTCCTCCAAATTCAAGGTTCATGGAAAACTTGGGACCTTCATCCTTGTTCTTTTTCCAATCTTTGATAAGCTTTAAGGAGCCTAGCTTCACCTCCTTCCAATTGCCTAAGTGTTGGTTTCCCGCCTTCTACTCTCAACTCTTCCTTTTCTTCCTCTCATCATCCATTGGGACAAATCTTCTTCTTCTATCCTCTTAAACAACAGTCAATGTTATCTACATAGTTCTCAACATCTCTAAAATCTCATCTAATCTTCTTGCCACAATGGTAGCAACTGCTCCATCTCTACCCACTCTTCTTGGAGCCATTTGGACTCTCTCTTTCAACCTCAACCTACTGCTGCAATATCTTATTTGCAAAACTGCGTAGGACACACTCTACTCTAGACCACTCTTTCAATACTTGGTTCTCTACCCACCCACTCAAGGTAGAGAACACCCAACCTCTACCCTGCATAGGACACACTCTAG
The DNA here is from genome assembly GCA_019776745.2 of Taxus chinensis. Lineage (NCBI taxonomy): Eukaryota > Viridiplantae > Streptophyta > Pinopsida > Cupressales > Taxaceae > Taxus > Taxus chinensis. The sequence continues at coordinate 98,395,915 of CM034150.1, forward strand.
TCTAGATACATGGTTCTCTACCCACCCACACAAGATAGAGAACACCCAACCTCTACCTATCCCAAAGTCATTACCAGCTCTGATAACAATTGATGCATACAAGGATACGGGATTCAATGAAAAACAACCTAATCCTTACAGCCTTACACAACACCTAGACACAACAGATGAAACTGGAACCAAAACACACTCTTTACTGATTTTCTTGAGAAGGCATAGAGATTACACACATACACTCTTATGCATACAAGGGAAAAATGCTACGCAACTTCCTCAAGCAACTCTGCTCTCTTGGAAGACCGCCTCTTAACTTCAATTGACTTCTCTGACTCATCCTTTGTCTCTTCTCTATTTGTGGTGTGACTCTTCCCCTTCCAGATGATGTTGAAAAACACTCAAAAGAACTGAAAAACGCTTCTGGGCCATTACCAGGAGTTCATAACTGCTGTGGGCAAAACCATTGGTCTATGCAAACCACAGTTGCCAAACTGCTGGTTAGCACAGACCTGCCTGCACAGACTGAAAGTTTTGGCATGGGACAAAAAACTCTCCGTCTTAGTGGCAAAAACTGTCTTGCTAACTTCCAAGGACCTGTTTGGAAGATGATTACATTCAGATAGGTTGTCTTCGACCCTCAGAAGCCCACAAACATAGAAAATATCCTTTTGGGTGATGCAAGATTGCTTGATTACCTGGATTCTCCTACATCACATATGGATATTTTTAATAAAATTTATCATGTTCGTCTTCCTTTAACTCTTTCAATCTCCTCTTTCCACGCTACTCCCCCCTTGACATCAGTTAGCAAAGACCTGGGTAGCACCGCCAAATGTTCACATAAATTTGATACTATGTATTAGTTTACTCAGTTCGTAGGTCTCAACTAGAGCTGGTGTTACACAAGGGAGAATAAATTACTTATTATCTTATTATAAACAGAAATTTAAGTGGGTACTCTACTTTAATGCATCCACACAGAACACAAATCTCTCTCTCTCTCTCTCTCTCTCTCTCTCTCTCTCTCTCTCTCTCTCTCTCTATATATATATATATATATATAGTTCTCAGATAATTATCCTTTACCTCACAATACTCTTCAACAACAACTCTATATATTCTACTCTTCTTCCATGTATACCCATTTCACCATTAGTTTACCTTATTATATAGTCTTTAAAAGGCAAAGGTTACATATCTTCATGCTTGGTACCCTTTGGTAATTACTATTAAATACACTACCAAATCTATTTCCAATTCTACTACCAAATACAACACCAAAACATGTATAATGCCTCTAGTCCTCATCAGAGTGCTTAAGTCCCATATGATGCTGCATAAGTCCCATAGTACTTCCCTATTTCTATCCATTTATCACCATTATTCTCACTACGGCATGTTTGTGGATCCCGTGATATACATGAATACTTCTCTCACCTTCATGTTTGTCCCTCCATTCGAGTTTTTGTGGAATATGCCATGAAGCTCTGTATGATGCCACGTATCTCCCAGAGTAACACTTCTCTCCTTTGTCTATATATCTCTACTAGTCTTGATGCAACATCTTTGGAGTTTCTGCAGTGTACGAGAATGCATGTCTATCCTCGATAAAGAACCCTGCCAACACTCCTAACTGATATAGGTAGCTGATGGTTTGCACTTATCCATGTTAAACTTCTTTAACAAATCAAATGCATAATTAGGCTATGAGATAAATATCCCATCTGTAATGTCCCCTTTTCCAAGCTAGTTCGTTTTGGAGGTTTTGAGCCCATTCCACTTTCCGTGGGCAAGAAGAAAATGAACAAGGGAAGTGATTGTCACATTGTTCGGTTATTTTCATGAGCATTTGCATTTTCTTTCATAGTTTTCTACATGAGTCAGGTCGGCTGGGTTAAGAAGGTGAAAGGCCAAAGTGAAAATAAAGAAAAGCAACCTTATGAGGACGGTCTTAGTTGGAGGCTTCCTAGTTGGTTTTGGTGCCACAAAGGGGTATAAATGAGGGTTCGCTTGGCTCATTTGGGCATCGTCTCTTATCAAAAATAATAACTTGCATGGTTTTTGGGCTGATTGCTCAATCACTTCCACTTATGGGCGAAAATCCTTTTGTTTGGCTAACAAGGAGGACGAAAACTCTTCAATTTCTTGTTTCCAACGGCTTCAAGAAGGTTGATGTTGCATATTTCCAGCTAGGGTTTGATTGGAGAAGAGCTGCTAGGCAAGCGACTTGCTTGGAGGAGTTGGGTGCCATATAGGGCACATTACTTCAATTGGAGTTGATATCCATATTCCTCATAATTTTAGAGGTTGATTTCACACTTTCATGAGATTTTTGGGGGCTTGTAACCTCCATTTCCAGCCATTATTGTGAGCTGTAATTCTGATGTCACTAATTTAATTAATGATGTATATAACTTCATAATTTGCATATATTATGGAGTACCTTTGCTTGGTGTCTATTCCATTGGTTGAGTATAATATTTAAGAGAATTTATACATCCATTTTCAGAATGTTTAGAGGGTGTTTGATGCCCTAAAAGTGCAAATACAGTTCGCTGCTAGGGTTTAAAATATTCTTTGGTTGGTGGTTGTAATAATTAGATTACTCTCCATTGGGATTGGTGTTATTCTAGGTTACCGGAAACGCCATAGAAGGCCTCGGGAGCGGGTACGGGAGTGGCATGGGAGCGGCGAGGCCGGCGAGGCCTGCGATTTCGTTTTTTTCCTGTTTTGGCAATTTTTTCCGTTTTTGGATTTTCGGTGAAAAAAACGCAAGTATGGAAAAAAAATTGCCATTTTTGGAAAGGGTCCGGGAAGATGTAGCAGCAAAAACTTGGATGAGCCATAACTTTCATTTTGTGGCTCCGTTGCAGGTGTCGTTTTCTCTAAAAGTGTATATTTTCTCGAGCTCTATGCATTGATGGCGATATTTTTCTTATTTTCATAAAATCCATTTTTACACCTTTTTGGACCAAGCAACTTCTTGCAATCTTCTGAATTTAATTTTATTCGTTTTGTATATATTGTACATTATTATAAATTTATAGTTAATAGTATAACTTGTCTTTTATCTTGTTTTTCATATACATAATATGTGGTTTATAATTAAATTCCTATTTAGAAGGTTGAGATTTATATATTTTTTAATTTTTATATAGTTTTTGTACTGCCGTATCCTACGCCGTATCCGGGGTCAAAAAAAAATTTGCCGTTTCCGCGTATCGGATACCCCGCTCCCGTATCCAAAACGTTTCGGTAACTTAGGTGTTATTTTCTAGTTTTTCAGTTTCAGCCCTAAAAGGGGCATCACACCATCCTCCAACTGCAATACTTGTATCCCAAGAAGGTAACACAACAAGTTTAAGTCAGTTGTCTCAAAAGTCTTCTTCAACTCATCCTTCAGATTGTGTGTCAAAGAATCTACATTAATAATCAAATATACATAAAGCACCACATTCCTCTACGTGCTTCACATTAAAATTTATGATCAAATTCACATCTGATGAAGCCACAAGATAGAAAAAACTTATCTATCTTCTCGTGCCCCGGGGGCCTGCTTCAACCATAGAGTGACTTCTCAAGCCTACACACCAAGTAAGAATCACCATGTCGCTCTGCTACCATATGAGAATTAAGTGCAAAGTCCGTGATTGACAGAAAAGAAAACCCACAAATCAATCAATAAATGGAAAAAACACCAAACTATGGTGAATGCCATTTAAGGTACACTAAACACTATAATCAATATAGAATCAGAAAGAATGTAAGTTACAGGATGGATATAGGTAGGGTGTAACCCTTTAATTATATATTATACACCTATTCCTAAGAAGATGTACATAGAGTCAACATTATATGGCCTACATCACCGACATCAATCCCAAGGGTATACCACAATATTGGTAACTCAGTGGGCCCAATAAGATGGGTCTTATAACTATAGCCATTTCCAACACTATTGTGCACATGTCACATTATAAATTAAAAAGGGATCCTTCGAATGGGAGAGTATCAACATGAAATTTGTACATGTCTTCCCAAAATTATGAAGCAAAATGATCTAATTCTAGTGGTAGCTAACAAATTTACAAATTTGGAAATGTTTATTCCATAATCAATATCATTGAACAAGAACGCTCAAACATTATATCCATCAGCAAGTTCATTTCATATGGGCTTCGAGGAAACATTTTTTTTGGTAAATATTCAAACTGTATAGGCAAATTTAACACCCTATTCATCCTTATCAAGAGTGAGGAAAGAATCACAGCCATTGAAAATTTGACCCTAAGAGTCACCAAATAATTGAATGCCTTTGATAAGTTGTACGACATAATGATGGGCAAGTGATCTGTAAACTGTAGTAGACCCCCTACTATTAAATAGTTTTAAAATGGATACTTAGAAATGGCGTGTCAAATATCTGATCAAACTGATTAGAAATGTGTTTAAGATGGATTCAAAACAAAACATGAGTGATTCAAACTCATTCGTACCAACTAAACATAAAAATGATCAAATAGCCATTTATACGATTTTTGTAAATGTCGTAATTTGGTTTAACTTGCATCCAAAGATAAATTAACTGATTAAAATCTGCGAAAATCGGAATGCCAAACTGAAATAAAATGACAGCATAGAAATTGTTTACGGAGCTCAGCGTAAAATGCCTACATCTTCGGGATCATTTGAACCGATCCATTAAAAATTGATTACAAGTACAATGTAAAAACTTACAATGCGTTAATGAATCTCTTAAAACTGCAAAAAACTGCCCACAAACCTCTGGAAGACTCTGATTTTACTCAGCAATGTCGACCAACCTTCCTATAGCACTTGAAAGGTCAATCTCCCCTCATTCTCAACAAAAAGTGACTTTAAATGCTTCAAATAGCATCAAATGAACATCCTCATGGGAGCACAATATGCTCAAGAGGAGCATATCGGAATTCTACACACTTTTCCAGTTTACTCTAAGTCCTAAAAATGTCGTCTAGTTCCTCAAAAATGGTCAAATGTAGAAACTTTCCCTTATGGGACTTGCACAGTCCGTGAGCCATTCCCCTTCAAATACCGAAATTTTCTCATTTTATAATACTTCCAATGGCCGTGGCGCAACGGTTGGCAAAGACCTTTATCCTTTTGGATAGAGGTTGTGTGGTTCGAACTCCCCCGGCGCAGGCTTCGTTTAGTGGGTTTATCCCTCCATATGCGCGGGTGGAGATGTTGACCAAAGGCTTTAAATAGCCCATTTGACCGACCATATGTAATCGTGGCTTCGGCCACACCATGGTTTGTTTTTTTATGTTTAGAAGTAACAGCCCTCGAGCTGTGTGGACTATTGGCAATTTCTGTATCATCAACAGCTCGTTGCCAAAGCACTATGCAAGCCATGAGTTGGAACATAACATGCGTTCCCGCTAAAGTTAGAAGCCATGTGTTGGACATTGTGGTAAAAACGTGCACCGGCCGAGTTAAGTCTATTGGCGAGTTGAATGTCATGTGATTCGCAGCGAGGCAATTGGGAGCTCTACCAAGTTGGTCTGGATGAGAAGGTAGAGCCATGTGGTGGCCTGAGGACCCACCACTTGGACCTCTCTTCAATCGCCACATTGATGCTCCTTAACCTACCACTTGTCATAGCAGGAATGCACAGAATAATATGATATGAAATATAGTGTGATTGAATAAATTAAATCACAGTAATATACCAAACTTTTGCATCCCCTTTCAAACGAAGACCGGCGTAACAAACCAGAGTTCTTCTTCGTGACCATTTCTTGCCTTGGCCAACCTTGAATCACGCAAATAGGTTCTGGAAACGAACCAAGGGTCCTGCTTTGACCTACGCCTTCCTGTTGACCAACTTTGACCCAAACTTTGACCAACAACTTGAGCATACAATGTCCAGCTCATGCGTTCCAATAGGCGTTGGAAAGCTCTTGGAATGCTCTTTTGTACTGTACCGGTTTAGGGAGATCCTGGAAACTTCTTATGCCCAAAATGACCTCCGGATCAGCAAGCAAATAATCAAATGCTTTGGAGACAAAGAACCTACAACATATGGGCCAACACAGAAATTTGTTTGATGGAAAAAAATAGATGAAAATAATCCAACTTATGTCTATTGATAGAGAGAAAAGCTAAAGCATGAACCTAGAAAAAACCAAATCCAACACCATTCAATGTGGCTATAATGAAAGTCCATTCAATTAAGTCATAAGCTTTCTCTAATTCGATTTTGAAGAACAAAAAGTCCTACCCAAAAGAGAAAACACACTCTGTGTCTTCCCAAATGGCAAGAAAAATGTCATGAATGTAACCACTCTTGATAAGGTTAATTTCTTCCACCCAAACTATTTTTGGTAATAGGGGTTTAAGAAGAAGCATCGGAGCTTCACAAATAATCTTATAAGAGAGGTTCAACAATGTTGTCAAACACCAATCAATGATTATGATGCACTAATGGGCATTGGTCCTAATAAAATGATGCCTTAGCCCGTGCCACATTAACATACTCAACAACAACACGCTTAGCAACAACCATACATTTTATTCATCAAACGCATTATACCAACTTGAGACCGATCGTCAATGATATAGTCTTACACACTCTCCAACCTGGTGGCCTATTATAACATACACACACAATTTCCTTTACAAACATATTAACACCACAACGTTGACCAGATGATTCAATCCCTCCCAAGCCTGCACACAGATCTCTACAGGCAATATCCTTTACAACTACAATCTAGAGTCTTAAGTCTCTACTCAAAATAGAATGCCTTCTACAAATGTAGTGATGTATTTATATCCACACACAATCCGCTACTTACAATCTTTAGGCCCTTACATCCTACCCAAGTGATATTAAATGTGTCCCAAACCTCTATGCAACTTAAGGCCGAAATGATAACACAACTCAATGCAATTGAATTGGCGCAACAACTACAATGGTGGGTTAGATGAATTCATGCCTGCTCCTTTATGATGTTGTATATCAAACTCCAAAGATCTCACACAAGACTATGCCATTACAAAGTTAGATGGGTGCGCAAAAGACATGGCGCAGACATCCATCTCATAACCATGATAGATAAAAAACAAATCCCTTGCACAATCGTTCATTCCTTTTGCACGAGCACTACCAACATACTACTCTTGTGCCGGGCTTCATAATTAACAGCCAATGACTCAAAAGCGCACATGACAAAAAAATTGCACGACACATTTAAACATAGGTGCATTAACAAACTAGGCACAAACTAACCTTACAAGAAATGCGCGCTGGAAGGTTGTGCAAAACAACACAAAACACTTGCGCACCCAACATGACTTGCACAAATCTATACTAGACACTATGGTGCAAAACAAGACTTATAAACGAAGTTTGTGCACAATCAAAAACATTGTGCATTACTTAGACTTAGTTTATTTTCGAACCTAAGACATTTTTGGTTGATGTAGGATTACAAGTGAACCCAAATGCTCCTACATTATACACCACGGGTGGGAAAATGTGTGAGTTAGGTGCTTGCACACGAGGGCCGAGTGGTTGAACCACCCTTTTGACCTTTTAGTAGGGTCTTGGCATGCCTAAGCAACAATGGGTACTCTCCATCTTCCAACTGTGGGCGACAGTTGGGTATATGACTACCCTCCTCCAAATGTGTGGATGTATACTTGTACCCCAGTTGTTCCTCTCCTTAGGTTGACCTTCTCTATTTACATGGGGTGTCTCTTTCCATCTCCACATATTTTTCTCTATGTTGCCTTTCTTCACCATCATCCAAACAACCTTGCACCGGAATTGCTTCATCTATGTCACCCTCAATCGCTTATAGTGTTTCTTCTTCCACATCTCTCAAGACAAATCCTCTTTGGCGGTCTTCCTCTATTGTTGTCAATCTAATCTACATTGTTCACAAACATCTCCACAATGTCATCAAGTCTTCTAGCTATATTATTGACTGATGTGCCTCCTCGTCCTACCCTTCTAGGCGGCATCTTGTCTTCCACAAACTTGGATCTACTATTGCACCTCTTGCAAGCCCATACATAACACACCACTATTGGAAATAGCTTGCTAGCACTCACACTATGTGATTAGTTATCATTAGCTATTAGGTAGAACATTAGTCATATGTGTGAGTTTGTATGTACTAGAACTCACTCGAATAGGTTCAGTTAAGTGAAAGTAGGATTGTTTGTGATAAGGTTGAGTCCACATTTGTAGGAGATCATGCCTATATGTAACTCTTCGTTCACTGAATAATTATCTTGTTGAATTGAATCTTATTTCTAATTTGGTATCAAAGCAGGCAAGAAGAGGAGAAAGCTAAAGCAAAAATCCTCTATGAAAGGAGTATGGGATCTTCAATGTTATATGGGGCAGCCTCACTATAATTCTTGGTTCCCCCTGTACACGAGAGTCCTTAGTTTGTGAAAGTTTTTATTTTAAGATTAGATTGTGAAAAAATTCAGATTAGTTGTGAAAGTTTTTTATTTTAAGATAAGTTTGCGAAGAGCTTTTAAATTAGTTTGTGTGGGTGAAGAAGATCGCAGCCAAAGTGTTTTGGCATTTTGGCATATTTATAACTGTTTGATACAGCCGCACTAAAATTGCAATATCTTATTCTTTTCTTAACAAAATTCACTGATTTAAAATGTTTTGGAGAGCTAAAACATAAAGGAACAAACTCTAGAAATGTTTTGAGAAGATTATTTAGATTGTGAGAGCGGTTTATGCTGAAACTAAGTTTTTTTATTTAAGGCATTTCAAATAACAAAGAGGCATCCAAAAGGGTGAAGCATGGGTGTGTCTCAATATTTATTGGTGCAACAAATAATAGCTGGCGGAGCATCTAGTGAAAACCCACACTAGAAGCAATTGACAGTGTCCAAGGTAGAAGAAGCCAACAACAGGCAAATTAATAATGCTGGAGTGGGAGTGAGCTTGTGAGATGCAGTAAAAGAAGGAAAAAATAGCTCATACTTTCAATGCGTGAATAGTCTGACTTTTATCTCTAGTGTTATTTATTGCAAAACCATGATATGATGTGTAATGAGAATTAGAAAGGAAGCAGCCACCAAAAAAAGAAACAAATCTTGAAGAGAGGTGTGGAAGAGGTGCCACGGCCCGTCGTGTTGCATAGTGGTGTGGAAAAATATAGCATTAGTTTTTTATACAGTTTATTTTTTATTTTTTTTCAGTTATGCTTATTTAAGTTTAAGTCTTTAGATCTTTTTTTAGAGTGTAGAGTGACAGTCATAGGCATGTCGATTATGTTTTAAGTTTTATTAGTGTTTTTATTAAAAAAAAATGTTTATGTAGTATGATTTTAGTTTTTTATATAGATGGTCAGTTTAAGTCTTTGTTATATTAAGTATATGCAAAAAATTAGAAACTATTATATAGTTTTATTTGTTTTTTGGTGGATTTACAGCCAATAGATGGTCTTAATCATTTTTGGTTTTTAATTTAAGTGTCAATTTTATAGGTCCGTAGTCTAAGTGTCTTGTTTGCCAATCTGAATTGTGTAATTGTGTGTCAGTTTATTAGTGAATGACAATATCTTTGTAAGGACGCATTATTGAGTGAACCCACTGTCCATTCTGAGGGGGGATGTTCATAAAAGCAACATAACCTATGTCTCGCATAAGACCAGAGGAAACGGAGGAAGAAGACCTATCAACAACCTCGAGTTTGCAGCTAACTAAGAGGCTCCATACCGATATAGTGGTAAAACGGAATGATCCCAAACGTCTACACAGCTGAAGAGTCATTAGTCATCACTTTCAATGATGAGCTATAGAAGATGTAAAACCTGTGCCCAAAAGACAAAAGCAAAGAATGGTGTCTAGTGGCAGTGTAGACCATTTTTGTTGTTCATGATCAAGTGGCAGCAAATGCAAGTTCAGTGAGGTGGCCAGCAACCACTAAAAATATAGAGAAGACATCGTCCCACTAATTGCTTTGTACCTGCTCGGTGAGGCCCAGTCAACCGGAGGAATAGATTTGAGAAGAAAAATGGAGGCCCATGCCACACTTGATGATTGTGATGTCAACAATTGTTTGACATTGTTCCCAATTTGAGAAATTGGATAGTCATATGTCCCTATCCACATATAATGTAAGGTCTGGGATAGTGATGTGTTCCTAATCAGAGTTGTAGTGAGGCCATTCCCACTACCCTTGTTGAATTGGTGATATATTCCCATCTGTGGATTGGTTGATGTGTTCCCATCCACCAATGCGTGTTTGTTCCAGCAAGTGTGAAATGTCTCTTTCCCTATGTTCGTAGTAAGGGGAGGAATGTTGGAAATAGTTTGTAAGTACTCACATAATGTGATTAGTTAGTATTAACTATTAGGTAGAAAATTAGTTATTTGTGTGAGATTCTATATACATGAGTCGTTAGAAACAACTCACTAGAATAGGTTCAGTTAAGTGAAAGTAGGGAATGTTTGTGATAAGGCTGACTCCACAATTGTAGGAGATCATGCCTATAAGTAACTCTCCATTGATTGAATAATTATCTTGTTGAATTGAATATTATTTCTAATTACCACTTACTCACCTTGCTTCACCACGTTCTCTTGGTCCTCGACCCACCTCACAAAGATGGAGACCTTTAAATCTTCACTTCCTATAGTTGTGCCTTGCTTTGCTACCAAATGATGCAGTCATGGGCAGGGGTCCTAATGAAAGAATGCTTTAGACCATGTCGCCACAACTACACAACGGAATATACTAAAGAACACGTGCAGCAGCAACCATATGTTTTATTCATCAAACAGATTACACCCACTTGAGACCAATCACCAATGACAGAGTCTTACACAATTCATTGCTCAAAATTGAATGCCTTCTACAAAGGTAGTGATCTGTTTATATAGAGACATGATGCACTACTCGCAATGTTTAGGCCCTTACATCCTACACATGTGATATTAAATGCGTCCCAAACCTCTATGCAATTTAAGGCCCAAATGATAACACAACTCGATGCAATTTTGAGTCAATGCAACAACAACAATAATGGATTAAGAAAATCCATGTCGGCTCCTTCACAATGTTGTATTTAAAATTCCAAAGATCAAGCACATTTATATCGTTGCTCACAAGACTACGCTATTAAAGAGTTAGATGGGTGCACAAAAGAAAAAGGCGTGAACGTCCATCTCATAACCATGGTAGGTGCAAACAAATCCCTTGCGCAATCATTCATTCCTTCTACACGGGTGCTGCCAATAGACTTCTCTTGCATGGAGGTTCATAATCTAAATTAAACAATGACTCACAGGCACACATGGAAACATATTCACGTGGCACATTCAAACATAGGCACAAACGAACATTACAAGACGTGTGCTCACAGGCTGCACCAAACAACACAAAACACTTGCGCGCCACACAGAGCTTGCACAAAACTATAATAGACACAATAGCACAAAACAAGACTTATAAACAAAAATTGTGCACAATCAGATACATTGCACATTGCTTAGACTTAGCTTATTTTCTAACCTAGATATTTTTGGTTGATGTGGGATTGCAAGTGAATCTGGACACTCCTGCATCAGAATAACTCAAGCTCCCCACTTTAGGAACAAATTTAATATTGCCCCAGTTAATAAGATTTCCAAAGGTTTTGTTACTAGATAAGACTTTTGGCAGGTCACAACACACAAAGTTCCAAGTGGCCTGGTGAAACTCTTAAGAAAAACCATTGAGACAAAAAACCAGCAAATCTTCAGACCTTATCTTTGCCTATTTTGAAGAGTGCTTGATGGAGCTCCTACAGGGAGAAAGGTTGATCACTTGTCACTCTTTGGGAATCTGAAAGTTTGCATGGGACTGCATTAGGGCAAGTTTGCATGGCCATCGTGTGCTCACACATGAACTCTTGCACTTGTGGAAAATCTCAAACAATGTTGTGAGCCAATTGTGTGCAATTTTAATGGCTTTCATGAGCTTGGCTGTCCATTTGGCCCAGATAAATATTTTTTGAAATCTACAAAGATATGTCACCAATACGGTCCATGAAGTTAAATTAGGATAAGGGTAAACAAATCCATTTCCAACAAATTCTCATGTGTTTTACTTTTCTCTCAGTTATTTTGTATATTTATTTCTGTTATGTAATATCCACATAGCTACAAGATATTTTAGAGGATCTTTCTTTGTGGGTTATGTTTACAATCGCGTGTTAGATGAGAAGCATTTTATCGTGTATAATTTAATCATTCCATTGGAAAATCAATTTTTATTTGAGATAAATTGTAGTGAGTATGTATTGAATCACATTTGAAGTTGTGGGATAACCCAAAATTGTGCATTGTCAACCACAACGGATGATATTATTGAGAACATTTTTGATGGAATTGTCTGCAAGGTTGGGTGATATGTGACAACTGATCTTCACTTTCTAGCCTCTCCATTGTGACCCTTCTGCATCAGTGAAACTTTGTCTGCTCTTTTTTTCTTCTATCTTCATGGTTTGTTTTGCAATTAAATCGGAAATGCCTTAGGTGCACCCTTGGGATATTGTAAACATTGCTGTACTCAGAAGTTTTGCAGCTCCAACTTTACCAAAATGTTAAGGAGATGCCCCAAAACCAATAGATGTATCCAACAAAACAACCATGGAAAAAGATTAAATCTGCAAAGCCTAAATTTCAAAACCAGATCTGCACTACCCAAATTTGAAATTTATTTCCATATTCCATAGAAAGACTGTGTAATCTAGTTACATAGGAGTTTTGAAACGTTTCCAAAACTCCAAAACAGTCCCGGGTACTGCTTTGTTGTACCCGGGACATTTTCGTACCATTTCAGGCTGTACCTGGCACATTTTTGTACCATAGCAGAAGTGCTTCTGCTTTTTACATGCCAAAAACAAAAATAAAAAGACTAGATACTTCTGTTTCAGAAGTATTTGAGGATATTTAGATGATATATTCTAGAATCTGGACTATAATCATGTCCATATGAAAATTTAAGCATCTTGAATGTTTTGAACTTTCATGAATACAAAGTATTTTAAGTGTTGTATCTTTTGTGAATAAAAATGAGTATTATGCATTTTTATATATATATTCATATGTTTTTAATAATATATTGTTCAGACATTTCCGTTCCGTTCCATACCCAAGAGTTATTTGAAAATTGGCATTCCCATGTTTCGAACCCATATCCAAACCCATTTCCTAGCAACAACCTAGCAAAATTCAAAACCAGATCCTGCACTATCCAGACTTGAATTTTTTTTTGATAGTACTATTTTTTTCTTTTACCATCAACAAGGATACGCCAGTAATTATCCAAAATATAGAGGAAACATCTTTTGTGCAAGTTTTAAAACAGAGTGGCAATGGCTATAGTTATACTCTCTTGCTTGCACCTTGCCAAAGTAACACAAAGCCATTTTCTCCTTACATTGTACAGAATTTCATTTCATTACAAGGAAATCATGAGATAAGACGACTCAACTTTCAACATCGTTAACGCCAAAATCATATATGGGACCTATCACACTATGTTCACCTGTTTAGAGGATTGTTCTTATGGGTGTCTAGATTTAAAATAGAAATACTCTTTCTCACATATTCATTATATATGCATAGTTAAATGGGATGAGCTTAAGAGATTCAAGTATTAGGGCTTCCATAGAAGAGCCCCAGGTTCAAATCTCTCGGAGATATGTGTTCAAATTGGATAAAATATCATATCCACAGGCCAGGTGCATTTCTTGGGTGAATTAAGATGAGCTCAAACGGTAAAAACAATAGTGCTTCCAAACTGGATCCTAAAATTCAAATCTCAGGATATATGATAAAGTGTTGAAATTGGGGTAAAAACATTGGTGCTTTAGAAGTGAAGCCCCAAGTTCCAATCCAAGGAGACATGATAAAATGTTGAAATTGATGGTGTGTTCACATTGTTCTAGAAGGTGTCTTTAGCCATCTAGATTAGTTTTGTCTACGTTCACACCAGAATAGGGTTAAGCTTGAATTAGCTCAAGTTATTTTTAGTTCAAATATATTTGTGAGATTTGTTGTCGATGAAAGAACTTATCCTCTAGAGCATTATTAGTATTTTCCTCAACAACTTGAGTTGTGTAACAATCTCAACTTGGTTATTTATTCCAAGGTGCCCATTGTATCATCATCATATGTGAGAGTAATATACATAGATTTCTGGTGCATGATCTTGTCTGTATGCATGGCTTAGATGACTGTGGTTATGGCATGCAGAAATGATCCTGAATGAGAGTGTTCTCTACTCCTATAGAAATTGGATAAAATATCATATCCACTCTCAGTAGCATACCCCAATGGGGGAGGCTCAAAGCAAGTCTTAGGTGAAGTTGATGGAAGACATAACCCATGTAGTAGACTGAGCTGTCAACTTTACTCCTATCTGATATAGGTAGCTAATGGTTTGCACTTATCCATGTTAAACTTCTTCAACAAGTCAAAGGCATACTTAGCCTGTGAGATAAATATTCCATCCTCCAACTGCAATAATTGTATCCCAAGAATGTAATGCAACAAGCATAAGTATGTGATCGCAAAAGTCTTTTTCAACTCATTTAAGATTGTGTATTAAAGAGGTTGAATTTTGGTGATTATTTTATTCTATTGCCATTAACAAGGGTATACCAGTCATTGCCCAAAAATATAGAAGAAACACCCTGTTGTGCAAATTTTGAAATAGAACCCTGATGATTACAGTGATACTTTTTCGCTTGCACCTTGCAAGAGCAACATAACACTGTTTTCACCTTTTATTGTTACAGGTTTTCATTTCATTTCATTACCAAGGAATAAATGAGGTAAAATCACTCAGATTTCAACATCCTTTAAGCCAAAATGGTATGTAGGCCCTATCACAGTATGTTTGCTTGTTTACAAGATTGTTTCTGTGGCTTCCTAGGTTTAAAATGGATATACTCTCTCATACATGCATGTATACATACAAATATATGAGTACTGAGGCTTCCAAAGTAGAGCCCAAGGTTCAAACCTCCAGGAGAAATGACAGAGTGTTGAAATTGAGTAATATCTCATATCCAACAAATTGTACGTGGCGTACACCCTACAAATGTGGCCGGATGTGATTCCTAGAATTAGGATGAGCTCAAGTGGCAAAAACATTGGTGCTTCTAACACAGATCCTTAGGTTTAAATCTATGAGACGTGATAAAGTGTTGAAATTGAGGGTAAAACCATTGGTGCTTTCAAAGTAAAGCCTCATATTCAAATCCCAGGATCCATGATAAAGTGTTGAAATCAAGGTAGGAACTTTCGTACCGAGAGTATTAAACAGTGGACACAAAATATGGAAAAAAACAGTCCATAGAAAATATATGATAAATACCTAAAAAAATACAGTAAATTGTATATATAAAAATATCTAATACTAATAATAATGCGAGTTTGAGATCTGTTTTGGTGGAGTTTTTGATTTTTCTCAACCACATATTTTTGTTTTTTTTATTTTTTCTGAATATTAAATTATTAAAACTTAGAATTATTATGTTTTACTGGATGGATGAGTTGAAACGCAAAACAAAAAAATGGAACATCCCTCCACATCCACCGTATTTGGTAACTATGGTTGAAATTGAACAAAATAGCACATCCAACTTGCTGGTTGTGGTGTACCCCAATGGAGGAAACCCAGAACAAATTGCCCTCGGGAAAATTTGATGGAAGACATGTCCCAATTTAGCCCAAAGTTACCCCACAAAGGTATACACTCTAAAAATTAGAATGGAAAAAGGAAGAACATTGACCTGTAATCCTTTGTTGTTGAGTCTCTTCACAGCTACCTCTATTTTAGCTTGTGGGTCATCAAGATCCTTGATCAAGCCTTTGTAAACACAGCCAAATCCACCTTCCCCAACCATAAGCGTTCTGCTAAAGTTTTTGGTGGCAGACCTCAGCTCTCCAAAACTAAAAACTCTGAGATTAATGGGTTTCTGAGAAGAGATCTTTAAAACATTAGCGGGCTCGTCAGGGGGCTCAACGTTGACATCATCAAGAATTCTGTCAGAATTACTCCTTTCCTGTTGCTGTTCTAGGTCAGATATTGAGGTACTTGATGCTTTTCTTCTTTGAGAAGATGATTCAATATCCTTCCTTTGGTCTCCGCTGCTGAAAAACAAGCACTTCATCATCACAGCCCTAATCAAACCCAAATAAATCCCCACAAAAACACAAAGAGGCCTTCAACTATACTCGTTTTGTATATGGGCATATGCCATAATTGGTCTACAGCTGCTTCCGCAACACTTTCTTTCTTTGAATGAAATTGGTATGCAATTTCCTGGTGGAATTGGAATTACTGCGAAGCATTTCTGATGACCTGCTGCTCTGTTTAACTATTCTACATGGAGTCAACAACGCAATTCATTACACGCAAAATTAGCCAATATCCTCGATTGCTTTGTGGGCTTAACTTCGTATTCATGGTTTTTTTGGTGGTACATGTTTCTTACACTCCATGACCCACCTATACCCGTGGAAAAAGGAAGGAAAGAAATAGGAGACGACCACGAGAAAACAAGTATATGAGTTCGCAACAAGAGTATTTCATCTATTTTTTCAGGGCTGTTCTATTAGTCTTGCGAAAAGTTTATTTTCTTTTTGATGTTCGATTTTCTATTATGAATCTTGATATGTAAATTTTTTATTTCGTCTAAGTCTCTATTTTCAAACAAGGTTGTTAGGCTATATATTTTTAAGAAATCCTCATACTCTATTAGAATATTATTACAAGTTGTGCACTTCTTGACGTAGTGTCATTTCGTCTTCACCGCCCCCACGTTACAAAAAACACATGTTTAATTTTTCCATTATTTTTTTAGGTGATGTACACTTGTCAGTTTAACATCTAAGTTGATGTGAAGTAGTCCTTAACTTAGTCATCATCATTTTTGCCCTCAATTGGATTTTTGACCCTAAGTAGGCATTTTATCCATGGTCCCATGTTGGGTTAAATTTCTTGATATGTTATTCTTTCTTTCGCCCAAGTTTTTATGTCAATGTGACTATCTTGAATTTATCTTTGACATTTTAATTATTTCCACACCATTGTTTGAGTACTCTTGCATATTAATGTCTCATTTACTCATTCATTTGTTATTTTGTTTCATCCATGTGTTTGTCATCTTGCCTAGATCTTCCTCTACCACCATTTCAAGCCACTAACGAGACTCCATGTTTTGTGTCTTCTTTAAATAACTTAACAAATGAGTTGAAACCTATAATGAGAAATTTTGTGTTTCTTCAAACAAAATCTCGTATACAACTAATATTTTATTTATGAGGTTGTTTGTGACTAGGTACTTTTGGATTCTTTCTATTTATATCCATTTGATATTTGCCACATTGTTTCCCCAAACCTCACACCCATAAGGAACCGCAAGCGTGACAAGAAAGTTAAATAGGGTTCTTTTGATTTTCCAATCCCATACCTTTGCATTTTTGCATTTAATTTGTAACGAGTATAATGTCCCGCCCCCTTGTATTATTTTTTCCTTGCAAGTTTCCCAACTAAGCTTGGTGTGGAAGTCCAGCCCGAGACAGTTGTATTTTTCCACCACTTCCTGTAAGTTTCCTTTGAAAAGAAAGTTAATTTTCTTCTTTTTCCTACTAAATGAAAAGATCTTGACTTTGGTTTTACTAGTATTCACTTACATTTTGACCTCTTAACAAAAAATCTCAAGGGCCCTCAGGGGCTCTCTCAAATTGTGTGTTGTTTTTGCAATTAAGATGAGATCGTCGACATAAATGAACACCTTTACTACATAGACGACTATGTGGACACCCATCTACCAATTTTATTCATCCAATCCTCTAGCTTATTGATGTGAAGCCTAGACAAAGTGGGTGAAAATGGACATTGTCATTTGACACCAATGTTGTTCACAAAGCATTCTAACATTCCCTCACATGTTCTAATTTTGGTCCTAACTTAGTGATAGAGTAGGTAATTTTGGATCCATACTCATTTAGAACTCCAAGTTGCTCCATCCTAGTCTAGAGTTTTCTCCTTGGAACCGTCTGAAATGCTTTTTTGAAGTTGATAAGACAACCAAAAACTTCTTCATCCTTGGTTATCCCATACTTTTTATATACAGATTCTAAGAGTGATACAGTGGTTGTTAATGAAATGCTTTTTACTAAAGCCTACATGTCATTTTTCTCTTTTTCCTTCTTTTTTTTCCCAACTACTAATTTTACGCTCTACCATGCTCTCGAATAGATTTCCAAGAAGAGGATTTACTATGATAGTGCATGATAATTTTACAGATTATTGATACCCCCTCTTTTGCATAGATGGATAATGACATTAGTCACCCAATCTATTAGGAAGCCTTCCTGATGATATCATTGAATATATTTTTGATGTGTGAGAGGACTTCCGCACCGCATTTCAAATATTCCTATTGGAGCCCATCCATGTCTTGTGCTTTACCCCCTCCCGACTTCTTTATACCTTGAATAATCTCATGTGTGGAGTATAACTTAGTTGTGTTGATTACGGGGTGGTGTCTTTATCTTGATCTTACTCATAGAATAAATTTGCATATTCTAGATTAGGTGTTTATAATATTATTCTCTTTTTGTTTTCTCTTACTAAAAGGAATGATAACCAGATCGTACCAAGCCACAAAGAACTCAGATGCTGATTAAACATCACGCTCAATAAGATGAAATTAATTTGTCATAATAAATTTAATAAAACCTTTACAAACAAATGAACAACAATAGCATATATTATTATGGAACTCAATGAAATACAATGAGAATGGGTCTTGCTTATATAGGCAAGGAATATCAATCTAAGAACCAGTCAAGGTCGTAGATCAAGCCATAAATCAAGGAAAGAACTAGTCAAGACCATAGATTTATGAAAGAACTAGTCATCAAAGATCTAGTCAATACCATAGATCAAGGAAAGAACTATACCTAACAACTAGATAATATCTTCCTAATATCTAAATAAGATATAAGAAATATCTAGACACATAAGTGGGTGAGGATAAATACAATAAAGGTAAATAAAGTACATAGGTGAACATGAGCTAAGGTAAATACATACTCTAACACCCCCCTCAAGTGAAGCTAGGGGCCCAAAATAAAAGTGGCATATCCACAATATGAGCCCCAACAAATGGGCCTGATCAGGTACTCGTGTACAATATATCCATGAAGAAAAATCGAACCAAAAATAGGAAAGAATCCTGCTAAAAGGAAAGAGAAAGAAGAAGAAGAAGGAATATGTTCTCACAAACACCCCTCAAGAACAACTTCTGAAACCCCAAGCATTCCACGCAACTCAAGGTAGCGAGGTGATGTAAAAGGCTTCGTAAAGATGTTCACAATCTACTTTTGAGTCGAAATGTATTCCAAGCAAAGAACTCCATCAAGAATGTGCTGACGAATAAAGTGTATGTGTATCTCAATATGTTTGGTTTATTGGTGCTCAACAGGGTTGTGAGGAATGTGAATTGCACTTTGGTTGTCTCACCAAAGTACAGTCGGTGAATCCTATGGGAATCCAAACTCTATCAATAACTATCGAATCCAAAGAATATGCTGACTTGTTGTAACTGTTGCCCTGTACTCTGCCTCTAAAGATGAAAGTGCAATAGCCTGTTATTTTTTTCACGCCCAAGAAACTGGAGAAGAACTAAGACAAAAAAGATATCCAGAAGTGGAATGCTTATCATCAATAGAACCTACCCAATTTGAATGTGTATATCCAACCAAGTAGAACCCCTAGTGTAGTGTAGTCCAAAGTGGGAAGTGCCCTACAAATAGCGCAAACTCCTTTTAACAACATGTCAATGACTACTATGAAGAGAATGTGCAAACTAAGATACAAGCCCTACTGTAAATGAAATATCAAGGCGAGTATGGGTCAAGTACATGAGACTTCCAACCAACTGCCTATACAATGTATGATCACAAAGTGGAGTGGTACATGTGGAAGTAAGAGTAACCCCAGACTGAAAAGGAGATGGACTTGGCTTGTAATCAGCCATATCAAAGCACTGAAGAAGATCATTGGTGTACTTTTTCTTACTCAAATGAATCCCTCAATCTATCTGAGAAATCTGAAATCCAAGGAAATAATGTAATAACCAAATATTTGGCATGTCAAACTGTGTAGAAAGAGCCTGCTGAATGTGGGAAGAAGAGCTACCAATAAATAACATATCATCAGCATACAAGACAAGTATCACAATATCCTCGCCAACATGCTGGAGATATAATGTATGACCAGAGTGGCAACGAACAAAACTAGTAGATAAAAGAAAAGAATCCATCTTCTCATACCAAGCCTGAGGGGCTTGTTCGAGACCGTAGAGAGACCTTCGAAGTCTACAAATAAGAGAAGAATCCTGAACAAATCAAGCAAGTTGCTCCATGTATATTTCCTCTTATAAATATCCATGTAAGAAGGCACTCTTCATGTCCATCTGGTATACAAGCCACTCCTGTGATGCAACAATAGCAAGTACAAGGCGTACAGAATCCATCTTGGCAACAGATGTGAAAGTCTCAAAGTAATCAATACCTTCAACTTGTGAAAAACCCTTTACAACAAGCCAAGCCTTATACTTGTCAATGGACCCATCAGCTGTGTATTTGGTTTGGTATACCCACTTACACCTAACCATATTTTTTCCATTAGGAAGAGATACCAAATCCCAAGTATGATTCTTAATCAAAGAAGAATGATCATTTTCCATCACATCATCCCACTCATGTATCCCATGAGCCTGTGAAAAAGATTCAGAAAGAAATTGCCTGACACAAAAGTCCAGAACCTATAGAATGTGTGTGATGATGCCTAGTGGGTGGAAGATCCTGTATGAAAGGTGTTGCCTCAGAAATTGTAGTACGAGCCCACTTAGGCATAGTGACAACATCAGTGGGAATAAGATCCTCGTTGGCATCTATAACCTCCTCATCAACCTCCTCAAAGAAAGGATCCTCAAGATGAGATAAAGAAGAAGAAGTAAATATGAAAGAAGATGAAGAATCATAAGGTGAGAAGCACTTATCAAATTGAACATGTATTTGAAAAATAACCTCATGAGTATCAAGATCTATAAGTTGATAAGCTCTCATGTCCTCACAATACATTATAAAGATCAATGGTTTTCTCTTCTTATCCAAGGATTTCCTTTTCTTCTTTGGCACAAAGGCCCAAGCATGGCTCCCAAAGACTCAAAAAAATGAGACATCAGGATTAGTTTTGGACCAATCTTCCTCTGGAGTCAAATGCTTAAGTTCTTTGTGTGGTGTGCGATTATGAATGCAGTTAGCACAATTAATTACTTTTGTCCAGTATATAGGAGATAAATCTCTAGAATGCATCATGCAGTTAGCCATTTCCTTCAAAATTTGATTATTCTATTATGCTAAGTCATTCTATTGTGGAGTATGACGAACAAAATGCGAGTGAACAATGACATGAGTTGCCAAAAAAATAGAAAACTCATTGCTGAAGTACTCCCCCCCATTATCAATGTGAAGGTTCTTTATGCAACTAGAAGATTATTTCTCAACCAAAGCCTTGAAGACTTTGAAGTGTGAAAAAACACCACTTTCGTACTTGAGAAAATAAACCCAAGTACGCCTCGATAAATCATCAATAAAGGTAAGTGCATACTTAGCTCCATTGAAAGAGGGGGTAGGAAAAACCATCAAGTCACTATGCACAAGCTCGAGTGGTGAAGAAGCTCTCTTGGAAAAATTCTTAGGAAATGGATCTTGGTGTTGTTTGCCCAATGCATAGCCAAAGAAAACTCCCTCAAGACAAGAAACTCTAGGAAGACCATCAACCATACCATGAGTGCTCAACTCCTTCAAACATTTGTGATTGAGATGTCCACATCTCTCATGTTAAAGCTTACTCTTTGAATCTGCATAAGAAACCAATCTTGTCCCTATAGAGGAAGTGTCATCAAAACCCTCAAAGTGATATAATCTAGAACCATGATCAATAATACCTTGAGCAACAATTGAACAAGGCTCCAACAAAGTTCGTACTTCTACCCCATATGGTGTAAAAGTCATTGTTTTTCCTTGACCATAATGACAAATTTGATATACAAAAAGTAAATTTGTAGTGATGTTAGGAACATATAGTGCATCTTGGATACTACCACCATCAAGGTGTATGTCACCTTTTCCTTTAACAAAAAGAAAGGAAGAATTTCCAACCTCAATTTTGGAAGTAGAACTCAAACCTAGAGATACAAAAGACTCCTTAGAAGAAGTCATGTGATGAGAAACAATAGAATCTATAACCCAACTATCTACAAGTGGTGACTGAAATCTCCCAACAACATTAAGTGCTTTGCCATGCTGATTAGAAAGAGGTGGAGTGGAAATATAAATTTTGTGTTTCTTGATTGCATCCTCTAAGGCTTACATTCAGTTATAACACCTATGTTCTTCATGACCAATACCCCCACAAAAAGAGCATGAAAGGCTAGACTTATTCTTGGATTTAGAAGACTCCTTAGGTTTAGAGTTGTTTTATTTGGGTTTAGGAGCACTTTGAGATGGAGAAGGGGTGGATTTGGTTTTACTTTTTGGTTTTCCCTTGCCCTTAGGATTAGATGCAACTAATTCCTTTTGAGAGGTGGAAGACTGAAGGTTAGACAATTTGGATTCTTCCCTAGTAAGTCTTTCAAAAAAAAAATCTAAGTCAAGCATTTTGAATGTGTCACCTAAGGTATCCATGGTAGAGAAAAAGGTAGAAGCAAATATTTAGAATGGTCCTCTCAACTTGGATAGAATTAATTAAACACACTTTTCATCTTTCTTATCTCTTCCAGTCCCCTTCAATTGTGTCAACAAATGCTTGAACTTGGTAAGATAGTCTATAATTGATGGAAAATCTTCAGGATTAAGAGAGGTTATCTCAATTTCAAGTTTTATGGCTCTCATATGATCCACCTTGCCAAATAGACCCTCCAATTTATCCCATATCTTGAAAGGAGAGTCACATTTTTCGAAATGAAACAAAAGACTGTCACTTACATAAGTTCCTATCAAACCCATACACTCATCAAATTTGCACTGGTATTGAAATTTCTCATATTCTCTAGTGAACACCGATTGTTTTGAAGAAGTTAAAGCCCGTTATCCTCTCCATTTAATTATTGTTTCCATTCTTGGTTTCCATGTGTGGTAATTATGTGTTGTTAATGGCTCAACATGATCTAATGCAAAAGTAGATAAAGACATCATTCTCAAAATTACCAAAAAAATGTAAAAACCAAGCAATGCAACAAGACCCCCTAGATCGAAACATAGTGGGGTTCTCTGAATGTGGATCACTCAACAGACATTAAGGACCCAAGTTTGCCTCCATCTCCCACTTAGATAAAGTGCTCCTCCAAAACCACCACTCCAGTTCATAGCTCTGGCATAATAAAAGTGTTTACCATCCAAAGTTTTCCAAGGGCAGTCGATGGAGGAGGCCTCATCAGAAACCAACAGGTTCAACTAATTGCTACTTATGCAGGCCCTATGGGCAAGAAATCCAATCACTTTGTTGAGGCCCTTATAGCTCTCTGGGGAATTAGAATGGTTAGGATTCTCAATTTAAACAACCTCATTGTGGAGGGGGATTCCTTGAATATCACTAGCAACCTCTCTGGAACCCAAACACCCAATAAGACCATTAGTGATTTCATTAATGAAGCTAATAAGCTATGTAATGGTCTTAATATTATTATTCGACATGTGTCTAGGGAGGGTAATAGTGTCACTGATGCACTTGTTAATGTAGGTGTTTACATGAATAACTATAGTGAGTGGCATGATGACAAGGACCTCCCCTTAGCAGCTCATTCTATCATCGTTAATGAAGCTAACGCCCAACCCATCATCACAAATTCAGCGGCAACCTTCGCATGTGTGGAATTTACCTCCTTGGTACTTGAAACATATCAAATTTATTCATTTTTATTCTATCCTCCCCTCGAATTTTAAGGGCATTTACATTGAAGATAATGACTGTGAGATTGTGAAGATGAGAAACAATAGAATGTTTCCCTTAAAATTAAAAACATAGAAAAAATAGAAATGTGGATGTATTTACAGCAAAATCAACAGTTTAGTTCACATCTAAGTCATGTGACAAGCCAAATCAGTCATTTGTTGAGTCCTGCGCTCAAGAAAGTGAGTCCTGCACTAATGCAAATGAGTCCTATGACAATGTAAATGATGTCTATGTTAATACACTCAATAGTGGAGGTTCTGCACTGACTTCACAAACTTCATACATATAAATTCAGGGGCCACAATCAAGGATTATAATACAGTACTTTGAATCAGTTGAGAAAGACAAATAATGGATTTGCATTTTCAAGGTTTGCAGAGAATTTAACACTTCTGGAGGTTTGAATTTCCTTCATCACGGGTTTGAATACTGGATGGTAAAAATAATTCATTGATTCAGATAAGTTTGACAAGGATGTAGAGGAAAGGCTTTTCTTGGACGATGGGTAAAAAAATCAAAATGAAATGTGTTTGCATCCTCTGCTCTTCCATTCTACAAGCTTTAGATGTAGGTGCACCTCTTGAGATGGTACACTTAGATTTATGCTGGACCTATGCAAGTTCTCCACCCTTCTATTGGAGGTTTTCCATATTGGTTATGACATTCATTTATGATTATATAAGAGAAGCATGTGGGTCAGTATTGCCTTATTGAGACATAATTTTGCATGCTTTTGGAAAATTCATTTCAACAGGTTCAAGGCTCTCGTGGAGAAGAAAAGTGTTGTTACTACATCAAAGGTATTAAGAAGTGATAGAGGTGGTGAGTATATTTCATCAATTCATTTTATTATGTTTTTGCAGAGAACATGGTATCCCAACCCAAATTGTAGCTCCTCCTCCCCCCCAGCAGCCCCATATTAGAACTAAGAATCCCAACTTTCGTGACCATGTTTCTGAACCTCCACCTGCTAAGTGAATTCTCGTAAGTAACCAGAAAGATGAGGTGATAATTGGAGTGGAAAGCCTTCTGGTGATCAACCATGAATACTCCTAGGGTTGAAGCAATAAAAACTACCATTCTATATTTCAAATAGATGTCTAAATAAAAGTGCTAATGAATATAATTACATAAGAGTCTTGGAGTGGTAGAAAGCATAGTGTTGCATTTTCTTCTAAAGTATTTGGTTGCAAGTTGCACCATTGCACATGTTCCTCTATTACCAAGCTGCAAGAGGAAAGTTGGACTCACTCTTTAGTCAGGTGAGAAGTGTATCTTTTTTGAGGAAAAATCCAAAAGATACAATTAGGCATTTAAAGAGCAATTCTTGACCTAATCCAAATACATATTAACCATATTTATAATCAGTACAGATGTGTAATTTTTTGCATCAACTTGGAAGCATGGGATGGATCAGTAATAAGTTATTTAAAGAGACCAATACGTATAACAACTAATGTTGATTCACATGATGATATAGGTGATGAAGTGTTAGAACAGAAAGGTATTCCTCAAGAAATACCTTATTCCACTCCTAGAAATGCATTACAAGTTGTACCACAATCTATGCCTCCATCTACTATAAGGAGATCTTCAAGAAATCAGAATTTTACAGTTAGGTAGAAGAGTTCACTAAGAACACTAGCCATGATGCATTTAGAAAGTAGTCCACCAAACTCATTGGATACATGGAAAATAATTGATCCTTGGTTGTGTTATACTGATAGGGAAAAGTACCTCTCAAGTTATGATTTTCATTTATGGAATAGGGGTAGTATCATGGGCTTCAAAGACAAGAACCCATTGTAACTCTTTGACACTTCAAAAAAAGAGGAGTATGTTGTAGATACAAGTGTGACACTGTCATAGACGTATAGATGAGGATAATGCTCAGTTGATTTGATCCCACGGAACAAGCACTTTTGCAAAAAACGACACTCAAATTTGAGTTATTGATCAAAAAGATACAAGCTTTTCAATTATATTGTCTCTACTAATCATTGTAGTTTCCCCTATAAACATAATCAAATGCACATAGCCTTCACTAGATATCATTTTATGAAAGAGAGTTGGAGTTAAGCGTCTACTAGTAGGAATCATATGTCTTAGAGCCCTTATATGATCATACCATATGACTAGGGGCTAAGGATTTCAATAGATATTTTTAGGCCAACCAAATTGGAAAACTATGCATTTCAGATATCTAAGAAAGTTACCACTGTGGTGTCTATGATGAAGACCTAGAAGTGAAGAATAAAAAGCTTCATGAAATGGTAGTATTAGTCTATGGAGATTGTACAATCAGATTCTGATATAGATCAGGACAATGAATCTGAGATCTGCAAAGGGGAGTGTTAGAGATATAACTGCCTCCAAAACAGGTTGACCTAAATATATGAATATACAAAATAAAACTTACAGACAAATATCAACAACAATATTCTACTCTGATACCATAAAAGGAATGATAACTATATCATACCAAGCCACAAAGAACTCAAATGTTAATTAAACACCATGTTCAACAAGATGAAAGTAATTTGCTAGAATAACTTTAATAAAACATTTGCAAACAAATGAGCAACAATATCATATATTATTATGGAACTCAATGAAATATAACGAGAATGGGCCTGACTTATATAGGTAAGGAATATCAATCTAAGAATCAGTCAAGTTTGTAGATCAAGCCATAAATCAAGGAAAGAACTAGTCATCAAAGAAATAGTCAAGACCATATATTTAGGAAAGAATTAGTCATCAAAGATCTAGTCAATACCATAGATCAATGAACGAACTATACCTAACAACTAGATAATATCTTCCTAATATCTAAATAAGATAAAAGAAATATCCACACACATAAGTGGGTGAGTATAAATACAATAAAAGTAAATAAAGTACCTAGGTGAACATGAGGTAAGGTAAATACCTACTATAACATTTACGTCATAGTTCCATCCAAAAGCCTTTGGGATTATGATTTCCTAGAGAAACCAACTCTTTCCTTCTTGTACTCATATAACCTTCCTTTTTAGAATGTATCAATTTTTCATAAGCTTTCCTATTTTCTTTATCCATTCCAAGTTCTCTTAAAGTTATTTTTGTTGTCTTGCACTCTTCATCATACCATGGATTTGTCGGATAACTACTTGGATTTTCACTCTTTGGCCTAGATCTCTTACAAGAACTTAGTGCTTTGTGAATTATTGGAATATATTTATTGTTGTTTACTAGACAACTACTTGTCTCTAATATTCTATTTTCTCTTTCCAGAAATTATTTTTTGAGTGTTGCCTTGAAGAGTTCTCTAATTTTATGGGTTGTGACAATTTTATCCTAAAGAGGTGCCTTCTTTTATTATGGCGGGTTTGTTCTCCTTGTTGATTTTTTATGTGCATGTTAATATTTACTTAAATTGAATTGTGGTTTGATTTTAGTTCTATATGGAAGTCTACAATTTCTAATTCCGTCAATCTTGAGATATAACTTTATAGACAAATAACATAATCTATTGCACTTTGGCCATTACATATCTTACAAGTGATTCTTCCCAAATTCAAACATGTTCTCATGTCATTTCATATAATTGTATCATAAAGGCTACATAATCTGAATAATTGTTTCGTGTTGTGTAAAACACCCATTCCATCTTGTGATGTCCTCTCCCAAATATAGTCTTCTTCTTCTTCTAGTCACAAAGGATTGTTGTTCACTTTGCCTTTATTCCTCAAGTTGAGGGCCTAGTAATTTTTTGTCCTTGCATTGAATTCTATTATTACGAAGACTTCCCGTGATGCGCTAAATGTTGAAATATCGCTTTTGAGCAAAGTGTAATGGTCTTCACAATCTAAGTTCTTTTTCTTATATGTATTTATGAATTTTGGTACAAAGTAACATGTAGTGAGATAAATTCTTAGCTCATTTTCTATTATTTTCAACCATATGTATTGCTTGTTTCGATCTTCTTTCTTCACTTCTATAAATCTATGTTAAACTTGTCTAATTAGCATTGTTACTCCTCCACATCCCTTATCAATTTTAGTATTTTCATTCCAAACTAATCTTTCATATTGTTATCCCGTAAAATTGACAAGGGCAATTTTACCGATAACCATACCGAAAATTTTGTTCCGATCCCTCATTAGGGATCCCTTGCGTTTGGAACGTTGCAAAATCCCTTTTCCAGGAAATCTGGTTTTCCGAACTTAGTCATTTTTGGTCTTTTTGGTTGGGCGCATGGAATTGCTATGTAACATCACCTTTTGGTGCACCCCCTTTAAAACCTTTGGCACATATTTTCCTGTGTCAACACATCTTTTGGTGCGCCTTGATATGTTGAGTCTTCCTTGCGTGCGCCAAGGCGCATGCGCCTTCGTGTTGGCAAATGCTTTGTTGCGCCACTTTTTGGTGCGCCACAGGCGCACATAATCTCATGTCGACATCACTTTTGGTGCGCCAAAGGTGCACTTAATTCCATGCTGGCAGATGCTTTGGTGCGCCAAAGGGCGCATGCTTTCCTATGTCGACAGTACAGCTTTGATGCGCCCTTTACAAAGTTGGTGGCACATTTATTGCTGACTCACATATATATATATATATATATATATATATATATATATATATATATATGTATGTATGTATTTACGCGCCTGTAAATGTCATTATCTCCAGAGCATCACGTTTTTATTTTCTCTGACCTGTCAGCTCACCTGCCCCATCATTTTCAAAGCATTGTGGACCTGTTTGCATGTTTTTCACTATTTATCCGGGTAAGAGGTTCTTATCTCTTTCATGTGTTTGGCGTTTTTGGTTCTTTGTATGCTTGTTGTTTTGGTTTTGGGATTGAAATATTGATCTGGCTCCCACCACCTTGTTGTCTTTCCATATTCTTCCTCCTCTTTCCAGATCTGCTGGTAGAGGAAGTTATTCTAAAAAGCATGGTGTAAATCCCTTTTGATTAAACCATTTTAATACCCAAATGACCTTGGAAAAGAAAAGAAAAAAGAAGCTAAACCATGTAAAAGACCCCTCTAAGAATAATCTAAGCTCTAAAAAGAGATTGTTTTTCTTTTCTCCTTGGTGCATCTGTCACCCCTACAACATGATCAAAATCTGCGCCAATGGCGCACCCCTCATGCCTGTTGCATTAAGAACTTTCACGCCCTCAAGGCGCACCTCCTTCGTATGCTGCAAGTGCTAGCCTTGTGCCCTCCTTGGCGCACCTCAACCTTATTTGTTACATAACGTATACATGCGCCTCCTTGGCACACCCTACATCTGTGCAGCATCAGCTTAATCCGCACTAAGTACAAAGTTTCGAAGGTGCAGGTGCTCTCCTTATTGCAGTAACATTATGTTGTGTAGACCCTCTGTGCACCGTGCCAAGTTTCCTTTGGCACACAGAGAAGTTCCTATTACACAAACCATACATGCGCCAAACAGCGCACCAAATCCCCATGCAACATGAAAAATCTATGCGCCTTTAAGCGCATCCTGTCTCTATGTAACACAATGTCTCCATGCGCCCTTTACAAAATGTACCCTGCAGTATCCATGCGCCATGCGCCTTTGGCGCTGATTTAACCTTTGCAACACCTCTTTTCTGTGTGCCTTACCTATTTAGCCCTGTAAGCTACAGCTTTCATGTGCCCTGCGCCCTGAGCCTCAAAATCACTAACTCTTTCTTCTGCTAACATTTCAATGGAAGATTAAATGGCTAATACAACCTTTTTGGATTGGGTCTCACTTCTTCTTCGTGCAAATCAGCAACTAAGCTCGAAAGAACATATGTCTACATCAAGCAGGAGACCTACCAAATTGAAAGGCAAGGCCAAACTTGTAGAAGAAGAGATGAAATACAAGTATCAGAGAGTCAGAATGCCTGACTCCTAGGCTGCATGCGACCTAGATATCAGGGACTCAGAGTTGGGTCACATTGATATGGAGGAATTCTAGGGCAGAACTTAGAAGGTAACTAGAAGTCCATGAATGGACAAACTAATAGGTAGTGCCCTACACTTCGCTGGAGGAATCCCAGTCAGCACCATCAACAATGAATTCATGATGGTGGTCGCCCGGTGCTATAACAAGGACACAAGATGTGTCGTAAATGACAAGGGCGAGGTCATCATTAACCTCACTGCCCACCACTTCGAAATAATACTCGGCATCCCTCATCACTGGCACTTCGTGGCCGTCAGCCGAGAGGATTGTATTAAGGCCTGGGATGATAACGAAGATCAGTGCATGCAGCTGATGAATGAGGTCTATTTGAAGAATAAAAAGGTGGTGACCTGATGGCCTCAAACCATCCACCGCAGCGACTTCTCAGAGGAGCTCAGTGACACCATCACATTCCTGAGCAGGGTCTTTGGGCTTCCTGATGCCCACTTTTTCCATAAATGGATGCAGCGGTACTTAGAGACCATGAACAAGAACGTGCCCGATCAGTGCTTTTGCTAGGGAGAAATAATAAGCAGCACAATCTCCAAGTAGTTTCAACAATTTCAATACAACAGGGAAGATTCTATATGAACTCCTATGTTGTCTATGTTGTAGCATCAGAGAGAGACTACCCAGGCCTGATACGAAGTGGGGTTTGGCCTTAGGTCAAAATATATGAGTACTACCCAGAATTGAGGCTGGAGAATAGCATCTCTCAATTCACAAAGATTAACGATGTGTTTTTCTATCACATCATCTGCCTGTTGAGGCCAAATATGACTTATGGTCGTATGACCAAAAGCATAGTGGCAGCCACTGAGAAATGGGGGGCCCTGTTCACCCAATTTCCCACATTCACCTATCTAAGGGCGGCCAACTTCTTGGGAGAGCTGACCAGACTGCCGAGGTATGCTGGGCCTAAGCTGATTTTGCTGGAGTTATCAAGACAGCTGATCACGTATCACGAGAAGTGCCTCAAAAGAAAGAAGGGGGGAACTCCTTTCCCCCTCACAGTAGGCTGATATACATGCCTTACCCACAACAAGGCAAAGGACATGTTCGCAGAGCTGGAGCTGCTTAATTTGAGACATGATTTCCCGGTCAGGCCTACCTTCGACCCAAGGAATTGTCTGCCAAGGGCGAAACTTGATCCAATCCACGTCCCCCAGATCGAGGACATCTACATCGACATCATCCATGAGGTTGAGCTCAGGATAAAGAATCATTCTTGCTTAGCCTTGGCAAAAATCATCCAATATGGGGTAGCAATTGTCCCCAAAGGCTTCCAGAATACGGAAGATGAAATAGAATAAGTATATACTAACACAGATGGGGATAATTGGCCTTTTCTGGCCATTGATAGAACTAAGGCACCTCAGACGATTGAGGAGAGGGTCAAGGAAACTCTGCGCAGAACAGAGCATTGGTGCCGGATGAACGGATTAATCTACCTTGAGGTTGATTTCACAACCTCCCCATTGGGTAACGCACCTCCTCGATCCAAACAGTAGCCTAAAGGCAAGGGCAAAGGCATAGAGGGTGAATCCAGCACCACTCAGGAAGAATCTCCAGCGAGTCCTCCTTCCGCCGCACCTGAACAGGTTATAACTCTGGCTTCGCCGGAGAAAGAAGCAGAAGAGGATGTTCCAATAGGCCCATCCACTCAGGATGTCGGCATTACTACAACAACCGAGGTCCCTTCTATCCCTTCTTCTTCCCTTCCTTCCCCTCCTCGAGTGACTCAAGTGGCCATTCCTTTGGTCGTGTCCTCTCCCCCTTCTTCTACTCCTCCCCCCGCTTCTTCGTCTATCTTCTCTTCCCTTGCGGATCTTTCCTCCTCCATTTCTTCCCTCATCTCTGAGCTCCCTTCCCTTCCTATGTCTTCCGCAACTACAATATCCCTTCCTCCCGTGGGCACTTCTTCGACTATTCTCTTAATGCCGCCCCCACGTGTCTCCATGTTTTTCCCCTCCACTACTATAACTGCCCCCTTTTCCGTTTCCGGCCCTTCTCCCATAGGTCCAGCCTGGATCTCCCAGCAGCTAAGTCAGTAAAAGAGGAAAGTTCCCATCACTCCGATGGACTTTTCTATAATCCCATCTAAGGGGGCAAAGAACCAGAAGCCCGTCACATGCTTCTCTCAAAGTGCTGCGGGAGAGAGGGTTATGGAGATCACGTACCCCAATCCCCTCAAGGAGAAAAATGATCTGTCTCTGACAGATTTTACTATGACCCAGGTCACAATGGTGACATCTTCTGAAAGCCTTCAAGGGGAGGCCCTTTCTGCAGTTGACGCCCTCTGCAAGAAGCTTCAAGAGACAAAGGAAGAGAAAAGGAAATTGAAAGAGCAAAACAAATATCTGCTCCAAGCCTTACAGAAGATGGGTAGTGCACCTCCCACAACTGCCACTGAGACTTCTGAGCTTCTCAGCCAAGAGAAAATTAATGAGTACGCAAAGATCGGCGAGCAGGGTATGGCCGTTTCCGCTTGGAGGAGCCAAATCCTCAAAGACAGTGAAAAAGTAATCACTAAGTTCTCGAATTTATATCTAAGCATCAATAAGGTGAATAAAGAGCTCTAAGCATTAGCAGGACCCATATTAGAAGAGCTGGAACATGCTAGACTGCAGCACGAGACCTTCCAACAAATGTTCGACTGTTCAGTCAAAGATCTGGTTAAGTTTGGTGTCTTCGGCCATCCCAGGGCCCTCAACAAAGTCATGTCCACTCTGGACTACCAGGTGGATCAGTTGGAATTTGTCTTAGAAAAGATTGAAAAAGTGAAGGAAGAATCCCTGGACGTGATGCATCAAATGGAACGGATCATTCTTAACATGTCACCAGGGTTACTTACTCCTTCCTTCACTTTAAGGAAAGTTGATGAAACCACCCAGGTCTTTAAAGAGATCGTTTCTCAAGGGATGGGGCCAGAGGTCACTTTTGACGCAGAGTCTATCAACAACCTGCTGGCCCACCGAGACTTCATTGGGTTACTCATTGAAGCGGAAAAAGACTATTCCAAGCTCCCCGAGAAACTCACAGATGAGCGAGAAACTTGTGAGGCGATCAGTGATCGGCACAAGGATCCTTCCCAGGATCAGCTAGGGCCAATGATCAACAAGTTTATGGAATACCGCTCTCAATTCCATATCTCGTCACCTGAGCAACAACAAAAGCAGTCCACCCCCTTCCGGCCGCAGGATGACGACGACGAGTAGCTTCTTCTTCTTCTTCTTCTTCTCTCTCTCTCTTCTTCGGCTTTCTTTTCGAGCATATCTGAAGTATGTTGATACAAATGATGACATCATCCATGTTGCATCATGGGATGATGTCATCCATCAAGTTATAAAAAGTCAACATGACTTTTAGATATTTTGTAAATATCTTTGTAGATAAGTTGTTGGCTCCTTTTTGCCTTCTTTTCTCTTCTTCTTCTATAAATACCCCAATACTTGTTGTATTATGGATGGATGAATATCTTTCAGATGAAAAATAGAAGTGAGGAGAAAAGACTTTGAGCTTTTTGTAACAGAAGAAAAATATTAATACAATATTTAGACTTTGTGCTGAATACATGTGTTATGTGCATTAGATCTTTCTTACATTAGATCTGTGTGTTTATTCTATTGGATCTGCTTCTGTTTTATTGTCATTTATTTATCATCAGTATTGCTTTGCTCGTTTATGCAAGTAGGTTTGGATCTATTTACTACCAATCCCAAAACATAAACCTTCTAACCTTTCTACTTTGGAATTCATTTCTTTTCTCCCTTCGGACCTGCTCTTTCTTCATCCCCTCTTCCTTTCCTTTCTTTTCACAGTCGGAAACACCCCTACTGGGATGAGATACCAAACCCCCGAAGGTAGAATTTGTGAGACTTGCACATGATTCCTGCTGGTATAATAGCAATAAACCAGTTTCGCTTTGCTGACTCAAAGAGGGGCTATGCCCTGCACACTGTTGGCTCATTTATCCATAGATCTGCCCAAGCGACAGATTTTCGGACCAACACATATATCCTTTAAAATTTGGGATTTTACAACCATCATGTTCATGAGTATTTGTGAGAATGATAATGGATTTTCTCTTTGTTATCAACCCCAACCTAGGACTTCTTCTCCAAGGCTAACTTCTACAATCCCACCTACAAAGGTTAAGTACTCTTGAGGGACCCCAAATCCCTATTACTTGTGTGTCGTTTATTGGGTGATTTAAGCTTTTCCATTGTGCTACCTTACCAATTTTCCTACATCTCTCATTGCCTTTACTTTCTTATGTTATTTCCTTCTCTATTATTGTTGCAGTGGTGTAATGTCTTAATATTAGATATACTTATGCACCCCCAAGAAACCTCTTGTTCCTTAATATCATGTTATTGTATTTTATGTTGTTCATAATAACTTTGATATGTTAATGGGATGGGTTATCTTGCAAAGGAGGAAGTGTACACTAAAAAATGGTTAAGTGTTATTTCATGTGTTTTTTATTGATTTAATCATGTTCGATTAATTTTAATGGGTTTTCTCCTTCTTCTCAACTTATTAGACCCTTTTTTATCTTTTCTTTGATGTTTTTTTTGGCCTTGTACTAGATGTACCATTGCTTTTCTTATACGTATTAGAAACATCCCCCATTACTCTTAGTTTCTTTTGTTGGTCTTTGTTAAGTTAGGGTGAACTCTTCCCCTCGTCTCATTTTTTTTCTTCTAGCTATTAAAAGTAAGTACACACACTAATAAGTCCCTAATTTGAATTTAATTAAAAAAAAACACACAAGTGTTGTAGTTTATTTGGTAATAAGTAACACTAAGCATACACAATATCTATTTAACACTCACAAAGAAATTATAAGCACATAATATAAATAAAACATCCTTAAAGAACTTCTCATTGTCTATGAAGCACTTTAAAAGCATAAGAAGGGTTCCATCTATGTTATGCAATTTACATTATTGAAGTTATCTCCTTTACACATTTTACTATTTTTTAACATCACAACTACCATCTTTAGGGGATTGAAAATCATACGACTAGTTAATTCATACTAGTTAGTAACCCCTATTATAAATCCCTAAGGCCACTTTGGTTTCCTTAAAGCCTTCAGGTATCACATGTACATTGGATACATTCTAATGAAATAAAAAATTAAGTGTTACAGGTACACATAAGTGACATCGTGCATATGGGTGCAAGGAAATGAAAGATAAAAAAATACAAACTTAGTTATCAATTTATTTTGTAAATGTAGTCACCCTCTACTTGTAGGTCCCCCTCCATGACAGGAATAGCGATGCACATTGTACTTTTGAGATGGACCCCAACTCAATTGGTCTTTAGAGGGATTCAGAGGATTCTGCGGGACCCTTGACATCGTACGGACGACATCTTTTACAGATGGGAGAGTCTCACGAATTGTTGATCATGAATGGTCTCTCAAGCTTTCCCGACTCCAGGTTCTTCACTTGTACAACTCATGGAAATGGGGCTAGTGTAGTGGACAACATCCTTACCACCCCTAACCTGGTTTCTCATATCCACCATATTTCTATCTCCCCCATTCTGCTTCCTAACCATGCCACCCTTTCCTTCTCTCTGCAGGTAGATCCCCCCAAATCTTGCCCCACTTTTGCTTCCCTCCGCGCACTATCCTAAAGTTTAGAGAGGGGGACTGTACGTACCCAAAATTGTAGGGTACTGCACCATTGGAACAATGTAACACGTGCCCCAATGATGATACAGGTCTCCTCGTAAGGTGTTCAGGATCCGAAAAATCTCTCCAAGTATGCGTTATCATCCCGCATGCCCTGCTTAGCCCCCGTGTGCTTTGCTTTTCTCTTTTCCCCTCTTTTCTTTGCCTTTTTCTCTTCAGTTACGGAACCGCCACCCTGATCAGGGTGGCGGTCCTTTACGCGTTTTCTAGAATGCTCTTTTAACACGAATCACGTAAATTTCAACGTTTACCAACTTTTTTTCACCGCCTTGGGCTTGTATTAATGATTTTGGTTCCCTGGAATAGTGTTTTGCCATTGTTTATAGTTTAAGAGTTTAATTTGGTTTTTACCTTGGGTAAATGCAAATGCTATAAATAGTTGGCTTGTGCTCAAGCAAATGGCCCCTCAAATTTGCCTCTGAATTTCTCATTGCAATAGATTAGTCTTTCATTTTGCTTAGAATTCTTAGTTTCATTCATTGCATACTTAGTTAGTGTTGTTTTGCTGTTAGGAAGCCACATATCCATCTTGTGCAAATGCTGTTAATATTTCATCCAATCTATTGGAGTAGAATAGTTTGTTTTCAATAGGAAGCCATTAAAGTTGCAGGTTTTGTTCTTCAAGCAGGATAGTTTTAGGTTCTAGATGTTTTATGTTGCATGACTCGCAATAAATCCCGCTAGGAATTGCATAAGCCAAGCTCTGTACTCTTGCACTATCTCTCTCCTACTCGCATTGTATTCAGTCTGTATCCTAAGCTACCTTTGTCCCAATATCTACTTCTGTTGATGCTAGCATTACACACTTTTCTGGATCCATGTGAACATGAAGGAGTGAGGAGGTCACACTGAGGGGACAAGATCACACACATCATCGGATTCGCCATTGTTCTGCAGAATCCAGGTTCTAGCTTTCAAATTTCTAAATTAGAAGTATATCAAATAGAGTAGCCAATCACTTTATTTCAGTCAATTTTACTTTCGATATTTCCAAGGAAGCTATGAGGATTGATAGTTTCTGAGAAACTATGATTCATTCCTCACTTCTAGGGTAGGATCGAGGGTCTTTCAAATAGATTAGATCAGTTATTTCATTGTTTAGAATATATTTACAACTGCACAGGCAAGTAGCTATATTCGGTTACTTTGTTTGTTTTAAATTCGTCATTAGATTAATCGTCAATTTCTAGATATTTTAAAATAGCTGCTCCTTCAATTTCATCTATAAAGTCATCAAAAAAATACAAAAATATAGAAGTCATATATGTTATAGATATACTTCACATAGTTAAATTTACTTTGCTGCATTTAGTTTACATTATGGCTTTTGTATGACAATCACGGGACCTAGAGAGCCCAGGGAATACGTATTCGAGCCAATCGTACCCCAACCCAATCTCATCACAGCCATAACTGATATAGATCAGAATCTTAGGATCCAAGTCTTCTGAACAATGGTAAACTTACAACAAATCAGTTTCCAACTACACGGGTTAAACATAGAAGACGACCAAGCACACACGTTTTGGTCAAATCAACCAAACTACAGATTACCCTAGATACATATCTGCATTACTGTGGAAGGGTTTGAAAGAGAGCAGACCTTTGGTTGTGATCCTTTGGTCCCACAGCTAGACGCAGGAGACACTCTCACAGATATAGATACCAGCTTGAGAATTCAGGTTGCACGAACGCCTGTGAGATACTCTGAAAAGATCACACAACTGTTAAATATGAATATAGAGGCTGAGAAAGTGTATGACTATTAGATACTAGGGATTAGGGACTGAATCTACACATGACCATAGCAGGA
The DNA here is from genome assembly GCA_019776745.2 of Taxus chinensis. Lineage (NCBI taxonomy): Eukaryota > Viridiplantae > Streptophyta > Pinopsida > Cupressales > Taxaceae > Taxus > Taxus chinensis. The sequence goes on from CM034150.1 coordinate 98,433,430, forward strand.
CCACAACAAACACGAATCTACGGTTGTGACCCACAAGTCTCACAGCCCAACGAGTCCATAGGTGAATCAGACATAGATGTTGGCCTACGTACATTAGTATTTAGATCTACTCCACTTCCACCTATCATCATCGAACAGTTATCCTTGTTAGACATAGCAGCTAATGAAGCTAAGGAGTTCTGGACTAGACCAAAGAATCACCCATAGAGTCAATTATATGTACCATCCGCCCTATGACCTTATCTGGAGACATACACGAAACTATCCTAGGTTATTTTCCATGTATTCCACAACCCATAAACCGAATCACGCCAGAGCTCGATATTGATTGGAGCCTTCGAGTAGTCATCCTTGCTGATCGATCTATCACACCAGTTCAGGTTAGGAGGGCCTTCTTTGCTTTAGATTTGTAATTTCCACTAGTGCGCGTCGAAGACATCAGATTGCCTAACTAGTTTGTCTGCATCGCACACATATTCAATCCCCACCGGCTGTCTCGGCATGACCTCAGGAGGTTGGGTGCGAGGAAGAGTTACTCTTAGATTCTCATGCTCGCATGTCACTTTTCCATTGTACAGGGACCCTGAAACATTTTCATCCCACCTTTGTCAACTTCTTCCACATGATTCTCAGTTCACCTTGCTCTCTACGAACATGAAGTACGACCTCCTTTCTTCCATTATCCATGAAGTTGTCATGCACTCTTACCCCCATGTAAACCTCACTCATCATAGTAAAAAAACTTACCCTATGAACCAATTGTATGATGAATACTGTAAAGACATTCACCAGAAACTTCATTTTTCCTCATTTCATGCTTCCCCATCCTTTCCATCTCTCAAGTCCGCTTATCACCACCTCCTTTGGCACAATAAACGTGCTTTCATCTCTCGACGGAGATGGCAACTCCGTGAATCCCTCCTACACTTTCCTAAGAATTCTTGGTGTATCATTCTCCCCCGACGTTCCCCTCCTTCGCTCGACTTAGATCCCCACTCCATGTATGATCATAACTCCACTCTTTACAACGTCCCTAGCCAACCCTTGATCATATTTGTTTCCCCACCTTCAGCTTACCACATCTTCACTCACATGAATTTAAAAATGCCATCTCAACCATGAATAACAAAAAAACAATGGACAAGGAGGGCTTCTAAGCAGAAATTTTCAAGTAGGGACTTGGAATCTTGAACAGTTATTTAGTGGGTCTTTCAACCAAGTGGTTTGTGTAGGCTTTCCGGGGTCCTGGTCCCACCACGTTGTGTACCCCATCCAAAAATTAGGTCTTACTTCTGACCCCAACTACTACAAAACAATCATGGTGGGTCGCACCTTTGCCAAACTTTATGCTACCATACTACACATGTAACTTTCATAGTATCTAGACCAGAGTCACTAAAGAGTGTTGGGTTTTTAAATTGTACTTTAATAAAACCACAGTCAGGGGACAACAAGTCCCTCCTCTTTATGGGAGAGGTTCCCTTATTAAAAGCAAGCAACAAAGCTTATCTACAAATTTACAACTTTCATCTTAAGGCTAGACTTCTGAAATATTGAAATGCTTTTTTACCAAAATAGCTTATCAATACAAATGAATGGAAGAAACTGAAGAAAGGAAAGAGAAGAATATAACAGTACTTTCAAGAAATATAGATAGCAGAGTATAACCTTATACGTACTGAGAAAAGGTGATACAGAACATAATCATTCACATTCACAGCATAAGATATCATTCCACAGACACAAAGTTCTAGAAATCATATCAATAAGAACACAAATTTTCTTATTACAGAAGATAAATGATCCGTAGATTTCAGGCAAACAAGAAGACACAATAGATGAAGATAGAGAGAAAGGGGAAATTATTTTGTATTGATTGCTTTCGATTCTATTTACACTTCAAAAGTATCAGAGTCCAACATTTGTAATGAGCCAAGCTCTTACATTTATAGATGAAGCGAAAAGAGGAGAAGAAGAGAAGGAAGAAAATCTGATCTGGAAGCTCAACCACTAACCATCAATGCCCCTATAAATCCACCTACAATATGTCAAATCTGGTTCTACATGTCTTTGGTGTGCTGAAGAAGGAAGGATGGAAGATCAAATCAAATTTGATCTAGTTAAAGCAGTCTGATCACATATTAATGGCACAAAATATGTTTTCTAGATTTTAACCCAAATCAAGATATCTAGTCAATTCTCCATGTCTGTTTGGCGTGTTGGAGAAGGAAGGATGGAAGATTGGATCAAATCTTATCTATTTGAAGCAACCAGGTCATGTATTAATGGTGTGAAAGATGTTTTCCAAATTTCTAACCATCAAATCCTACTGAAAACAATATTTTCTACTTCCATGGCCTAGAGGAGACCAAGATCTTTCCGACAGTATAAAATTTGTCAAATTTTGAGCACTGGAGTGAAAGTTATGCTCATTTGAATATTTGAATCGAATTTGTACAAAAATGGTGAAAGTGCAATTTTCGTAAAATGGATCAGTGGGACCGAAATTGAAATTGTGCCTTTAGCACAAAAGATACAAAGTGCAAAAGTCTCCCTCAAACCCCACAGGCCCGCAACTTCACTTTTGATATAGGTCTGACACGTGGCTTTACCTGAGTGGTAACGAAGTCCCGACTCACTTTATAATTTTACTTCTTTTGGAAACAAGGCTCAAAATCCCAAAGTTCTCCGCCGACCCACTTCCCCGTTTTGACTTTTCAATGCGGGCTCAACATTTGACTTTATCCCTTAGCATGAGTGGGGCCACAGTTCACTTTATCACTTTACGCCTTTTATGGAAATAAAACCAAAATTCCTAAAGTGTCCCGACAACCCGCCTTTCCGCTTTGACTTTTCAATGGATATTCAATACATGGCTTCAGCGGAGTTGCAACTTATTTTTGTAACTTTACTCCCTTTGGCAATAAAGGTAAAATCTTCAAAGTGCTCTGACGATCCGCCTTCCCGCTTTGACTTTCAATTTGCGCTTAACATTTGACTTTTTCCCTTTTGGAAACAAAACCAAAAATTTCCAAAGTGCTCCGACGACCCGGGACACATGGAGGGATGATGCACGTTGGAACTGCCCCCTGAAATTTGCTTTTAAAAGAGCGTCAATTGGATGCATGGAGGCTTCTGCAGACTCTAGACTTTTCAACGATTGGCTCTATCCCATTTTCGGACCTAGGACATGTGGAGGGCTAGTGCTAGCTCAGGGTCTCTCTTTGCACCTTGCCTTTGAAGTTACGCCAATGAGGCACGTGGAGAGTTTGTGCTCACTTAGGATCCTACTTTGAACTTGGCCTTTGGAGGTGCACCATTAGGATGCATGGAGGCTTCCGCCGGCTCTTTATACTTAGCCAATTCAATGAATGGATTTTTCTTTTTGGACTCTGACCACGTGGAGGGCCTGCGCACGATTGGGGTCTCTGCATTTGCGCACCATACCAAAGGTGCACTGAAGAGACACGTGGAGAGCTGGCGCACGTTTGGGACTTGCTTTTGTATTCACCCCCTGAAAGAGCGCCGAAGGGACATGTGGGGCTTTCCACTGGTTCTCTTTATACTTAGCTGATGCAATGGCCAGTTTTACCCCTTTTGACCTCTGTTGGACCCTAGAAATGTGGAGAGTTAGTGCTTGTTTGAGGAACTGCCTTTGGCTTTGACCCTTAAAGGTGCGCCAATGAGACACGTGGTGCCATCTGCTGGACTTAGACTTTTCAATGACTGATTTAACTTTTTGAGGCTCTAATCACGTGGAGGGCTGGCACTCATTTGGGGTTTGTCCTTTGGGTCTCACTTCTGAAGTTACGCCGATGAGGCACTTGGAGGCTTCTACCGACCCTCTTATACTTAGTTGATTAAACGTCCAACTCTATCCCTTTTCTGAACCTTGGACATGTGGATGGCTGGTGCAAGTTTGGGGTCTCTCTTTGGGCCGCATCTTTTGAATTTGTGCTGATGAGGCACATGATGCCTTTCGTGGGTCCGTTGCTTTGCCCCGAGTTGACTCACATGTTGTTATCCCGTAAAATTGGCAAGGGCAATTTTACAGATAACCATACTAAAATTTTGTTCCGATCCCTCGTTAGGGACTCCTTGCGTTCAAAACATTGCAAAATCCCTTCCCGGGAAATCTGGTTTTCCGAACTTAGTCGTTTTTTGGTCTTTTTGGCCCAGCGCATAGAATGACTATGCAACATCAAATTTTGATGCGCCCCCTTTAAAGCCTTTGGCACATGCTTTTTGGTGTTAGCAGTCATTTTAGTGCACCTCTTTATGTTGAGGCTTCCCTACGTGCGCCAAGGCACATGCGCCTTCCTATCGTCAGAACTTTTGTTGCACCTCTTTTTGGTGCGCCAAAGGCGCACATATTACTCTGTTAACACCACTTCCGGTGCGCCATAGGTGCACATATCTTTGTGTTGACGAGTCTTTCGGTGCGCCAAAGGGCGCATGTTTTCTCATGCCGACAGCTCATTTGGTGCGCCCCTTTAAAAAGTTGGTGGCACATTTATTGCTGCCTCGCCTATATATAGGCGCGTCTGCACTGTCATTGTCACTCTTGCAAAACACGTGACTATTTTCATTATTTTCTCTGACCCTGTCATCGCACCTGCCTTGTCACTTTCGATTACATTGTAGACCCGTTCTCACGCTTTTTCATCGTTTATATCCGGGTAAGTGGCCTTCTGCCCTTCGTGCGTTTTGTTTTTGTGGTTTTTGGCTATTTGTGGGTGTGTTTTGGATTGAAAAGAAAGATAAAATTCATGAATTTGCTTCCTTCCCCCCTTGCTTTCTTTCCACATTTCCTCCTCCTCTTTCCAGATCTGCTGGTAGAGGAAGCTCTGTCCTAAAAAATAATAGCTTGGAACCCCTTTTGGTATAGCACCTCTTCATATCCCACAATGAAGCTTGCAGAAGAAGCTTAGCCATATGGAAACCCTCTAAAGAATCAAGCCTTAAAAAGGAAACTGCATTTTCCTTCTCCTTTGGCGCACCCAACATCCATGCAACAACTCTTTCATATGCACCAAGTGTTAAGCTATAAAGACGCAGGCGCGTTCCTCATCGCAGCAACATCATGTTGTGCAGACCCTCCATACGCCGCGCCAAGTTCCCTTAAGCACGCCAAAAGCACATGTTACACAAACCATATATGTGCCTTTGGCGCACCGAAATTCCATGCAACATGAAAGATACATGCGCCTTTTACAAAACATCCACATGGCGCAGGCGCACTTGTCCCTACAACAACACAAAATGCACCCTGCAGTGTCTATGCGCCATGCGCCCTTTGGCGCAGATTTATCTCCTACAACGCCCTTTTCCTATGCGCCTTACCTATTTAGCTCTGTAATCTGCAATATCTGTGCGCCATGCGCCCCGAGGCCTCAAAATTGCTAACTCTTTCTTCTATCAGCATTTCAATGGAAAATCAAGCAGCTGACACGACTTTCTTCGATTGGGTTTCACGTCTTATTCTTGGAGATCAGCAGTTAAGCTCAGAAGAACATATGTCAACGTCAAGCAAGAGACCTACCAAATCCAAAGGCAAGGCCAAGCTTACAGAGGAAGAAATGAAATATAAGTATCAGCAAGTTCATGGAATACCGCTCTCAATTCCACATCTCGTCACCTGAGCAGCAGCAAAAGTAGGCTACTCCCTTCCGGCCGCAGGATGACGATGATGAATAGTGGCTTCTTCTTCTTCTTCTTCCTCTTCTCTCTCTTCTTCGACTTTCTTTTAAATATCTGGAGTATGTTGGCACAAATGATGACATCATCCATGTTGCACCATGGGATGATGTCATCCATCAAGTTGTCAAAAGTCAACATGACTTTGAGATATTTTGTAAATATCTTTGTAAATAGGTGGTTGGCTCCTTTTTGCCTTCTTTTCTCTCCATCTTCTATAAATACCCCAATGCTTGTTGTATTGGGCATGAGTGAATATCTTTCAGATGAAAAATAGAAGTGAGGAGAAAAGACTTTGAGCTTTTTGTAACAGAAATAATTATTAATACAATATTTAGACTTTGTGCTGAATACATGTGTTATTTGCATCAGATCTTTCTTATGTCAGATCTATGTGTTTATTCTGTTAAATCTGCTTCTGTTTTATCGTCATTTATTCATCAGTATTGCTTTGCTCGTTTATGCAAGTAGGTTTGGCTCTGTTTACTACCAATCCCAAAACATAAACCTTCTGACCTTTCTGCTTTGGAATTCATTTCTTTTCTTCCTTCGGACCTGCTCTTTCTTCATCTTCTCTTTCATTCCTTTCTCTTCACAGTCGGAAACACCCCTACTGGGATGAGATCCCAAACCCCCGAAGGCAGAATATTGTGAGACTTGCACAAGATTCATGCTGGTAGAATAACAATAAACCAGTTTCGCTTTGCTGACTCAAAGAGGGGCTATGCCCTGCACACTGTTGGCTCGTCTATCCATAGATCTGCCCAAGCGACAGATTTTCGGACCAACAGTTTTTGGCGACTCCGCTGGGGAGCGAACAGATCTATCAGATCTATGATAGTGGTAGGATAGAAAATCAGGAAAAATCAGAAAAATCACTATCTATTTGCAAACTTTAACTTTTTTTTCAAAAATCCAAAATTTTACAAAAGTGCTCCAAATTGAAAATTTTCTTATGAGATCCATAGATCTGGCCTAGCTGAAGATTTTTAGTTCGCTGAGTTTTTATAAAGACCTGTATTTTGCCGTAGATCTAAGTTTTTGACTGTTTATCAAAAAAATTCTAACTCTTTGAAAAGGTCAAATTTAGATCTGAAAATCAGCTTGCTAATCTTCACTGTCATTTTATCCTCGCTATTATTTGTCATTAACCACAATCGGTTTTAAAAGAGGATAGTTTTTAAATATTTAGAAAAGTACATGCTGCTGGTTTTTGTCAAAAAAACCAGAAAATCAGCAAGTACAACCAAAAATAAATTTTAAATCTGCACCATAGCGTTCCAGATCTGGAAGGTACGCTGGCAGGTGAGCCATTTACGCGTGACAGGCGAGCTCGTGGACAAGTCGATCCTACTTTCGATCAGCTTCAAAGGCACAATTTCAGTGTAGCACCGGCGCGTTTTTCATCACTAAGTTCAGTTGATCGTTCAACCAGAAGCGCCTCACCCCCACGGAAGAGTCGGTTTTCACAAGGAGCCTCTACATCCCTTTGTAGTGCTTTATTGCTCAGTGGAACCGCCCTCCCAGCCCGCGTTCTTTTTCCAGCTGTCCAGATGGCGGTGCCATGGGGAAATGCTATGGGTCCTCTCACATTACCACATCCTGTTCACGTGCTCCCTCATGGAAACCAAAAGAATTTTCCCAAATTCGACGGGAGCGGAAACCAAAGCACGGATTCACACATATCTGCATTCATCATGTCGTGCAGTATCTTGGATGTAACTCACGAAGATGTGTCGGTTCACCTTTTTCTGGAAACTCTACAAGGACCTGCAGCTGAATGGTTTCAGCATTTACCGGTCGGATCTATTACCAGTTGGGCCACCTTGCGGGATGCTTTTGAAGACAGGTACAAGCCTTCAGAAGATGCATTTGCATTATTATCACAGATCACTCACCTGAAGAAGGAGGCCAATGAGACCATGCGTGATTTTATCGCCAGGTTCAATGCATTAATCAACCGTGTCCCTGTTGCCATGCTTCCAACACCGGAAAATCAGAAGTGTTTCTTCGTGAACGCTATGAGCTCGAAAGTAAGTTTCTTGCTCCTGCAAGAGCAAGTAGCTACCTTGATTCTCGCCCAGGCCGTTGTCATTCGAATTGAAGATAATTTGATAATATCTAGCGAATTGAGAAGGGAATCCTCAAAGCCTAAATCTTTGGGCCCTTCTCCCAATACTTCACCTGATCCGGCCTTTCAAAAGATGGTGAACGACTTGCTTGCATTAAAGAAGCAGTTGGCCCAAGCTTCTCCCAGTTCCTCATACCGGGATATTCCATGGAGGAACTTCGTTTCCAACAATGTTCCTCAAAGGCCGTGCTTACCCACAACTGCTCCACGGTTGGCGCTTGAGGCTCCTCCAGTCAACGCTCTAGCTGAAATTGAAGAAGAGGAACAAGATTATGAAGAACCTTCGTCTCAGGGTGAAGATGATCAAGACGTCGGTGAGCCGACTGACGACTCTACTATCAGGTATATGGAATTTGAGGAGGAGGAATCTGATGAAGAAGAGGGTACCCAGGGTTATGCAAGCGGACAATCATATGCTGTTTTTACCCATTCGCAAGGAAAAGAAGTAGAGGTCACTGCCCATGTGCAGAAGGAGAAGGTCGTGTTAAACGCGCCTCCAACCATTGCTAAAAGAGGTAATCCTCTTCCTACTCAGTTCCTTGTTAAGTCTTTTACAAGGAAATCTTTTCCCCCCATCTCTCCTCTAAATCAGCCCTCTCATATTCCTATCAAGACCAGTAATCCTACTCCACCATCACGAAGTGAGGGACTCATTCCTTCACCAACGCAACCCTTGGCCGCATTTGATATCATAGATCGTGCTAAAAAGACCAAGATCCAAATGTCTGAAGCCGAGTACCTTCAGTCAAATCCTGAACAACTTGTAAGATTGACTAAGTATATTCAAAGCCAAGTTGTTATATCTAATCAGGTTTCCCCAAAAGGAATCCTTTCCACTCCTCCTGAATCCCACATAAATGTTGCTTCAACATCTGCATCAGGAAAGATAGAGCCTTTCTATCTCTCCCTCCTAATCAATGGTCACAAGTTGAGTAACTACATAATTGATTCCGGAGCTTCTGATAATGTCATGCCAGCAAAAGTCACCCATGCTTTGGGCCTCACCCTTACCAGGGCTTTTGGTAGATGTTATTCTTTGGAAACCAAGCAGGTTCCGTTAATTGGTCAAATCAAAGACACGCAATTTGCGTTTGCAGCGTTCCCAAAGAAAAGAGTAAATATGACCGTCCTCATTGCCGACATTCCAGCAACTTACGGAATTTTGCTGGGAAGAAGTTTTTGCAGCGAAGTTGGTGGGGAAATTCATATGGACTGGTCTAAGGCTAGAATCCCCGTCAAAGGTGTAATGCAGACTTTGGAGCCAGAATCACAAAAGAAGTACTTGGTCACTAACTCTGAGGACCCCAAAGCTCAAATTATTTTTGAATCATCAGGGATGGGGAACTATTTCTTGTCTACCGAGTCCGACAGAATGGTTTTTCTCGTTCAAGAAGGAGATCTTAATAAGATCTAGACCTTGCAGTTCAATGGCAGCTACGCAACCAGTGGATGTGGCGCCGGAGCCGTGCCAATATCTCCCGAAGGGGAGATTGTTCCTCTATCTTTCAAGTTGCAGTTTTTCAACACGAATAATACTGCTGAGTATGAATCTTTGCTATTTGGCATGCAAGCCGTAAAGGAAAGAGGGATCAAAAATCTAAAAGTGCAAGGTGATGCGGAGCTAGTTGTAAATCAAGTTAAAAGGATTTATCAAGTGAAGAATGAAAGGCTCAGGCATTACCGTAATGTGGTGTGGGACAGCATTGAAGAGTTTGATGATTTTTCAATTGAATCCATTCCAAGAGCCCAGAATGACATGGCTGATTCATTGGCCGTTTCAGCATCCCTCATGCTACCTCACCCAGGATTGAAAACAAACAAATACACCATTGAGGTGGTTTTCCACCCGAGCGTGCCAGACAATTCTCAGCATTGGCAAGTATTCAACGATGATAATCAACTCATTTCCTTTCTAGAGAAGGCGTAAAATTTTAAAGAATTGCACTTTGAAGGATCTACTTCCACTTGCCATGAATCAGTCACCGATCAAGACGATGAATCCGAAGGGAATGACAGCATATGTCAGCTCAAAGGAAATAAAATTCCAAAGGGCCTGGTTTCTCTAGAGCGGCTGTTCGACAGGCATGATCGTTTTGTGAAAAAGAAGAGGCGAGATGATCCTGACTCATCCCCAGAAACCGAACCGGTCAACGTAGGTTTGGTAGAGCACCCGCAGTTTGTGAACATTGGAAAATGTTGCACGCCTAAAGAGAAGCGAAAGTTTGTCAAACTGCTGAAGAAATACATGGATGTTTGGCATGGTCCTATGCTGATCTAAAGTCTTTTAAGCTGAAAGATGTCCAGTATGACATCCCATTGAAAGAAGACGTCAAAGCCTTTCGCCAGAAGCAGAGGCATTATAATCCTAAAATCTCAGGCACTATCCAAGCTGAAATTCAGAAAATGCTGGATGCGAGAATCATTTTTCCTATCCATCACAGTACTTGGGTAGCAAATATTGTGCCAGTGCGCAAGAATAACGGGGAAATACGCATATGCGTAGATTTTTGAAATTTGAATCAGGCTTCCTTGAAAGACAGCTACCCACTTCCTATAATGGATCAAGTTCTGCAAGCAGTAACTGGATCAGAGATGCTGTCCATGCTTGATGGTTTTTCAGGCTACAATCAGATTGAAGTTTCGCCTGAAGATCAATTTAAAACAACATTCACTACTCCCTGGGGTACGTTTGCCTACAGCAGGATGCCTTTTGGCCTAACCAATGCTGGCGCCACTTTTCAGCGGGCCATGGACTTGGCATTCAAAGGTATGATGGGGAAAGTCATTGTCGTTTATCTAGATGACTTGACTGTGTTCTCTAAACAACGAAGTAATTATTGTGATCACCTAGAGCAAGTGTTGGCTAGGTGCCGAGAACATGGGATTTCCCTGAACCCAAAAAAGTTTGTTTTTGGAGTCACAGAAGGAAAGCTGCTAGGGCATGTTGTTAGCAAAGAAGGAACAAAGATAGATACTGAAAGAGTTAAGGCTATTCAAAGCCTTACTCTACCTACAAGCAAGACTGGCGTTCATTCTTTCTTTGGAAAGGTGAACTTTCTCAGGTGTTTTGTTCCCAACTTCACTGAGAAGACTCGTCACATATTGAACATGATGAAGGGGTCACCAACTTTCAGATGGAGCGAAGAAGGAAAGAGGTCGTTCGAAGAGATAAAAAGCTTCCGTCGCTCACACTCCAGTCCTGGTATGTCCCGATTTCTCCAAGGACTTTATCATGTATAGTTACGCATCTGAGCATACTGTGTCTACCATCTTGATGCAAAAGAATTCAGAGGATATTGAATCTCTGATTGCATTCATGAGCTCTCCCCTCAAGCCTCACGAACTAAAAATGTCTCAACTGGAAAAGCATGCCTTCACCGTTGTCAAAGCAGTCAAGAACTTCAGGTATTACATTTTAAACTCTCATACGGTGGTGTTGGTTCCCGACACGGCAGTCAAATCAATTCTAACTCAACAGGAGTTAGGAAGCTTGCGAGGAAATTGGATTGCAAAGGTCCAGGAGTACGACTTGGATATAAAACCAGCCAAACTGGTAAGAGGCAAAGGCCTATGTCAGCTTATAGCTGAAAACAAAGATTCAGAAAACACTGATGAAAAGGATGATTACACCGATGAAGCACAAGACCGGCTGGAAAAACCCGATTCACTGCCTCTGGTCCTATTTGTCGCGACCAGCGATGAGTGGTATTCCGATATTGCTTTCTTCCTCACCTACGGCGAATGCCCAGCTCACCTAACTGCAAAGGAGAAGCACACTATAAAACTCAGAGCAGCGAAATATGTCATCTGGGATGACGGTTTATACAAACGTGGGATAGATGGTGTCTTCTTGCAATGTGTCGACAAGCCACAGTAGGCAAAGTTGCTTGAAAGTTTTCATAATTCGGCCTGTGGAGGCCATTTCTCCTCCTCCGTGACGGCACACAAGATCATCCGAGCCAGGTACTATTGGCCGACACTTTTCCAAGATACAACCACCTGGGTAGCAAAATGTGAACCTTGCCAGCAGTTCGTCAGCAAGCCCAAGATGGGTGCTTTTCCCCTCAGGCTGGTCGTTATCAACGAACCATTCAGGTAGTGGGGAATTGATTTTATCGGTGGACTCAATCCCCAATCGAGTGCCGGACATAGTTATGTCCTCACAGCAACAGATTACCTCACCAAATGGGTGGAGGCCATACCTGTTAAGAATGCCACTTCTGAGGTTGTTTGCAGTTTCATCAAAGAAAACATCATTGTCAGGTTTGGCATCCCAAAAAAAATTGTTGCTGATAATGCTTCTAACTTCTCCTCACGAGAAATTATTAGTTTTTGCTATGAATATGGAATAACTTTGGCTCACGCCTCGGATTATTACCCTCAGGGTAATGGTCAGGCGGAATCCAGTAACAAGAACTTGGTGACCATCATACGAAAACTAGTGGATGAGAATCAACGAATGTGGCACAAGTCCTTATACGACGCTTTGTGGGCAGATCACATTACTCCCAAGAGGTCTCTCGGTATGTCACCTTTTCAAGTGTTATATGGCACTGATGCCGAGCTTCCCATTTCTGATGAAATCCCTACTTTGCGCTTGGCACGGGCTATTGAAGATGAAAATTTCCAAAATTCTCTTGAGAAGAGGATCATGTATCTGACAGCGCTCGAAGAAAAGAGAGTAAGAGTGGTCGACAAGATCACCGAGCATTAGAATCAAGTCAAGAGACTGTTCGATAAAAAAGCTAAGCAAAGAAATTTCCAGGTGGGAGACCTCGTCCTTCTATGGGACAAGTTAAGAGAGCCAAAAGGCATGCACGGAAAGTTTGATTCCCTATGGAGAGGGCCTTTCAAGATAAAGCAGCTCAATGGAGAGAATAGTTTCTATCTCTCATATCTGGATGAAACCAAACTCCCGCTTCCCTACAGCGGGCAGCATCTGAAAATTTTCAAGAAGTAGAGCTTGCTCTCTTCTTTGTACAGTTTGCTTTGTGTGTGTGTTTGTTTTTGTCGTGTGTTTGCTTTCGGTTTGTTGTGTGTTCCCTTTTGTTCGCCCTCCGGTCGCCCTTATTTTTGACTCTCCAGCCCAATGGATAGGCACATGAGATCTGGAATTCTCTACCCCCGAGTCTACTCAGGGATAGTCCCCAGAAAGAGCCAGCTGTTATCCTGTAAAATTGGCAAGGGCAATTTTACAGATAACCATACCGAAATTTTGTTCCGATCCCTCGTTAGGGACTCCTTGCATTCGGAACGTTGCAAAATCCCTTCCCGGGAAATCTGGTTTTCCGAACTTAGTCGTTTTTTGGTCTTTTTGGCCCGGCGCATAGAATGACTATGCAACATCAAATTTTGATGCACCCCCTTTAAAGCCTTTGGCGTATGCTCTTTGGTGTTAGCAGGCATTTTAGTGCGCCTCTTTATGTTGAGGCTTCCCTACGTGCGCCAAGGCGCATGCACCTTCCTATCGTTAGAACTTTTGTTGCACCTCTTTTTGGTGCGCCAAAGGCGCACATATTACTCTGTTAACACCACTTCTGGTGCGCCATAGGTGCACATATCTTTGTGTTGACGAGTCTTTCGGTGCACCAAAGGGCGCATGTTTTCTCATTCCGACAGCTCATTTGGTGCGCCCCTTTAAAAAGTTGGTGGCGCATTTATTGCTGCCTCGCCTATATATAGGCGCGTCTGCGCTGTCATTGTCACTCTTGCAAAACACGTGACTATTTTCATTATTTTCTCTGACCCTGTCATCGCACCTGCCTTGTCGCTTTCGATTACGTTGTGGACCCGTTCTCACGCTTTTTCATCGTTTATATCCGGGTAAGTGGCCTTCTGCCCTTCGTGCGTTTTGTTTTTGTGGTTTTTGGCTGTTTGTGGGTGTGTTTTGGATTGAAAAGAAAGATAAAATTCATGAATTTGCTTCCTTCCCCCCTTGCTGTCTTTCCACATTTCCTCCTCCTCTTTCCAGATCTGCTGGTAGAGGAAGCTCTGTCCTAAAAAATAATAGCTTGGAACCCCTTTTGGTATAGCACCTCTTCATATCCCACAATGAAGCTTGCAGAAGAAGCTTAGCCATATGGAAACCCTCTGAAGATTCAAGCCTTAAAAAGGAAACTGCATTTTCCTTCTCCTTTGGCGCACCCAACATCCATGCAACAACTCTTTCATATGCACCAAGTGTTAAGCTATAAAGACGCAGGCGCGTTCCTCATCGCAGCAACATCATGTTGTGCAGACCCTCCATACGCCGCGCCAAGTTCCCTTAAGCACGCCAAAAGCACATGTTACACAAACCATATATGCGCCTTTGGCACACCGAAATTCCATGCAACATGAAAGATACATGCGCCTTTTACAAAACATCCACATGGCGCAGGCGCACTTGTCCTTACAGCAACACAAAATGCACCCTGCAGTGTCTATGCGCCATGCGTCCTTTGGCACAGATTTATCTCCTGCAACGCCCTTTTCTTGTGCGCCTTACCTATTTAGCTCTGTAATCTGCAATATCTGTATGCCATGTGCCCCGAGGCCTCAAAATTGCTAACTCTTTCTTCTGTCAGCATTTCAATGGAAAATCAAGCAACTGACACGACTTTCTTCGATTGGGTTTCACGTCTTATTCTTGGAGATCAGCAGTTAAGCTTAGAAGAACATATGTCAACGTCAAGCAAGAGACCTACCAAATCCAAAGGCAAGGCCAAGCTTACAGAGGAAGAAATGAAATATAAGTATCAGCAAGTTCATGGAATACCGCTCTCAATTCCACATCTCGTCACCTGAGCAGCAGCAAAAGCAGGCTACTCCCTTCCGGCCGCAGGATGACGATGATGAATAATGGCTTCTTCTTCTTCTTCCTCTTCTCTCTCTTCTTCGACTTTCTTTTAAATATCTGGAGTATGTTGGCACAAACGATGACATCATCCATGTTGCACCATGGGATGATGTCATCCATCAAGTTGTCAAAAGTCAACATGACTTTGAGATATTTTGTAAATATCTTTGTAAATAGGTGGTTGGCTCCTTTTTGCCTTCTTTTCTCTCCTTCTTCTATAAATACCCCAATGCTTGTTGTATTGGGCATGAGTGAATATCTTTCAGATGAAAAATAGAAGTGAGGAGAAAAGACTTTGAGCTTTTTGTAACAGAAATAATTATTAATACAATATTTAGACTTTGTGCTGAATACATGTGTTATTTGCATCAGATCTTTCTTATGTCAGATCTATGTGTTTATTCTGTTAAATCTGCTTCTGTTTTATCGTCATTTATTCATCAGTATTGCTTTGCTCGTTTATGCAAGTAGGTTTGGATCTGTTTACTACCAATCCCAAAACATAAACCTTCTAACCTTCCTGCTTTGGAATTCATTTCTTTTCTTCCTTCGGACCTGCTCTTTCTTCATCTTCTCTTTCATTCCTTTCTCTTCACAGTCGGAAACACCCCTACTGGGATGAGATCCCAAACCCCCGAAGGCAGAATATTGTGAGACTTGCACAAGATTCATGCTGGTAGAATAGCAATAAACCAGTTTCGCTTTGCTGACTCAAAGAGGGGCTATGCCCTGCACACTGTTGGCTCGTCTATCCATAGATCTGCCCAAGTGACAGATTTTCGAACCAACACATGTGAAGTTTGAAAACTTCGAGCCCTTTCTTCAATCTTCTCCTACGCGCTCTGATCTCCTTTGACACCATTGGCCTCCTTTGTTGACCCTGCCCCTTCATTATTGGATTTGAAATGTGGGCTCGCATGACTGAACCACCCCTTCCGATTTTCTTTTATGTGGGGTCGTGTTTGATCAATTTTACTGGTGGGGTAAAATTGGGATAACAGGCACCAACTCAAAATTTTCGAAACTTGACTTAAAAAATGAGGGGAATTTTGAGGGTGACAACAACTGGCTCTTTCTGGGGATGACTTGGCTGGGACAGAGGAACAAGGCAAGATTAAGAACCATAGAAAAACTCTGGGAAAGCAGACCAGTGCATTATCCATTGGGCAAATAGAGTCAAAGGTGAAGCAATACAGAAGACAACACACACGGAAGGGAAATAAACCAGAAAGGAAAAACAAAACACCGCACACAGTATATACAAAAGGACTACCTAATCACCTAGGACTTGAACAACTTCAAATATTGCCCACTATAAGGAAGTGGGAGAGAAGATCCATCCATATAATCCAAGTAGAAAGAATTTTCTCCAATAAAGTGTCTGATTTTGAAAGGTCCAAGCCAAAGAGAATCAAACTTTCCATGGCTTCCTCGAGGTTCATGTCTTTTGTCCAACAGTAAAACAATGTCTCCCACTTGAAAATCTCTAGGCCTAGACTTCTTATCAAACAAAGTTTTCACCTTCAACTGATGAGCTGAGATCCTATCAAAAATCCGCATCATGTCTTCATCCAGCTTCTGAAGATACGTGATCCTCTTGTCCAAGGAACTGATGAAACTTGAATCCTCAATAGCCTTCATTAAGTGTAAGGCTGGTAATTCCATTATTACTGGCAGCTGAGCTTTAGCACCATACACCACCTTAAATGGAGACATGCCAATTTCTCTTTTTGGTGTAGTTCTATCTGCCCAGAGAGTATCATAGAGCTTCTTGTACTATTTTCTTTGGGAGTCATTGACAAGCTTCTGAACGATGGTTACCAAATTCTTATTTGTTGATTATGCTTGTCCATTCCCTTGAGGATAATAATCTAGAGAATGAGTAAGGGAAATTCCGTAGCCATAGCAAAAATACATCATCTCAGAAGAAGAAAAATTCAAAGCATTATCAGTCACAATTTTGTTTGGTACCCCAAACCTTATCAAGATGTTCTCCTTGATGAAATTACACACCACCTCAGAAGTAGTGCTTTTGACTGGAATAACCTCTACCCACTTTGTGAAGTAATCTGTAGCAGTTAGTACATGAGTATGTCCAGCACTGGAAGGTGGGTTAAGAGTTCCAATGAAATCCAGTCCCCACTGTTGAAAAGACTCATCAATCACTACTGGTTTGAGTGGTAAAGCAGCCAACTTAGGTCTCCCAACAAAATTTTGACAGGCTTCACACTTACCTACCTATTTTGATGCATCTCTGAACAATGTAGGCCAATAGTACCCTGCACGAAGGATTTTATGGGTAGTGACAGCAAAAGAGAAATTCCCTCCACAAGCCTGATCGTGAAACACTGAAAACAACTTCTTCTATTGCTCTTTGTCCACACATTTAAGGAATCTTTCATCTATGCCTCAGTTGAATAAAGCATTTTCCCATAATACATATTGTGCAGACCTTAGCTTAATAGCTCTCTTTTCCTTGGCACTCAAGTGGGATGGACAATCTCGATAAGTAAGAAAATGTGCAATCCCAACCTACCATTCATCTGTTTAACTGAGGAAGAGGACAACAGGAACATCAACTGCTTCTTTGGACAATTCTTCATCAACCCCTTCAATAATAAGCTCACACAAGCCTTTACCCCAGACTAGCTTAGTTGGCTTGATATTAAGGTCATAGTCTTGGACTTTTTCTACCCAATTTCCTCTCTTAGTTCCAAACTCCTATTGTATAAGAATAGACTTGATGGTTGTATCAGGTACAAACACAATAGAGTGAGAATTAAGAATATAAAAATGAAACTGCTTGACAACTTTGACCACTGCAAAAGCATGTTTCTCCATCATAGTATATTTCAATTCATGAGATTTTAGAACATAGCTCATGAAGGCAATTGGAAGTTCATGATCCTTAGAATTTTGTGGAGTTAACACAGTAGCCAAGGTACTCTCTGTAGCATAACAATAGGTAATAAAACCCTTGCTGAAATCAGGACATGCTAAGATGGGGGTTCTAGCAATGGCTTGAAAGAGGGTTTTAAAACCCACAAGCAAGGATCATGAGGGATGATGTGCACATGAACGGACGTGCGAATGGTAGCGTGAAGAGATCTCGGGAGGAGTGAGCATCAACTAAATGTGCATGCAAAGATTTGACAAATGGGCAGAACCTAGTTAAGCCATAAAACTCTCCTCTATCTCATAGATCAAATGGGGTGCACATATAGGAGGTGCTGAGTAACCCCTAGTGTTATAATCATGACAACTCGAGTAGAAAGGGGGAGTTACATTCCCAGAATAGAAGTGTAACTCCCAATGACGCATATGACGCACTGACGCACTGATGTGTTGACGCACTGACGCGTAAGGGAATCTCATAATGACCCCTAAATGACACATGGACCTACGATCTCACCTAAGTGAGATGACTCACCTAATGATGTGGAAAATCACACACACCAAAACCCCCCCCTTCATCGTAACTTAGGATGAGGCGGCAAGTCAGAAACAAGAAATGGGTCTTGGCACAAAGCCTGATAAGGTACCTGTACGTACCCAAAATTGTAAGGTACTGTACTGCCAGAACAACATGACACGTGCCCCAATGATGATACAGGTCTCCTCACAAGGTGTTCGGGATCTGAAAAAGCTCTCCAAGTGTGCGTTAACATCCCGCATGCCCCGCTTAGCCCCCGCGTGCTTTATTTTTTCCTTTTCCCCTCTTTTCTTAGCCTTTTTCTCTTCAGTGACGAAACCGCTGCCCTGCCTGGGCGGTGGTCTCGTGACCGCTGCCCTGAATAGGGCGGCGGTCCTATAACCGCCGCCCTGCTCAGGGTGGTGGTCCTTTATGTGTTTTCCAGAAAGCTCTTTTAACACGACTCACGTAAATTCAACGTTTTACCAGCTTTCTTTGACCGCCATAGGCTTGCATTTATGATTCTGGTTCCCTGGAATAATGTTTTGCCATTGTTTATAGTTTAAGAGTTCTATTTGGTTTTTACCTTGGGTAAATGCAAATGCTATAAATAGATGGCTTGTGCTCAAGCAAATGGCCCCTCAATTTGCCTCTCATTTTCTCATTTCAGTAGTTCAGTCTTTTATTTTTCTTAGGATTCATAGTTTAGTTCATTACATGCTCAGTTAGCATTGTTTTACAGTTAGAAAGCCACATATCCATCTTGTGCAAGTGCTGTCATTACTTCAGGCCCCTCAAATTTGCCTCTGATTTCTCTTTGCAATAGATTTAGTCTTCCTTTTGCTTAGAATGCTTAGTTTCTTTCATTGCATGCTTAGTTAGCATTGTTTTACTGTTAGTAAGCCACATATCCATCTTGTGCAAGCACTACTGTTATTTCATCCAATCCATTGGAGTAGAATAGCTTAGGAAGCCATTAAAGTTGCAGGTTTTGCTCCTCAAACAGGATAGTTTCAGGTTCTGGATGCTTTATGTTGCATGACTCGCAATAGATCCCGCTAGGAATTGCATAAGCCAAGCTCTATACTCTTGCGCTATCCCTCTCCTACTCGCATTGTATTCAGTCAGTGTTCTAAGCTGCCTTTGTCCCAATATCTACTTCTGTTGATGCTAGCATTACACGCTTTTCTGGATCCAAGTGAACATGAAGGAACGAGGAGATCACATTGAGGGGACAAGATCACACACATCATCAGATTCGCCACTGTTCTGCAGAATCCAGGTTCTAGCTTTCAAAGTTCTAGTTAGAATCATATCAAATAGAGTAGTTAATTTCTTTATTTCAGTTAATTCTACTCTCGATATTGCCAGGGAAGTTGTGGGGATTGATAGTTTCTGATAAACTATGATTCACTCCTCACTTTTGAGGTAGGATCGAGAGTCTTACAAATAGATTAAATAAGTTATTTTATTGTTTAGAATAGATCTACAAATTGCACAGACAGATAGCTACACTCGGTTATTTTGTTTGTTTTAAAACTATTATATTAGTTGTCATTTCTAGATATTTTAAATAGCTGCTTTCTTATATTCGTAAAGCTCGTCAGAAAACACAAAAAAATAAAGAAGTCACATATACTATAGATTTACTTCACATAGTTAAATTTCATTTTACTGTAGTTCTCTTTACTTTGTTGCTTTTGTATGACAATCACGGGACCTAGAGAGCCCAGGGAATACGTATTTGAGCCAATCGTGCCTCAACCCAATCTCATCATAGCGATAACTGATATAGACCAAAATCTTAGGATTCAAGTCTTCCAAACAACGGTAAGCTTGCAACAAATCAATTCCCAGTTAAACGGACTAAACATAGAAGACGACCAAGCACACACGTTTTGGTCGAATCAACCAAACTACAGATTACCCTAGGTAACATTCATATGACTGTAGAAGGGTTCGAAAGAGAATAAACCTTTGGTTGTGATCCTTTGGTCCCATAGCCAGATGCAGGAGACACTCTTCTAGATATAGATACCAGCCTAAGAATCTAGGTTGCACGAACGCCTGTAGGGTATTATGAGAAAATCACACAGTTATTGATCCTAAATATAGAAGCCGAGAAAGCATACGATTACTGGATATCAGGGATTAGGATTTGATTTCATGCATGACCATAGCAGGCCCACAACAACTAAGAATCTACCGTTGTGACCCACAAATCCTGCAGCCCAACGAACCCATAGGAGAATTAGACATAGACACTGGCCTACGCACACTAGTATTCCGGTCTACCCCACTTCCACCTACCATCATCGAACAATTATCCTTGCTAGACACAACAACTATCAGAGCTAGGGAATTCTGGACTAGGCCAGAGAATCGTCCTTAGAATTGACTATATTTACCATCCACCATATGACCCTGTCCAGAGAAATACACGAAACTATCCCGGGTCATTTTCCACGTATTCCACAACCTATAGATCGAATCACGCCAGAACACGATATTGATTGGAGCCTTCGAGCAGTCATCCTTGCTGACCGATCTATCACACCAGTTCAAGTTAGGAGGGCCTTCTTTGCCTTAGATTTACAATTTCCATTAGTGCGCGTAGAAAACATTAGATTGCCTAACTAGTTTGTCTGCATCTCACACATGTTCCATACCCACCGGCTATCTCGGCACGACCTCGGGAGGTCGGGTGTGAGGAAGAGTTGCTTGTAGATTCCCACGCTCGCAGGTCACTTTTTCGTCGTATAGTACCCATGTACAAGAAAAAGATCCCAAGCAGTGAAGGAAAACTCAGTGGGAAAAACATCCACCACAAGAGAACAAAACACTCTCTAATCTAAGAAAGATGTCAAATATGGGTCCCGACCATAGACGAGCTTGAAAGGGTACCCATGTACAAACAGGCAATCTCTCAGAAAGAAGAAGAAGAGAGAAGAAGAGGGAGATGAGAGGAATGCAGAAGATGCCATGGACGGATCTGAACTCTGCAGCTCTAGGAGGTCTCCTAGAAGAATTTCGATGATGAGATCCTTTGCCTCTGGACTAAAGAAGAGCCACCCACAACGAACTGTGTGCTTGCCCTTAGGAAGGACATAAATGACGTGCTGGAAGTCCGCCCACTCCACAAAGGAAACTAAAGGCAGCAACACGAAGAACTCTGAGTCTGGTGCACTAAAGTGTGTCATAGGTCTAGCGAGTGAGTGCCAAGGAACCGAAGGTAATGCCACATGCGTAGAATTGTCAGAGTGTGAAGAGTGAACACCTGTAGAAAGGATGTCCACATGATGTGAAGGGAACAAAACATCCTCCACAACAGAAAAGGGATCCACAACTAAGGGTGGATCAATGAAGGTCTCCAGAAATGTGGAAGTGACATGATTCCCGGAAGGGGAACTCCCAACAACAGAGATGATGAACTCCTCTGAAACACCTGTAGATGGTTGAGGAACCTATAGTGCATCACAAGTAGACTCTGCGAAAAGACGACCAAGGTCAAGCAGATACTCGTCCCAATGAGGGGGCTCAACAAACAGAAGAGTGATGTATGATAGGTATGAGTCATCCAATGAAGGTAGAGGAGTGGAATGGGCCTCACACACTGGAAGTGGAAAGGAGGCGGGTGTGATGACTGTATGAGGTTGAGAAGGGGACTGCTCGATATCTGATGAGATGTGGGGAGAGTCAACACTCTCTGGAATAGTGAGAGAAAGAGGAGGAGAGTCCTATGTAGTACTCTCGACATCAGAACTAGATGCACAATCCTCATCATTAGAAGTAGAACCAAACGAGCCTATGTCAGTGGAACTGTCATCACATGAAGAAATAGAGGAGACAACTGAATCAGCAACAGCAACAACGGTGGCAGTATGTGAAGGGTCTCCATAGAAGGACTGAAGAATGCTCCAGACACGGTGGGGTGGATCTGAGTCTGCCATGTGAAACTAGAGAGAATGAGAGACATGCATCATCATGTGACCAAAAACATGGTTGTAAGTGTCAAGGAAGTCCTCTAGATGACGATGATCAGCGGGTGCAGGAACTGGCCCAAGTAAGAAGGCTGAAAGACCCTCGTGGGCGAAGTAACGTTCTATGGAAGCGTGCCAAGCTGAATAGTTCCCTCTCCCAGTGAGAAGTTACGGAGGTTATAGAGTGATCCTACGACACTCACATCTGGAAAGAGCACTCTCCATGATGAAAAATGCAATATGCACAAAAGCAAGACGTCGGACTCGGCCGATAATATGTCTGCGTGTGTAGGCCCAAGAGTACAATCAACCCCCCAAGAATGCGACACTTTATAAAGTAGTGCGTTTACAAAATTGACAATGTCATCATGTAGTGTGCAAGAAATCATGTAACTTTTACCAAGGAAGCGCTCAAAAACAAGCAGCGAGTCAAAAGTTATGGCATAAATACAATTCCTGCAACTGATGGAAAAAGTCAATAAATGCTGCAAACGCATTAAAAAAGTGCTCAAAACGAGTGCAAAGGGTATCGTGTGACTACTCGTTGGAAACGGAATCAAATTTTAGCAAGGGTTTGTTTTGCTTACGAGGGGGGATTAGCCTCCTACCAACCCCGGACCTCGCCCTCCGTCTTCGACATGTGTAGGAAGGTAAGAATACAAGCAAAAAACAGCCTTGAAATTTATTACAATGCCAAGTTGAATGAAATATTTTTTATTTAACCACTTTAAAACATTAAAAAAGGAGGTGGAGGGGGCCTACGTTTGGAAGAGTGGGCTGCCATGTGGAAGAGAGGAGAGCAGTTGAGTTGTTGGTGTCCACGTGGTGGGCTATTTGGAGGGAAAACTGCCAAAAAGAGCCAAAACTGCCAAAAATGCCAAAACAAATGGCCACGAGCAGTTCTGCAAGTTGTAACGGCTCTAGCTTCTGGCAGAGGAGGTGGCTGCTCATGGGAATGTAACCTCCAGGAGACTGCAAATAAAAAAAATGTTTTTCCAATGCTGAGCAGCAAAAAAACGTTTTTCAATGCATGTGGCTGGGTTTGAAGGCCGTTGGAGGTCGCTGGAGGCTATGTTGGTGAGATGGAAGGTGCTGCAGGCATGTGGGAGAGCAGTAGAGGTCCTAAACCACCAAAAAATGCCACAAAAGCCAGAAAAACGGCTGAGCTGGGTGTGCAGGCCAAAAAAAATGTTTTTTTTTAAAATGCAGACCTCCATGAAGCACGAGTTGAGGGAACCGTTGGAGGAAACGACTGAGCTGGATGGAAGCGCCAAACATGAGAAAACAACAGCAAACAACAACTTGAGTTTGCAAGAACATGAGCACATCAGCAACAACAAAAAATAGCAGCGAGCAAAAGCTCTGAGAGCAATGCAGAACGTCAAAGGAGATCACGAGCAGGTTGAAGGCTCCAACAAAGTAGAGACAAGGAGGTGCAGAGCACGAGAAAGGAGGAGCCGTCGAGCAAAGTGGGCACAGGCTTCAATAAGGCAGTGAGGAGAACCGAATGGTCCAAGACTGTGAGGCATAAACCCAATGCAAGGAAAATGAACGTCGAACCAAGCAAACTCGTGCAAAAAACTAGCACAAGTTACATAGATCTGCAACTTGGAATGCAAAAAAACACCTCTAAAACTGCATGCAAGGATGCAAAACCGTTAAACCCCAAAAACGAACCACGAACACTCAAAAACCAAATGGAGGTATGAATCCCGAATCAGTGCAAGTAGAGCACGGTCAGAATTTCCATTACGACACATGCTAAAAGAGATCTGAATATCACACCGGAAGCCAGAAAACATGCACATAAACGCCGATGAGTGCACGGATCCACAAGATCCGCTCTGATACCATGAAAGAGGTTTTGAAAACCCACAAGCGAGTATCACGAGGGACGACGTGCACATCAACGGATGTGCGAACGACAATGTGAAGAGATCTCGGGAGGAGCGAGCATCAACTGAATGTGCATGCAAAGATTCAACAAATGGGTAGAACCTGGTTAAGCCATAAAACTCTCCTCTATCTCATAGATCAAATGGGGTGCACATATAAGAGGTGTTGAGTAACCCCTAGTGTTGTAATCATGACAACTCGAGTAGAGAGGGGGAGTTACATTCCCAGAATAGAAGTGTAACTCCCAATGACGCATATGACGCATTGACGCATTGACGTGCTGATGCATTAACGTGTAAGGGAATCTCATAATGACCCCTAAATGACACATGGACCTATGATCTCACCTAAGTGAGATGACTCACCTAATGATGTGGAAAATAACACACACCAACATGGCTTTCTTGATACCTTCAAATGCTTCTTTACCTTTAGAAGTCCAACCAAAGTTTTGCTTTCCTTTCATCATGTGAGAAACACTCATAGTGAATTCTATAAAATCTGGAATGAACCTCCTTAGGAAATTTATCTTGTGAAAGAAAGAGTGAACACCCTTTTTGCTTGTGGGAAGAGGATTTTGCTGGATTGCTTGAACTCTTTTTGTATCTATCTTGATTATTTCTTTGGAGACAATATGCCCCAACAACTTGTCTTCAGTAACACAAAAGATAGACTTCTTAGGATTGAGGGAAACTCCATGTTCTCTGCATTTTTGAAGAACTGTTTCAAGATGCTGAAGATAATCTACCCTTGTTTTGGAAAAAATAGTCAAATCATCAAGGTACACAACAATACACTTTCCCTTTAGACTACCAAAAGCTCAATACATTACCCTCTGAAAAGTGGCACCAACATTGATAAGACCAAATAACATTCTCTTGTAGGCAAAGGTGCCCCAAGGGGTAGTAAAAGCGGTCTTGTGCTAATCTGGGGTATTGAATTCCACTTGATTGTATCTAGAGAATCCATCTAGCATAGACAACATCTCAGAGCCTGAGACAACTTGCAAAACTTGATCCATCATGGGGAGTGGATAGTTGTCTTTTAGAGAGGCCTGATTCAAATTACTAAAGTCTACACAGATGCAGATCTCACCATTCTTTTTTCTGTTAGGTACAATGTTGGCAATCCATGTTGAATGATGTATAGGGAAAATAATATTGGCTTTTAGTAACTTCTAGATCTCTTGAAAAATAGTATCAACAACCTTAGGATTGTACTGCGTTTGCTTCTGATTGAAAGGTTTGATCCCAGGTTTTAGAGGGATATAGTGTTGTGTCTCCTTTGGTTGAAAATCCTTAAGATCATCATATGAATAGGCAAGAACACAACATACTTCTTTAATAGGTTTACTGCTTTCTTCTTCTCTTCTTGAGTGCAACTTTTTCTAATATTCACCACCTTGGGTTCATCATTGCTTCCAATATTGACCTTCCCGTACTCAGCATATTGTTGAGTCGCTTGAGAAACTTCAGATTTGATGAACCTATCATGTTTTTCAAACAGATCTTCTAGACTCACCAGTCCTTTGGGAATCTTGTTACCCTTCAACTTAATACAGCCATCCTGATCCATCTCTTCCTTTATATCTTCCTCATTAGAGGGCACATATTCTCTAGGAAGAGTTTCACTTCCTTCAAAATATAACTGATTGAAGTTATCTTTAAGCTCCAAGAAAGAGAGCAAGTGTTGATCATCATTGAAAACCTACCAGTTGCTTGCATTATCCGACACACTAGGCCTATGAATCATTTCAATGGTAAATTCCTCTTGAGAGAAATATGGACGAGGAATCAACAAAGATCCTGAGATAGCTAGAGAAACAATTATAGTATTATTTTCTCTTGGCACAACTTCAATTGAGAAAGCATCAAGGAATTCAATGGAATCCCAAACAAGATTTCTATAATGTTTCAATCTCTCATTCTTGACTTGGTAAAGATCCCTTACCTGTTTCACAATCAACTCTGCATCCCCACGAGAAAAAATATTCTTTACTCCTATTTCTTTTGCCATGCTCAACCCAAGGATGAGATCCTCATACCCATCTGTATTATTTGTATTTTCAAAATGAAGCTTGAAAGAAAATGGATGAATCTTCCCTTCTGGAGAGATTAACACCACACCAGCTCTAGAATTAGCTGAAGAGTAGCTTCCATCAAACTACAAAGTCCAAATGCCATTGGGATCATGAATCACTCCCTTATGAAAACTTACCTCATCCTCTGACATAATCATATAGTTGCCATGCCCTATATCTTCATAGAGTATTTGTGCTTTTGGATCATCGGTCTTTTGCACAATATACCCAGTTTACTTTTCTGGTAACAACTTTCTTATTTTTCCATTGACTGGGATCAAATCCTGTGACCAGTCCATCTGAATTTCACCTCCTACCTTTTTACAGAAATCCCTACTCAGCAACATACCATATGAGGGAGGAATATCAACAACCAAAATAGTGGTTATAACCCTTTTCTCTGGAAAAGCAACGAAGGCTACTTGTGCATCTTTAATCCTCCCAACCAAAGGCACTTCTTTACTCTCCATGGAATAGCAGGAACCAAAGGTATGTGTTAGAGTCTGGCCCAAAGTATGAGTTACTTTTGCAGGCATTACATTGTCTGATGCTCCTGAGTCTATAACATAATTACTGAGTTTATGGCCAACTATGAGGAGAGTCACATAGAATGGTTCAGTTTTCTCATTAGGGGAAGTGACTACAACCACAAGGCTTGGTTGAGGTGAGGAAGAGGGAGTGGGCAAAAGACATTTAGAAGTATTGGATGAGGCTTTGGATTTGGAATTGACAAATTTTACCATTTTAGCAAAGGATTTTGGATGGGTTTGGTAAAACTCTGCCTCTGAAATTTAGATTTTTGTCTTTTTGAGGTGATCAATGATATCAAAAGACTCAGAGGTGGATGGGGCATCACTGTTAGAGTAGGTATTTACCTTAGCTCATGTTCACATAGATACTTTATTTATTGTATTTATCCTCACCCACTTATGTGTGTAGATATTTCTTTTATCTTATTTAGATATTATGAGATATTATCTAGTTGTTAGGTATAGTTCTTTCCTTGATCTATGGTATTGACTAGTTCTTTCCCTAATCTATGGTATTGACTAGATCCTTGATGTCTATTTCTCTCCTAAATCTATGGTCTTGACTAGTTCTTTGTCGACTAGTTATTTCCTTGATTTATGGCTTGATCTACAACCTTGACTGGTTCTTAGATTGTTATTCCTTGCCTATTTAAGCAAGGCCCATTCTCAATGTATTGCATTGAGTTCCATTATAATATATGATATTGCTTCTCATTTATTTGCAAAGGTTTTATGTAAAGTTATTTTGGCGAATTGCTTTCATCTTATTGATTGTGGTGTTTGATTAGCATTTGTGTTCTTGGCTTGGTACGATCTGGTTATCGTTCCTTTCATGGTATCAGAGTTGGAGATTGTTGTTGACATCCGTCTGTAAGTTTTATTTTGCAAATAAATTCATTGTATATTCATATATTTGGGATTTGGTCGTATTTTGCTGCTGTATGCATTTTTATGGAAAATGGAGGCTTCCATTGGATCTGGAAGGCATGAAAATCCTAAGATCGACTGTAAACTCAGTCGTTTATGTAGACAGTCAGTTTTTTGTGTTTTTTTGCTGTTGGAGAGAAGCACACTGGTTCGCCTCGGGATTCATGCCCGCTAGAAAAGAAATTGTGATTTTACTATTCTAGGCAAATCCGCAGGTTGCTATTTTCGGCAAGCAAAGGTCACTGTACACAGTCCAGAATAGTGTTTTTTACCAGAAGAGGCAGTTGGATGTGACCTTCTCGAAAACACGCGACATCCATTACAATCCTTAGCCCTTGGTCATATGGTATGGTCATATGAGGGCTTAAAGCTTGTGATTCCTAGTAGGTGCTTAACTTCAGCCCCCTTTAAAATTATTTGTGTGGTGAAGATAACAACATTTATTTTATTTTAGTGGCAACTAAAATAAATAAGTAGAGCATAATCTTGCAAAGCTTGTAACTTTTGATCGGTAATTCGGTTTTGAGTGCCATTTTTTGCAAAAGTGCTTGTTTTTTCATGATCTTTCCATTGGATTTATTTATTTTGAGACTTGCACTATAATTATAAAGTGTTAATATGGAGGAGTGTTGTAATCAATTATGGATGTAATTTCAGCTAAGCCTGACGTCCTAAATTTTTGAGAGTTGCAGTTTGTACCTATCATGGATTTTGAGAATGATATGATTTTCTCTGAAGTATGTGGACTTCAAGAGGATATTGTAAAATTTTTGGAAGAAAATAGATCGCTCAAGAAGTGAAATTACCTTCTACAATCACTCATTCACGATAAGGATACAATAATACACTCCTTGCAGAACAAACTTGCTAGCCTACAACATCACCATCATATTGTGGACAACCATACCCATGCTCCTAGTCCACTTGTCAGCTGTTGCTCTTGTACCCACTGACATTGATCTGTCAGTCTTTGAGTTTGAACTTGCTCTTGATGCTTGATAAACCTATGACAGCTTGTTACTACATGCTCTTCCACATCTGTGCCTATTACAGTACCACATGTTGTGTATCCTACTTCTACTCAGCTGCATGGATTTTTTGAGAAGCATACCACTGCATTCAATTCTCGCATGCTCCGTTCTATGGGTCTCACTAGCAGAGTCATTGGCAGACATTCACAAGGTATTGTTTCCTCTATTCCACATGTTAAGTGGAATTCTCATCATGACATTGGTTTTCGAGCGGATACATCATTGGGAACACACATTGATAGAGCTCCTTTTTTTGTTTGCTTGACTCTTTCTGAGGATCATGAGCAACACATGAGTTCTGCACCTTCACTCAGGCTTGAGAAACTTGAGATTTCAGTTGTCAGACATGATCAACCTGACACACATTCTGATGTTCTTTTGCATACACCCATTATGCATTTTGCACCAAATCATATGCAGGCATCTTCTTCATCCATCCATGTTGATTTGGGGTGGATATCTGATCACTCATGGTGGCAACATAGGCATTCATTGATAGGACTCTACAGGCGTGGCTCCTCCACCATTCTAAGCCTCTTGCTCCACTTTCTATACCTTCTGCATTGTGATGCTTCTTGTTTTGAGCATTTTTCTTTAGCAAGTGTAGTGTATCTGTCTTATTTGTTGAGAGATTTTGTATCTGTATTTTTGACACTTTTGGCATGTTGACAGTATCTCTTGTGGGGGATCTATTCTGGTGAATTCCAGTGTTATTTTTTTAGTGTTCGAGTAGTTGATTTTGGGCAACTCATACATATTTGTAGCATCACTCCACCCATTCAGCAGTATGGGAGGGTGTGGTGTTGATCTTGCTTCTTGGGTTTTGTGTCCTTGCCTTGTTACCTTAGCTTTTCTTGGATCGTGACACTCTGGATTTTGTGTCCTTGCCTTGTTACTTTGGTTATTATTCTTGGATCGTGGCACACCTATTTACAGCAGTTGATCGAATTATGTTTGGTGTTTTTTTGCACTTTCGACATCACTCCGTTGACAGTCTCCTTGTATGGAGCTATTCTGGTGAAACCCAATGTCAGTTGTTTTTGAGTTTTTTGATCAAGCAATGGATTCAGACCATGGTGCACATCAAACTTTTTCAGCATTGTACGAGTTTTTTGATCCGAGCTTCTTGGGATGCCTTGGAGTGGGTTTTTACTCTCTTTACTTTGTTGTTACTGGTTTTGGGTACCTTGCGGTGTCCCTTTTTCCCAGTTATTGTACATGAGTACCTCATCAGGCCTAGTTTTCGGGACTCATACTGTGGACATGCCACTTCTATTTTGGCCCCTAGCTTCACTTGAGGGGGGGTGTTAGAGTAGGTATTTACCTTAGCTCATGTTCACCTAGGTACTTTATTTACCTTTATTGTATTTATCCTCACCCACTTATGTGTGTGGATATTTATTTTATCTTATTTAGATATTAGGAGATATTATCTAGTTGTCAGGTATAGTTCTTTCCTTGATCCATGGTATTGATTAGTTCTTTCCTTGATCTATGGTATTGACTAGATCCTTGATGTCTAGTTCTCTCCTAAATCTATGGTCTTGACTAGTTCTTTGATGACTAGTTATTTCCATGATTTATGGCTTGATCTACGACCTTGACTAGTTCTTAGATTGTTATTCCTTGCCTATTTAAGCAAGGCCCATTCTCAATGTATTGCATTGAGTTCCATTATAATATATGATATTGCTTCTCATTTATTTGCAAAGGTTTTATGTAAAGTTATTCTGGTGAATTTCTTTCATCTTATTGATCGTGGTGTTTGATTAGCATCTGTGTTCTTGGCTTGGTACGATATGGTTATCATTCCTTTCAATCACTACTAAGAACATGAGAAACTTTTGATTTATCAAATTTAGGAATTGAAGGACAAGAAGTTTTAGGAACAGAGGTAGAAGGAGGAGGATTATCATTACTCACCTTTAGTGTGGAGGTAGTGGGAATATGAGCTCCTCTTCTTACAACCACTGCAATAGTTATAGGAAACTCCTTGGATTTCTTAGCAGGCTGCATCACTTTTTCTTTTCTGTTTGTTTGCTCGACAGAGTCATAACAACATATGACTCACTATTCATCTCTGCCACTCTTTCATCATATTCATCTTCATCATCCATACCTTCAGTGGTAAGGAAATGAACTTGAGATCCACCAAGCTCTTCCAGTTCATCAACCTCTTC
The DNA here is from genome assembly GCA_019776745.2 of Taxus chinensis. Taxonomy (NCBI): domain Eukaryota; kingdom Viridiplantae; phylum Streptophyta; class Pinopsida; order Cupressales; family Taxaceae; genus Taxus; species Taxus chinensis. The sequence continues at coordinate 98,464,132 of CM034150.1, forward strand.
TTCTAGTTCTTCATAGAGTTCATTAAACTCCTCATCATTAGGTTCTTGAACTTCACAAGTTGCATTGACTGGAACCTTGATAGGTGGGCCTTCAATAGCCAATTTATTCTAAGAAGGAGGTAACTAGTTCCTAGGCTAAAAATTCCTTCTTGAAATATCTTGATAAGGAGTATGTTGAGCCAATTGTTTTTTGATGGCAATGAGATCATTTGCAAGCTTCTGTACTAACTAATCAAAATTGGCTCCAGGGGAAGAGGAAGAAGAAGATGCTTTAGATTTGGAGGATTTTCTTTTCAGTTTACTAGACATGATTAAATCATCCTCAACACTGATAGCCAAATGTTGATCAACATCCAGAGTTACAAGGTTAGCTCTCCTTAGTGCATAGCTTACTTTAGGTAACTGAGCATTAAGGAAGAAGCATTGTTGGATTCGATCTATAGGACGAGTGTTCTATGGAATTTTATGAATGAGCTTGTTGAATTTGGCCACAAATTCTCTCATGGGCTCATGTGGTTCCTTCTTGATATGAGAAATTTGAGCCAAGAGAGCGTGCACATCTTCAGCAGTTTGAAAAGTTGCTCAAAATGAGTTGTAAAGGTGGTCCAATCAGTAATTGAGCCAACAAGAAGATGATAGAAGCAATTAGCAACATTATCTTGCAATGTTTCTACAAAGAGCCTTACAGAAATGTCTTCATGCTCAATCCTAAGAATCACACATGCAACACTGAAGGCTGCAATGTGTTCATCTAGGTGTATCTTCCCATCACCTCAGAATTTAGGAAAACCTTTCCTACTACTCCTGGGTAACTCATGCAATGGTTGAGGAAGAGCAAGAGGCCCAATCCATTATCCCCAAGGCAGAGGTGTTGCCATCTGTGGGAAGATTGTTTGAAGGGGAATTGAAACACCAACAAGTATCAAAGCAAGAAGATTAGGGCTGAGTTGTTCTAGAGGAATGTTATTCTTGGAATTTTTGTCTTTAATAGGAGGTGTGCTTGCAGAACGAGTTCCTCTGTTCCTTCTTGTTGGAAGAAGAGAGAAGTTTTGTTGCTCCAGAAGTTGAAAATGAGAATCTTCAACCCGAAGAGTTTTCTTCCCATGTGTATATCATATAGTTGCCAACAATTTTTGGCGACTCTACTGGTGACTGTGGTTTTGTTAAAGTACCATTTTAAAACCCAATAGTTTTTTGGCGACTTCGTTGGGGACAACAAGTCCCTCCTCTTTATGGGAGAGGTTCCCTTATTGAAAGCAAACAACAAAACTTATATACAAATGTACAACTTTCATCTTAAGGATGGACTTCTGAAATCTTGAAATGCTTTTTTACCAAAATAGCTTATCAATACAAACTAATGGAAGAAAATGAAGAAAGGAAAGAGCAGAATATAACAATACTTTTAGGAAATATAGATAACAGAGTATAACCTTATACGTGCTGAGTAAAGGTGATACAGAACATAATCATTCACATTCATAGCATAAGATATCATTCAATAGACACAAAGTTCTAGAAATCATATCAATAAGAACACAAAGTTTCTTATTACAGAAGATAAATGATCCAAATATTTCAGGCAAGAAAGAAGAGACAATAGATGAAGATATAGAGAAAGGGGAAATTCTTCTGTATTGATTGCTTTCGATTCTATTTACACTCCAAAAGTATCAGAGTCCAACATTTGCAATGAGCCAAGATCTTACATTTATAGATGAAGTGAAAAGAGGAGAAAAAGAGAAGAAAATATTATTTGGAAGCTCAACCACCAACCATCAATGCCCCTGCAAATCCGCCTACGATCTGTCAAATTTGGTTTTGCATGTCTTTACCATGCTGAAGAAGGAAGGATGGAAGATCAGATCAAATTTGATCTAGTTGAAGTAGTTCGATCACATATTAATGGCACGAAAGATGTTTTCTAGATTTTCACCCAAATCAAGATATCTAATCGGATCTCCATGTCTGTTTGGCGTGTTAGAGAAGGAAGGATGGAAGATTGGATCAAATCTAATATATTTGAAGCAATCAAATCACGTATTAATGGTGTGAAAAACATTTTCTATATTCTAACCATCAAATCCTGCTAAAAACAATATTTTATCCTTCCATGGAATAGAGGAGACCAAGATCTTTCTGACAGTATAAAATTTGTCAAATTTTGAGCACTGGAGTGAAAGTTATGCTCATTTGAATATTTGAATCAAATCCGTACAAAAATGGTGAAAATGCAATTTTTGCAAAATGGATCCACCGGCCCAAAATTGAAATTGTGCCTTCAGTGCAAAATATGTAAAGTGAAAAAGTTTCCCTCAAACACTTCAGGCCCGCAACTTCACTTTCGATATAGGTCTGACACGTGGCTTTACCTGAGTGGTAACGGATTCGTGACACACTTTATAATTTTACTTCTTTTGGAAACAAGGCTCAAAATCCCAAAGTTCTTCGCCGACCCGCTTCCCCGTTTTAACTTTTCAATGCAGGCTCAACATTTGACTTTATCCCTTGGCATGAGCGGGGCCGCGGTTCACTTTATCACTTTACGCCTTTTATGGAAACAAAACCAAAATTCCTAAAGTGTCTCGATAACCCGCCTCTTTGCTTTGAATTTTCAATGGATATTCAATACATGGCTTCATCAGAGTTGCAACTCATTTTTGTAACTTTACTCCATTTGGCAATAAATGTAAAATCTTGAAAGTGCTCCGATGATCTGCCTTCCTGCTTTGAATTTCGACGCGGGCTTAACATTTGAATTTTTCCCTTTTGGAAACAAAACCAAAAATTTCCAAAGTGGCACGATGACCCGAGACACGTGGAGGGATGGCACACATTGGAACTGCCCCCCGAACTTTGCTTTTGAAAGAGTTTCGATTGGACGCGTGGAGGCTTCCACAGACTCTGGACTTTTCAATAGTTGGCTTTGTCCCCTTTTCGGACCTGGGACATGTGGAGGGCTGGCGCTAGCTCAGGGTCTCTCTTTGGGCCGTACCTTTGAAGTTATGTCGATGAGGCACGTGTGGAGTTTGTACTCACTTAGGATCCTGCTTTGAACTTGGCCTTTGGAGGTGCACTGTTAGGACGCGTGGAGGCTTCCACCGGCTCTTTAAACTTAGTAGATTTAACCGCTGGCTTTGTCTTTTTAGACTCTGACCACGTGGAGGGCCTATGCATGATTGGGGTCTCCGCATTTGCACACCATACCAAAAGTGTGCTGAAGAGACACATTGAGAGTTGGCGCACGTTTGGGACCTGCTTTTAGATTCACCCCCTGAAAGAGCACCAAAGGGACACATGGGGCTTTTTGGTAGTTCTCTTTATACTTAGCTTATTCAACGGCTGGTTCTACCCCTTTTGGCTTCTATTGGACCCTAGACACGTGGAGAGCTGATGCTTGTTTGGGAAACCACCTTTGGCTTTGACCCTTGAAGGTGTGCCGATGAGACACATGGCATCATCCGTTGGCCTTAGAATTTTCAATGGCCGATTTAAATTTTTGAGGCTCTGACCACGTGGAGGGTTAACACTCATTTGGGGTCTATCCCTTGGGTCTCACTTCTGAAGTTACACTGATGAGGCATGTGGAGGCTTCCACCGACCCTCTTATACTTAGTCGATTAAATGGCTAGCTCTATCCCTTTTCCAAACCTTGGACATGTGGAGGGATATCCCAAGTTTGGGGTTTCTGTTTGGGCTACATCTTTTTAATTTGTGCCGATGAGGCACGTGGCGCCTTTTGTGGGTCCGTTGCTTTGCCCCGAGTCGAATCGCAATTGAAGTCTGAAAACTTCGAGCCCTATCTTTAATTTTCTCCTGTGTGCTCTGATCTCCTTTGACATCATTGGCCTCCTTCATCGACCCTACCTCTTCATTGTTTGATTTGGAATGTGGGCTCACATAACCGAACCACCCCTTCTGATTTTCTTCTGTGTGGGGTTGTGTTTGATCAATTTTTCCGGGGGGTAAAATTGGGATAACAGGCACCAACTCAAAATTTTCGAGACTTGACTTAAAAAATGAGGGGAATTTTGAGGGTGACAACATAAAGCTAGAGGAAAAGTAGGGTTTCAGCCAACCTATCAAACCATTGATCACATCGTCACTCTTTGTGTCATCATTAAGGAAGCATGTCACCTCTCTTCCAAGGGGTTTTTTGTTTTGTCGACCTTTAGGAAGTCTTTAATTTTTTTCCTCGAGAAGCTCTTTTCTTGAGACTTAAAAAGATTGGTATTTACAAGACTCTTTTAGATGCCATCATGCACCTTTATGAGGAGGTTCTGGGCCATCTTCGTACTATTACTGGGTTCTCTAACTTCATCAGGAGAACTATCGAGGTCAAACAGGGTTGCCCTTTGTCTCCTACATTGTTCAGTATCTATATGGACGAGTAGGAGGAATTTCTCAAGGATCACATTCAGGAAGAGGATGGTTGTTTTCTCCTCCAGGTCCTGATCTATATTCTTCTTTTTGTAGATGATGTGGTCCTTCTTGCCTCCTCAATAGAGGGTTTACAGAGATAGTTAGATGTTTTAGCCCTCTTTTGTGACTGCAAGTAGTTGGCTATTAACCTGATTAAGACCAAAATCACGATCTTCAATGCTTTGAAGACATCTGAGTTTAATTTATTCTACAAGGGGGAAGAGCTTGAGATGATTGGCTCTTACACTTACTTGGGAGTAATTTTTTTTGGTCCTCACTTCAGTTTACAATCGACCTTTCAACCTCGAGTTAACAATGGCTATTGCTCCCTAGCAATCTTGGAGAGATAGTGCTTCTACCATCACTTCCAAGACATCCTATCTAAGTTATCCCTCTCAAACTCTCTTTTAAGGCCCACAGTTCTCTATGGCTTAGAGGTTTTGGGCCCTTCCTTTCTTGAGCCTGATTGGGCTGCAATGGAGAGAGTTCATATCCTCAAACATTACATTAGATGTAAGGAGATTGTTCCCCATAATATCATCCTGACAAAATTTGGTACTCGTCCCTTTCAGCTGGAAACAATTTTTGACCTTGTCTCCCTCCTACACTGTATTCGAAAGCTTGTTCACTCCGCTGAGGTAAGGGACATGTATCCCTACCTGGCTTACTGTTCCTTTGAAGCCATTATTTCAACTGGTTGTTCTTGCTGATCTCATTGTTGGTATGTCAGAGTGTCACAAATTCTTGAGTCTATTGACATCCAGGTTAATCACCTCCCTCTATACAATCACTCCTTAGACGCTCCTGCCCACTCCTTCTGAGAAAGCAATATCTGAAAAAAATCACCAGAGATGATGTCTATAGGTAATTCATCCAACACACTAGTACCATCCCCCAGTGGGCTATGTCCGAAGATGGACTTCTATGCTGCACCCTTTCTAGAGGTCAATAATGGCATTATTTCTCAGCCTTGGCATATTTCCCGACATTAGATACATGCCCTTCACATTTCCCTAGGTCAGTTTAGGGTTGTATCTCCTAATATTTGAGTTGAATATGATCACCAGATTGATCGTTCTGAGTGGATTTTCTAGTTTTTCTCCCTTCCAGACGTCGAAACAGAAAAACGCTTCATTTTCCGGTGCCCTATCTACTACAAGATCAAAGGGAGATTTCACTACCTATTCAGAAAGCGCCCAACACTCACCGAATTCTTCAGATACTATGATTAGAGGTTCCTTGCCATCTACCTACCTAAGGCTCTCAGGTTTTAGGAGGAGACCCTTCAACCTCCTCCTAGGCAGACAACTATTCAACAAATCACTTCCTTCTTTCTAGTGCTCTCCCCTGGGAGGGGCACTAAGCGGCAAAGTGATACCAACCCTAACTACCAAACGAAATCAGTCTAGACTCAAGGCCTTATCCCACAGACAAGGAATGCCCCAAAATATATGAAGTCATGATAATTCTCTTATAGAGGACATTTGATCTCCACCAGACACACCCAGAGAGGCCCTTCCAAGCATCAACAACCGTATTTCTTATAGAGCTTCTGATTCTAGTATTCAATACATCACTAGCTTCTTCCACTCGGTATTGGATACTAGTTAAGGGGATCTCCTTCTTGCCCCCTCTTCCTTCCTTTTCCTCTTTTGCATTTCAGGGTTACTGGTCTCCGCAGGATTCTTCCATGCCTCTCTCTTTCTTGTTCTTCCCTTCATCATCATCATCTTCTTCTTCTTCACTTTTCTAGTTGTATTCAGGGACCTTTTGGCTCTCTTGCTAGGTTCATTTTCACTTTCTTGTATGGCGCAGTCTCATTGACCTAATTTGTGGTCATTCATTGGACATTTAATATATTTATCTTATCTTATCTTATCACCTCTCAAAATTTCATTGACACTCTCGACATTCAACTCCCATAGAAGCACCTTGAACCATTTTGACACTATATCCCAAGCATATCCAAATTTGTGGGAAAGGTTTTTGATAGTGTTGAAGGTGTGTTTTTAAGATTAAATTCAAATGACATTTATGTAAAACTCATTTGTTTACCTGCCCAATTAACTTAAAATATTAATCAAATATTCTTTTATATATATATATATAATTTCCTTTTCATTTATTTGCATTATATTTCGGTGGTCAACACTTGTTCTTTTGATAAAAAATGTCATGAAATAAAAATAATTAAAGGTAAATATTTTTAACTATGGTTCAAATGTTTTTCCTACCAACACTTAAAATTTTCCAAACAAGAAAAATTTAGGAAGAAATACAATGAGAATAGATTTCCACCTACGAGTGACTCTTGAAATGTGGTAAATGACATTAAATAACCATCATAAAAGATCATTTTAGCCCAACAAAAGGGACATTAGTGTAATATGATTAGTTTATTCCCAATAAAGATTTTAATCCATCAATACATCTGTATATAAAGTCATGATTCAAACTCATTTTTTCAACTTCATGCAAAAAAAGAATAGTTCTCAAATAGACGCACAAATCTGAAGCATAAAATTCAAGATCTCATTGAAACCAACAAAAATAACTAGGAGTAAACAATAACCTAAATGAGTAGATGGTTCCTCGAAATCAATACCTGGAAATTTTCATAATTAAGTGAGAAAGTAAATATCCATATGGAAAATGAGGAAACCATAAGAACATGCCATTAGAAGATGGATCTCATTCACTTTATGGTTTTAGTGGTGTTATTGACTTGACCAAAAGAAGGATGGTTTCCCTTTAGATTGTCTTTGATGAAATTTGCATTCAATATAATAGTTCATACTGTAGACACCAAATTTGGGTCGAATTCCCCTTTTACCCCATATGTATATCTATTTAATTACCTAAAACTAAATTAATGCCCATTCTCACAATATTCATTAATTTAAATACCTTAATTAAATTAATTTCCACCTCACCTAGACACCTCACCCCACCACATCACCTAGACACCTCATCATGGACCTTTATTTAGCATGTTCATTCTAACTAGGACTCAATCTCTACTTACCATAACTAACTGAGACTTGGTATAACCCTAACACTACATGCCTATTCTTTCTCTAACAACATGCCCACTTACTTATGCAGAAAATACCATTTTAGACCCAAACCAATGGGCAGAACTGGTAAAAAAGATAGCCAAGATTTATTGTTTTGGCAACCTAGGATTTCCTACCTTAAGTGACGTCGGTTAACCTAAACCATCTTCGGTTACCATATATTCACTGTTGTAACCTTGTTCTAGAGGTTGGGAGAATTATTCAAGTTTGGAGAGAGATATATGCATGCAAGCACGAACCAAAGCTCTCTTGCATATCCAGACATCCTGAATCAACACCAAGACTGATATGAAGGTTAAGAATTCACGGTAACGTTCCACGAAGCACTACTGTGACACTGACCACTAGTTTTATAGATCAACCATAACCCTCATCCAACCACCAGTTTGCAAATACAAGTGCATTTGGATCTGTATCTTTCCACACTTATTTAGATTAGTTTCTTTATCTCTGTTTGAGAGTCCTAGTTTCCTTTGCATCTCATCACCTCTCACCTTCTTGTCAATCCTTCCACCTAACCACCTACAACCTCCCAACTCTCTATACCTAACTACCAGATGTCTTTGAGAATTCTTAACGTCTTTGGAAACCTAACCCTCATTCTCCCATTCTCTGTGCAATCACAAAGAACCTTCAAAACCAAGTTTTATTAAGTTTTTATCAATTCGCCCTTACCGATGCTAGTTAACCCAAACTGTTGTCAGTTTCCTCTCAACTGACATCGGTCATATCAGATTGACATCATTCTCTGTATCTGGTAATTCTTCCTGTAACATCAACCTCGTAACATTCACCCAAATAAACCAAACCACCCAAAACCTGATCTTGACCTGTCCTAGTCACCTTGCCTACCTACCCAACCTTCAGATCTATTCATAACCTTATCTGCTAGATTAAATTTGCTTATTGTATTTGAATGAGATATCCAAATCATATCAACTATAGTAGGATGTTGTTTATTTATGTTATTTCTTGTATTGAATCGTATTAAATAGTGGATTAACATCCATCTAAGAAGTATCACACTTCTTGGATCTAGCACACGCTAGGTAGTCCACTGACATATATTGTTTAATATTCCTCTTGTGGTCTTGTTTTGCATTCACAGGTAGTTCCTCCTAGCAAAAAAGAAGTTCTCGCAATCAGCCCTGGATCAGGAAATCAGAACGCACACACTCTACCTTCCACCTTCATTCACAAGTATTCCTCCTCACCTTTACCCTATCTGTTTTGCTCATACATATGCAACTTATTGTTAAAACATTTTGGCATGCCTGGTGGGACCCTCGTTTGTGGGTTTCTTTCTATTCATATAGGTTACATCTTGTATGTTTATTTTCTAAATTGTTATTCACTAAATCTTCTTCTCTAGTAATCTACCCTTATTTTTAATTCCTCTAAATGAAACATTTCTTTTGGTGCATTTAAAAAGAATCGTTCTTCTTTCTTTCTGCATTAGTGGAAATCATCGTCTCTCTTATTCATCATTTGCTACATCAAATATAACTGTCGATTTGGGTTATAAAATTTGTTGCATTTCATCCTTGTATGCTACATTATTAGCTCACATTTAAAACTGAGGGAAACCTATATGCTGAAAGTCATGCCCAGCTAATGGTTGACACAATTGAATTGTAGAAAGCACTTTCTCTCTTCTCTCTTTGCCAAACTACATAAATATGAATTTATACATCTTCTTAAACAACATCTTACCTGAAAGAAGCTATCAATGATCACACGATCAGAGGATTGACAGTGGGTGCCTAGCTAGTTTCTCTATCTAGTCATACCTTAGAGAAATGACCGCCCCCACCAAAACATAACTTGAAACCTCCCCTTTAGATTTCCTCTTCATAGGTCACCTTCCCTACCAAAAAACTTTGTTCTAAATTAACAAGTCAATCTCAAATAGCATAAGCTAAAACAACATGAAATTCACTTGTAGGATTATGTGTTTTTCTTAGCTTTCTGCCTGAATTACGTTTTGAGTTGTGAGGATTACATTTCTTCATTTTCTTCTTCCTTTCACACTCCACCATCATAATTGGAGTATTCTAACTATTTTGAGTGTGTCAGGGCCTCATATTATCATTCTCATATCTTCTAGGTTGATTCTTCATCTGATTTAAATTACAAAATCCATTTTTCTTCACTTCTTCAGATTTCACAGTACCCGGTGTCGGTCCAACGACCATCATCGGTTCTCATCTAACTATTGTTGGTTTACCTATCCAGTGTCGGTTACCAGCTCTTTTGGTTATTTTACCCAAAACAACTTTCATCAACTTCTCTTTTCTATTTGTAGTCCTTAAGACATCATCATATTCCCAACATTCTGATATCAATGTCAAGTACAGTCTCCCCATTTCATTTTCATAAATTCTTCTTCATTTTATCAAACTGGTGCTTTCACACAGTAATCGGTATCGGTTACTATAACCTTCATCGGTCACCAAAACCGGCGTCGGTTTCCTTGTTTTGATTTTTAATTGAAACATTGACCAAGTCCACCTACCGGTATATGTTCTTTTCCCTTCTTGTTATTTTCTGTATCATCTGCAGAATACAGTTAACCTGATACACACTATTTCACATGGTGTTGACTCGCAACCAAGCTAACACCATTATATGTCATGCTAGTCTTCTACCACTCCCACCTAGCCCATCACCACCTTCCATCCTGTTGCCTATAGATCCAACTCAACCTATCACCATTTCTACTAGTGATAAGGAGTTTGCAAGACTCCTTGATCAAAATCCCGTGGCCTTATAATACTATCTTTCCCACTCATCTACTTGAGAGTCCTTAGGACAACTAGTATATAACATGCTTGTATTTATTCCTCCTACCCTCTCCCTCACTTCCGTATCAGCTACCACTAGCTCAACATTACCTTAATCCACCTTGCCCCTTGTAGTATCTCAACTGGGCCCCACATCCGCTGTAGATATTGCACCAATGATGACTATTACACCTATGGTTTCAACCATTCCTTCACCAACTGCCTTGAGCACGGCCCCATCTACCCCTTTTTCCTTGTATATACCCATTACATTACAACCACCTCTAGTGTCAGTGTAAACTAGGAAAAATACACTACTAACAAGGAAGTAAAATACCAATAATCATACCTCCTCCTTTGTGTTCAGTAACAAACCTCAGAATGGGCTAAGAAACTTGGATTGAGCCCTGATTGCGCGATATGTAGGTGTATTTGTTCAAGATGGAGCAAGGCCTTTCTGCAACAATGATCCACTTACTTTGCACCAAATGGGTAAAAGGATTATGGATTTAGGGTGCTTCAGGATGAGGTTATTTGGGCATTAGGATGAGGTAGAGGGATGTTCTTTGCTCAAAGGATGCAAAAACTTAGATAGGGCATTCAAACTTATTCTCTGTGTGTTTAGAGGGGAGGGGTAAGGCTATATTTATAGCCTGGGGGATTAATTAACTTAGAATAATTTAAGTAATCATGGTTTGAAAATGTGGGAAAGATTAGGTGAGTGGGGACCGCGAAGAATGGGTGAGGATTTGATTTTGAATTTTAATTCATAAGTGGAGGATTTTAGGTGAGTGGAGACCACGAAGAGTGGGTGAGGATTTGATTTTGAATTTTTAATTCAATAGTAAAAAAACATGGAGAATAGTGACATGTGGTGAGGATTGGGTTATTTTTTGGATTTAAAATGGATAATTAATCAAATTATATTTGATTAATTCGAATTTTATTTTTGTGGGAAATGAGGTAGGGGAATTAATTGATTTAGGATAGATGTGAAATTAGGGTGTCGAGAGGGTTGACGAGAATGGAATAAACAACAGAGATCTCGAAAAGAGGAGAGATGAATGCTGTGGAGAAGAGGACGATAATGGAGTGGAAGAGACTAGAATGATTACATGACAAAAATGGAGAAAGCATTCAATCGACCTTGAATGCTAGGTGTGAGAGTATGTGGGAAAGAGAAAAGGGAATGGATAGGATTGGGGGTTGATTATGAGAGGAGTAAGAAAGGTGAAGAGTAATGGAGATAAGGGAGGGACAAAAAAGGAATGAAAGAGGTAGAAAAAAATAAGAGAGAGGGATGATAGGGGAAGAAGGGAATTATGAATGACAAACAAGGAGAAAATAGGAAAATGACAGAGTAGAGGGTGAAGGGATGAAATAGAGAGATGTGTGAAGTGAAGGAAGCAACAAAGATAATAAAGAGGGATGCATGAAAGTGAAAGAAATGATAGAGCTGAGAAAAGAAGGAAATTGGGAAGGATAAATAAGAAGGAGAAGACGAGGTAGGAGTAGGGGGTGAAATCGACGAAAATTGAAAGAGGATGAAAGAAGAAGTAGAATGGAGAAAAAAAGAAACTATGAGGGGCAAGGAAAGTGTGAAAAAGAGTAGAGAAAAGAAGAGAAACATATACAAAATGAATGAAAAGGTAAGGGTAGTAGAGAAAAGGAGAAGTGGTTAGAAGAAACGTGAAAATTAGGGGAGAGGAAAGGAAGATAGAGCAAATACAGGGATAAGATTGAAGGAACCGTGTCATTGCGAGGAAGACCAAGGCAAATAATATGGAACATACCATATAGAGATGCATGTGGAGGGTGGTATAAGAAATAAGATAGGACAACGCTAAAGAGCCAGGTTTTGATGGGGAAGTAAGGAGGAAACATGATGGAAAAAGGAGAAGAAGACGATACAGGAGAAGGGAAATAAGACAAAGGGTGGGAGAGAGAAGAGGATAATAGAGAAAATGATGTAGAAGGAAGGGAATACAGAAAGGGGATAATAAGTGGAAAGTGAACAATATGAGGAATGTAAAGAGAAGAAAGAGGGGAGGAATGTCACATATTGGAAAAGAGTCAGAGATACATGAAATGAGGATACTAGGATTACGAGAAAATAGACAAAGGATGTATGATGAAGACAATAAAGATATTGAAGAAGGCGAAGGGAAGATGAAGAGATGGGTAAGAAGTGACAAGAAAGGGTGAGATTGGGGAAAATGAATAGGAGAGAAAAGAGAATGGGGGATAAAAGAGGTAATTCCAATGAGGGGACGTTAGGGAAAGTCCACTACTAATGAGTGGTGAGGAAGGGTGAGAGAAAAAATGAAGAAAAGGAGAAAGGTAATAAGGATTGGAAAGGGTAACGCCAAGGAAGGGACGTTAGGGAAATCCCACTAACAATGAGTGGTGGGCTTATAAGAGGGAAGGAATGAAGGGAAACTCTAGAAGGTCCAAGGGAGTGAACGAGGTCGTGTGGAATGAGGATTGATGATTTTTATGGAAAGTCCACTAACAATTATTAACATGGGAATAAAAGAAGATGATGAAAGAATGATAGAGGAATGTTAACAATAATGGTGAACACATGTGTGGGTATAAATGTGGGAGGAATTGAGAAGATGAAGTGGAAAGAGTAAAGAAAATGGGAGGGATGAGTTGGGACTAGGTGAAAGAGAGGAGAGGATGCGGGAGATGAGGACGAACGAGGTGAGGATGAAGAAACAAGACATAAAAAGAATGGTAAGAAACGGTATGGAGGATGATGGATCAAGAAGGGGAAAATGGGGGAAAAGAATGTGATTGTATGTAGAAGATATTAGACATATGTTATAAGATGATAGGTGGAGAAAGGATAATGGTAGGAGGAAAATGTGGTTAGTAGGAGGGACTAGGTGGAAGAAGCGGTCAACAAAGTGAATGAAGAATGAGGCGAGGGAAAAGTTCACAATGACGAGTTTAGTGTAGGGAGGACCCTGACGTAAGACTGTCATGCGACGGAAGTGATTAAGTAAGATTGCCAAGCGAGTGAAATTGGAGATGAAAAGTGGGAAAGCGATAAGCAGTGTTTACGAGAATGGAAAAGGAGGTGAAAGGATGTGATAATGGGGAATGTTGAGAAAAAGTGAAGGGTGAAGGCTGTGTAGTGATGGGGAAAGGCAAGAAGACACATCATCCTTAAGAGGGACTCTTAAGTGAGATCGACATGCCGGACGAGTGGTTAAGTAAGATTTCCAAGAAAAGGAGGGTGATAGTGGTGGTAAAAAGATGTGATGATAGGGAATGAAGAGAAAATATGAATGGTGAGAATGTAGAGTAATGGGCGAGTCTAAGATGACATGTCATGCTTAAGATAATCTCTTGAGTAAGATCGTCATGCTGCCGAAGTGGTTGCGTAAGATCACCTAACCGACAGGGATTGTATGTAAGGAGAAAGACAAAATTGTATTGGGTACAGGGGTGGAATGGTAGGTTGAAGAAGATGATCACGATGAGAGGCAGGAGAAATAAGATGGGGGAAATATGATGGGATGGGGGAAGGTCATATGGTAGATCAACCTTAAGAGGAAGTCTTAAGTAAGATTTCCATGTGGTCGGAATGGTTAAGTAAGATTGCCAAGCTAAATAAGAAGAAGAACGATGATAGAGTTGGTGGGAATAGAGTATGACAAAATGGACTGAAGGGGAGCTCTCAAGTGAATTTTCCATACTATGAGAGTGTGTAAGTAGGATGCCCAGGCATACGATGGATTTGGGGAAGGATGAGAAAAGAGTGAGTGATGTATGCCTGAGCAGAAAAGGATACGAGATGAGGTGATAACAAGGAAGAAAGGAAACAAAGGAGTGTAACATGAATGGATAAAGGAATATATGTAGTGGAGGGAAAAGAGTGTGAGGGGAATCTTTAATTGGGATGCCCGCGTGGTGAGAGTAATGATGTGAGAATGAGAAGCAGAAGAGGTGGAATGGGAAGATGTGTGTGGTGGTGATTGTTGTTTGATGAGAGGGGAGGTGGTGAAGAAGCTTCTACAGTGGGAAGATCTTAAGGAGAGGGTAAACCTCCTCCGAGGATTCCATATAGAAGGGGTTATTAAGTAAGATTGTCAAGCGGGAAGTAGAAGAGTGAAAGGAAAGAATGAAAATGGGTGAGAGGGGACATGAATGGGTAGAAGGAATATATGGGGATGAGGAGTGAGAATGAATGGATAAAATACATGGTGATTATGGTGGGGGAGAAGGAGTTGCTGGATAGTGAATGCTACTTGAGAAAAAAATTCAAGAAGGATTTACAAACTACAACAGTGATCAAGTAGGATTCCCAAATTGAGGAATGCATTAGTATGGGTGAATGGATGGGGTGCAAAGTAAGATGTTGATCATGCAAGAAGATACTCACGTGACGTAAATAATTTTAATTTTAATATAGCACACAATAGGATGCATCGTGATATAAAAGATCAGGATGACTAAACTGTAATATGTGTGATAACATAGACAAGGGCCATAAAAAAGGTTTGATGCCCTAGTATGATATGCAAATGGAAGAGAGCATAGACAGAGGCCATCAAGAAAGTATGATGCCCCAGTACGATATGTAATTAGATAACATAAGTATATTAGAGAGAACACCAGGATACATAAAATCAAGATGCCCCCTATAATATAACAAGATATAAGAAAACAATTAATAATTTGTAACTAATAATGCAATGCAAGAACCAATAAACATGTCCCTAACGTGTTCCACAGTGAGGATTGATTGGATGTGCCTCCAAGCAGGGGTACAAGGACATAGAAAAGTATTGGGTCATTTTCCTCAAACAAGGAAATAATGAGAGCCAAATTTTCCCCAAGCGAGGATTCGCGTGAGGAGAAGTGGTTTGAATTTGGTAGTCATAAGGTGATTGGATCATTCGTTGGGGATAATAGTTCAAAGATTGAATTGTGTTGCTTATTTTAGAGTTTTTGCGATTTTGTGGAGTTTATTATATTTTTATTTTTTTTATCATACATATATAGATTTTCTAATTTTTTTTGGATTTTTTTAATTTTTGACGAGTGTTTCTAGTGTTTTTTAGATTTTTGATGATTGTTTCTATTTTTTTTGGTTTTTTTACTATTGTTTCTATTTTTTTTGGTTTTTTGATGATTTTCAAATGTTTTTGGATTTTTGGATTTTTTTCTAATCTTTTTGGATTTTTGACGAGTGTTTCTAATGTTTTTGGATTTTTGATGATTTTTTCTAATGTTTTTGGATTTTTGATGAGTGCTTCTAATGTTTTTTGATTTTTGATGATTTTTTTTAATGTTTTTAGTTTTTTGGATTTTTATATTGTTATTGGAAATTTATGGACCAAAGTGCAGACTTATTTTTGAGAGGTGATAAACCAGGATATTATCAGCATGTACCATGTTCCTCATGGTAACTCATGCTCGAAATAACACAAATTCTCATTCCATTGGCAGGATATGGTGGTGATGATATGATGAAAATAAGTCCAGCTCCATTCTTGACTCCACACAACTAGTAAGATGCGTGGGCTCATCACCGAGAATCAAGAAAGACGCAGGAGGTAGATAATGAGTATAGAGACAAATGCTAACAACAATCCCTTTGGGAAATTGGTACTCAATTCTTCATAACGTTATTGAACCAGTTTCAAAAATGGCTTTCACTTTATGAGTCACGTTCTAGACTTAGACAGTTATGTGGCCTGTTGATTGGTAAGATATGAGGTGAAGGGATAGTTTTGTCTTCACTTAGGCATCTAAATTACTTCTTTGGAGATTCTATAATTACAAGCACTGTAAGATTTTTTATTTTTGAAATGAATCCCTATGCCTTGCCCCATGCTACTAGTGAGAAACAAGGGCTCATCACCGAAGGCAAAACATAAGCGAGTGAATTCCCTTTTTGTCTTGTTTTTTTAATGTTTTTGATTTTTGATTTTTTTTGAATGTTTTGTAATATTTTTATACTTTTATGACCCTCTACACTTTTCCCCATGCCACTTGTAAGAGGCAAGGGTTTATCACCGAAGACAAGATGTATACGAGTAAGGGCACCTTTCTCCATTCCCAGTCTCACACTACCAGTAAGAAGTGTGGGCTCAACACTAAAGACTATGAAGGATGAAAGATTTGATGATGAATTATTCATAAGTTATTGAATTGATGGATTTTTACAATAGTGCTTTGTATTTAGATAGGAACATCTGCCCCCAATCTCAACCCCACACGACTATTAGGACACAAGGGTTCAACACGGAAGACTGAGATGGATGACCAAACGAACTTGGTAAAGAAGTTTAGAGCTTTGTTATGAAAGAGAGAATGTATTTGAAGGGAATATATTGCCATTAGTAAGCTTCTAGGTATGACCATAGGTGAAAGCGACTGAAAATAGGAGATATTATAAGAAGTATGATACTCATAAACTTAATAGGATCTATATTAGCACTGTCTCATGATCATAAATATGAAGATGTGATTTTGATAAAGAAAATATCTGCCAATGGAAATGAATAAATTTAAATTATTCGGAGATAAACAAGACAAAAGGAATAATGTACATGTTGTTGTTTCCTAGAATAGTGAACATCTCAAGGATAAGATTTCTTTAAATGAACTGCATTCATTGGTTCATCAAGATCTTTACCATCTTCAATGGCCAACTTATAGGCTCCAGAGCCAAATTTAGCTGTAATTACATAGGGTCCTAACCAATTAGGCTCAAAATTTCCTTGTTTTTCTCGCTCTTTAGTAGTATTATTTTGATTTTCTTTTAAAACGAGGTCGCCAATTTCAAATTCTTTGGGTCTTACATTTTTATGATAACTGCGTTGCAGTCAGTTTTGATAGATTTGAAGATGATTGAGAGCATTAAGTCATTTTTCATTGAGAAGCTCAAGCTCTTGAAGCCGTGACTGTCGGTATTCATCCTCATTAATTACATCTTTACGGGAGATTCTCAAGGATGGGAGTTCTATCTCAATAGGTAAAATGGCTTCACAACCATAAATGAGGGAAAATGAGGTAGCTTTGGTAGGCGTGCGGTAAGGTGTACAGTAAGCCCAAAGAGCGGGGTAAATTTGAGTATGCCAATTATGTCGATGGGTGTTGACAATCTTTTCCATGATGTATTTTAAGGTCTTATTGGTTGCTTCCACTTGACCGTTACCCTAAGGGTAGTAGGGAGTGGACCACTTAAGTTTGATGCAAAAACATTTGGCTAGGTCCTTTACATCCTAGTTTTTAAATGATTTGCCATTATCTGCGACCAGAGTAGATGGAATACCAAATCAACAGATGAGATTTTTAAAAATGAATTTTGATATTTGGCTACCAATAACATAAGTTAGAGGCATAGCTTCCACCCATTTAGTGAAGTAATCGGTAGTGGTAATGATGAACTTATGTCCATTGAACGATGTTGGTCTGATTTTACTAATGAGGTCAACTCCCCATTGAGAGAAGGGCTATGGTGTGGTTATCGATTGTAATTCTTGGGTAGGTGCATGGATAATATTTCCACGCTTTTGACATACTTGACATCGTTTGACAAAATGGCATGCACACTTTCCATGGTGGGCCAATAATATCCAACTCGTAGGATTTTCTTGGCTTGGGCTATACCATTTATGTGTGCTCCACAAATATCAGAATGGACTTCATCTATGACACTTGAGGCTTTTTCCTAATTAATACATCGGAGAAGGGTGCCATTATATCCTAGTTTATAAAGAGTTTATGTTAAAATGGTGTAATGAGAGGCACGTTGTGCTAAAGCACGTTTATGCATTGGTTTCATGTCGGCAAGAAATGTTTTATCATGAATGAAGGTATAAAGATCATGGTACCAAGGATTATTCGGACCCACAATCTCACATACCATAGTATTTTCAGGAAGATCATAGGTAGGCATTAAGAGATGTTCAACGAGAAAATGTACCTGGGGTTGACTAGATGCGATTTCTAATAGGGATTCGATGGTTGCCATAGCATTAGCAGATTTACTACGAATTCTGGGGATTTGATCAGAGCTAATTAATAGAAAATAACTTTGAATACTATCCACCATGTGTTTATATGGGATAAGTTTTTCATCCTTGACCTGGTATTCATCAGTAGTTTGCTTGATGATAAGTAAAGAATCACCAAATACAGCTAATTTTGTAAGATTCCAAGATATAGCTAGTTTTAATCATGTGATTAGAGTTTAATATTCTGTGATGTTGTTGGTACATGGGAATGCTAAGTGAAATGATTTGGGGATAATGTGTCCGCTAGGCATAATAAGAAAAATACCAGCCCTTGATTCATGGAGATTACAAGATCCATCAAAAAATACAGCCCAAGTTGGTGTGATGTCTATGTGTAGAAGATCTTCATCAGGAAAATAAAACTGAAGTGGTTATGTGCTAGGAAGGGGTGCCTCGGAAAGTTGGTCTGCAAGGGCCTATCCTTTAATTGCCTTATGTGGAACAAATTCGACATCGAATTCACTAAGTAATATGACCCGACTAGACATTATTCCTATGAGAATGGGTTTGGACAACAGATACTTGAGAGGATCAATCTTGGCAATCAACTTAGTTGTGTGATTAAGCAAGTAATGACGTAACTTATGGAATGCAAAGGTGACCGCTAAGCATACTTTTTTCAATTTGGGAATAATGTACTTTATGTTCAATAAGTGTTCGACTAAGGTAATATACAACTTGTTCTTTTGTTTGATCGTTATGTTGTGCTAATAGAGCTCCTATGGCATATTTAGTGGTAGATGTATAAAGCAACATGGGTTTTATCGGTAACTGGTGACATAAGAACAAGTGGGCTAGAGAGGTATTTTTTTAATTTAGCAAAAGAGTCTTGGTAATTGTGGTTCCAGTGAAATTGTGCATCTTTCTTGAGTAACTGGTTGAAGTGATGGCACTTATCAGCCAAATGTGATATGAAATGCCGAATAGATTGTATTTTTCCATGAAGACTGCATAATTGTTTTAGGTTTTGAGGAGGAGGCATTTCCATAATGGCTTTGACTTTTGTAGGATCCACTTCTATGCCTCTTTGTGAGACAATAAACCCTAATAATTTACTAGAGGTCACTTCGAACACACATTTATTTGGGTTAAGATTAACCTTATACTCGCATAATCTATCAAAATTACATCTCAACACACCTGAATGTCTTATTCATGTTTTTGATTTTGCTAATATATCATCAACATAATCTTCCATGATATCATGTAACATATTATGGAAGATGACAGTCATTGTTTGTTGATAGGTGGAACCAACATTTTTCAATCTGAAAGGCATGACCTTATAGCAGAAGGTGCCCCATGGTGTATAAATTTCATTTTATGTTGATCTCCTTCAGCAATATGTATTTGATTGTAACTAGAAAATCTATCCATTAAGGAAAGCATTTCATGGTCTGTCGTAGAATCAACAATCATGTCTATATTTGGCAAGGGAAAGTCATCTTTGGGACAAGCCTTGTTAATGTCTTAGAATTCTATGCATATTCTGATGCATGGAGTTTTCTTGGAGACAAGAGCTATGTTAGATATCCATGCCAAATAATCAATAGGTTGGATAAAGTCAGCTTCGAAGAGTTTCTCGAGTTTGGATTTGACAAGCAATGCAACTTGGGGATGCAATTTGCGTAGTTTTTGTTTTACAGGTTTTGCATCCGGATGTACCACAAGATGATGGACTATAAGAGATAGGTCCAGGCCTGACATGTCCTTATATGTCCAGGAAAATATATCTTGGAATTCAATAAGGAGTGTTGTGAATTCCATGCATTCTTGGTCAGACAGACTAATGCCAAGTTGTAAATTTTTTGGCTATTTGGTGGTGCCAATGTTTATGTCTTTAGTTTCTTCTACAAGCATTTTAGATGTATCCTTTTCGGAGAATGATGCTAATGGTTGATGTAGGTCATCAGTGTTGGGTGTTTTAGGGGAGTTGCGATAATATTTTTGTGTGTAATGTTGGGAATTTTTATTGACATGTTTGTTAGATAGGGTAGCAATGAGATTTTGACTATGGGAAATCCTCTATTTGCGCTTCTGATCCAAATTTTTTGAGGGTGAAGGATTTGAATATTTTATCTCTTCACCAAAATAGGCTGATTCATTTAGATTGATTTCAAATCCTTTTCTATGGTTGGAAGTAGGGATTTGGTCACAATTTCCAAGGAATTCTTTGATGGCTTCATCATTTTGGAACATGTCCATGGCTGCATGATGTGGTTGGCTATGGTCTATGAGAGTCAGATGTGTAGGCTCAAAATTGATGACATTAATAGATAAATGTTCAAATTAAAGTTGTGTTTCAACGAGGTCCTCAAATAGGCTACGTGGAGACCTGGTGTCATTATCAGAGCTGGTGTCATCATTTTCACTTGAAATTATTATAGGAGCAACATCAAACACCTTGAAACCTAGACCATGTTTACTGTGATGTTGTGTGCAATTGATTGGGTCTAAAAAAACTTGTTCATTTGGACCGAGTCCTTTACCCTTCCATCGCATGTTTTTCATTATTCGATGAGCCTTGGTAAATTGAGGGGACTGATAACATGGAACAAAGTCATCATTATATAACCAAGATCCTGAATAACTTGGAATATGTTTGTTGTCAAGATAACCAAATTTTTTCCAAACTGACTGTCCCATTTGGTAAGTGGGATGGATTCTCAGATGTGGAGTGTTAGGTTTTCCGTAGCTATGTGGGGATTTGTTGATATAAAAGGAGTCTACCATCTTTTGAAATTGATATTCACCGCATCCTATGTCAATGATTTTAAATGTGTGGGATGGGGGACCAATAGGTACCTCATGCGGTGGGGAAGTCAATTTGGTAGTTTTAAAAGATGAAGAAAATGGGTTATAAGAAGAAGGGGGTGGATTGAAGGATGAAGTTTGGTTATTCACAGGAGAAGGTATCTTAATAGAAGAGGTGTGGTTAGATGAAGAAGGTTGGCTATGTGAGGAAGAAGATGGTGTGGTGGAAGAATAATTGTTGTTGGAAGAAGAAGCTTGATTAGTGGAAGAAGATGATTGATTAGTGGGAGGAGGACTGGTGGGAGATTGTTGACTAGCAGAAGATAATAGATTGAAAAATGTGTCTTGGTTAGAAGATGATGGTTTCAGATAATTGTTAGGGAGTGTATCCAGATCGATGCATGTTTTGTTAGGGATTATGTGATGTGGAGCATACTTATCTGTTGATGGACAATAGTGATCATGTCGATACTGTCCTTTGAGGAATCTATAATACTCAAAGGGTTGGGGATCCACACATAACGTAAATTCCTTGTCTAAACGAAGAAATTTAATACATTGGTGGAACGTTGATGGGATGGATTTCATGGCATGAATCCATGGTCAGCCGATGAGAATGTTATATGCAACTTCTACATCCACTACATGACATACCGTGTCTAAGGTGATGGGTCCGACTTGGAGAGGCAACATGATTGTGCCTTCAGACTTTCTCTCGCTATTATCATACCCATGAATGGTTATGATATTGTTTTGTAAATCATTTTTAGTGTAACCTAGACAACGTAAAATTTTCATGGAACAAATATTCAATGCAGATCCATTATCGATTAAGATGCGCTTGATCTTACGTTGATTTATATAACCCTCGACGTATAAAGAATTATTATTAGCGATGTTGGGATTAAGAATGTCAACGGGACCAAAAGTTAAAATAGGATTGGGGATTGTAAGATGTGTAATTAAAGCCTTGAATTGTTGTGAATTGATGTCCTCAAGGACACGAGTGTTATTCAATGTTTGCATAAGGATGCGTTGTAGTGCGGGAGAATAATTAAGTAATTCCATGATGGAAATTTGTGCTGTAATTTTCTCCAATTGTTTGACAATATTGAAGGATGATGTAGGCCATGGAGAGGAATTAGTGGCGGAATTAGATGGTGGATTAGGGGGTGATGCGGGGGGTGAAGTGGTAATTTTTTTACTGTAGGGACCCATATTTTTTTCTGTCTAGTGGTGATCACACAATCAGTTCTGATCTTTATAGTTGCCACTAAGTCTTGGTCATAGTCTATGGTTAAGATGACTGATTCATATTTAATATTGCTTGATGATTGACCCTTATATTTTGAATTGTTATCGTGGTTATGGAAGGGATTTTTGAACATGTGAAGTTTTTCATTAGGTGTTTCTGTCTTAGAAGTATTTTTAACTTCTATGTTTCCACGTTCAATCAGGTCTTGGATGTAATGACAGAGTTGCATGTATCAATATGTAGAGTGCCCTTTTATGTAATGGTAATCACAATATTTGTTTTCCTTATAATAATTTGGTTTGGGTTGTCCTTCTTCGAAGGATTTGACGATGGGATATGTAATTATATTGGCATTTTCCAAATAACGAAAGACACTAGATAGAATTTCTGTGAGAGGAGTGAATTATCTTCATTGGTCTCGAGAAGGAACTTTATTTCTAGGGATAATGATTGTTTGTTTGGATTTTAATGTGTTGATGGGATGGTTTTGAATGTTTCAGACATGGTGGGAATCAATAATGCCATCGTTGACTATATTTAGATTCTGGTTAAAGAATTTAAATTTGTCCTGGTTCTGAGGTGTGTCTCGATAAGGTTGGTACCTAAAGGGTGCTTTAAGTAAGCTCTTAGAAACGAGGGATTTTTTGATTTGTGTGCCCTTTTCAATGACTTATTCAAAACTATTCATATAATGCATTCGTATGTGGAATGATAATTCAACATTGAGATTAGGAACAAAAATGCTAACTAGTTGTTTCTCGGGTACTGTGCAGGGAAATCGACTTGCAATTCCTCGCCATTATTGTAAAAAGGAGGAAAAGTTTTCATTTGGCCTTTGCCTAGTGTTTTAGAGATCAAGCATGGTTATTTCTGAGTCTAAGTTATAGGAAAAATGTTTGACAAATTTCTCTGATAAGTCTATGAATGTTGTGACCGACCCTTTAAGAAGATGAAAAAACCAGTCTAAAGCATGTCCTCCTAAACTTTAGGGGAATAATCGTAAAAGGTACATGTCTCAATAGGAAAATTCCTAACATTGCATGTAAAATTCCTTGACATGTTCACGGGGGTCACCTTTGCTTTTGTATTTATCAAACTTTGGGATTTCAAAGGATGACGAAAATGGTAAATGTGATATATGATCAGGGGATATTTTTTAGTGTCAAAAGTTCCCTAAACTTCCCTAAACAATGTCAGTGTAATAGATTCTTCAGAGAGCTTTCCAACGACTATAAGAACGTGAAAAACGAACACTCTGAGCTCAAGATATGTCTAGTCAAAGTTTGGTCAACTGAAAGGTCAATGTGGGTCAACAGGGCTAAGGTAACATGTACGTGTGCACAATTGGCCAAGTGGCTCAGTTAGCATCAGGCAAGTGGCAAAAGGATAAACATGCCAGTGTAAAATTTCATATTACTTGGTAATTAGTTTCCATGGATTATTTCCAAATGCCACACATTATGCCTCAAACCACGCATATATATATATATATATATATATATATATGTTCAAACATTAGTATAACCACCTTACCCACATAATCTTCCAAACCCCCATATCTATTTGCGAAGTCCGTGTGGTGGAAGGAGATGAAGCGGTGGTAGGGGGCATGTAAATTCTATGCATGGAGATCCACGTGAGAAGGAAGGGGGGCGGTTAGCTCAAGTGGTCCTTTGACCACTTTAAAACATGTGCGGAAAAGGCTTAATAAAGCCTAAAAAATATCCTCTCCCCCAAATTTGGGATAAAAACCATACAAAGTGCCGCATATGGGAGGATTCGAACCATGCATGGTGGGGTAAAAAGGATAAGTGCCCATGCATTGCGCCAAGGAGCTCTAAACAATATAAAAGGAGCTTGGTGGTATTTGTAAGGGACAATGCCAGGTCTGTGTATAGACAAAATAGGGGTGCTTGCAGAAAAATGTAATTTTGGGGCACTTCCACTCAAAACCAGATCTCGAGTTATGTATAAAAGTTGTTCATAATTTCAATATAATCATAATGGTGTGATCATTTTTCTAATTTGGAGAATTTGTGATAGATTTAATTGCTGTTAAAGTCACACGAAGGAGTAGAACCAAAAGGAGACACCGTTGCAAGTGGATCAGAAAGGTGAAGGATAGAGGATGAGCTCCATTAATGTCCTTTAAAGGTCTAAAACACAGTTTTACAGGTTTTTGATTCATTATTGGTTAATGTAAATGTTATTGTATTTACATTTTTTAACATTACTAATGGATCGGTTCACCATGAACCCGGGGACATAGGAATTCCGAACCCCGTAAACAATCTGATGTTATGTTCTGATTTTATTTTTAGTTTCTGATTATTTACAAAAATTGAATTTCATTAAAATAATGTGGATGCAATGGTAATCAGTATTTGACAACTATGGAAAATTGATTAAAATCAAGAAACAATGATTTTTGGGGCTTCGATCAAACAGTGAAATTTTGAGTAAAATTGCAAACTTAATTTCAGTTTGAATTCAGTCTTAAATCAATATTTGATCAATTTTTGGAATATAAAAGACTTCAAGTTGATTAAAAAAAATAACAATCCTTGAAAATGTTTAAAAGTGGAAAAAATAAAACACCAGTTTTCGGATCAAGTTTGGTATCAGAGCAGTTAGATTGTCGGATTAGCTTCTAATTGTGTCTGAAAATTTAGTTTTAGTATTGATTTCAGTTTTCAGTGTGCAGACATTTTGGGGCTTGTTAATATTCTTTTGCAGTGTGTAGTTTTGGAAGTACAGGTTGTGTTCGCATGAACAAGGAATCATGGGAAAGTCATCCAAACAAGAGCAACTGGATGAGCTTGAAGCCATAAACCGCCAACTCCAGGAAGAAAACTCTTTCCTGAGAGCTAATTTTTATTCCTTGGAAGAGGAAATAGTGTGGTTAAAATCTGAGCCACAATCCTCTATAACTAAGAAAGAGGAGTATGTCAACAAGATGCCTGCAGAGAGCAAGAATTTGATGGGCTTTGTTAAAGAGTTGCAGGAAGAAATACGGACCAAGGATGCCCTCTTGGCAAAGCTGCAACAAGGTGAACACAAGAAGGAAATACCTTCCAAATCAGATGCAGGTACTATGACATAATGCACTGTAAGTTGTTCACGTGAAAATACTTCCTCTAATTTAGTTTTAGATATTCCTTTGGGCCAGTTTGAAAAACACACTAAGGTAATTGGGTCTAAACTAATGGTTAAAATGGGATATAACGGAAAAGGCCTTGGTAAAAATGAACAAGGTGATGCTAATCCCATACAGGTAGAGGATCAACCTCGTTTTGCAGATTTGGGTTATTCTAGTGGGCAAATGGAAATTGGAGAAAGTTCCAAAGTAGCTGAAGGAAGAAAAGCTTTTAATAGCCAAGGATCTATGCCTCTAGAATTACAGGATTCCGCCATCAGGAGGAACAATGAAAGGTGTAAGAAAGAAGGTAAACGAGGTAATAAAATTTCACCTCCTCCCACTTACACTAAAAATAGCACTAAGGGGAAATTAAATACTAAAACTTCTAAAACTCTCTTTCAGTCTGAACAATATAGCTTCGGTAGAAAAAAGTATGGTTTTCCTTGCACATTTTGTGAAGGTACTAATCATTTTGTAGCATATTATTGAAAGAGGAAAAATATGATAAAGAAGTTAATCCCTTTTGTGAATGATAAGGTAGGTGCAAAAGACCAATCTCACTCTGGTAAGGGTAGAAATGGAAAAAAGGTTACCTCTCCTAAATAGGGGAATCATTTTCCTAGACAGAGTTCAAGGAATGGAAAAATGGGTAAGACTCCTAAAAATAAGGAAGTTAAATTTTGTTCCCATTGTAAAAGGAATGGTCATGATGTTAAGATGTGTTGGTATGTTCCTTCAGTGCAACATTGGAAAGTTGTTAAAAAGGAAAATAATGTCAAACCAAAATTTGTTGATCTAACTCATGTAAATGCTCATTCTAGTACTGGGGAAGGAAAACCACCTAAATGGAGAAATCCAAGTAATTGGATGGGAAAAACATTCCTCAAATTTATGTTTGCATTGCAGTAACTGATGATAGTATGCAAACATTTTCAAAGTTATATTTTAGGGATTTTGATCCTATGTTAATATTCAGCTTTGAAATAATTTGGAAGCAGCCGTAAAGAAGATTTGAGTGATAGGTTCATCATACTCATATTCATCTTCTCACATTTTGGTTAGTTATTCCATTTTTGACAACAATATGCATGGATATGGGCATCGTCATAATGTCTATTTTGAAACTTGCAGTTTTATAGTGTTGTCATTTGTGCAAATATTATGGATGCTTATGAGACCCATTCGGGCACCTGTTTGATATTGTAATAAATAGACAAACTTGTTGTATCCACTTGTGTTATTTGCACTAATTTATAAGACCCTTATTTTGGGAAAATTTGATTTTTGTAACTATCAGATGTGGTTACAATTAGGGTGTAAATTTATTACACTAACAAACTGGTTTGCAAAGGCACTAGGTGATCATTTTACAGATTATGACAGTTCACCAGTTTGGATTCAAGTGGATTTAGTTGTTGACTATAGCTATTTTTGGGCCTTGATAGTCTATTTTATTCTGGATAGTGAATACTTGCAGTTGTTACAGTTTTAGATGGATAGTGGGCACTAGCCTAATTATGGGCAGTTTAGATGTCTGGTATACTGATTTGTGTTTATGAAATTGTAATTTAAGTAATCGGCTGTATCACAAAGTGATAGTTTAACACTAGCTTTCCGTAATAGAATGGGTGTTATTATCTAGTCAATTATTTGTGACGGCATTACAGTGGGGTATAACAGTTCACAGTTGTGTGCAGAGTTGATAGGGTTACAACGTTTCAGTTGAACATTAGCTTAATTGGGTGTTATTATCTGATCGGTTATGTGACCAACTAATCAACTATTTGCATTTATTTAACCTATAATGTCATTTTTGGTTCTTGTATGTGTTTGTGGAATGCAGGAAGAGATAACATTATTTGTGGGTTAATAAACAAATTTTTGTGGACAAAAAGCCTTCTCAGTAGGGTGGAGTGATCAAGGGATATTTTTCAGTGTCAAAAGTTCCCTAAACTTTCCTAAACCATGCAATAGAGTCTTCAGAGATCTTTCCGATGACTATAAGAATGTGAAAAATGGACACTTTGAGCTCAAGATATGTCCACTCAAAGTTTGGTCAACTGAAAGGTCAACGTGGGTCAACAGGGCTAAGGTAACGTGTACGTGTGCACAATTGGCCAAGTGGCTCAGTCAACATCAGGAAAATGGCAAAAGGATAAAAATGCCACCGTAAAATTTCATATTACTTGGTAATTATTTTCCACGGATTATTTCCAAATGCCACGCATTATGCCTTAAACCACACCCCCCCCCACACACACACACACACAAACACACACACACACACACATATTAATGTTCAAACATTAGTATAACCACCTTACCCACATAATCTTCCAAACCCCCATATCTATTTGCGAAGTCGGTGTGGTGGAAGGAGATGAAGCAGTGGTAGGGGGAATGCAAATTCTATGCATGGAGATCCACGTGAGAAGGAAGGGGGGCGGTTAGCTCAAGTGGTCCTTTGACCACTTTAAAACATGTGTGGAAAAAACTTAATAAAGCCTAAAAAATATCCTCTCCCCAAAATTTGGGATTAAAACTATACAAAATGCCTCATATTGGGAGATTCGAACCATGCATGGTGGGGTAAAAGGATAAGCTCTCAGCCATTGCACCAAGGAGCTCTAAACAATATAAAAGGAGCTCGGTGGTATTTGTAAGGGACAATGCCAGGTCTGTGTATAGACAGAATAGGGGTGCTTGTAGAAAAATGCAATTTTGGGGCACTTCCACTCAAAACCATATCTTGAGTTATATATGAAAGTTTTTCAGAATTTTGAGATGATCACAATGGTTTGATCATTTTTCTGATTTGGAGATTTTGTGATAGATTTATTTTTTGTTAAAGTCACACGAAGGTGTAGAACCAAAAGGAGACACCGCTACAAGTGGATCAGAAAGGTGAAGGACAGAGGATGAGCTCCATTAATGTCCTTCGAAGGTATGAAACACAGTTTTGCAGGTTTTTGATTCATTATTGGTTAATGTAAATGTTATTGTATTTACATTTTTTTAACATTATTAATGGATCGGTTCACCACGAACCCAGGGACATAGGAATTCTGAACCCCGTAAATAATCTGGTGTTGTGTTCTGATTTTATTTTCAGTTTCTGATTATTTACAAAATTGAATTTCATTAAAATAATGTGGTTGCACTGGTAATCAGTATTTGACAACTGTGGAAAATCGATTAAAATCAAGAAACAATGATTTTTGGGGCTTCGATCAAACAGTGAAATTTTGAGTAAAATTACAAACTTAATTTCAGTTTGAATTCAGTCTTAAATCAGTATTTGATCAATTTTTGGAATATAAAAGACTTCAAGTTGATTAAAAAAAATAACATTCCTTGAAAACTTTTAAAAGTGGAAAAAATAAAACACCTGTTTTCGGATCAATATCTCTGTATCAAATGGATAAGGACACAATTCTTCAAAGTTGATTTTTTTTTATTGTTTTTGTATTCCTTGAATGGTGTCTTTCATATGTTTTCATTCTTGTGTGAATGGAGAGGCGGGGGATTGTTTATCAAAAATGTCATGAGTATCGTAGTCTAGATTGGGATCTTTTAATCTTTCAGCTCTAGCCTTTGCTTCCTCAAGTTTCTTTGTTAAGTCTTCGATTTTAGTGAATAACTCATTGGCCGAAGATCCATTTGGATTGTTTGGTATTTCGTTGTGATAACTTGATTCACCGTTGTTGATAAGTTTGTTTAAATTTTCCGTCCAAAGTTAGGGGGTAGTTTTGCCCCCATGGCTAGGATGCGTAATAGATATTCGTTTTTGTTTTGTTATATCACGTATTATTGACTTGTTCTTGTTCTTCATTAGTGAGTTCTGGTTGTGTGACTTCTTCATCATCATTTTCATGGTTGTGACTACGTGTGAATACCATGATGAAATGTGCTTGATTAAGCTGAAAAGTGGGTAGGAATTTTGAGTAGGTGTGATTAAATGAGAACTTGATTACTTTGGATTTAGCTCGAATAAGCTCGTGATGACTGATAAGGAGAGTAACTCAAACAAGTTATCTCAATATGATGGTGATGTAACTTGAGACGAATTATTAGGGAATTTGTTGCACATTGTGTAGATTTGGCTTGAAAAAGCTTTGAATTATTGACGGGGAGAGTAACCCGAACAGGTTAATCGTAATATGGTTGTGATATAACTCAAAATGAGTTGTGAAAGGATTTGTGTTGGCTGTGATTTGGATAAACACAATGGTTGACAAAATAATGAGTGAACTCAAACAAGTCAGCCGATATTAGTTTGATATAGCTTGAAACGAGCTATAAAGGATGTTTGGACCATTTCCGATATGGGGAGTGAATGATAGTCACTCAATATCAGTTGGATATAGCTAAAGACAAGTTATGGCAGATGTATTGTTGGCCGAAGAAAGCTAATGAAATCAGTGTGATGTTTTGGTCTATGTTGTTGGATTGTTTGGATGTTTTCACTTCGTATTGAATTGGTTGAGAAATAATTTTTTTTGTGGAACACAACTAGGGTTTGAAATTTTACAATGAACACATTGATATCACCCAAGTTTTATGATAAAACAATGCAAAACTATTTTGTTTACAAACAAAAAGCAATCATGTGGATTAAATTGTTTTGGCTTAGGAGGTAAATTCTTCAGGAACGATCATTGTTTCATGTAATCATACAAGTATGCTGTGGAATGATGGATGTAGGCTCTTATTAATCCAAAAAGATGTGTCCTCTGATATACCATAGTAGTGATATACCTAATTCTGTATGGGGAAAAAATTAGTACGGGGAACCCTTAGAGCACTGGAGAAGACTCACCAATTCTTACTTGTCTATTTTGGAGTGAATCACCACGTCCAAAACAAGTTTTGTGAAAATGTGGAAGGTGATGGGGGAATGAATGTGTATGGTGTTCTTATAACTCCTCAAATATTTATAGGGATGATGCCCAGGCTTTGTTGTTATAGATATTTAGGT
Source organism: Taxus chinensis (assembly GCA_019776745.2). Lineage (NCBI taxonomy): Eukaryota > Viridiplantae > Streptophyta > Pinopsida > Cupressales > Taxaceae > Taxus > Taxus chinensis. The sequence continues at coordinate 98,494,579 of CM034150.1, forward strand.
GTGACTCGCATGCACCGCATGACAACATTACCTGTAAGTGAAGAGTAGGGGCGAGGTAAATACCGAACGCTGTGTTGAAACTAGGTCTCAACGTGTAATGCAGATGCAAATGTTGTTGGTGCATGGTAGTCAAGTCCACGTCACCGGTGTAGCTTTGTTGGTGATGAAATCCACCTAGACTACATGTAAAAACAAAATGATAAATTGATTAAATGCAAGGTTCTTTCCAACTTGAAATAAATCACTAGCAGAAAATAATTACGTACCTGAGTGTGCTAATTTTTTTGGTTTCAACAATTTTATTTGAATGGTGGTACTTTTGTGATTTTTTTTTTGTTTTTGTGTTTTTTTCTAATATTCTAGTGATGTGGTCCTGCAAAGAATAGATTAGTAGTTATCTTGCAAACGACGTGTTAGAAAATTGATCGTGGTTGTTTTTGATTTTCCATATCACTCGAAGGCGCAAGAAAAGAGCATACACAACAAACGACCAGACAAATATTAATAATATGAAAAAGTAAAATAATGACTGAAATGATAATTAGAAATAAAGGCTAGAGGATCATGCAATGTTAGAACAAGAAACTAAACAATTGTGATCGTTTCTGATTTTCCAGATCGCTCGAAGGCACAAGAAAAGAGCATACGTGGATATAATTGGAATAGAGATTTTTGTAAAATTTTACTAATTATTACAATTAATTATGATTCTGAAACAATGATAATGATTATCTTCACAAAAAAGAAAAACAACGAAAGAAGAGTGTTTAAAAAAATGTTACCAGAGGTGTCATCTTAGAAAATTGGAATGTAAGGCAATTTTTTTTTTGCAGAGCTTGGGTGGCCTCCAGTGTGCAAAATATGACCAGGAATGTGAACCCAATAATGTTGGAGGGAAAGGTTTAAAAGGGTGCTTTACTATCAAAGAAGGTCCTGTAAGAAAATGGTTAGTAGTTTGTACCTGCACACAGTGTTAGTAGTACGATCGCTAAAAATAAGGAATTAAAATAACGAAGTGTTAAAAATCACAAAGTCAAGTTGATAAAAGAAAAGGTGGAGATGGTGAATGAGGATTCAAAAATCACAAAACATGATTACTAATGATCTTGAAAAATAATGACTGAAAAAATGATAAATATCGCACGATAAATTGGAAAATGGATCTTGAAGAAGTAAGTTTGCTTATGATCGTAAAGTTTTTCACAAGAAATTACGAACATCAAATTTAAAAATGAAATGACAATTTTTTTTTTAACAATTGTGCACAAAGCTACTAAAAGCGATGAAAAATGTGGAAGTATAAAAGACTTAATTAAATAGTATTTAAAATCCTAAGAAAAACAAACTAAATAATAATAAATAAATAAAAGAAGCAAGCGTGAATCTAAAAAATAGTGTGAGTGACGATGTAATGTATTTGAAAGTGTAGACTTGGAGGAAGAAAATGTGGTCTAAGAAGCCGAAAATGTGGACTTCGTTGTTGGAAAAGACAAATGGAAAATTAGTACGTAGAAAGTTGATGGGAGGGTGACCACCGTTGGTTTGAATAATTGCTTGTACAACTTTTGAAAACGAAACATGAGGACTTATATGGCAAGAATGTGGATCGATATGATGAAAAGGTGGACTTAGAGGAATTTCAGAGCAAAGCAAAAAACATGAGAATGCCAGTGGGTTTTTTCAAATGTCTACTTGCAAGAGTTGAGTAAACTAGTTCTTTACTTCCAAACCCTCTCCTTATTGATGGTGAGAGGACAACGATGTGTTGGAGGCATTGTGTAGGGATGGTGGTGGTGAAGGTAGGAGCTTGGGTGACTGCGTGAGGGAGGTGGCTGGTGTAACTGGATCAGGGTCTGTGTGGGGGAAGGGGGAGAAGGGGGTGACGTGAAGGTTGGGGAGGGAGTTGGCGTGGGAGGAAGGAAAATGGCGAGCTACGCAATTGGGGATTAGGGGTATTGGGAGTCAGGATGGGATTTGTGTAGGTCATATGTATGGGGATCGCCGAGGGTTGGGTAGTAAGTTATGATAGGGGATGAGCTAGGGATGGAATTTAGGGTGACAGGGGTGCAGGTCCACGTGGAGGGGAATGGGGAGGGGTTGATGTGGGTAGGCAGGTTTAGGGGGCTGCGTGGAGATTAGGGAACATATTGGTGGAAAGGGGACTATATGGAGATTGGGAGAGGATTCAACATGGAAGTGTGAAGAGGGAGGAGAAGGGTGGACGTGTTGAGGATGGAGGAGTAGTCAGAGGCGAGGATGGAGTTGGCGTTGGGAGTTTAGGATGGAGGCGGCATGGAAGGAGTGGGGATGGAAGATGTAGTTCTGGATATGAGGAAAATTAGAATGCAACTCGACGAAGGGATTTGGTGGATCGACGTGTAGGAAGGGAGCTAGGTCAGTGTGTGGGTGAGATGTAGGGAATGGATTGGCAAAGAAGGCTCGAGGGGATAGGATTAGAGGTCGGTGTAACTGTAAGGCCAAAGTGGGTGGGTGATGGGAGAGAGGATGTGGAAGTGTGGGATGAGTTGGATGCAAGTGGTGTGAGAAAATTAATATCTAGATGAAAAGAAATTAATAGATATTTAGTTTTGTTTTGGTTTTTTTTTAAAATAATTATGGTAGCAAAAATAAATAAATAGATAAAGAAATGAATTTTCTAAATTGGTTTCCTATACCAAAAGTTGTCGTCAACGGCAACCCACAAGTAGCTAGAGTAGGGGATGAATGTTCTTTCTGCTAGACACCGAGCATTATGGAGATCAAAGAAATGATGAGCGTCGTAATGTCATTGTTACTACAACATGCATATGCACCACAAGACACCACACAACAAAAACACTACCCACAATGTGAAGGTTAACCAAAGAAGGCCATAAGGTACGGAAAAAGAGATAATAATGAACAATAATAAATAAAGAATGGATAACACCACTAATTGGGAAATCAATGGTAACAGATCAAAAGTAACCGGGTGTGCCAGAATGTAAGCTAGGAAAAATACACTACTAACAAGGAAGTAAAATACCAACAATCATACCTCATCCTTCATGTTCCATAGAAAACCTTATAATGGGCTAAGAAACTTGGATTGAGCCCTGATTGCGTGATATGTAGGTGATTTTCTTCAAGATGGAGCAAAACCTTTCTGCAACAATGATCCACTTACTTTGCACCAAATGGGTAAAAGGATTATGGATTTGGGGTGCTTCAAGATGAGGCTATTTGGGCATTAGGACGAGGCAGAAGGATGTTCTTTGCTCAAAGGATGCAAGAACTTATATAAGACATTCAAGCTTATTCTCTATGTGTTTAGAGGGGAGGGGTAAGGCTGTATTTATAGCTTGGGGGAGTGATTAACTTAGAATAATTTAAGTAATCATGGTTTGAAAATGTGGGCATGATTAGGCAAGTGGGGACCACAAAGAATGGGTGAGGATTTGATTTTTAATTTTTAATTCATAAGTGGAGGATTTTAGGTGAGTGGGGACCACGAAGAGTGGGTGAGGATTTGATTTTGAATTTTTAATTCAATAGTAGAAAAGCATGGAGAATAATGACATGTGGTGAGGATTGGGTTATTTTTGGATTTAAAATAGATAATTAATCAATTTATATTTGGTTAATTCGAAGTGTATTTTTGTGGGAAACGAGGTAGGGGAATTAATTGATTTAGGATAGATGTGAAATTAGGGTGTCTACAGTCAGCAACCCACACCCCGTTCCAAAACCTAGTTCTTTCCATCCCTCAGTCTCTACCACCCATTACCACGAGAGTCGTTACGACCAGGAGAGGCGTTTATCGACATCCAAGAGGAAATATGTTACCTAATTAACGGAAGATCGTTAATTAATTGACGATGAAATGGAAACTATGGTGAATTAATGGAAGGTCACTAATTTGATGGTGATGACGAGAAAAAGAGAAATTGGTACAATTTTAATATTAAATTGTGCAATGGAAAGTAGGTGTCTATATTTGGTCCTCTTTCATGTGGTGTCACGTGAACGATACCATTTCAAAGATAACCGATAATTTTATTTTGTGTGGAAATAAAAAATATTAGTAGGATGGATGATGCCCCCTCAAGCATCAATGAGGTGACAGAAGAAGGCAACAACCACTCAAAAAGAAGAGAAAAATGATCACATAGGAAGAAGAAGCCATCATGGCAGCTGACAAACCATCACGGCGGTCAAAACCACCACGAAAAGGGCTATATATAGGGGGATGAGTAAAAATAAATCATTTTCACCACTATGCTTAGGTAGGGTAGAAGAAATGGAAATGGTTATTTAGAGGGAATGTTAATTAGGATGGCCAGATAAATAGATGATGATGCAGGATGGGTAGATGTGATGAATAAGGAGTACAAATGGAAAAACATGTTATATATTGCATAGTGTTACAGATTGAGATACCTCTTATTTGATATAAGCATACAACAATAGGTGCCATGATATGAAAGGCCATAATACCAATATTTGTAAGATGTTATAGGACTTACTCAAAGCAAAGTGCAATGCAATGCGAGAAATTAAACAAACAAGTACAAACAAATACTTTCAAACAAGAGATGTTTAATAAATGAATCAATAGTTAATTTTGTTATTCTGCTACAATACCAAAATATTATAGTTATATGACAAGGGTTGAGATGATTCCCCAAAAAAATATTCATATCAGGGTGATGGATGAGGGACAAGGAAGTCCAGATATAAGCTAATGTGCACTATGATTATGACCCGAGAAACGATATATGTTAGAAAGACAGACACAGCAAGCATGTAAACTTGTTGATGGATGATGGACATAGTATGATCCGCATATTGTGCACTATAACAAGTGAATACTTAAAGTAGTCTTTTTCTTGGGATTGTATTATAATTTTAAGGGCTTTTGCATTAGACACTATTTGTGGGGATTTGACTTTGCAATGTTTGTGAATTTTCTAGGGTTTACCATGTTTTTGGTTTTTTCTAGGGTTTACGGTGTTTTTAGATTTTCTAGGTGTTTCCATGTTTTGGGATTTTCTAGATTTTACAATGTTTTTGGTTTTTCTAGGTTTTGCCATGTTTTTAGTTTTTCTATATTTTGTGATGTTTTTGGATTTTCTAAGCTTTACTACATTTTCGGATTTTCTAGATTTTACCATGTTTTTGCATTTTATAGCTTTTATCATGTTTTTTAATTTTCTAGATTTTATGACACTATGTACAAGAGAACAATGCAACCAGATTCCCCTAGAGAAAGGTTAGAATATACAAGACCAGGTTCTTGTGTTAATATATAAGAGGTGGAAAAGTCGGATCAAGACAAAAAGTAACAAGCATGACATGACTATGGATTTAAGGAATGGAAAAATGAAGATGGTGTGGTCATGGTCTCAAGTACAATGTACTTGTGAACAACTAGTCCTACCTATAACACTAGAAACTGGGGTTCACCAAAGAACATGCCCAAGGTGCCACAATTACGTGGTATAGGTGACAGGTTGTTTTTGGTTGTAGGGTCCCCTAACATAATGTGTGACACATAAAATGGAAAATAAAAAATGACAGAAAGAGGTACAAGATTTTTTATTGAAATGGGGACAAAGTTTCCCCAAACATGGTAAAAAGACAATTTGTGCACATGGATGTTTCTAACAAAGAAGAAACAAAGTGTGAATACCATGGATGGATATGGAAAATGTAGCTAGAAGATTGGTAATGGAAAAGTGATGAACCAAAGGCAAAAATCATGAGACAAAATAGGGACTAAAGCAAGAGTTTGAAAAAGGTCCAAAAAACACCTGGTAACATACTAGTCTCGTTGCTCATCAAGATCTAGTGTGTGCATGTGAATTGAATTTCTTCTTGAAATGAAGATTTGACATGTAATAAGTGAAGACAAACTAGTCAATGTGTATGAATGATCGATTTTGATACTTTATTGGTGAATGGGGGTGGAAGAAGAGTTGCATATTTCTTTGTTGCTAGCAAGGTGTTTATAGCCCTAATAGAGATGTATATGATTCTAGTCACAACATTTCTCTACTGCTAGCCAAACATTCATAGCCCCCATAGAGATACTAGAAATACCCCTAGAGAGAGTTTTTTTGTTGTTTATATATATATATATATATATATATATATTTGTGATTGGTTTTTTATAGATTTTTTGTTTTTTGAAAAGTATTTTAGCTCTCTCAACTCTTTTGATAAGGGGTTAGGAACCAGTAATGGCCAGATGGAAGGACATGGAAGTCATAGTGTGGATGATATTGGCTAGTGTCAACAAATATGCCCAAAGGTATTTGCGAAAAGGTTATTAAGTGTATGATAGTGATAGGATCTCTAAGAGGAAATTCGTTATTTAATATACCAAGGTAATGAAATACGAAGATCAAATGGATACAATAGAGATCATTGCCTCACAATGCATACAGATAGACTAATCAAAAGGTCATCAAAAATATGAAAATGATGGATGATTTATAGAAGGATGGAAAGAAAGGAATGAACATCCATGTGTATGCGAGGCCTTATTGTGATTTTTGATGTTTGGGATTTTATTTTGTTTTGTTTTTTATTTATTTTGATATGTTTTGATTTTTTTGGATTTTTGTGTTATACAATGTTTAGGGTTTTTTAGATGTTGGGATGTTTTTGGATTTTTGAATTTTTTAAACATTTTTGGATTTTTGCAATGTGTTATTGTTTTGGATTTTTGACAGTATGTAAAGGGATAACTGTAAAGGGAGAAAACTCATTCTAGTGTTAAGGGTGACGCTGATAATGGATGAAATGGGGATAAATAAGATTCAATATGGGAAGGAGGAAAAAGATCCACGATATGGTGGGAAGAATAAAATAGGATGGATTAGGATTTAGGACCAGCAATGTCACTCATTGTAATAAGACCTAACAATAATGTTTGTGATTTATTTGAAGAGGGAGATTGGGATTTTTTGCTTCTCATAAGTGATATTGGTTCCAAGCTCAATGGTCATGGCGAGATCATACTCAACACATGATTTAGACTTGTTTTACAATTCATATTGTGTGGGGGGAAGCTTGAGATCCTTATTAATATATTTTTTCACTTTTCACCATACTTGACTTTTGCATTTTTGTGGGATTTTGAATCGCATTTGATTTTTAGATTTTTGGATTTTTGGTTGTTGGGTTCATTTTGATTTTTTATTTTGCTATGATTTTTGTGTTTCTTTTGATGAATAAACTCTTTGTGCTTCCTATAATTTTATGTGTGATTACATTAGTCCTTGGAAATGTGGGAATAAAGTGTATGTTCAGTATTGAGGAAAGATTTTTTTGGGATGATGGTGGACCTATCACAATTGCTATGTGTAGACACAAAATCATGCACATATTACTATTTTACTATGTTGTTAGTATGTTGTTTATATGCATGGATCTTAAGTAAGAAAATTATTCATTGGTGACATAATCCTCTATCCATCCACTTGTTTTAATTGTTTCTATCATCTTTATCTCTCACATCTGTCATTGTTGTACCCAGTTCTTGTCAGGTCACAAGGATCCTTGTTTGTCAGTCTTTTCACATTTGTCATCATTTATCCTAAGACACTAGCTCCCATTCTAGACACTAGCACCCAGGCGCTCCTATCCTCTTAGTTCTTTTGATTTTTTTTTAAATTTTTGGTCAACCTTTCTAGTTTTCTTATCCTTATCCTAAGCTCATAGTCGGCCTTTTGGGTCACTAGTGTTGAAATTAAAACAAGAGATCCATATATATACACAACATACACTCTATTAATCTGGCTAGAAATTCTAAGGGGCAATCTCATCTATATACCATCACTACCATCAAAAGGACTGCATTTTTAGGTTGCATACACTGCATAAGAAGGGGTTGTGCTCAATTCCATATCACACATTTGCATCTTATCTAGCCATAACCCACTATCTCGATGTCATTGATGCAAGTGAAACCTAAGGAAACTATTACATAGACAAGCACAAAGAACTACATGGATTCTGGAATGTAGTGTAGTGCTCGGTCATAAGTTCACTCATCGAGTGACCATCGAGGTCATTTTAACTTCACATATTAAATTTTCATTCCAATTTGATGTGTTTGTGAGCTTTTGTAGGTAGGTAGGTTTGTGTTGCAGGTTACATGTACCCTCAGTGATCAAAGAGTGAATACTAGGCAAAAAAAATGAAGTGATAAGGAAACCCTAGTGATATAAAAGAAAGTAGATTCTGACCTTCTGCGTAGTCACTAATGCCCAAGAACAGTCACTAGCACCCAGATGCCCCTATCCAACACTAGGCGCCCACGTCTGGCCTTTTTCTCATAACCATATTTTACATAGAGTAGTTGTGACTGTTAGGAAAATTATAACTATAGTGTGAACTAGAGGTTTATTCTAGTGTGTGTATAATGAGTTGTCTCACACAACTCATCTAAGAGGGATACTAGGGATACTCTTCAAGATAAGCCTTGAATCCTTTTTAATAGGATCAAGCTTTGTGTATTAATATCCTCCTACTATTGCAATAACACATCCCGAATGAATTTTAATTTGCATATTATAATATTCGGTGTTTATTTCTTATTGGTTAGTTTTTATCAGTGGTACATTATTATTGTGTAAATAATGAATTGGTGACAACTCGTAGAGATCTCTTAGAGAGATTCTAGGTTTGTTGAATGAGAATAGGGATTGGGAGAGATAAGTGAGAGTTTGTTGAAGATTAGAGTTGACTCCTCTTTCATAGGAGAACTCCACTCTATATATGTAACCTTGTCTTATTGAATAAAATATCCCAAATGAATTTCAAGTTACAAGAAGATATAATATTATTGTGTGTTAGTTTCTTGTATAAATTTGGATCTATTTTTTCATTTGGTATCAGAGCATGGTCGATCACTGTTGTGGAGTCTTCAGTAACGATGGTCTGATTTATCAAGTGCCTTTGATAATCAATTCCCTGCACTTGATCCTATAGACAGAGACACCATGCAACACTGAATAGTGGATTTGCAGCTACCAACGTTACACTTCATTCAACACAGATGTAAGCATAAATCTACGGGCCGTGTACTAAAAACATATTGTACTACCATTTCGTGATTCTATTTGCATTGAATCTATTATATACCTGTGCGCTAAGACCTCCTTGTGCTCGTTGATGTCTCTATGGTCCCTGATTTGACTGTCATAGATCTCCATATCTATTTGCTTGTGTTAAGGAACCTTACGAATCTGATATATGATGATGGGTCTGTGATATAAAAGTTGCTACTAGTGATCATCTTCCTACATTGTTTTGCATTGGACTCTCCATCAATTTATATTCAATCTTGTTTTCATCTCGCCACTTTGCACACATTTTGCAAAGAACTCGATGTGACTATTGCACTTGACATTCGTAAAAGATTCAGTGGGATAGCTTCATTTACAGCCCATCCGCGGATCTAGTCTACACAGGAGATTCATGGAATTACATACAATTCAGCCCCTGATAAAACAATTATTTGGTATAAAGCTTCACATTTTATATTATTATTATTATTTTTGGTCTTTCCATTGTATACGTTTTGGTAGAGTCCATCATATATTTTTCTAAACAAATATCATTATATGTGTCTAAAGTCTATTTAAGTTTTGTCATTTGTAATGTAAGGTATGTCTTTAAGTTTAGTTTATTTTACCATATAATTTATTTTTAGGTTTATAGGTTTTTCTTTTGTTCATTTAGTGTTTTTGTGAAAAGTAGTCTTTAATTGAGTCATGCATTTATCAAAAAGTAATTTTTAATTACTTTTTACTTGTCAAATGTTCATTGTGAGTCAATGTAATAAGTCGTGTTGTTTGTAAGAGTAAAAAAAAATTGTTACCCAAAAAAAAATGACAAATGAGTGCATTTTCGGTGTAATCCGACACTCAATTTTTAAAGAGAAAATGCAAATGAAAATTGTTCCTGGCTTTGGGGGCTCCGCCCCTCGACCCCGCCCTGTATCGCTTCAGGGAGCATGTATCATCCTCGACTATACTTTCATCTAAGTTAGTAGGGACATCACATTGGAGGCTGGAGGCAAGAAGGAGGAGGAAAACAACATCTCTTGTTAGTCACCAACAAAGAGATTGCTCAGCATATTGGTGACCTTCTTTTAGTTGTGTTGTGTGTTTATTTTCTATTGTAATAATGAACAAAAGTCTCATTCCTATTCAAAACATGTTTCTTTCCTTCTACAATCTCCTCTTTTGTATTGAAAACGGTAAGAGCAAAAATAATGTACTGTGCTATGAAATGGTTGCTGGTTCCATTCTAAAACTTTCTTGAGAGTTTGTGGATCTCTTGAAAAACACATATAGATATGGTTGCTGGTTGTCCTAGAAAACCTTCTTGTGGTTAGTGATTAACCAATTGTAAAACCATATGTAAAACATGAGCAAGTACAGGAGATAGCTTTCTCCATGTTCACACTAAGGGGTTGAATGTTAGGAATAGTTTAATATTGTGAACATTATTATTGTGTAAATAATGAGTTGGTGACAACTCGTAGAGATCTCTTAGAGAGATTCTAGGTTTGTTGAATGAGAATAGGGATTGGGAGAGATAAGTGAGAGTTTGTTGAAGATTAGAGTTGACTCCTCTTTCATAGGAGAACTCCACTCTATATATGTAACCTTGTCTTATTGAATAAAATATCATGAATGAATTTCAAGTTATAAGAAGATATAATATTATTGTGTGTTAGTTTCCTATGTAAATTTGGATCTATTTTTTCAGCGACATAGTTCCTGCCCTATTCAACACTTTACACCATCCAGACCAGTTCTAGATTGTGCAAGATTCAACTAAGTCATCTCTCTTTCCTATTTGTTTATAGTGTTTCATTGTTTGAGTGCTCAATATTTGTATATCTATTGTATTTTACCATATATGTCGGTCTGCAATTATATTTAATCCTAATTTTATTAATTCACTTAGTGAACCCACTTTTCTTTGAACTTATTGCCCTAGGATCCCCAAAACCCTAATAGCTAAGAAGAGGTCGTCATCTCCTAAGCACCATATGGCTGATACATGCTTGAACCCTGTCTTTTACGATGCTGGTGTGTAATCTAAATTTTGTGACTTCTATCGAAACCCTCAATGTGATTCTTCCATCATCCAATAACTTCTTTCTTTCCAACACACCCATCCTGCTAACTTTCATAACTCTAGCATTTGCATAGTCTCTTATGACCAAAAATTTACTTCATGTTTTCCTTGCTCTCCCATAGTCACCCATGCTATTGCACCTTCTTCCACTCCTCTTATATCACATGATAGTATTATTAGAAATTATTTGCTTGATTATGTTCTTGGTTGTGATAATATGGATGCCAATATATACTTCTAATGTTGAAAATGTACATATGCATGATGTCATTTCTACTAGTAATCAAGATGAATGTAAAGCTCTATCTCCAACCCTTCCTACTTCTGCAAGTTCTTCTAATGAATGCAATGATAAATATCATATTAGTACTCTAACCACTTCTTTTTATGCCGATGATAGTCTTGATGAAATACTTGCTTGTGAAAATATGTCTGATAGTGATGTAGACTATGCTTATGATCATGAACATGTTAGTGATAATGATACTTCTCTTAACACTATTGAATGTGAATTTAGTACTCCTATTTCTTATCTTTCTGAAGTTTTTATTCATGATGATTCTACTCCAACCACTAGTACACCTCTTATTATTTATTTTAAATCTACATCTAGCATTCCCATAGATCCTCCATGTTCCTCTCCTCCTCTTCCACCTCTTTCATCTTCTTTCGAAGTTGTTACTCATGAAAAATCTACTCCTACCACTAGTACACCTCTTATTATTTCTTTTAAATCTACACATACCATTCCCATTGAGCCTCCATGTTATTATCCTCATCTTCCACCTCCTTCTCCTCCTTCCACACCCACTCCTTCTCACATTCCCATGATCACTCATAATAACAAGTTCCAACCTCTCAATGTGCCTTGACTTCACCTACCGTTCCTTTAAATGATATTATATCTCTCATGCATGTTGTTGGCACTTTGAAATATCAATTTCATACACTCACTCTTGAAAGTAAAGCCTATTATGCTTTTATTGACAATAATTCTTTACATGGAAACACTATTCCTACAAAGATTCACAATTTTGCTTTCCCAAAGGACTTCATCATGCCTAACTTATCTTGTTTTGATGGCATTGGAAATCCTTATTTACATCTAAAGCATTAACGATCAGCCATGTCTGCTTATTCCAATGATCGTTTATTACTAGAAGTATTTCCTTAGAGTTTTGTTGATCATGCTTTCCAATGGTATGTTGGATATCACAAGCACTAAGAGGGGGGGGGGTGAATTAGTGTTGATCAATTTTACTGTCTTTTAAAAACTTCTTGATAAGTATTAGAATTATAAACATGAACAAGTTAAGGAAAAATAAGAAGAAAATATTCAAGACACCAAAATTATAGTGGGAAACCCTTAGAAGGAGAAAAACCACTTGAAAACAAGGTCTTTTATTAACAACACCCATTCTTAACATACAATGATTTCCAATTTGGTTGAGCACACACTCAACTTGAGAAGCATCTACTTCATAGTCCTTCTAGCACCCATTGTAAGGTTGCCAATCACCCACTAGGCTAGTTTAACAAGCTGTAACTTGTAAGGAGCACCTACTCCTGTGACCTAAACACCTACTTAGGAAAAAAATATATTGATAATTTTACAATTTGATCATAGTTATTTGTTACTTCATCAACAAATTATGACCATTTTTTTGGAACAATTCATTCATGTGTTTATGCTAAACCTTATTCTCTGATTTTGGCTTCTATTTCCCAGTCAATTTTATCATTCAACTACTTTTTTTACTGTCAACTTTCATGATTCTATTGGTGTCACTATCTGTCTTCTATATCTCTGCATTTTTTATCACTTTCAATTTGGTAGACCTATGTTTCTTGTTGCTGACTCACTGACCTGTTTCATGTCTTATTTATAGTCACCTATATTTTCTTCATTGTCAATGATTTTTCATCTCTCTCATTGTCAAAACATTGCACATCCCACTGTACCTTCCTCTATAGTTTGTAATCACAACATCTCTGTATTTTTCACTTTTCAAAATTGTATGTTCATATCTATTTCTCACTCTCAACTCCACTTCAATGCAATCTTCAATTCACCTTCTTGTTATTTCAATTCATTGTATATTTGATTGCACAAACTTACACATTGTTCACACACTTATGTGTTCTTCTTATCTCATCTATATATTTTTTCATGAAAATAAACAATCCTTGTCTTAAGCATCTATTAGACTCCTTTGAATTCTTCATATCTCCTTTAGCTCTTCACATTCCCTTTGAAAGCTCAAAGGTCATTTGCACCTTGACTTGTATGAGAAGAACAAAAGTGTCTTTACATCTTCTCAATTCAAGCTTTGAGAGTATTTCATGAGACTATAACTGATTAAGTCTCTTCAAGTTCTAATAAACATCCATTCAATATGAGTTGACTAGACCTTGCAGCATTTATTTTGACAAAAGTGAAGAAATTAGCAAATATATTGGGTTTTAGAATGTAGCATTACTAAGTTTGTATGTAAATCATGACCTTCAATGTATTGAATCCTCCTTTCTCATCACTGAGCTCAAATGCAATCTGTAAGATAGTTAAGAGCACTCACCACTGAGGAAATTCCACTTATAGCTTCAATTTCAACCTCTACACAGTTGAAAGATAACCTAGAATGATGCATTTGAAGATTCTTGCAATTTCATAAGGAGAAAATCATTCAAACAACATAGAGACACCTTCAACATCCATTAAACTTATTTAGAGCTAGTTCAACAAGAAAGAGAATTGACATTTAATTTGATGAAAAAATCATTTGACAGTCAAACCCTGACTGTGTAGGTGGACTGGTAAAGAATTCTTGAGTATGCCTTGATTAAATCACACAATTATTTTCACAAACATTTTTTGCAAGCCATATAGAGATTCCTTCAAAATTTCATGAATTTTTATTGGATAAAACTCTTTATTCGAGCATTTTTCTTCGACAAACCCTAGGGTTAGGGTTTCTGTTACTGTGAAGACCCGAGAAGTATAAATTTCATGGTATATTTCTCATTTTTGAATGAAATTCAAATATTTCACTTTCTAAGGACACATGAATTCCTTTTCAATAATTTTCAACTATTTTCCAAGCTTGAAACATGACAAGACATTCCTAGATTAGGATGAAACATGGCAGAAGGCCTAAGAAAATACAACACATGCATGTTTGAACTCTAACACCAAAACTTCCAAGTGTAGGATGAGTTTGAGATTTGCAAGTAAGATCACTTAAACTCTATTGACCTCCTGAGATCTCTTCACACCACACTCATACCATCAACATCCATCTTTGTGTGAAATTTCAACCTTGCACAGTGGAAATTCCTCCAAGTTAGCACAATCATCAGTGTATATATAACTTACATTCATTTTTATTTTGGATTTCATATTGAAAAAACCTTATCTCTGACCAACAAACACTTCAAGAGCAACTAGGTATACATATTCAGGGTCTTATAGATTTCAAACATGCTCTTGAATCCAATCTTCTTGGAAAAGTAACTCTAGGAAAAGATGAAAATAAGAGTTTTGTTCTTTGCAGCTCATTATAAGGATGAAATATGAAATTCATCAACTTAAACAATGACCATTAGAGGGAGCAAGATAACTTTTCAATTTTAAACCACCATGTTGAGTATTATACCTTGATTGTGTCTTTAAGTCCCATGACTAAATAGAATTGTCCTTACAAGGATTGAGATAAATTTACTTGAGGAAATGTACTTTGAGGTTCATACATGTCATCATTATGCCATGAAGAAAACCTTACTTATCTTTGAGTAGTTTAATAATTCACCAACTTGGTAGAAAAAAAGATTAACTCATCTCAACTTAGTACTTCGAGAAACAAACCTGAGAGGAGAAATACCGTGCTAGTAAAATGCTCATATCTTCTTTGATACTCATCTAGTTTGACTTAATTTTTTTTCCACACTTCAGGCTTGGAATCCTCTTCAAAAATTCCTTCTATGATTTATCTGAAGAAGGCACTACATTTTTTCTTGACGCTAAGAAGCCAGACAACTCAAAATGAGCTTCTTAAGAAATCAGTTTTAGAAAAACTAGCATAACTTTCACATAACTTTGTAAAAATTGATGAAGTTTGGAATGAATCACCAAAAATCACCCCTCTACATGTTTCATGAGGTTATTTTCCATAAATATTCATGTACTCTTCCAACTCATCTCACCTACCTCAACATTCACTACTTGTTCTCAAATATAATTTTGGTGGGATTTTAAATTTTGACCCCAAGAGCTAGAATATACCTTTTAAATGCTCATACATATTCTAGGATATGTTATAAGACTAATTCCATACTTACCTGGTCTTTTCATGACCAGTGTCATACTTTCACACCTCATCAGGTTCTAGAAATAGGCCTAAATGAACCAATTTGACCAAAGACTTCCACCAATTGACTTGATACTCACTGTAAGATCTTGTTATCATGCTTACACCATAATACCTGACATGTATCTCATATAAATCAGCCATACCTGCCATGTCCATGCTTCCAATTAGTTCTTGGCTCACAATCCATGCTTGCAAGGCACTGAAACTACCCTAAACTCTCTCTGTGAGCTTCAAACATCTTCAGAAGGCACTACCAATCAACCTTCATGTTCTTGACTTATTCACTTCACCAATCAACCATTTTTTCCACCAATACCACTTAACATCAATGAAAAAACTACTGACAATGACTAGAGTCCAACATGGTACACCCATTTTCTTTATGGATCCATTAGTACTTATTATGATATGGAGGGTAATTTTATTAAACAATTTATTTCTAACAATGGTCCTAAGGTCACATATCAATGCTTTCCTTCATTGCATCAAGGAAAGAGAGAACCAATTATATATCACATCTTATGCTTTAATTCTTGTATGCATCAGTTATTATTTTAGCCCATTGATTTAGAAAAGTGATTTATCTTTTTTCGTGGCTTGATTCCTACATTGAAAGAAAAAATATTATATGATACATATGAATATTTTACACTCTTATGCTATAAATTCATTTATTTATAACAATATTTAATTGTTACAAATTTTATATCACCCCCTTCCACTTCTTTGTCTACTACTTCTTCTCTTCTTCCATCCATTAAGCTTCCTCCACGGTCACCATATCCTCCGCGTAAGCGTCATTTTTCTCCTCCACCGCGTCGGCATACACCTAAGTCTTCTTCACCTCCTACTCGCGAACCATTAGAATTATCCCATAATGCAAAATATCATGATGTCTTATGTGTTTTACTTTAAAAGTGCTTAATCCAATTACCTTCTACTGAGCATCATCCACCTCACCGCTTGCAATGCTAGTGTGACCACCATTTTTTACAATTTCCGCCACATCAATGGCCATCATGATAATGATTGTTATGCTCTCCATGACAGCTTGCAACAATTAGATGACAAATCTTTCATCGCTTTCCACTCACCTTCTCCTGAGCGTTCTCTTTCTCCTCTTTTGCATAATTGTGCTTCCACTGTTGTTCACTTGTCTCCTTCATCTCCATCTAAAGTTGTCATTCATCATCCATCCGTATCCTCCATCCAATACACCTATGGGTGCATCATCTCATTCTTCACAAATTGTTACACTGCCTCATTGGAGTCCTAAGTGTCTTTTTTCCTCACTTCCTCCCACCACATCTTCTATTCTTGGTCCCATTCTATATGGCATATAATTTAGCACTTATTCTGACATTGTTGTTGTTGCACATGCTCCATCTATGCCTTGCAGGCCTTTTAATCTCTAGTAGATGACATTCACTTTCCATTTCATTACCTTATGACACACTCTTGTGCTACGGTTCACACTTGACGTTTGAGGGAATACTACATCAATGAACCTATCCTTTCACAACTCATGCATTATGCTTCATGTGATATCTTCTCTAGAATCTTCTTGCACGTGATAAAACCATTTTCCAATGCAGCAATCTTGTTCCATGGTTCATTTTTGACTGATAAGGGGGAATTTATAAATGAACCTCATTCTCACACTGGGGGGCAATCAATCTTATTCCCCCCCTTTATTCTCATCATATGTTATTACAATCATTATCTTACATACTCTCATCATACAAATACTAACACATCGTTATTCTATTATCTTACATTCCTCTTTCACACTATCCCTTTTATTTACATCACATACATCTATTTATATTCATTACATATTATGCTCTTCATTATCATTTAAATACAAATCCTATTCTAATAATTACCTATCTATTTCTTTCCCCATCATCATGCATATCAAATTAAATCAACCATTTCAAAAATACATATCAACTCAAAATGCAATCAACAATTATCACATCATAAATAAATGCACATCAACAACACATATGATCTCACTATCCATATTTATATCCATGTATCTCACCAAAAATCATAAGTTTCCAAATACAATTGCTAGGGGGAAAGCCCCCATGCATCACTACAACATATACAATACATCATACATCATCCTCACCTTCACTATATACAATAGATGGAGCTCTAGAACTAGAAGCTTCATTGCTCACTCTACGCCAGTGATCTCGACCTCTATATCACTCTAACTAACTCCGTAATATAACAATCTCAGTTGTCTGCTCTGCAACTCATCCCTGTAGCTCAACATATTTAAGAAACACATCCCAAACTAGGGCTCCTCCTCTTACAACTTGTCTAGCTTGCTCAGTATCTGCATTAGCCTCATTGTGCTCACTCAATAACATGGTACATGTGGTTGCTTCTATAGCCACTGAATCAAACAAATGAGTATGCTTACCTGGAATAACATCCACTCTCTCTAGCATACCACCTCACATGAGCACATCTGGAGGCACATTCCGCATCAAAGTGTGTATCGACGAATCCACAATTAATGACCAATAGGCATCATCTGCATTCATAAAACCCACCATTACTCACTACACACTTTTGCAATATATAATAAGTACACAACAACTAACAAATAACAATGCACAATACTTATGCTTGACTCATGCAACCGCTACACCATCTACATCAGGGGTAGGTTCCTACCCCTATGCTCTTCCAATTATTGGTCCACCATCTGCATCCGCCACTATTGGGAATAACAACACCCATTGATGTGTTTCCCACCACTCACTATAGGCCTAGGTGCACCCCATGTCGTCAACCTGTATAGGCTCTATAGTCGCATCTACCTCATCTGGACCATGATGCACTAGTTGTTCTCCTATTGGGCCTAACCTTGCTCCTGGTCATATGACCACTCTAGTATATCTCAACCATATATATGGCTCCAGGGGAACATCCTAGGCCATGCCAACCTATCTAGATACTCACTCACCTTGGAACAACTCTATCACACCTGGGAAACGATCCTCCAACCACATGGTAGTTGAATGCACCGCAGCTCCACACCATCCTCTACCCATCCACCATAGTATCTATACGGTCTCCATATAATGGCCCAATGGCCCATCTGATCTACCATCAACCTATAGGTTTTCGTATTCATCATCCTGCTATGGGTGCCTACCCACCTTGTTACAAATATATTGGGTATACCACATTCGGCCCATGGCTCACCGAGTGGCCTCAATATATCAATGTGCTCATATGTCCACAAGTGCAACAAAGTCATGGCTTC
This sequence comes from Taxus chinensis, assembly GCA_019776745.2. Taxonomy (NCBI): domain Eukaryota; kingdom Viridiplantae; phylum Streptophyta; class Pinopsida; order Cupressales; family Taxaceae; genus Taxus; species Taxus chinensis. The sequence continues at coordinate 98,513,377 of CM034150.1, forward strand.
TAGTCCACCCCCATGATCCTCATGAGTGATTCTATATAAATCTACATATTTCACCCATGCATACGTAGTACCATGCTCCTCTATACTACAAAAAATATAATGCATCTTGTATAGTATACCAACTCCGCCACCCTCCACTGCCAATGATGTGTTGGAGATATTCTATGTTGTAGTGTGAAAATTAGGATATCATTGTTAATATGGATATAATATTATCATGGATAGTATTAATGTAAACGTAAATGTAATATTACATATAGTAAATAGTATTTACTATATGGTAATTAGTAAGTTAGTGTGTTAGATAATAAAACAATGAGATATTATTTTATCATCAATATTATTAATGTTGTTGAAACCATCTGGGTAGTTTGGTTGCATTTGCAAACAAAGATTGTTGAGAAAAGTTACACATGAAGACAAAGAGATTGTTAGGAGGGTTGTAACTATGCAGCTCCTATATAATGGACTACATAGGTATGGGCACATAGTTAGAGTTAGAGTTAATGTGATGTAGAAGAATGGATTGTAATAGACTGTGTGAATTACAATACTACAATATATTCTATGTTTAATATATGCTTGTGTAATATCAATGGTGTGTGATATATCAGTGTAGTAGATAAGAGAAGAAAACGAAGCTATTATTCGCTCCCAAACTAGGATTCCATAACACGATGATGTTGAAATCACTGCAATAAATTTCCGCAACAGTGGAACAATAGATCTCAATATCACATCTAAACTAATATGAGTCTCTATCTATACTCATGTGCCTGTGAAATATCACCTCGCTGCCCTCATCTGACTTTGGGCATCCACTATAATCATCATCTCTGCTCTCTCTCCTATAATAGGCAACTACAATTTTCTGGTAAACATCCTCTAGGGTCATCGTCATCTCACCAGTAGGAAACTAGAATGTACAAGTATCCATGCACCATATCTCACAGAAATCAATCAACATAGGCATATTATGGGGTACCTCCCCTAATCTCGCAATGTGCCGTAGGCCAACATGGTCTAATATATCCCACTATGCATCTGATAAACCCAATGTAAGCAATGTACTCAAATGATGGCTTGCCCAAAACTCTCTCAAGTGTATATACCTCTACACAACACAACAAGAAACAAAATAATTCCAATAGTACATCATACATACTATAAATATTACTTATCATAGAATCAAACTACTCATATTTTCATCTTTTCATGACACTGCCCAAACCCTGCTCTAGGATGCCAATGCTCATGAGCAAGTCACTAATGCCCAACATCAGGTCACCAGTGCCTGGAATTGGGCACTGGTGTCCCCAAGGACAAAAATGTCCTGATCACTTCTGCCTAGGTCAAGAATACCGAAAAATACATAAACACAATTTTTTTCAAAAATTACCAAAAATAGGCATATTTAGCACAATTTTCCAAAAATCATCATACATACCAACTCATCAGTTGTCTATGATGCCACGACTGCCGCTACTCTCTCAAATCAAGTCAAGCTCGTTGCTCTAACACTTGGAATCTTCACAGCTCATAGCTCCAAATCTCAATCGATTTTGGTACAAATGAAAATACTATTCACTGTTCACTATTATTGTATATAGTAATTCAAATTTTCCTATACTATAGTTACTATTTCCAATCATTCTTACAACTAATACACATTTCACAATTTCACTCATATCTTGAGCTTTATAACTCTATTTGTCTTGCCATTTACGCTATACGGATCATAAATTCCTCTAGCACCCTACAATACAAATTTCAACATCTTATATTTACATCTAGCACACTACTATTCAATATCTATTCAAACTGTGACTATACTATCCCATACTATTACGCTTTTACTATTACAAAATCTTATACGTCTTGTTTAAGACTCAATGCTCATTTCTCTGCCCTTCACCTTTTTGCTGAAAGGGGGGCATATAATCAAGATCATCCCATAATCCATCTCAGGTTAAAATATAGTCAATCAACACTTCTAGCATATTACTATTACAACTTGCTTTGATCTCATTTGAACAAATGTACAATCATTTTATACTACAAATCAATACTCTTTACTATTTTAAATCTATTCCCCCAAATGACCTAATATGAGGGGAAAACACAAAAAAATATCTATGAGTAATTTAATAAGTACACAATCTCAAAGCAATCTTCTACCATTTAAATCAAATCAATCAATTGATACAATAAGCACACTTACTATATCTCCCAGATGACCTAACTTGGGAGCTACATTACTCTACTATATCTCTTAGATGACCTAACTTGGGAGTCAATTCACATTACTATCAGTTCTCTCTGACCTAACTATGAAGCCATATAGAATTATTCAAATTAGAACACCCGTTTATGTAGAAGTGGGGGCAATGAGATGTCATTGCCTTTCCTATACTACTCCTACATGGGTTCTTGAATTAGAATAAACACTTTTTCAAAAGGAATAAATCAGAATTAAATTGGAACTAAATTTGGTCTCTATCCATCTACAACAATTGGACCTTTTAGGGATGTAGTCACAGATGGAGAGTAAAACTAGACCTCTCCCCCCAACACTCTTCCTCTGGTAGTAGGACGCCCAAATCCTCCCATTTACAAACAAATCGGGTTGGGAATCAATCACTCCCTACCTCTTCAATCTCTCTTGAAAACAATTCAAAATATCAAAAATCATTTCAACTACTTCTCTAAGTACTCCTTACAACGGTTTGGTACCTCCACTTACGCCACATGGGTCAAAACATTGATCTATGATTCACCACACTACAAGTTTCAATACTTTACACACACTTTGCAACATGGATTCTCTGGACTCTATACAAGTATGTTCCTTACTTCATTTACACTACTTGAATTTCATTCAAATAGCATAAAGGGGGGGGGGGAATGTAGAAAAAAAATCACACACATATTAGTATTTTACTGTGTCGTCAATATGTTGTTTATATGAATGGATCTTAAGTAAGAAAAGTATTCACTGACGGCACAATCCTTTGTCCATCCACTTGATTTGATTGTTTCTATCATCTTGATCTCTCACATCTGTCATTGTTGTACCCAGTTCTTGTCAGGTCACAAGGATCCCTTTTTGTCGGTCTTTTCACATCTTTCGTTATTTATCCCAGGACACTAGCGTCCATTCTAGAAACTAGCGCTTAGGCACTCCTATCCATTCTGGGTGCTCATGTCCTCTTTTTTATTTTTACAAATTTTGACATTTATGGCTAGCCTTTCTAGTTTTCTTATCATTATGCCAAGCTCATAGTTAACCTTTTGGGTCACTAGTGTCAAATTTAAAATAGGAGATCCATATATATACCCAACATACACTCTATTATTTTGGCTGGAAATTCTAAGGGGCAATCTAATCTACATACTATAACTACCATCAAAGGGACTACATTTTTCGGCTACATACACTGTTGTTATCCAAAATAACTCTCCTAGTTATTTTGACAACTTACATCCCCATTTTGGCTCTAAAGTTCAAATATTGTAGGTTGCACACACTCTAGTTGTCCCCTTGGCATAATTTCCTTGGTTGCAGTTCCTCACTCGCCCTCACACAATCTTCTCCCCTCATGTGCCTTCCACCTTCCTTCTTCATTCCTCTATCTCCTTCCATTTTCCTCATGCACACTCCTTGTGTGTATACCTTGTTCCCAATAGTTTGCACACCATTTGCGCGCACACTTGACTTGTCTTCCAAATATGGCTGAGTCCCTTGCGCATTTCCCTATGCCCCTTCCTTTCTTGTTGTCACACATTCCTCAATTGAACGCTCGTGCCCCACTATAATTTTTTCTCTTACAGATATGTACCCTTTCCTTCCACGCGCATCACCTCTACGTGCATGTCCTTCACTTTTCTCTTTTGGACCCCTTTCTTTTGCATGCGCTTTGCACATCCTCCTACACTAATCACTTTATCACGTGGCAACATGTCAGACTTTAGTATGCTTCATGCAACTAATAAAAGTGTGCCAGTAGGGTGCCAAGTCCTTGTAACTAACCAATGTGTGACACGTTACATAAAATAAAAAAAAATTAAATATTTTTTGGCTGAATCATTTTTTTTCATTTACTTGTATAATGATGTATGCCAGCATTCATTGATAGGTAAAAACTACACATTTTAGATCAACTCAGTACCTTTTATGCCAGAGCAATTCAGACTAATGACAAGTCTTGATTGGAAATCGTACTAAAAATGGGTACCTGCCACTTTTAAGAAATCAAACTTTAACGGGATTGTTTGTAATGAAATGACTGAAAATAATTTGAACCATAAAATGCACATTTAGTTGACCCAAACATATGACTTTGAGTCTGAAATATCCCTCCTTTCTTCACACAACCGATTTGGTGCACACAGGAGAGAGGTGTACACTGACTCCATTGCCCAGGTGAAACTGTAAAAAGATTATTACTTACACATCCTGGTTTGAGACATTAAAATTGAGTTTGCCTGACCTTTAATCATCCATAATCTCTACTCACACGATAATTACCCTTCATACGGAATTCATTTTAAGGATGATTTTGGACGCCTTTAGTTACTCAAGAGATCCACTGAAGGCATTTTTCAGTCTACAGACCTTTAGAATGATGTTTTTTCAGAACCTCGGTGGATAGAAATTCCAAATGACCTCACATTGTAACTGAACTCCTGAAACTTTGGATGGTAAAAAATTTTTATATTTGAAGCTATCTTTGACACCTTGAGCTCATTTTGGATTACATCTCCTAAAATTTCCTAGAAAGTACATGGGTGTGGGCTTGGGTTTTCTGTCCGCCAAGCGATCTCATTCAAAGCATCCCTAGAACATGTGTTCCGCTTGGCTCACACGGATTGTTTCTGACCCCTATACCGAAGATGTCCCCTGTGGATGCTGTTTAAATCTATGATCACGTGTGTCTCAATGAAAATTCTATGTATTGATGATGTTAACATCCTCTCTCATGCTTGTTTCTAACTCCAATACCACCCTGTTTCACTCTTTCTGGTACTTAAACAATCCCTTAGATTAGGTTTTTCCACTTTTTAAACATTTTTTCATATTTCCCATGTACTTCTTGAAATGCGCATAGTAAAAGGAATTCCAAAAATTGAATTTATGATAAAACATTTGATAATGATTCTCTATGAAATCATCACCTCTTTGGGATCAGTGCAATTGTTTGAAATCTCTGATGTAACGTGCATAGTTAAGTGGAAGTCTGCTCAATGTCCATTCACGCATTTCATCTTATGTAATATTATGTTGACCATTCATTAATACATTGGGAAACATAAGGACACTTTATATCGTTAAATTTTAATAAAATAATACATTAGTCTAGAAATAGTGCAAAAATTAGTCATAAGATTCATCATCGAATGACCAAGTCTGACATAACATATTGAGATTTTCATTCAAAAGTAAATTTCATTTGACCTTGTGTAAATAACTAAGGTTTGTTTTCAGGATAATTTTCCATTTGATGATTAAACAATTGTATAATAAGACTTAAAAATCTGATCAACAAAAGTATATAGTGAACCACTGTAGATACACATAAGCACAAGAGTGAGTTGGAAAATTTCTTAGACATGTTGCTTAGCAATGCCCATGAATCATTCACCATCTTATCAATGTAATTGTATCATTTAGATTGGATAATAATCAAGCTAAATATAGTGAGTATTCTAACAAATATATTTTTATTATATGACCTTGGGACACTCAATTAGGAAACTCTCAAGGTGATGCTGCTATGACTTATCTCCAAGCGGATAAAGTATCGTCTTGAAAGTGGAATAAATTTATATCTTTCAACATTCGTGTATTTTCTTACCATTAGGGTTGAAGGATGAATGAATCAACATGTGAAATCCATGGATATTAAGAAAAAACAGTTATTTCATTTTAGGATTGGAATGATAACTTGGAAAGGAGATTATTGTTTTGGAATTGAAACTTATATGTACAATCATTGTTCCAATGAGATAATATTTTATTTTTTCTAGAATAGACATCACATCACGAAATAATATGAGGAAGATAACCAATGTGATGTATTGAAACAATTTAAACTTCGAGGGAATTGTTAAACCAAAGATGAAGATTAGGGCGATCACTGGAAGGGGCCTAATGAAGAGGAAAGTAAATCTTAAGGGCAGAGATTGAATGTTAGGAAACCAAAGTTTGAAAAATGGATATCGGTTTCTTACAATCCTCAGCACATTTAACCAAGCCATGTCAAACGGAGCAAAGACATTGCTTCTTCCACAAGTTAGTAGAGGTAATATTTCAAAAATCTCAAACCCCACAATAGCATCATAAGTATCCCTTATTTATAATAAAGAATGACACTGACGATGATGTTTTAAAATCCAAGAAAAAATATGTTGTTTTGAGATACAAAAAATATGAGAGGATTCCTGGGGGATTACATTGTCGATGACTTCATGCATGTTTGACCAATTAGGGCTTAATTTATGTTTCTACATGTATGAAGATTGTTAGAAATGGAAATGTAATATATGTCAATTTCAGGCATAGGAAAAGTGACATGGAAACATTCGTGCAAATTTGTGTGTATGCATGGGCCCTCCTTTGATATTCCTCTAACAAATCCATGGTTATAAGGAGGGAAATTTTTAGGGCTCTAGTTTCAGGATTATGCCTTGCATCTCATCTTTAGGTTCAGGAATTTGCTTGCATGGAATCTAGTTTCACTCACAACCTAATACATAATTCCTGAGTTAACTCAACATTAGACAGGAAATTTCTTCAATCTATGGTTGATGATTTTTTCAGTGGATTATTCAAATCAACGCCTCTTGTTTTGATGTATATCATATAACCTAGTGATGGTGATTTGCTAGATTAAAGACGAATGTAGCTGGTAAAGGTTTGACACAATGGATGATCTTGTGATTTTGGGTAAAGTTTGGGAATTTTGGAATCAGACATCGTAGCTGTGGAAATGGATCACTGTGTAAGTGTTGACACTTGGTATAGGTCTTGTAAATATGCCCAATTGCTGGATCAGACACAATTACATGCTATGATGACCAAAAGAAAATAAGAACATGCAATGCTTACATTGATAATCACTCCTATTCTGACATCTCATGAGCTTTGGTTTAGCTGAAAATGAATTTATCTTTAGCATATGGCATGCATGTGTATTTACTATTGATCAAGGAGCAAGTTTTAGATAGCAGCAGGAGTTAACACAGAAAAGAATAAACACATATAATAATTCAATATATTTCTTCTTGATATTTCATTACTCATGCCGTAGGTAATCATACAAATATATAGGCAAATATAGTCATTCCTATAAAATAGGAAGTCTGCTATAACAATTCTCACTAGAATCGTTACGTGATGTTAGTTTCTAAACACACAAACCAAATATCATATATATGAGTTCGTTTTATATAACAACTATATAACATATAAACAAATACTACATACCATGACATGACACAATAATAATTACACACATTAATAATGGAGCACTAATATAATTATTTCCTAACATTCCCCCCCTTAGTGCGAACATGGGGAAAACCTGCCTTGTACTTGCAACGTGCTCATGCTACGTAGCATGCTCATGATCTGGATGGTTTGCAAGGACAATACCAACAACCGAGAATGGATGGTTTTCCAAGTGGTTAACCAAAAACCACACAACAGATGGTTTTGCAAAGGACACTACCAACAACCTGGATAGTTTTCCCAGTGGATAACTAACAACCACACAATTGGTTTTACTAGGAAACCAACAACCTCTGGAAGTTTTTCCAGTGGATTACTAACAACACAATATCATGATGATGCAAAGTAGTATCATCGACTCTCATCACTATCTCACTGTAGGGAATAACATAAGAAATTTTGCTGAAATCTGTTGCTCATACATACATAGAAAAAACTGACATACTGGAAATGGAACATTGGATCATGTTCCCCCCCTCAATGTGAAATTTTCCACTTATTGAAAATAGGAACACTACAAACAGAGGCTCACCACACTGGAAGCACTAAAATCAAACTGCACACACACCTGTCACCAAAGCTGATATGCGGCCTCGATCGTTGGCAACTGACGAGAGGTCGCTGAATGACCTCCAACCTCTGATGCCTCCTACCTCCAGTTTCATGCTCAGAACAAGAAGTCTTCAGAGCCACTGTCTTCATTTACTTGTTCTTCCTCATAATCAGATTCATCGTCTATGCCCATATTTGCTTCTTCCATTTTGAAGATCACGAGCTCGTTTTTTACAAAATGGAGTTTTATGCCCCTTTCTCTTACAGTAAAAACATTCAATTTCCTCTTTATTTTTGGAGAAATTCTTGTACTTCTTTTTTAGGTACAATGCAGTTTCTTCTTCTACATCTTCTTTAGTCCTTTTTTCCTCAGCTAGAAGAGCTGATATCATATCTTCCAATGAGTTTGAAGGCATCTGACCAAGTGTGAAGACAATATTACTGTATTTGGGAGGTAAACTATTTAATAGAATAGCTTTTGCATCTTCATCGTCTACAGGAGCTTTTACTTTTGCTAGCTGTCAGAGAAGAGACCGTAAATCATTAATATGACTGGACATTGTAGTTCCTTCACCCATTTTTAACTTGAACAACTGCAATTTGAGAGAAAATTTTGCGTTCACTACTTTAGCACCAAAGGTTTTGTTCAAGTTTTCCCACATTTCATGAGACGATTTCTCGAGATCAACATAGTGTAGCTCAGTATCTGAGAGAGCAAGACCAATAATGGCTTTGGATTTATCATCTCTCGTTTCCCATTCTGCCAATTTGGTTAGATATGTAGGTTTAGGTTCTTTTCCATCGACTATCCGCCATAAATTTTTATTCATCAGCTGCATCTGGATCTTCACTTTCCAAGTATGAAAATTGAGCCCATTGAATTTTTCTAGAGGGACTTCCATTGTGAGATGGAAAAAAAATAAAATAAAAAACTTCTAACAACACTTTTGACGTTTGACAAGACAATAATAACTTGAAAAAATGATAACAACTTTGATTCTTTTGATTACTTTCGATAAAAAAATCCTAAAATCACCTATATGAAATACAACCTATTATTCACCTAAACATATTTTGACGATACAATGATGAAAAATATATTAATTTTGACTTGACTGAGTAGACACTCATAGACTCGACTCAAAACAAACATTGAGTGACACACAAAAAATAATATTATAACTATGGTACATATTATAATATTATAATATTATACCAAATCTTGATGGACATACATGACACATTATAAAATAACCTAAAGTATTCAGTTATGACACTTTACAAACATAGAGAGACAATGAAATAAAAGACAAATTACATATGGACAAATAAAATCAAATTACACGGACTATGTAATGAATCTGAAGGTAATTTGACAGCAACAACATACGTGGCATATCTGCGCATGGAAATATGGAGACACGTTTCAAACTTGGAGAAAAAAAATGTGCATAGAACCTTTGATGAAGTCGGCAGGAGCTCGGATTTGCATGGATCAAGAGCCAAACGTGCTAAATCAACTGAATTTAGAAGTTTCTATCAAAACAAGAATCTGTAGGAACTCTAGTGATAGGTACGAGGCAAAATATGAGACCGGGTCTTCAACAAAGAATATGCACACTCTCCACACGCAAGTTGGCAGAGCAGGATGTTGGACTCCCATGATTTTAGATCTGAACTACTGCTGCACAATTGTAATTAGATGAATGCAATACCAATATCTGAATTGGAATTTGATCTTGAAGAGAAATATCTACACGGATCGACAGGACTTGTAACCATTAAATAATAGCTAAAGCTTGATACAAAGAAACAAATGCTCTTAAATGGAGTCCAACGAACCGCTCAAACTTGCATCATAAACTGTCGATCCAAGGAAAACAATTTTGAGCAAAGATTTGAGTACAATGATTTTGGACTCGTTTTCTCAACCGTTTAACATACTGATCTGCACACGCATACTGATCTGATGTAGAATAGACATTGAATGCGTGGACACCAAATTCAGCAAATAAACTTGCAATACGGCTCAAGTTTAATGCAAACAAATGAACGCCCTCTCCTTATCTACAACACACGCCCATCTCCAGGTTTGCAAATAAATTATACTCAAGACAAAATTATGAATGCAGACTTATAAGACTCTCATTCAGATGTTCTCGCTTTGATACCAAATCTCGGAGTAGCAACAGAGTTAAACAGAATAAACACAATAATAATTCATAGATTTCTTCTTGATATTCCATACGAGAAATCTTACAAATATATAGGAATAAGTCATTCCTATAAAATAGGAATCTGATATAACAACACTCCTTAATTCTCTCACCAAACTTCTATTCACGTGAGTTGTTTATTAACAACTTCACATATAAACAAATATAATACCAGACCTAACAAATAATAATGATTAAGAATGGAGCACTAATATAATTATTTCCTAACAGGATGAAACCTGCTTCAGCGTATTGAGAGCTTCAAAAGTTAACTCTAGGTTCCCGACTTCTGCAGAAAATTCATCATCCATTTTTTCACCATCCTTCTTTATAGTCTCCAAGGATTTGTAGACTTCCACGGTGTCATCAATGACCTCTTTTCCTTGTAGGAGTAGCCTCTGGATCCATTCATCAACCATTCTCCCCTTCTCATTAATCTTCTCAATTCTGGGTACCGATGAGAAATTGAACCTGATAGAAGTAGGGGTAGAGGACAACGGTGTTGACTCAGGAGGCTTTGAGAGCTCAAGTAGTACTTATGTCAGCTACTCTGCTTTCTCTTTTATCTCATTTCTAATTGCCTTCATTTCCTTCAGCTTATGGCACAACACATTCATGGCATCTTATGCATCCTGTTGTGCTCCCTCCGTTGTTACTTTTCCTAGATCAACCCTTGTGATCTGATAATCGGTGACCATTATATCATTCTTGGTTTTTTCGGCCACGAGAGTGGAAATCTCTGCAAACTTATGCCCTGAGGCATCCACTGAAACCATTTTGGGTTTCTTGGTAGACTTGACAGGAGTGACCTTGAGGGAACTGAAATCAAAGGTTGGTAGGGGAAATACCACCTTCCTCTTCCTTGGGGTTTGATATATTAACCATTGAGGCATACTGGAAGAAGTTTCTCTCATCGGAGGTGTTATGATCACATCTGCAGGTGGAGGAAGGTTTTCTTGTGGAGTGGTGATCACTGTGAGTGTAGTTTCCATGGGAATGGACACAGGGAATGAAGGTATAAAAGGAGGAGGCATATCCATGGTTAACTTGGGTCCAGCAGGGAGAGGTCAGAGAAGATGCTGGCCATGGCTGAGGAATTTGGTGAAGAAATCTGAAGCAAGGAAGGCTGAATGGGAGGAGGTAATGATTTTGAAATTAAAGCTTGAGATGTAAGAGGAAGACTTACCTTTGACGAGTTGCCAACCAAAAGGGGAATGAGAGGTTGACTAACCTCTTCTCCTGAAGGAAGATTTCCTTGTTTTGGTGGTGGAGGTGAATCAAGTATCTCAACCATTTGTGGGAGAGTGGCCAATGATGTGGTCACTTGCTCTTCTCCCTTTTTGAAAAACTTAACCTTTATTGGCCTCTTAGAAGGGTCCTTATCCTTTTCCTTTTTTCCCTTGGAGGATCCCGCTTCCAAAGTAGCTAGCTTTGAAATTTTTTTTTGTTTATAACTCATTCCCCAAGAAATGAGCCACACCTTCATACGAGAAAGAATTTGAGTAGCTCTTCCTGCAATAGAAGCTTTCTCAACAATGGACCAATCAAATGCTGGGAATATATATTGGTCTTCATTCAACCCATCATAAGGCGTCAAGGACACTTTCATTTTCCATGGTGCCTTCTGGGATGTCAGATAGATCTAACATCTGAATCTATTCAAGCGTTAACCTGTTATTGTCCTTTCTTCGGATGGCAACTTCATCCTGAAAATCAACCCAAATGTCTTCTACGTTGGGCACATGTAGATATAAGGTCTCATACGACTTAAGGACTCATTGGAAATAAAACCCATCTTTGTGCTTCATGTTGTTTCACCTTTTTCTTAGATCATTTCTTTGGAGTGTTAACGAAACAAATAGGGTAATGGGCGTAGGAGGAATACTTGTTTAAATGTTGGTTGATGGGTTGTTGCACGCATATGACTTCCGAATCCACAACTAATCATGACTGGGGTAGGCTTTGGTGAGGATGTAATGGGTATATGGAGGTGGAAATGTTGGGGAAGGTCAATAGGTGGCTGGGTAAGCAATAGATGATAAAATAATGATGCAATGAAATAAACCAGAGAAGTATGACATTATACTTGGATTCTGGTCCTGGATGCCTGTGTGTGAAGGATGGAGGTGTTGATGAGGGGATTGAAGGATTCCAATGATCACCAGCAGAAGAAAAGCTTTTGCATGGGCTAAATGTGTATTGCTCTTTGCTTGGTTAGATCAGATCATGGCTGTGTAGGAAAAGATGTTTGATCTCCTTCCTTACATGCGTGGGCTCACTGGAATTTGCTCTATGAAGATGTGTTATCTCTCTGAGATGTGATAATGCTCACCAACCTCTTTTTTCTTCCAACTTCCGACTTCCAACCTTGAGAATAAGGTTGTTTTAGGGTTAAAAGGGTAACCGACGGCGGTCCTAGCTTAACCGGTGACGGTTAGGGGTAATTGACGTTGATCAAGGTGTGATTTCCTAGGTTTACTAAACTAGAGAGATCCTCTTGATTTCCTTAGATATCGTGTCGTTAACCCATAGATTAGAATGGGAGCCTCTTGTGAGCATGCGGGAATGTGGTTAGAGGGAATGTAGGCATTGATTTTTAGGGTTTGGGTAAGTCTTAGTTAGTTATGGCAACTTACTAAGAACATGTCTTAGGTTGAGTTGGCTTGGTGAGGTGTTTAAGTGAACTGCACATGTGGATATTATTGAAAATAAGATATTTAAATAATAAATATAGTGAGGATAATGCATTAATTTAATTAAATTAAGATTAGTGGGGTGAAAGGGGTCATGGCTAGGTGATTGTGATGAAGGGTGCCTATTTGTCAAGGGACCAAAGGGGAGTGTGACCTAATTTTAGTGGCTACATTTTTCCCCTTTTTGTTGCGTAGCTTGTATTGGTAAGTGACGCTGACAAAAATAAGATGTTGTTGCCCCATGTGCGGGTGAAGGTGATCCCCCTCAAACTAGGAACTGATGAGGCAACAGGCAGAATTGGTGAGTGGTTTGATAAAAAGGTAAATGCAAGGAAAAGGTAGTTGGGCTCAAGGAAAAAAAGGGTAAAAGGTCTACTCAGGCCATTCCAGGTAATGGGTCAGGGTCAAAGGTAGCAACAGTCAAATGCATGCACACATATAAACTGCAACACACTATCGGGTTGAAGATCAGGCAAAATCTACATCGTCTAAGGTCGATAGGTTTATCCAAACAAGGTTGAAGAAATTCCGGTATCAAGGTATAGGATATGGTTCAGAAACACAATGGAGGTTAGGTGCAGGAACTTTGAGGTATGTTCCGGTACACCAAAGGTAGGGTCAGGATAAATGGTCACAACAATAGGCTAGAGGGTCATCAAGTCAATTAACACAAGTAACCATGCCACAAGGCATAGCGAACACATGAGGTCAAAGGTCACTAGTGATGGTCTAGGTCCAAATATCTAGGTCATGGCACAGGTAAGGCCAAGGTAGGGGTAAAATAATGAGTCCCCAAAGGAGGACAAATGGAGGTAGTAAATGAGGAGTTTAGGAAAGGTAAGGTAAATGGGTTGGGTAAAGGATTAGGGTGAAGGGTGGGGGTGACCGATGCCGGTCATGGAAAACTGATATCGGTATAGGAAAATTGACGATGGTGAGGTAGGGCATACGACCAATGCCGGTCAGTGGTAACCGACGTCAGTTAGGTCGGGTTGGTCATAAAAACAAAAAATACACATTTTTATTATTCATTTGTTATTTGCAAAGGGAGAAAACGAAAAAAAAGAGAGAAAAGTGTCAGAAGGAAATGGGATAGTGAGTTGGTAGTGTGATTGGATGAGGGTTGGGTTGGTGAGTAGCGGGTCCACGGGATCAGGGCGAGAGATTTGATTGGGTGGAGGTTGTGAGTATTTATTCGGGTATGACATAGGCCGGAGAGGGATTAGGTGGGCCACTGGCACAACGGCCAGACGTGCCACCAAGATGATGGCAATGCAACAAGGTAAATGCCCAACCCTACATTTTTGATTAAATAGATTAGAAGTGTGGGTATTGGTAGTTAAGGTTGTTATGGGTTTGTGTTTTTTGTGGGTGGGTAAAAAATAAATTTGGGTATGGGGGAATAGCGGGCAAAAAGAGGGAGGGGAAGGGTGGTAAATGGTATAGGTGGGGTGGGTAGAGGTACAGGGGTAGTTTAGGTAATTGTAAGTGGGGTAAAAGGGGCAAGGGGGAGGTTTGTAGGAAAGGGGGGTTTTGGGAAGTCACGGGTTTTTCTGCGACAACGACCAACATCGGTCAAGTGTGGCCGACGTCGGTTAGGTAGAATTGGCATCGGTCACCAAACAAGTGACCGATGCCAGTTACGTGGTAACCTTGGTTGGTAAAGGTTAACCTATATCGGTCACCAAATAGGTGACCGAGGCCAGTTTAAGGGTGACCGGAGTTGGTTAGGATGAACCGGCACTGGTCGGGATTTGAGGCACAAGGGTCAAAAAGTGATGTGGGCTAGGTAGTTGAGATGGGTAGGGTGAAAATAGGGTGGTGGATGATGATAATTGGTGAATATGGTCATGGTATATGTGGATTAATGTCATGCTTTGATTGGATACAGGGGAGATCGCAGTTACATATGCAGGACATGGTTCCACCTCTACTGGTGACATTGCATGGCATAGCAACCCCGGTGGAGCTCCAACATGTGGAGGCAGTGGTATTGAGTGGGATTCGTCACTACCGACATGTTGTTCAGTAGCCTAGCTTGATGGTCACACTCATCGATAGATGGGATCCCGCAACCAACACGTTCCACCTTCTGATGGGTGAGATGACTATCACCCTGGAGGACGTGTTCTGGATTTTGTGACTACCCATATTGGGTGTCCAGGTGTATTCTATCTCCTCTGAGGCCTCAGAGGAGTTGATTGGAACTGTCTTTGGCAAGGGGGTGGGTGATTTGAGATTCCATAGTGCCAGTTTAAGCTATGGATAGATGTACCTATCCAATTCGGATGAGACAAGGCTAGTGGTTTTGTTGATGGAGGCAGTGTGTTGCCATGCACTGCCAGATGCAGAGGGTGGACACTTTCCCCAATCACTGATGGGGGTACTCTATGATATGATGGTGCATGAGACATACTTTTCCTGAGTACCAACATTCTTAGTGTAGCTATACAGAGAGCTGTGGGCATATGGGCGGTTGTGCAAGTTTAGCCTGTGCTGTACATTTATACTACATTGCTAGGCATATGAGCACATAGTGTGTGTGACCTATAGGGATGCCCCGAGCAGATGCATTCCCACCTAGATTTGTGTGGGTGGGATACAGGGGATGGGTGCCGGTGATAGGAGAGTGGAGACCGGATAGGCCGACACATAATGTGGCCCATTTTTGGTAGTTACTGGAGGGGTTGTTCGGAGTGGACATTATATGGAGGCCATATGTGGGATTCCCCTCATATAGGCTTATGCATGAGGAGCTAGCTAAGCTCGAGCTAGAGAGGTGGATACAGGGTCGTCATGCCTGGGAGGATGAGATGATCTCGGTAGACAGAGTCCGACGACAGTTCGGGTTCTTACAGGACATTCCTCCGCCCTTCCCTTAGTATCGTAGAGATGATGTGGAGAGACCCTTACCTCTACCACAACCTATAGTTCCCAAAGGGGAGGAGGAGTAGCCAATGGATCAACAGATAGATGATGTCAGATGTATAGACAGATATAGGTAGTGGTGGGCGACTTAGTTACGAGCCATACCACCCAGACCAGGACAGTCAGAATTAGCTACCATTACAGTGCAACGAGACACCATACAAGGGTAGGTAGCTACGCTAATTGCCCAGTTGGGTATATTGCAGACGTAACTAGAGGGCTTGGAGGTAGAGGTAGCAGAGCTACATGTACAGGTAGCCAGCCTACAGGCCCAGATGGTGGATGGAGGAGATGGGAGAGATGGAGATGGTCAGGGGGGATGGTCAGGTGGCAGCCTTAAGAGCTCAGGTGGCAGGTTTACAGGGTCAGTTGGCCACAACCTAGGCATAGATTGGGGACTTATAGGCCTAGATATAGGCACAAAGTAAGGGGGCACCACCATAGGCATCGGGAGTAGGTCCCAGTTCACAAGTAGGCACAGGGAAGGTTACTGCAGGGTAGGTACAGGGGCCGAGACCTATAGGACCACCATAGACCGTGCCTATATCCAAGTTACATGATGCCCTAGGTGAGGCAAAATATTATCAGGACCAACTTATGGCGGTTGAGATAGATTTTATATCCTATGCTGAGTATAGGGTACAATAGGCATCTAGTGAGAGGATGAGATCCCGCACGCATAGTGTGGAGAGCAAAGGAGGTCAGCGAGCTCTGAGGCCCGATCAGGGAGAGGCCACTAGTGCATGGCCACCAGCGTTAGGTGAGGTGCTAGTAGGGACACAACAAGTCGATGGTACATGTGACACAGAGATGGAGGACATCCGGCGAGTTTCCTGATATGCAGTCACCTTATTTTTGATGTATGAGTTATTTTTTGATATATATGCCAACCTGTGTGCCAAAGATAGTTGTATTTTTTATTACATACCGGCCTGCGTGCCGAAGATAGTGAGGATGTATGAGTGATTTGTACATTTTGAGCATATATCGGCCTACGTGCCAAAGAGATTTTGTATTGATTCATTCTTTGTTGTATATATGAGACCGACTTACGTGCCGATGACATTTTGTATTGTATATCAGCCTGCGTGCCGACATTTTGAGATGATGGTCATGATGAGATAGGCATGTATATTGAGATACACATTTATTGATTTATATGATGAGATACATGGTATTTTGTGATGTGTTGATGTGTTTATACGATATTGGTGTATGGCTTGTGTTAGATGAGATATGGATTTGTTACTTTGATTTGGATGGAAATTAGGTGAGTTAGGCATGATGGAGTTAGGTTATAAGCATGGATCAAGTCAAGTCGATTTAGGCATGGTTGAGTTAGGTTATAGGAATGGATTGAGTCAGGTTTGTTAGGCATGGTTGAGTCAGGTCGGTATAGACATGGATCAAGTCAGGTTGTGTTGAAAGTAGGTGAAGTTGTGATTTATTATTTTTTGTAATGAATGATACTATGGGTCATATGTGAGATATGGTATAATCCATGCATAGTGATGATAGAGAATTGGTAGGCATAATAAATGTATAAAATATGTAGCAAATGGTTATGTATGTGGCTTAATTTCCAATTTTGTATATAAAAGGGGAACTAAGTGAAATGTGATGTAAATGGTGAGTTAGGCATGGTTGAGGAATTGTTTAGGGTAGAGAATGGCTGAGCTAACCTCCAAGGGCCCCATGCCCTCGAAGTTCTACTTACATAGTCCTAGGGAAAAGGGACCTCAGGCCGATGTAGTTCTCCCATAAGCTAGGGAAGAAAATGAGGTGTGAAAATGAATCGGTAGGTGTTTGGGCATATTACGGGTTTAGGTTTTTTAGGTGTGGGTAGATTGTAGGTAAAATGATTTAGGTGAAAGCGATTGTGGCAAAAGATGAGGATTACCCCAAAAGTAAGCATTGAGGACCAAGTCCTGTATAAGGTAATAAAAATGTAAACAAAGATGGTTAAAAGATAAAAGGGGGAAATAAAGCCACCTGATTGGGTAAGATCATATCGTGGAGATCATGCCTTGGAGGAGGTGATGAACATAAGACCCTAAAGAAATTGCATGATTGACATGTTCTACGATGAAAAGTAGTCACATGATCACCAAATGTCTAAGTTCCAAGAAGTCCCTTGAGGCAGAAGGAAATGAGAGTGGGCATGGTTCACAGGGTGAAAAGTAGGTAATTTTAATTAATTATTTTTTTTGGTATGAGGTAGCAGGCCCTTCGGGAAAGAGGTCCTAGGTCACAACGGGTAAGTCCATGACTAAAAAGTTTTTTGTTTTTTTTGTTTGGACTTATAGTTAAGATAGACTGATTGATGTGGGAAGTCTATATGGAATAAATTGAACTCCTTGAGGTCTTCGTGAAGATGATCAATGCGGGAAGCTTCGGTTGCTCTCATTTTTTTTTTGAAGAGATTTTACATAGTTGTCCTTCGTGGGAGCAGTCTATTTATAGTAGCGGTTGGTCAAGAGGAAGATGTCCTTTTGAGGGAGTCATCTTTTTATTAGAAGTTTGAATCAAGGAGTTTGGTCCCATTGTGAGGTCTTTGCAGTCATGGACAAGACCAAGGTGAAAGATAGGACTCTTGTTCAAAGGGCAAGGTGAAATGACCATGGGATCCCATCTAGAGGTAGACGAAAATTATCCATGAGAATCATGCTATGTGCAGTGCTATGGTACACATATTTAAGGGAAGATAACAAGTGACAGGTACTCACATGATTCTGGTTTAGTCGTTAGGGAGGTGTATGGAGTGGGTAGTGCTCAAGGGACAAGTTGGAGAGAGACAAAGGGTGAGGTAGGACAATGATTCAACAATAGAATGGTCAAAGATGCAAGGCATTAAGGGGCTCAGGTTCGGGTTTACCCTCAAGAGAAGATAAATGATAAGCACCTGATCCATAGGTATGAGTCACGATGTATGGTCCAAGCCAATTAGGAGCAAATTTTCCCCGTTTACTTTTTTCTTCTTTGGTTACGTGTTGATTTTCTTTCAGGAAAAGGTCACTGACTTGGAAGGTTCGTTCATGAACATGTTTGTCATAGGCACGTTTGATACGTTGTTGGTAAACTTGAAGGTGATCTTGAGTGTTAAGATGACATTCGTCTAATAACTCTAGCTATGCTAAACAGTCCTAACAAAAGTCATCGTCAGTGAGCATGTCATGGAGAGAAATATGGAGTGAGGGGATCTAGACTTCGAGAAGCAGAACAACCTCGGTACCATAAACTAGAGAAAAGGGTGTGGCCACAGTGGAAGTGTGCATACTAGTGCAGTATGCCCATAGGGCAAAAGGAATGTGCATATGCCAATCCTTCCCAGTATCGTCAACCACTTTCATGAGAATTTTGTTGAGGGTTTTGTTAGTGGATTTGGCTTGGCCATTGGTTTGTGGGTAGTAGGGTGATGAGAAACTAAGCTGAATGCCGAAGGTGTCGCAAAGTTTTTGTAATGTTTTGTTTTTGAATTGTTTTCCATTGTCAGTGATGAGGCGATGGGGAACACCAAAGTGACAAATGATGTGGTGGTTAATGAACTCACATATTTTCTTAGCTTTCGTGGAAATGAGTGGGATGGATTCTACCCATTTTGTGTAGTATTCGGTAGCAGTGATGATCCATTGATGGCATTGGGAAGAATGAGGATTGATTTCTCTGACAAGATCCAAACCCCATTGAGAGAAGGGCCAAAGGTCACGAGTGACCTGTAAGGCATGACTAGGTGTATGATGAAGATTGGAATGTTGTTGGCATTTTACACAATGTTTGACATAGTCACAACAATCATGGTTAAGGGTCGGCCAGTAATAGCCTAGGCAAAGAATACACTTAGCAACAGCAAGGCCACTAAAGTGACCTCCACATATGCCATCATGAACCTCCTTAATGGTATAAGGAATTTCAGAACTTGTGAGGCATCGTAAGAGAAATCCATCAAAGCCATGCTTATAGAGGAATCCTCCCAGCATAACGTAAGGAGAGACCTTTTTAAGGAAGGTGCGCTGTCCATTACAGGTGAGATCAGGAGGTAAGATGGAGAGAGAAAGGTAGTCGGAGTATTGTTTATACCAAAGGTCACTCAGGTCAGGGGTATTGGTTCCGATCGAGTAAACATCGTGAGGTAAATAAGAAGGTGAATGGAGGCGTTGTATGGTGACAAATATTTTGGAATCGATGGGTGAAGCAGGTATTTGGGAAGCTAAGCAGGCCATGGTATCTACAAATTTGTTGGTGGAACGTGGGATGGTTTGAAGGGTGTAACGATCAAAGGTGGTCAAAAGTATGTCTACATGATGTTTATACTTTTGAAGTATCTCGTTACGACATTGGTACATACCATTGACTTGGTTTATGACCAATTGAGAATCACCAAAGATGTTGATTGATTTGACATCTAGGGCATAGGCAGCTTGGAGACCTAGTACGAGTGCTTCGTATTCGGCAATATTGTTGGTGCATTCAAAATCTAGTTTGAAAGACAAAGACATGGGTTCTCCATCAAGAGGAATGAGGATAATACCAGCCCCGCCCCCACACTGACACTTGGAACCGTCAAAGAAGAGTGTCATTTGGTAAGGGGGTTCGTCCAGGGAAAGAGTAGCAATTGACTCATCTGGAAAGTCAAAATTAGAAGGTTGATCCCTGGAAATAGGTGCGTCAGCCAATTGGTCGGTGATAGCTTGGCCCTTGATGGACTTTTGATGAATGAATTCGAGGTCAAGATCAGCTAAAAGCATAAGCCATCATGTGGCACGCTGATTTTGATAAGGTTTGGCGTACATGAAGTGTAAGGGGTTGGTGTTGGTCACAACATAGGTTTTGTGGTTAAGTAGGTAATGACGGAGTTTGGTGGCAATGAAAACTAAGGCTAAGTAAAGTTTTTTGGGATGGGTGTATCGGGTTTCATAGTCTAAAAGAGTATGGCTGATATAATAAACCACCTGCTCCCTGTGTTGTTCATCGTGATGAGCGAGCATGGCTCCCAAGGAGTGATTGGTAGCGGATATGTATAGATAAAAAGGTTGATCGTATTTAGGTGGGATAAGTATGGGTGGTTGGAGAAGGTATTGTTTTAAGGCCTCAAAAGCTTTGTGACAGTCATCATCCCATTGAAAGGAGACATCCTTCTTGAGCAGATGATGAAACGGTTGGCACCGATCCGATAATTGTGAAATGAAATGGCTAATAGACTGCAACTTACCTTGCAGGCTATGGAGTTGTTTAAGGTTAGTAGGCGGAGGCATTTCCAAGAATGGCCTTGACTTTAGCAGGGTCAACTTCTATACCATGGAGGGAAACGATAAATCCTAGGAGCTTTCCCGAGAGAACCGCAAAGACGCACTTCTTAGGCTGAAGGTGGATGCAATATTTAATGAGGCGGTCAAAGATGGTTTTGAGGATGGCAAGGTGCTCGGAGTGACATTTAGATTTGGCCAAGAGATCATCCACGTAATCTTCCAATATGTGATGCATGATGTCATGGAAGATGTAAGTCATAGCCCGCTGATATGTGGCACCGACATTTTTAAGGCCAAAAGGCATGACTCGATAGCAGAAGGTCCCCCATGGGGTGATGAATGAGGTTTTGTGTTGATCTTCTGGGGCAAGAAAAATTTGGTTATAACCCGAGAAGCCATCCATGAGTGATAACATCTCATGACCAGCGGTGAGGTCAACCAACTGATCAATACCGGGTAAGGGAAAGTCATCTTTCGGGCAGGCTAGGTTGAGGTCACAGAAGTCCATGCAAATGTGGAGTCCCCCTGTTGCTTTAGTAATAGGGACAATGTTAGAAATCCAACAAGGATAATCAATGGGTAAGATGAAGGAAACAAAAAGAAGGCGCTGAAGTTCTTCTTTGACGAGAAGAGCAATACGAGGGTGCATTTTCCTCAGCTTTTGTTTGATGGGTTTGGCATCGGGAACGGTTACGATATTGTGGACCACTATGGTGGGGTCAATACTGGGCATGTCTGCGTAAGACCAAGTGAAAGTGTGGTTATGATTTCTGAGAAAAGAAGTGATGGCTTCCTGTTCAGCAGCATCTAAAGATTGTCTGATCTTTAGGATGTGCGGGTCATCCTAAGTATGAATGTTGATCTCGATAGTCGATTCATTCAACATGGTTTGCGTCTCAGAGGGTAATGACTGATGAATATATGAGTCTTCTGCACCAAGGTAGGTGAGTATGGATTCATCATCCTGACATTGAACAACGTTAATTATAGGTGTGTTGTCATCGATCATCTCAGGATACAGGAAGGGAAGAGTGGAAGGGGCCTCGCCCTCGCGTTGATAAGTCAGAGGCCCCAAGGAAATGGTGTTTATGAAAAAAAAAGTTAGGAGGGATAGATTTAGGATCCATCGACTCCGTCGGTGAAGGTGGTGATGAAGGTGGAGTGGGTGAAGAAGGTGGAGAAGGGCTAGTGTCCTTAATGAGTTCAATGCGGGCCTGTTTGGTAGGTGGTTCAGGGAAGCCGATACCACTTCAGTCATTATGTTTGCGGGTGGTACATGGAATAATGGTATGGTAGCCTTGCTCGTAAAATCCAAAACCAAAACCCTTCCATGCACAACGGTGCAGGAAGGTGTGGGTGAAACAGTGATTGGAAGTCAGTGGAAAATGGGTGGGTTTGTGATGGTGGTTCAGGTGTGTAAGTGGTAGTATCAAGTCCCCCATAGGTGAGACTAGTACGAAGGTGGGGAGGACCATAAAGGAGACGTTCTCCTATATGGTGATCATAGCGAGGGTGTTGGTGAAGGCTTCCATACTCTTGTGGAGTAAGAAATGTGTTGACACTATATAGGCAGTACTCCCCCAGAGTGAGGCAGTTGAAAAACACCTTCCAAGGGATCAGTGGTTGGTATGTAGGTAGCTGGTATGGATAATGTGTCGGAGGTCAATGCGGAGGTGGAGTTAATGGATTGGGAAGCTGATGGGTCAGCCATGGAGGTTATGGCAGTGGTAGGAATGGAGGAGGTATGTGTGGTAGAAGCAGTGGCTGTACTGGTAGGTGGAGGTGTAGGTGAAGTGGTAGTGGTCGCGGAGGTAGACGGCTTGATAGGTATGAGCACATCATTGGGTCGATAAAGCATGTTGCATGTTTTAAAAGGTGATGGGTCAGCTAGAATGGTATAGGTGTGTCCTTTGTGTTCAAAATTTACACAATGATGCAAAGTGGAAGGAACGTAACCCATGACATGGATCCAGGGTCTACCAAGCAACAGGTTATATTGGAATTCCCCCTCCAAAACGTAAAACAATTTGGGAATAGTGCGGGGGCCCATGTGAATGTGGAGGATGACGGTGCCTAGTGTAGAGGTGATAGCATCATTGAATGAACGCAACATGACCGGGTGTTTATGCATGTAATTTTTAGGTATGCGCATTTGAGTGAATGCATGGGATGAAATGATGTTAATGCTAGTGCCCCCATCAATCATCACACGGTGTACCCGTATGTCATCGATGTGGACAGAGATGAAGAGGGCTGGGTCCGGGTCATCGTTTTGGTGTGGTGTGATCTCTTCCTCTGAGAAGCTAAGGGAGGCCACTTGGTGAACAAGGTGGGGTGAAGATGAAGGTGGTAATTTGGTGAGAGAGGCTACATGATGGGGTGTGATAATGGAGGCTACGGGTGTAGGGTCATTAGGTAAAACCTCAATTGATTGAAGAACCTCCATGAGAGCTTGATGATGGGATTCTGAGGTTTGGATGAGGTCATATAAGGACATTTTGAGGGGTGATTGGTGTAATTGTTTGAGCATGGTGTGATGTGTGATGCCATTAGAAATGGGGTACGTGGGGCTGCGGATAGTTATTTTAGGTATGGGTGCAGATGGTATGTTGGGTATAGGATTGGTTGGTGGGTCAGTTGCCTTTTCTTTACCCTTATGTGCACGTGTAGTGACGTGTATCATGTTGATTTGAGGGGAGTTGGAAAATGGAGAAGGTGTAGGGTGAGTGGTATAACGACACGACAGGAAAAAACCTACTGGAGGAGAAAAACCCTGTGAGGTCAGTTGGGCGCAACGACATTTGGGTGGTGGCATGGCAAGTTCTCTGATGTGAACCATGTTAATTTCAAATCTTGGGGTGGCTCTAGGAGAGGTGAGGGTGGAGGTTGTGGTTGTTGAGTGGGCAGTGTGGGAATGGGTGTTGGTGAAGCAGGATCCTCGTCGAGAAGGTCATCATCGTCAAAGTTGGTTTCTGGTGGACACAATTGGATAAGGATGGTTTTCAAGGCCTTGTAGTTCTCCACATCGTGTCCTGGCACATGATGGTATGTGCAAATTTTAGTATCATCAAACCCTTTTGGCTTGGGTTTGAGGGGGTTGTAAGGTCTGAGTGGCGGTAATGTGATGACAGAGGTCTCTAGGAGGTTGGTTAAAATTTTGGCATAAGACCCTGCTAGTGGATCACAATGGGAAGTAAACGTGGGTTTGGGTGTAGGTGTAGGTGATTGTTGAGGAACGGTCTTTAGAAGAGGAGGGGGTCGAGCCATGGGTTTGGGTGCTGGTGTGGTTTTAGGTGTTGGTCATGTTTGTTTAGGTATGGGTATAGTAGATGGACAGGTAGGAGGGTGTGTGGTCATTTTGACTACCTTATTGTGGGGTAGTGGAGTTTTGTTTTTGGGTTGCACCTTCTTGGGTAAAGGTGATGTGGGTGTATGAGGTCTAGAAGGAAAAGCTGATGGAGGAAGAGGGTGAGTTACCCATGGGGATAACGGGGGTGCTGTGAAGGTAGATGACGCGGGTCGTGCTTGAGGTGCGCATGAGACAGCGACTGAAGTGTAGTGGGTAGTGAAGCAATAGCTGAGGGTATCAGAGGTATGGGTGGTAAAGAGGCTGTAGGTGTAGGTGTAAGTCAGGTTGGGCGTCTGGGTAGGTCAGAGGTTTGTGAGGAAGGAATGAGCTGTTGTGTTTTTGGTTTATTGATGGGTGGAGGTTTCTTGACCATGTGGGGAAGCTGAGATCCTAAGACAGACGGGACAGGTGCAGGTGTGATTGGCGTAGCCGGGGTATGAGTTCTATGGGTTTGGTGCTTCTATTTGGGTGTCAGAATAGGTATGGTGTCGACTTTGGAGGATGTAGATAAATCCAGTTTGATAGGTGGATGAGTAAGGCTGGTGGTCGGGGTGACCCCTAAAGTGGTAATGGGTTTAGTCGAAGCAAATGTTGTAGGTATGGGTTTGGGTTTAGGTGTAGGTTGAGTTATGGGTAAGGGTGTGGTGTGAGCTATAACAGGTGTCATGGAAGGGGTTGTGATAGAGGTGATTGTGTTTGGTTCAATTGGTCGAAATGTTTTTGGGTAGATAGTGGAGGTATCAGCAAGGGATCTCTGCATCTGTGTTGAGATGGGGAGTAAAAGGCACCCCCATAGTAGAGCCCTATCCACATAATCTAAGTGATCAGCCAAACGTGAGAATGGAACATCTGTAGGTGGAGTTGGTGAGGACCTAATGGAAATTCCCGTAAAATGTGTCTTAGAGATGGGGAATTGGCTAGCTTCAGCTTCCGTGGGTAAGAGAGCCAAAAGTAGGTTTGTAGGATCTTGGGTGGCTGATGGAGAATACTCACCAAGAGGCAAAGGTATCTCAACTGGGTCTATGATAGGCGGTGGAGATGATGGGTGCTCCTCTATGGAGGAGGGGTGCTCCTCTATGGGTGGAGGAGGTACTATAGCTAAAGGCTCTCTAAGTGGTGAAGCCAGGGGTGAGATGGTCTCAATGTTAGTGAAAGATTCCTCAGTAGGTGATGAAGGAGATGAAAGGTGTTCCTCTGTTGGTGAAGGAACAGGGGAGGTTGGTTCTGACGCGGAAGGAGGATTTTGGGCTAGGATATCCTCTATGGAAGGAATATGGGGTAATTGGGAGGTGACAGGTGCGTCATTAAAGATAGCGTGAACCTCGCGGGTATGGGTATCGTGAGTGGAGGTCTCACCGGTTTGATCAGATGAAGGGGCATGGTTAGGAAATGGTTTCTTGAAGATATGTAGGTTTTGGTTGGTAGGTGCATTAGGATTATCCATGGTTAACTCACCTTTCTCGAGCATTTCTTGGACAATATTTTTGAAAGTGATGCAGTTGCCGTCACTATGACCCTTTACTTGATGATAATTATAGAAATCATGTTCTTTATACCATGCAGGCATGGGGCGAGCAGGGTCAAAACTAGTGTGTGGTTTTATGGGTGGAAGGGTGATGGCTCCAGCTTTGATAAGCTTTTCTAAGACAGAAGAGTAAGGCTCCCCGATTGGGGTATATTTCCGCTGCTCTCGTCTGAATTGAAAAGTCTAGACAGGTGAGAGATTAGATGAAGGGGTAGCCTGATTTGACGGATGTGTTGGGCCGGCCTTAAGTACCACTGTGTTAGCAGTGCCCTTAGCTTTTGAATAATTGGTCTGTGGTTTGGAAGAAGAAGAGGTATCATTCGACTTGAATGCCGAATTCTTATTGCGTAACTAGATTTTCTTCTCTTCGATGGCTCGAATCTATAACTTTCGTGCCATAGTGAATGCTTCATCAAATGTTTGGAAGGTTTGGACCTGCAAGGTCAGTGAGATATGCCTGGCACAAGCCCATGTGAAGAGCTTAATGAGTTCTGTTTGTGGCAGTTGGAAGGTAAGTTGGTTGATCAGGCTGCGCCAGCGAGTGACAAAATCTGTGATAGATTCGTCCTCATACTGACATGTGGAATATAGATCGGTCATGGTAACCTTCTTGACAATATTGATAGAGAAATGATCCAAGAAGGCTTGGGCTACCTGATTGAATGAGAATATAGAGTGTTTAGGTAACCCACTATACCAATCTAATGCAGGTCTAGTGAGGGACATGGGAAAGGTTCTCAAGAGCAAGGCATCATCATGAGTGATCAGATAACACCCATGTTTGAACAACTGCAAATGTTGTTGTGGGTCTTCTTTACTATTGAAACGATTGAATTTAGGCATTTCCCAATGCACGGGGTATGAATGGATAGGAATGGATGGGTGAATGGGCTCGTTGCAAATCTCGTCGTAGGTGAGAGTGTTGTGGGAGCCAGAAACTGATGCCTCCAATGTCTGCATCTTGTCCAACATCAATTTAATTAGGTCGTTGGTGGGTTGTGATGATTGGATGCCTCCTGTAGCATGAGAGGGTTGGTTTTGGGCATATAATGGGGGTGGCACTCCAGTGTATGGTGTTTCCATGTAGGTTGATTGGGAAGAAGGAAGTGAAACAGGGGGTACGTACCTGAGTGTATAATGGATGAAACGGGAGGTTGTTGATAGTATGTATATGGGGGTGGAAGGGTTGTGGTAACCCTAGTGGCAATAGGGGCTAATGATTGTGGAATGGAAAGGACCACATTCTGAAATGGGGTAGGGGTCACTGACACTGGAGGTGGTAATGTAGCTATGGGTATGTGTGAGACATTAGGGGTGGATGAGATTGTGTTTGGGGTAGTTTTCGAGGGTACGGTGGATGTAACGGGTGCCACGGAGGTAACAGACGTGGCAGTCATAGCGGGTATAGGACCTAACTACGAAATGACTGGGGGTAAGGTAGATGCAGGCAGCATGGAGCCAGATGGGGCTGATGTGGGAGTGGGTGCGAGAGTCGGGGGATAGATATGGGCATGCCATATATCAACTGACCTGAGGCATCTCGAGTGGATGAGTGGGAAAGGTAAAACTGCAAGGCGGTAGGGTTTTGGTCAAGGAGTCGTGTGAACTCCTCATCTCCAATAGTGATAGTAATAGGCTGGATGGGATCCATGGCTGGTGATAAAATGGAAGGTGGTGAAGGACTAGGTGGGAGTGGTTGACAACTGGTGTGAAATATGAGTGCGCTTGCTTGTCTTCGGGTCAGCACCATGTGAACCAATACTGATCAGGTAGGGTTGCTTCTCTGTAAATGACATAGAGAACAACAGGAACAGGTGAATCTGGTGACAAAAAGTAGATTAAGTACCAAATGGTGGCTGGAATGTGAAACAGGCTAACTGATGCCGGTTAGGGAAAACCAACGCCCGGTCAGGGGTAACCGATGCCGGTTATTGTAGAAAATGGATAGTGAGTGAACAACAAGGAAGAAGGTAAAATCTGACAGGTATGCCAAATTTGATGATGTTTAAAACATCAATGGGAATGATGACAGTGACAGGGACTATGAAAAGTGGAAAAAAATGAATGAAAATGTCCTTTTGAGTAGGTTAGCAAAAGGACCTGAAACCAACATCGGTTGGGTATAACCGACGATGGTCAGAGGTAACCGACGACGGTTACTGTGAAATTGAAACAGTGATGAAAGAAAAGTGGTTGTGAATTAAAATATGATGTAGAATCAGACCCAGAATTTTGAGAATGATGATGATATGGCCCAGGCACACTCAGGTGAAGCCAGAATACACCAGCTGTGATGAGGAGCATGCAAGGATGAACAAAAAAGTGAAGAACGTGATCTCTCACCTCAAAACGCAAGCCAAGCAGAAACACTAAGAAAATGTGATCCTAGGAGTGCCTTTTCTATTATGTTTGTTTAGCTTATGCTATTTAGGGACTGACACATGAATTGTGAAATAGAGTTTTTGGTGAGGATGGCTTCCTACAAAGAAGGAGATCTAAAAGGTGAGGTTTCAGGTATGTTATGGTGGGGGCGGGATTCGCTCTGAAGTATGACTCGACAGAGCAGCGAGCTGGGTGCCCACTGTGCCATGATCATGTGATCACCTACAGCTTCTTCCAGGTAGGATGTTGTTTAAGAATGTATGTATTTTGAATTTTTGTGAGGTTTGGTAAGACTCAGAGAAAGAGAAAAGGAAAGAAGTGCTTTTCTATGATTTGTTTGTCAACCATCAGCTGGGCATGACTTCCAGCGTATAGGTTGCCCTCAATTAATGTGAGCTAATGCAATAAATCAGAATGGAATGCACTTATTTTTAAGCCCAAATCGAAATGTAAAATTGGATGACACAATAAGATGAAGAGGAAGAGGGATGCTCTTTCACTACAATGCAGAAAACATGAAGAAATGATTCTTTTTAATTACACCAAAAGAAAAGTTTCCTTTAGAGAAAATAGAAAGAAGAGGTGGGTTACCAAGGAAGAAAATTAGTGTGTATGCTTTTCAAAAGGGAAACAAACACACAACCTTTCCTAGGAATGAATGAAATGCAAGGAACCCCAGATGGGTCCCACCGGGCGTGCCAAAATGTTTCACCTTTTTCTTAGATCATTTCTTTAGAGTGTTGACGAAACAAATAGGGTAACAGGCGTAGGAGGAATACCTGTTCAAATGTTGGTTGATGGGTTGTTGCATGCGTATGACTTCTGAATCCACAGCTGATCGTGAGAGCTTCCTTTTGGCTAGGAGGAACTACCTGCAATGCAAAGCAAGACCACAAGAAGGAATCAAACAATATGGGTAGTGAACTGCCTAGCGTATGCTAGATCCAGGAAGTGTGATACTTCCTAGATGGTTGTCAGTCCACTGTTTTAAAAAATTTAATGCTGTAAACAAAGTAAATCCTATTGTAATTTGAAATGATTTAGGTATCTCACTTAAAACACAATAAGAAATAGATCTAATCTAACAGGCTAAGCTAGAATAGAATCCAAAGGTCAAATGATTGGTTCTGGGTTCTACAGGTTTGACAGAGGTCTCAGGTAGATCACAGGTGGATGAGGGTGAGATGAAATTAAGTGGGTAGGTCTTTGTTCTAGGCTGTGTGGGTAAATACAGAGACCGATGTCGGTCAGGGGTAACCGACGACGGTCAGGTGTGACCGGTGCCGGTTACTGTGAAATCTAGAAATGTCACAGAACAAGCTTTAGGTCTCCTTTGTGATTGCACAAAGGACTTTGGTTGGTCAGGACGAGGTATTGGGTGACTGGGGTAGGCTTTGGTGAGGCTTTAATGGGTATATGGAGGTGGAAATGTTGGAGAAGGTCAATAGGTGGCTAGGTAAGCAATAGATGATAAAATAATGATGAAATGAAATAAACCAGAGAAGTATGACGTTATACTTGGATTCTGGTCCTGGATGCCTGTGTGTGAAGGATGGAGGTGCTGATGAGGGGCTTGAAGGCTGCAAGTGATCACCAGTGGAAGGAAAGATTCTGCATGGGCTACATGTGCATTCCTCTTTACTTGGTTAGATCAGATCATGGCTGGCTGTGCAGGAAAAGATGTTTGATCTCCTTCCTTGCATGCATGGGCTTGCTGGAATTCACTCTTTGAAGATGTGTTATCTCTCTGAGATGTGATAATTCTCACCAACCTCTTTTGCTTGCAACTTCCAACTTTCAACCTTGAGAATAAGGTTGTTTTGGGGTTTAAAAGGGTAACCGATGGTGGTTCCGGCTTAACCGGCGATGGTTAGGGGTAACTGGTCATCGGTCAAGGTCAAAGCGGGATTTCCTAGGTTTACTAAACTAGGGAGATCCTCTTGATTTCCTCGGATATCATGTCATTAACCCACGGATTAGACTGGGAGCCTCTTGTGAGCATGTGGGAATGTGGTTAGAGGGAATGTAGGCATTGATTTTTAGGGTTTGGGTAAGTCTTAGTTAGTTATGGCAACTTACTAAGAACAGGTCTTAGGTTGAGTTGGCTTGGTGAGGTGTCTAAGTGAACTGCATGTGTGGATATTATTTAAAATAAGATATTTAAATAATAAATATAGTGAGGATAATGCATTAATTTAATTAAATTAATTAAATTAATATTAGTGGGGTGAAAGGGGTCATGGCTAGGTGAATGTGATGAAGGGTGCCTATTTGTCAAGGGACCAAAGGGCAGTGTGACCTAATTTTAGTGTCTACACATGTGCTTCTTCAACTTGTCCTATAGCTCGTGCACCACGTTCTTGGCTTTAACCACTGTTGAGCACGTGTACCTTCCGATGGAAATAGGGAAGGAGACGGCGGCTTTGTGCTTACTCTATTAGAATTTGTGAAAATCCAACAATTGTCTAACCAACTCCATTAGGATCAACATATCACCTGGGAACCTAGGCAAACAGAAAGGATCACCCAGGTACATGACCACCTGAAGGTATGTGAAATTCTTGAATTGCAAGAAGATACAACCCCATTTTGATACTTCGGCCCATGCCTCATCAGAGACTCTTCTTTTCCTTAGATCAGGGTTCATCCTGCAGATGTTTTCATAAAAGAAGGCATCGTTCACTCTTCTGAATTGATCCTCAGACCCCTTCATTGTCAGCTAAGGGAAGTACCGATATATGTGTTCTATTGCCCTATTTCCCTTTGCCTCTAACCCTAGATAATTTATCATGCCGGCTGCTGCATAGGTGACGTATGATGACATATAGAACTGGCCAGTAGACAAGATTGTTTTCATTTGGGAGTCTATCTCATCATTTATAAGACTACTCTAATCGATCCCAAAACAAAGGTGTCGGGTTTCTGGGATGTCAGAACACGTAAAATTCCCGCCAAGTTTGTAAGTTATGATTTTTAGATTCTTCTCAAAAATCAAAAGAGTATATCCCATGGAAAAAATAAGAAAACACCCAAAGGGTGAATTCCAAACAAGAGGTTTCATGAGAATACAATAGGAAATGAAGAAAACAACCCAAAACCCTAAACCTAGAGGGAAGAAAAAGAAAAGAGGGAAAAACACCAAATGAACACCTCAAAAACAACCCCAAAGACCTCAAAGTGGTAAAAAGAGAAAAATACCTTCAATAAATTCAAAAAATGGTTAAAGACAGATCATGAAATCGATTAAGAGGTTTAGTTGGGTTTGGAGGTAGAAGGAACATGCACGAAAAATCCACGTAGTGAAAATATACTAGATAAAAATGACATGTAAAATTGAACTATTTATAAAGCCCTAGCATTAATTACACCTCTTCTGACACATGTGCCAACTACCAGACAACTCGACATTAATGCCATGTCATCATGCTCGGAGTGTCTGAAAACCTGATACAAAGGTTTTACTATTAAATCAAATTTTAGGAAACAACTGTCATGAAGCATGAGATGTTTGGATGTTATCAAGTTCCAAAAACCTGACACAAAGGATCATTTCTGGTTTTGGGAAACAAGCGACATGGAGCATGCATTTTGCAAGGTATGTTCCGATGCTTCTAAGTTCCAAAAACCCAATACACTGGCTTGTAATTGGGTTTCGGGTTTCGGGAAACAATTGACATGAAGCATGCAAAGGATATGTTTCCATGCGATGGAAACCTGAAAGCCCAAAAATCTCCTTCAAAGGGCATTTTTAGGAGATTTTGTCAAAAATTTTCTATGGTTATCTCAATTTTAGCTGAAATCACTAAAAACGAGATAACAGCTGGCTCTAGTTGGGGAATTTATTTGAGACATTAAAGAAGAGAACTCATATATCAAAAAGCTTTATCCATTGGGCTATAGAGTCTGAAGAAGAAAAACTGAAAACAAAGAAAGAAAGAAAGAAAAGAAAGAAAACACACAACAGGAAATAAATTATGATACAGTGCAAGAGAGCGTCTTACATTACTGATGGAACAACTTCAGATGCTGACCATTGAAAGGTAGAGGGAGCAACTCTCCATCCAGATATGATAGACAGAAGCTATTTTCAGCATTCAGCTGATGTATTTTGAAAGGACCTTTCCATAAGGAGTCAAACTTGCAAGGCATCCCTTTCTGCTCTCTTCTCTTGTCCCAGAGAAGTACTAGATCTCCGACCTGGAAATCACATTGCTTTGATTTTTTGTCAAATATCTTTTTGAATTTTCTCTGATGATCTGCAATGTGATCCATCACCTTGCTCCTTTCTTCTTCTAGCCTGGCTAGGTACCTTATCCTTTTCTTAATGGAATCTTGAAAAGTTTCATCTTCGCTTGCTTTGGCCAACTATAAGGCTAACAATTCTACAGAGATAGGAATCTTAGCATCAATCCCATACAACACTTGGAATGGGGACATTCCAATAGCTCACTTAGGAGTAATCCGATCTGCCCATAATGCATCATACAATGATTTGTGCCATGTCCTCTGATTCTCATCAACCAACTTTCTGATTATGGTCACCAGGTTCTTGTTGCTTGATTTAGCCTGACCATTGCCTTGGTGGTAATAATTAGATGAATGAGCCAATGTGATCCCAAAGCCATAACAAAATTCTGTCAACTCATGGGATGAGAAATTGGAAGCGTTGTCAGCAATGATCTTGTGAGGCACACTGAATCTAACAATTATATTCTCCTTGAGAAAGTTTCACACAACTTCGGAGGTTGCTTGCTTGATTGGTGTAGCTTCCACCCACTTGGTGAAATATTCTGTGGCAGTGAGCACATAATTATGACTGGAACTAGAGGTAGGATTCGACACTCTAATGAAATCAATTCCCCATTGGCGAAAAGGTTCTTCAATCACCACAGGTTTCAAGGGAAGAGTTGCCAGCTTAGGACGACCAATGAAATGTTGACAAGCTTCACACTTAGCTACCCATTCAGATGAATCTTGAAAGACAGTAGGCCAATAGTACCTGGCCCGTAAGATCTTGTAAGACATTATGGAGGAAGAGAAATTTCCTCCACATACTAGATTGTGGAAGGACTCTAGCAACCTTACTTGCTGAGACTTATCAACACATTGCAGGAATACACCATCAATACCCTTCTTGTATATACCATTATCCCACAAAATGTATCTTGCAGACCTTAACCTAACTATCCTCTTTTCTTTTTGGCTTAAATACGGAGGGCATTCGCCATAAGTTAAAAAGAAAGCAATATCCATGTACCATTCATCTGTTGTGCTTACAAAAAGTGCCATGGGCAATTCTGAAGAAGTACCTTCAGTTTCTTCGCATTCTGTCTCAACATTGTTTTATATGATCAATTGGCATAGGCCTCTTCCTCGTACTAACTTGGTAGGTCTGATGTCCAAGTCATACTCCTGGAATTTGGCTATCCAGTTACCCCATTGACTACCCAACTCCTGTTGAGTCAAGATGAATTTAACTGCAGTATCAGGAACAAGAATGAGAGTGTGAGAACTCAACACATAATACCTGAAATGCTTCACTAATCTCACCACTGCATAAGCATGTTTTTCAATTTGTGACATCTTCAATTCATGTTCCTTTAATGGGCAGCTCATGAAAGTGATGGGAGCTTCAATTCCTTCTTCATTCTCCTACATCAGGATGGCTGATACTGTATGTGTGGAAGCATAGCTGTACATGATGATTTTTTTAAAATCTGGGCACACTGGGATGGGAGCGTGAGCAATTTCCCTTTTTAATTCTTCAAATGCAAGCTTCCCTTTAGTGCTCCATCGAAATGGAGTTTTACCTTTCATCATCCCAAGGATATCCTTGGTTTTATCGACAAAGTCAGGTACAAATCTTATTAGGAAATTGACCTTCCTGAAAAAGAAGTGCACCCCAGTTTTGCTTGTGGGTAGGGTAAGGCTTTGGATGGCCTTCACCCTCTCTAGGTCAATCTTGGTTCCTTCTTTAGTAATGATATGACCCAGTAAATTTCCTTCTGTTACTCCGAACATGGAATTTTTAGGATTTAATGAAATCCCATGATGCCTACACCTTAAGAGTACCTGTTCCAGATGATCATAATGATCACTTCACTTTTTAGAGAAGACCGTCAAGTCATCCAAATACACAACTATGACCTTTCCCATAAAATATCTTAAAGCTAAGTCCATATCTCTTTGAAACGTGGCTCCGACGTTAATCAAACCAAAAGGCATCCTCCTGTAAGTGAAGGTTCCCCATGGGGTGGTGAATGTTGTTTTATGTTGATCTTCAGTAGCTACCTCAACCTGATTATACCCCAAAAATCCATCAAGCATGGATAACATTTCTGATCCAGTGACAGTCTGTAATACTTGGTCCATGATGGGAAATGGATAATTGTCTTTCAATGAAGATTGATTGAGGTTCTGGAAGTCAACACAAATCCAGATTTCACCGTTCTTCTTTCTGACCGGGACAATATTAGCAACCTAGGTGGAATGATGGATTGGAAAGATAATCCTTGCGTCTAACATCTTCTAAATTTTTGCAAGGATAGTCCCTGAGATCTTTGGGTTGTAATGCCTTTACTTCTACATGTAGGGTTTAACTTCAGGCTTTAAAGGAATGTTATGTTGCACATCCTTGGGCTTGAAATATTTCAGGTCCGCATAGGACCATGCCAAGACATCTATATATCTCTTCAGGAGTGAAATGAATCTTTCTCTTTCCTCCAGAGAATAACATTTCCCGATGTTTACCATCCATGGTTGATCAAAGGAGCCCAAGTTAACTTGATCTACCTCTGACAAGGAAGCACCTTCAGCTTGCCTTTTATCCTGAATGAAACGGTCATGCTTGTCGAACAGACCTTCCAAAGAAACTAATCCCTTCAGAATCTTATTTCCTTTAAGCTGGATGAATTCACCATCAATTTCTTGATATGAATTTGAGATGAACTCATGGAAAGATGATTCTGATCCTTCAAAATAAAGTTCACTAAAATTATCATCTTTCTCAAGAAAAGATAATACATGTTGATCATCATTAAACACTTGCCAATGTGCTGAATTATTTAGAACACTTAGACGATACACAATCTCAATGGTATACGTGTCCTGTTTGAACTTTGGGTGAGGAAGGAGAAGAGATGTAGATATGGCTAGAATTAACTTTATCATTGTAGTCTCTTAAGACTGCCTTAATGGAAAAAGCATCAAAGCATTCTATGTTGTCCCAAACCTTATTCCTGTAATGTCTTAGATGATCATTTTTTACCTGATAGGCCCCCCTTACTTGATTCACAATCAACTCGGCATCTCCCTGCACTTTAAGATTTCAGATTCCTTTTTGTCTTCCCATTTCTAATCCTAATAAAAAATCTTCATATTCGACTGTTTTATTAGTATTATCAATATGCAACTTGAAAGCAAAAGGAAAAATCTCAAAATCTGGAGATATAAGAACCACGCCAGCACCTGAACCAGTAGTTGAACAGCTCCCGTCGAACTCAAGGGTCCAAATAGTGTTAGGATCTTCTTCTTTGACTTCTACAGAGGGCACCTCAGATGTCATGAAATAATTACCCAAGCCTGCATCTTCAAAGAGAATTTGAGCCTTAGGATCATCTGATTTAGTGACCAGGTACTTTGCTTGTGCTTCGGGGTGAAGGACACGAGGAACTCCATTCACTGGAATTTTATCTTTGGTCCAATCCATGTTGATTTCTCCTCCAACATCTTTGCAAAAACCTCTTCCTAAGAGAATACCATAAGCAACTGGGATATCAGCAACCAGGATAGTCATTTTCACTCTCTTTTCAGGGAAGGCAACAAATGCAAATTGTGCATCCTTGATTTGGCCAATCAAGGGGACCTGTTTGGTTTCCATGGAATAACACCGCCCATAAGATTTAGTCAAGGTGAGTCCAAGGGCATGAGCTACTTTTGCGGGCATTGTGTTATTAGAGGCTCCTGAGTCAATTATGCAATTGTTGAGTTTAAAACTGTTTATAAGTAAGGATAAATAAAATGGTTCAATATTTCCTGAAGAAGGAGCAGAGGTCATATTACTCTAAGGTAAAGGCTGAGAGGAGCTAGGAAAAATGCATTTTGTAGATGAAGGGATATTAGCCTTACTTCTAATGAATTTGGCAAGTTTCTCAAATTGCTTAGGGTTAGATTGAAGGTACTCGGCTTCTGAAATTTGAATTTTAGTTTTCTTTTCATGATCAATGATGTTGAAAGCGGTATATGAAGGAATGATGGAGGGCTCAGTTCTAGTTACACTGGTCTGAGATGAGGTACTGGCCTTGAGGGAAGGAGAAAAAGAGTTAGGAGATGAAGTTACCTTTTTAGTTGTCTCCTTTTCAGTTTGTGCTGAGATAGGAGAGCCTCTTTTAGCCATAACCATGGGGGCTTCTTTACTTTTCTCCTTAGAGCCTTCAACTGGATTTCTAGGGTTCTGAGATTGGGATCGAGTGAAGACTGCAAATGATTGACCATCATGCTCACCTTTTTCTTCCTCGTACTCCAAGTATCCAATGCTGGAGTCACCAACTGAATCATCAAAAGACTCATCAGCATATCTTGAAGCTTCAAAAGCTTCATGAGAATCTTGATCTTCTGGTTCTTCACCCACCTTAACTATTTCAACTGCTGCGTTGACATGAGGAGCTTCAATGGCTAGCCTGGTGGGAGCAGCGATCAACCAATTCATGTCTCTTACGGGAGCGCCATTGGCATTGTTGAAATTCCATCTAGGAATATCCCGATAAGGAATGTTGGTTGCTTGTTGAGACATTTGATTCTTTAAAGAGATCAAGTCATTGGCCATCTTCTGAATCATAGGATCAATAGTACTCTGAGAAGAACTCTGATTTTTAGGCTTAGATGATTCTCTTCTGATCTTTCTGGCCATAATAATATCATCTTCTATTTCAGTGGTTGTAGCTTGAGAAGTGGCAAAATCCGGGATAACAGATCTTCTCAACAAGAAGCTCACATCAGGGGGCTGAGTGTTGATGAAGAAACACTTTTGATTTTCAAGAGTGGGAACAACTAGCTCTGGGATCTTACGAATCAGCTTGTTGAATTTGGCTATGAAATCCTGCATGGGTTCGTAAGACTCCTTCTTCATGTGTGTAAGCTGTGCTAACAAGGCATGAGAGTCTTCAGCTTTTTTGAACCTTGCTTTGAATACAAACCGCATGGTAGTCTAGTTGGTAATGCATGCATTCGGAAGATGGTAGAACCATTCTACTGCTACACCATGCAATGTCTCAATGAAGAGTCAAATAGAGACATCTTCATGAGCAACTCCAAGAATGTCACATGTGACAAAGAATGAAGCAATGTGTTCATCAGGGTGCTACTTCCCATCACTGTTGAACTTAGGAATATTATTACGTGACGCATGTGGTAGATCGTGCAATGGTGGAGTCAGGGAAAGAGGACCAATAGCGACACCCCAAGGCACAAGTTGTGCTGCCATTATTTTGAATGAAGTGCGTACAAGAATAAAAGTATCTAACATGAATAATGCATGGTAGGTTGTAGAAACTTCTTGTTCTTGAGGAACCTGAGTTCTTTGGACAGGCGAAGAACTTCTCGCTCGGCTAGATGCAACACTGTTGGGTGAAAGTCTAAAATTATGTTGCTGAAGCAAATCAAAGAATGGATCAGTTTCACCCCTGGCTCAGCTTGACCGAGTGAAGATATTTCTGGCTAGCTTGAACTGGAAAATAGATCTTCTGAAAATAAGGCAAATATGGAGTCGCCAGACACCAACAGGATAAGCTTAGTCTTATCAATCCGTAATTCCCTAGTGGATTCGCCAAAAGCTGTTGGTTAGATATTTTGTCAAGCCAAATTATGAGGTTCAACCATAGTACATGGGATTAAATTCCTCCTCAAAGATAGGTGAGGATGCCTTTTTATTACTAATCTAAAACACAACAGAAATAATCTATACAATATTCACACTATTCTAACCATTGGGGTTGGGATAGAATCCTAAAATCCATATCCACACAAGGTTAAGATGTTGTAGTTTTAGGTATGGAATAGATTGGAAAGGAAATTATTATTATGGAATAAATACAATGGAAAGGAAATGAGAGGAACGTATTTTCTTTCGAGAAAACACAGATCACAAAATAATCATACGAGTTTTAGATAACAAATGTAATGTTTGAAACAATTAAACTAATCGAGAATGCTAAACAAAGAATAGCTTAAGATTCTAAACATAAGAACAATATCTTAAGAGAGATGAATCTCATAACACAAAGTTTACAAAATAGCATCGGTTTCTATTCCTCAAATGATTAAAAGAAAACACAAATTTTTTCTTCTTCACAATAGTTCTCAATATTCCAAAAATCTCAACCCTTTGGAATGCATAAGTATCCCTTACTTATAATAAAAAGAGTTGAGAAAAACTAGGATAAATCCTAGAAAATAGTCTTTTAATGAGAGTCCTATTTTTCTTGACTCTCATGCAGGAGACCAAGTCAAAATTTGCTTCCTACATGATGAAACGAAAATGAAAAAGACATGTCAATTTTAGGATTGAAATGACATGAAACATTATGCCTATTATGTTTCATCATCTTTGTCTTCCTCCAGCAAAGCATGCTTGTCCCAAAATTCTTGGAACTTTTGGATTATGCCCTACATCTCATCTTCATCAGGCACGGTGGAATGGTCGCTCAGGACCTCACACATTTCCTGAGTATCGCTCGCATTACCAGGAAGTTTCTTCAATCTCTTGTTGAGTTTCCTCAGTGATTCCAAAGCATGTTCAATCTTCACGAACCTATCAATGATTTCTAGACTAAAGCCATAAGTTGGTTCGTGCTGAATTGATTCTTGGATCTACTTGTAAAGATTGTCAGCAGGCAGAATACTCGAGCTTTCATTCAACACTTTAGAACAGATCTTGGTTAGCTCTTCTTCTATGTCATTTGTGGCATCAACCAATTGATCTCTTGATTCCCTCAATTTGCTGCAAGCTTCATTGAGAATCTTTATTCTGAATCTGATGGCTTTGGTTAGTTGAAAATGCTTGTCCCCATGTGGAATGATTCCTTCTTCGATCAAGACATGGGACGGAACCTGTTTCAGCGTATTGAGAGCTTCAAAAGTTAACTCTAGGTTCCCAACTTCTGCCGAAAACTCATCATCCATTTTCTCGCCATCCTTCTTTATATTCTCCAAGGATTTGTAGACTTCCACGGTGTCATTAATGACCTCTTTTCCTTACAGGAGTAACCTCTGGATCCATTCATCAACCGTTCTCCCCTTCTCATTAATCTTCTCAATCCTGGGTATGGATTAGAAATCACACCTGATAGGAGTAGGGGTAGAGGAGGACGGTGTTGACTCAGGAGGCTTTAAGAGCTTGAGTAGTATTTTTGTTAGCTACTCTACTTTCTCTTTTAGCTCATCTCTACTTGCCTTCATTTCCTTAAGCTTTTGACACAACACATTCATGGCATCTTATGCGTCTTGTTGTGCTCCCTCCGTTGTTACTTTTCCTAGATCAACCCTTGTGATCTGATAATCGGTGACCATTATATCATTCTTGGTTTTGTTAGCCACAAGAGTGGCAATCTCCACAAAATTATGCCCTGAGGCATCCACTAAAACCATTTTGGGTTTCTTGGTAGACTTGACAGGAGTGACCTTGAGGGAACTGAAATCAAAGGATGGTAGGGGAAATACCACCTTCCTCTTCCTTAGGGTCTGATCTATTAACCATTGAGGCATACTGGAAGAATTTTCTCCCATCGGAGGTGTTATGATCACATCTGCAAGTGGAGGAAGGTTTGCTTATGGAGTGGTGATCACTGCGAGTGTAGTGTCCATGGGAATGGACTCAGGGAATGAAGGTACAGAAGGAGGAGGCATATCCATGGTTAACTTGGGTCCAGCGGGGAGAGGTCATAGGTTAGAGAAGATGCTGGCCATGGCTGAGGAATTTGGTGAAGAAATATGAAGCAAGGAAGGCTGAATGGGAGGAGGTAATGATTTTGAAATTAAAGCTTGAGATGTAAGAGGAAGACTTACCTCTGATGAGCTGCCAACCAAAAGGGGAATGAGAGGTTGACTAACCTCTTCTCCTGAAGGAATATTTCCTTGTTTTGGTGGTGGAGGTGAATCAAGTATCTCAACCATTTGTGGGAGAGTGGCCAATGATGTGGTCACTTTCTCTTCTCCATTTTTGACAAACTTAACCTTTATTGGCCTCTTAGAAGGATCCTTATCCTTTTCCTTTTTTCCCTTGGAGGATCCCACTTCCAAAGTACTAGCTTTGAAAAAATATTTTGTTTATAACTCATTCCCCAAGAAATGAGCCATGCCTTCATACGAGAAAGAATTTGAGTAGCTCTTCCTGCAATAGAAGCTTTCTCAGCAATGGACCAATCAATGGCTAGGAATATATATTGGTCTTCATTCAACCCATCATACGAGGCATCAAGGACACTTTCATTGTCCATGGTGCCTTCTGGGATGTCAGATAGATCTAACATCTGAACCTCTTCAAGTGTTAACCTGCTATTGTCCTTTCTTTAGATGGCAACTTCATCCCGAAGATCAACCCAAATGTCTTCTACGTTGGGAACATTTAGATATAAGGTCCCGTATGACTTAAGGACTCCTCGGAAATCAAACCCATCTCTGTGCTTCATGTGCTTCTTCAACTTGTCTTGTAGCTCATGCACCGCATTCTTGGCTTTAACCACTGTTGAGCACATGCACATTCTGATGGAAATAGGGAAGGAGATGACGGTTTTGTGATTACTCTGTTAGAATTTGTGAAAATCCAACAATTGTCTAACCAACTCCATTAGGATCAACTTATCACCTAGGAACCTGGGAAAATGGAAAGGATCACCCAGGTACATGAACACTGGAAGGTATGTGAACTTCTTGAATTGTAAGAAGATACAACCCCATTTTGATACTTTGGCCCATGCCTCATCAGAGACTCTTCTTTTCCTTAGATTAGGGTTCATCATGTAGATGTTTTCATAAAAGAAGGTGTCGTTCACTCTTTTGAATTGTGTTGGTCTGAAAATCTGTCGGGTGGACAGATCTATGGATAGACGAGCCAACAGTGTGCAGGGCATAGCCCCTCTTTGAGTCAGCAAAGTGAAACTGGTTTATTGCTATTCTACCAGCAGGAATCTGTGCAAGTCTCACAATATTTTGCCTTCGGGGGTTGGGATCTCATCCTAGAAGAGGTACTCTCAATTGTAAGAAGAATGGGAAGAAGTGAGGCAGGGGAATAGGAAAGATCTGAAGGGAGAAAAGAAATGAATTCCAAAGTAGAAAGGTCAGAGGGTCTACGTTTTGGGCTGGTAGTAAACAAAGCTGAACTTACTCGCATAGACGAACAAAGCAATATTGATGAATAAATGACAATAAAGCAGAAGTAGATTCAACAGAACAAACATACAGATCTAACATAAGAAAGCTCTGATGTATAACATAGGTATTCAGCACAAAGTCTAAATATTGTATTAATATTTCCTTCTGTTACAAAAAGCTCAAAGTCTTTTCTTCTTACTTCTATTTTTCATCTGAAAAGTATCCATCCTTGAATACAACAAGCATTATAGTATATATAGAAGAAGGAGAAGAGAGAAGACAAAAAGGAACCAACGACTTAATTACAAAGTATCTACAAAAATATCTAAAAGTCAACTATTGACTTTCGACAACTTGGTGGATGACATCATCCCATGGTGCAACATGGATGATGTCATCGTTTGTGCCAACATACTCTTAGATATTTACAAAAAGAAAATCGAGAGGAAGGAGACTATTCATCATCATCTCGCGGCTGAAAGGGAGTGTCCTACTTCTGCTGTTTCTCGGGAGAAGTGATGTTATACTGGGCTCGATATTCCATAAACTTGCTGATCAAGGGCTGAAGTTGATCCTGAGCAGGATTCTTTTGGCGATTGCTGATAACTTCGCAAGTTTCACGTTCATCCACGAGCCTTTCTGGGAGCTTGGCATATTCATTTCTAGCCTCTATCAGGAAACCTATAAAGTCACGATAGGCCAGAAGTTTGTTGATGCATTCGGTGTCGAAAGTGGCTTCTGGCCCTAACCCTTGCGAGATGATCTCCTTAAAGATCCGAATAGTTTTGTCTTCCTTCCTCAGGGTGAAAGAAGGAGTGAGCAAGCATGGGGAAATTCTCAGGATGATTTGCTCCATCTGGTGCATAGCCTCCAAGGCTTCCTCTTTGACTTTATTTATCTTTTCGAGGACAAACTCCAACTTATCGACTTGGAAGTCCAAAGTAGAAAGGATTTTGTTGGGCACTCTGGGGTGATTGAAGATGCCAAACTTAACTAGATCTTCGACTGAACAATCAAGCATTTTCTGGAAGGTCTCATGTTGGAGCCTAGCATGGTCCAACTCTTCGGAGATGGGTCCCGCAATCACCTGGAGTGCCTTGTTCACCTGACTGATGTTCTGATATAACTCGGTGAACTTGACTATTACTCCCTCACTTTCCTTGAGGATTTGGTCTCTCCCGGTGGACACTGCCATACCCTGCTCGCTGATTTTGGCGTATTCATTTATCTTATCCTGGCTCATGGGCTCAGGAGTTTTGGTGGTAGTTGTAGGAGGTGCATTGCCCATTTTCTGCAAGGCGTGGAGAAGATGTTTATTTTTCTCCTTTAATAGCCTCTTTTATTCCTTTACTTCTTGAAGTTTCTTGCAAAGGGCATCCACTGCAGATAGGGCCTCTCCTTGAAGGCTTTCTGAAGACGTTCCCCTCGTGACTTGGGTCACTGTATAATCTGTCGGAGACAGATCCTTTTTATCCTTTAAAGGATTGGGATACACGATCTCCATTACTCTCTCTCCTGATGCACTATGAGAGAAGTGGGTTATAGGATTTTAATTTTTAGCCCCCTTTGATGGGATGACGGAGAAGTCCATCGGTGCAATAGCAACTTTCCTCTTTTGCTCGCTAAGGTGCTGAGAGATCCATGCTAGACTTATGGGAGTGGGACCAAAAGTAGAAGAGGGAGCAGTTGTAGTAGTGGAGGGAAAGTGCGTTGAGACACTTGGTGGTGGCATTGCAAGAGAGGCCAGCGAAGTACTCAAGGGAGGAAAGGATACTGCAAGGGGGGTAGTCGAGGGTATGGAAGGGAGATGGGAGATGAGAGAAGAGATAGTGGGGACAGCTCCGCGAGAGAAGAGAAAATGGAGGAAGAGGAAAGGGGAACAATGGAAGATGGGGAAGGAGATACAACCAAAGGAATGGTCACTTAGGTCACACAAGGAGGAGGAGGAGAGGGAGAAGGGACAGAAGGAACCTCAGCAGTTGTAGTAGTGGCAACATCCTGAGTGGATGTGCCCATCGGAATATCTATGGCTGCTTCTTTCTTTGGAGATAACAGGCTTACTACCTGTTCTTGTGCGGCGGAAGGGAGACTTTCAAGAGCCTCTTCTCA
The DNA here is from genome assembly GCA_019776745.2 of Taxus chinensis. Taxonomy (NCBI): domain Eukaryota; kingdom Viridiplantae; phylum Streptophyta; class Pinopsida; order Cupressales; family Taxaceae; genus Taxus; species Taxus chinensis. The sequence continues at coordinate 98,557,252 of CM034150.1, forward strand.
AGCAGAGCTTGATTCACCCTCTTTATCCTTGCCTTTTACTTTTGGCAGATGTTTTGGCCTGACATGTGCGTTGCCCAATGGAGATGTAGTGAAATCTACCCCGAGGTAGATGAGGCCATTCATCCTGCACCAGTGCTCTGTTCTCCGCAATGTCTCCTTGACCCTTTCTTCAATGGTCTGGGGTGCTTTGGTTCTGTCGATTGCAGTAAACGGCCAGTTGTCCCCGTCTGTGTCAAGATATACCTGATCAACTTCTTGATTGGTAGTTTGATAACCTTTCGGGACAATGGCCATGCCGTACTGAATGATCTCTGCCAGGGCCAAGTGGGAGTGGTCCTTCCTTCTGAGTTTGACCTCATGATACAGGTCGATATAAATGTCCTCGATCTGCAAAATGTGGACTAGATCGAGTTTGGCCTTGGGAAGGCAATTCCTTGGATCAAAAGTGGGCCTCGCCGGGAAGTTGTGCTTTAGATTGAGTAGTTCTAGCTCAGTAACCATTTCCTGGGCTTTTTGGTGGGAAAGACAAGTGTACCTGCCCACTGTAAGGGGGAAAGGAGTTCCACCCTTCTTTCTCTTCAAACACTTTTCGTGGTATGTCACAAGCTGTCTGGATAGCTCTAACAGGATCAGTTTGGGGCCGGCATATCTCGGAAATTTGGTGGGCTCACCCAGGAAGTTAGCTGCCCTGAGATAGGTGAAGGTTGGGAATTGTGTGAATAAGGCCCCCCACTTCTCCGTTGCTATGAAAATGCTCTTGGTCGTTTGACCGTGAGTCATGTTGGGCCTCAATAGGTAGACGATGCTATAGAAGAAGGCATCGTTGATTTTGGTGAACTGTGAGATGCTATTCTCCATCTTCAGCTCTGGGTAGTACTCATATATTCTCACCTGGGGCCAAACCCCGCATTGGCTCAATGCTAGATAATCTCTCTCTAAGGCTGCAACATAAACTACGTAGGAGTTCATGTCGAACCTCCCTGTTGTGGTGAGTTGTTGGAGCTGCTCGGATATGGTGCTGCTTATGATCTCCGCCCACTCGAAGCGTTGATCTGGCACATTTTTGTTCATAGTCTCAAGGTACCTGAGCATCCATTTATGAAAGTAATGGGCGTCGGAAAGCCCAAATACCCTGCTTAGGAATGGGATAGTATCACTCAGTTCCTTGGAGAAGTCACTTTGGTGAATAACCTGTGGCCATCTGGTTATCACCTTCTTGTTCTTTAGGTACACCTCATTCATCAGTTGCATGAACTGGTCTTCATTGTCCTCCCAAGCCTTGGTGCAGTCTTCTTGGGTTACGGCCACGAAATGCCGATGGTGAGGGATGCCAAGCATGATTTCGAAGTGCCAGGTAGTTAGGTTGATTATGACTTTGCCCTTCTCATTTTGGATACACCTCATGTCTTTGTTGTAGCAGGGGGCCACTACCATCATGAATTCATTGTTCACTGCACTGACGGGGATTCCCCCAGCAAAATGCAGGCCACTACCTACCAGTTTTTCCATCCAAGGACTCCCTATGACCCTCCTGGTTCTGGCCTAGAAATCTTCCATATCAATGTGACCGAGCTCTGAGTCTCTTATATCCAGGTAACATTCTGCCTGAGACTCAGGCATTCTGACCCTCTGATACTTGTACTTCATCTCTTCCTCTGTAAGTTTAGCTTTCCCCTTTGATTTGGTCGGTCTCTTGCTTGATGTAGACATATGTGGATCTGAATTCAGTTGCTGATCTGTAAGAAGAAGAAGTGAAACCCAACGTAGAAGAGCCATGTTAGCTGTTAGATCTTCTATTAAAGTGCTACAAAATATAATGAAGAGTTAGCAATTTTAAGGCCTCAGGGCGCAAGGCGCATGAACAATGCAGGCTGCAGGGTTAATAGTATGGCACACAGAAGAAGGGTGTTACAAGGGACAAATTAGCGCTAAAGGGCGCAGGGCGCAAGGATGTTGCACATGACATTTTTGTTGTTGTAAGCAGAAGTGCGCTTGTGCCATTCATAATTTTCATGTTGCACAGGGATAGGATGCGCCAATGGCGCATATATTTTTCATGTTACATGGAACTTCGGTGTGCCGAGGGGCACAGGGTTGATGTGTGTAACATAGATTTTATGTGCGAAACAAGGGAACTTGGCACGACGCATGGAAGGTTTGCATGACATGTGCTGATGTAAGAGGGGATGCGCCTGTGCCGTTTATGTAGTTTCGTACTTGGCGTAAGTAATGCTGGTGTTGCATGGGGGCAGGGTGTGCTTGCACCATTCCTATGTGTTTTACTTGGTTTTCACAAGGCGCGGGGATTAAGCGTGTTGCACTCAAGTTTGGTGCGCCATTGGCGTGACTGTGCTTTCTGTTGCAAGGGTGGCAATTGCGCCAAAGGGTAGAAAACGTAGTTTTGGAAACGTTTTTAAAGTCTTCTATCTCTGATAGATTTGTGATCCTTTAAGCTTCTTTTCAGGGTTTATAGATGGTGAAGGGGCACAACAAAGAGGTCCAAGTGATTTTGAGGCAGAGCCCTCCTTGCTAGCAGATTTGGAAAGAGGTGGAAGAGCTTGGGAGGGAAAAACAAGGATCAGCAAGAGGGGTTTTCATGGTTTCACAGATCCATCTATCCTACCACACAAACAAACAGCCAACAACAAAACTAAAACATGAGAGTAACAAGGACCACTTACCCAGAATATATAGAATGTGAGAGGTGAAACGGGGTCCACAAACGTGACACAAGGATGACATGCGTGCTAACAGGCACAAAGGAAAAAAGTTATCACATGTTTTCTGACTGGTGAAAGTGACAGGGCAGATGCTCCTATATATAGGCAAAGGTGCAATAAATGTGCCAACCACTTTTTCAAGTGGCACATCAAAACTTGTGTCGACACATAAAATGGTGCACCATTTGGCGCGGATAAACGTGTGTCAACACAAAGATACTTGCGCCTTTGGCGCAAGTTTAAGACTGTCAACACCCCATTTCATGTGCCCTTTGGTGCACCAAAACATGACGCAACAATTAATGTGCCAACATGAAGGCACATGCACCCTGGCGCACACAAGAATGACGCATCACGGGAAGGCGCATCAAAACATGTGTCGAAACATCAAACGGTGTGCCAAAGGAAATGAAGGGGGTGCAGATTTACTCTATGTAACATAGGTAAAAGGTGCGCACGACTAAAAAAGGGATAAAAAATGGCTAAGTTCGGAGAACTAGATTTCCTGGAAAGGGATTTTGCAACGTTCTGAATGCAGAGGGGTCCCCGACGAGGGACCAGGACAAAATTTGGTATGGTTACCTACAAAATTGCCCTCATCAATTTTACAGGATAACAAATTTATCCTCGGACCCCTTCATTGTTAGCTGAGGGAAGTACTTATATATGTGTTATGTTTCCCTATTTCCCTTTGCCTCTAACCCTGGATAATTTCTCATGCCACCTGTTGCATAGGTGACATATGATGACATATAGAACTTGCCAGTAGATAAGATTATTTTCATCTGGGAGTCTATCTCATCACTTATAAGACTGCTCCAATTGATCCCTTGGTCCTTCTTTATGATGACCATGAATTGATACATCCACCCTTGGAAGTCTCTCGACTCGGGGAGTCCAAATACTCGACTTAGCAGGGTGATGATATCATTGATTTCAAGGATGAAATCACTCCTAGGGATAAACTTGGGAAACCTAGAAACGACTGGCTTGGCCTTGATCAAGAACTTTTTATTTACATGCTTGATACAATCTTCTTGATCGTTGTCCTAGGCCTTCTACAATGATTGAAGGTTCAAATAAACATATTCTTCAAATTTTGGAAATCTTAAGAGGTCATCAAAGTAACCTCCATCCAACTTCACTATGGTTTCTCCTGCTTGATTTCTCACTGAGCGGGAAGCTGAGTCATAATTGGAAGCGTAGGCTAGAATGAACTTGGGGCATTGAGCAGCTATTGGGAATCCTGCTGCAAGAGGGAGGCCACTGTCAGATATTGACTTCATCCAAGGACTCTGAGAAGAATCCTTGATTCTGTTCCAAAAGTATTCCATGTCTATATTACCAAGCTCCGTGTCCCGGATGTCGTAATTGCAATCTATGTAGGAAGGGGACTCCATCTTCCGGTACTTGTACTTCATCTTTCTTGACCTGTCTAACTTATCCTTAGATTGTCTAGGATTTGACATGAGAAGTCTTGAAGAAAGAATGCCTAGATGACTTCTGGTTGAACAATCAGGCTTGAAAGCTTGCTAAGCAACCCTATAGACCCGCCACACTAACCAGACTTTGTGACTTGCAAATCACTTTGTGAAACCCAACACACTACAATGTATATTAGAAATTAGGTCATGTAGAACACTTTGTGAAACCCGACACAAAGGCAGAACTCAGGGGATGTTAAGCACTTCACAAAACCCGATACACGCAGAGCTAGAGTGACGTTGAAAAATTTGTGAAACCTGATAGATTGCGGAAGTTAGAGGATGTTGAGCACTTAGAGAAACCTGATATTCTATGGAAGCCGAATGATGTTGGACACCCTATAAAACCTGAAACAAAGGCGTTGGGTTTCTGGGATGTCAGAACATGTAAAATTCCCACCAAGTTTGTAAGTTAGGATTTTTAGATTCTTCTTAAAAATCAAAAGAGTATATCCCATGGGAAAAATAAGAAAACATCCAAAGGGTGAATTCCAAACAAGAGGTTTCATGGGAATACAACAGGAAATGAAGAAAACAACCCAAAACCTTAAACCTAGAGGGAAGAAAAATAAAAGAGGGAAAAACACCAAATGAACACCTCAAAAACAACCCCAAAGACCTCAAAGCGGTAAAAAGAGAAAAATACCTTCAATAAATTCAAAAAATGGTCGAAGATGGATCACGATATTGATCAAGAGGTTTAGTCAGGTTTGGAGGTCAAAGGAACATGCATGAACAATCCACGCAACAAAAATATACCAGGTAAAAATGACATGTAAAATCAAACTATTTATAAAGCCCTAGCATTAATTACACCTCATCTGACACGTGTGCCAACTACTAGACAACTCGACATTAATGCCATGTCATCATGCTCAGAGTGTCTGAAAACCCGATACGAAGGTTTTACTATCAAATCATGTTTGGGGAAACAACTATCATGAAGCATGAGATGTTTGGATGTTATCAGTTCTGAAAACTTGACACAAAGGATCATTTTGGGTTTTAGGAAACAAGCGACATGGAGCATGCATTTTGCAAGGTATGTTCCGATGCTTCTGAGTTCCGAAAACCTGATACACTAGCTTGTAATCGGGTTTTGGGTTTTGGGAAACAATTGACATGAAGCATGCAAAGGATATGTTTCCATGCGATGGAAACCCGAAAGCCCAAAAATATCCTTCAAAGGGCATTTTTAGGAGATTTTGTCAAAAAGTTTCTGTGGTTATCTCAATTTTAGCTGAAATCACTAAAAACAAGATAACATAACACTAGACTCCCATGTCTGAACTTTTATTAGAACCTAGATTTTACAGAGAGAAGCTGTGACACAGTTCTAGCCTTGTTCAACACTTTACACCACCCAGATCAGTTCTAGATTACGTAGGATTCAAATAAGTCATCTCTCTCTCCTATTTGATTATAGTGTTGCATTGTTTGAGTGTTTAACATTTTTATATATGTTGTATTTTACCATATGTTTTACTCTGTAATTAGATTTAATCCTAATTTTATTAAATCATTATGATATGATGAAAAATAAGAGGTGCTCCAAGGATTGATGATAATGGGAAACTAGGAGGTGTCCCAAGGATTGATGATAATGGGTGACTAGGAGGTGGCCCAAGGGTTAAGTGTGATGGATGAGTAGGAGGTGGCCCAATAATAGATGGTGATAGGTGGGTATGAAGTGGCCCAAGGATAAATGGTAATACATTGATAAGATGTGTCCTAAGGATAAATGGTAATGGGCTAGTAGGAGGAGGCCCAAAGATAAAATGTGATGGGTAAGTAGGGGGTGTACCAAGTATAAATGGTAATCATTAACTAGGAGGTGACCCAAGTATAGATGGTAAAGGGAGGTTTAGAAGTGACACAAGGATAGATTGTGATTTAGGGGATGTGATGTGTGAGGGATGATTGGGTGATGAAAGGATATGAGATAGAACAAGGATATACCTATTTGTTTCTCCATGCAATGGGGAATGGGATGATATGAGGATAAGAGGAGGTCCATGTTGGTCGATTATAGAGGATTGATTTGAAGGAAGAATTCTAACAAGTGATTAGGATTTAGAAGTTGTTTTATGGTGGATACGAAGGGATTGGGTGGTTTTGAACTTGGTGTTTCCATAAAGGATCTTGATAGTGCTTTGAAAATATATATTGGCACATCTTTTCTTGTTAATGTTCAACATGGACACAAACAATGATCTTTAGAGGATTGGTGAGAATAAAATAAAACATGGTTGAGATGACTTGAGGGCCGAAGAGAGATTTGATTTGGATTTGTAGATGGAGATGACACAAGGGATGAATTAATATTGTTATATTGGGATGGCTTGGGGTTTGAATTAGATTTGTTGGATTGGATGGCTTAGGGGATAGATTAGGTTTATATTTTTATGGCTCAAAAACTAGATTAGGTCTGGATTGGGATGGCTCAGGAGCTGAATTAAGTGTATATTTGGGATAGTTTGGTATTAGATTGCTTAGAAGATGGCTTAGTGCAGATATAAGAAGTGGTTATTATGGAATGGATCATGACACAGGGGTCAAATTGGATGTTTGATTAGAGGATTTTAGATTGACATGGATTTTTGATAAGGGAAGACGTAGGTTGGGTAACTAATTATTTTCTAGGAGAAAGTTGATTAGGTGAGACTCAAAATTTTGAGTAGGATTGATTTTTGGATAGGATTGATTAGGCGATGAAGGTTGGGAAGTGAGAGATAGAACGAGTTGCCTATTTCTAGTGACATGAGGAAGCATCAAATATCTAGTCATGGATGTCATTTTTTGATTTGAAAACTTTACCTAGCTTATTTAATTAAATTATTTCATATTTGTTGGAGCTCAAAATTACACCTTGCCCCGCATCAAGAAGATTTAGGATTTTTAGGAAACATGGGATTGTCTCCAAGTGTGGGACTTGCAGCTTGAGATATACCTCTGGAGAAGTTTTGCTTCCTTGTCACACAGATTTGGAAAACCCGCATAACAAAACCTACTTCTAACATTAAAACCACTCCTAAGCTAATTCCTATTCTATCAAATCCAAGGGACCAAGGAGAGAGAGAGAGAGATGAAATAAAGGTAAATCTTAAGCTAAGATGTGGTGATAACACCAAAAGAATGTAGAATTTCCCCAAATCCAAATGACACAGGTGTAAGAACGTGAGGCTGTGATCATGAAAATGCACTCAGTTGAGATGTAGAGATAGAAGAATATGAAATATGTAAAAGGGAAAATATTCACATCAAACAAAAAGTATTCAAAGGAAAGAGTTGAACCACACTTTCATTAATCAATCTTTAAGAACTTACATACAGAGACAAAGCAAGAAAATCACCATTCCTGACCTATAGAGATCAACAACATGAAGTTTCAAGTTTCATATAGAAGAGCTTGGAAATATGCTATGGAAGGAAAGAGGGCTAGGTAACCAAATAAATTGCATAATAACTTGTATTTATACAATTAATGGAATGGAGAAAGAGAAGGAAGAGAGAGGAGAAAGGACCGTTGAGATAGAACTGATCGAATCTGAAAATTCATTTAATGAGTGTGGGCACCATGAAATATTATAGAGGTTACTTGTAGTACAGGTACGAATGTCCCCAATTTCATCCAATAATCATAAAACAACCCCTACAGTCTATTGCATGCCATTAGACTTCTTAGAACAACGTCATACTTCATTAAATTTTGATATTTGGGGTGGTTGGCTCTCTGGTTCGAAGTCTGACATGACTTTGAGGTCTTCCACAAATTTTACTATGCCCTGTAGCTTTCACCGCGATCTTTGAATTTTCCTTCAATCCGTGGACACCAAAACTTCTCTCCACATGATTTAATGAGTAGAAACACTTCACTCCACCCGCGATGGTCTAAATTTTGATCCACAAATTTTGACCCTTCAGATATTTCCCTTCACTCCATGGGTTTGAGAAAATCTGTAGGATGTTAGAATTTAGTGAACCCACGAAACACTGAGATAGTGTTTTGCGACTTTTGAACTTAGCCAATTTCCTTAATTTCTCTGTAGTACACTGTCTGCCTTTGACTTACCGAGGACTTACTTCCTTAGTGTTGCAAAATATTTAGAAGATGTCGCATAAACACTAAATTTCATCAAATCCACATAAGTCTCATGGTGTTCATTCCTTTATTCTATGGGTTTGAGGAAACCTGTGGAACACTAAGTTCCGATATTCCGTAATAGAATGAACTAGTCTCACGCTGCTTTTCTATAGCATGAAAATGGTTAACTCCTTTTGACGAGTTGTTCAAAATTACATGGGGTGTAATTTTTGACAAAATTTTGGTGACCTCTAGGGTACATCTTCCTGCTAGATGATGAAGACTACCTGCCTTGAAGAATCCATTGGGCATGGAGTCAAGCACAATCCTTGAAGTAAATTGATTTCATCCTGAAAATTTGTCTCCTGAATCCACATAAACTTAACACTGGACTAGAGTTGATCTATGGATGTTTGAAAGATGTATTCTGAAATTCACTCCAACAATGTGATTTCCACCATAAAAATGAATCTCAAATGATCTTTGTATGAATGCAAGTGGCTCAAAAAATATGTACATGTTGTCATGCAAATGTGTAACATGAAATTTCAAACTTTCAAGCATGACAACTTACGTAAATTCAAAAAATTTACTCCTAAGTCTTCTTGAAACCTTCTCCCGGTCAGTTTGTTTGGTGTGTCATGTCCATATTGAACTTGTAGGTATCTCCATGATGATAAAAATTTTTTTTTATGTGTTTTTAATGGTGTGACAAGGTCAGCAACCTTATTAAGTGAAATGCTTCTAACGACTAGTTTCTCAATAGGCCTAGAAAGGATTAATTCTGACCTTTCCAATACTGGTGTGCATCCTCTGGGACAAAATTAAAGGATAAAACTAATATGGAGATGGTATTGAATATCTAGGAACATGTTAGAACTAATTTAGGAAATTTTAGGAAAGTCTTGGGGGTTTAGGGACAAACAACGCAACATCGGCTTTTCAGGTGCAAGGAGTAGACAATCAAAATCGGTACATGATCTTCTGCAGATGATTTCGATAAGGATTTAAGAGGAAACAAATACTCATTGGAAATATAGAATATTTATCTTCATGATGAAATGAGATAATATTTCACAAGACATGTTAAATTCTTAGGGAAGCTCAATATGTGCAGACACACCTTATTGTCCCAAGAAAAAAAGAGCAATTTTAAGGAGTTGAAGGAATAATTTGAACTTGAGACCCAAACCATTGACCTTGAAAGGATTTTTGGAGTCAAATTCATATAAAATTTCACTTAAAAATACCTCTTCAAGCTCTCTCTCTCTCTTAAAGTACACTTCTTGCTGTTAGTCAATTTTGCAAGAGGACACTTGTCACCTCCAGGTTGATGCACATTTTTGTGCCCCTCTTATCCTTCTCTTAATGGGATAGAGGGGACAAGAAAATTTTCCCCACCTTTACTTTACCTCTTGGTTCCTCATATGACCATGAAAATCACTCCAGAGGGCTTACCTGGCCTTTTTTAGATCCCGCCATCTTGCAATGAGAGTGTGCTACTTGTCAAGCTCACATAAGGGCATATTTTTCTGTCCTTCATGTCCCTATCCCAAGGGAATAGAGAGGAAAATAAAATTCACCCCTCTTACCCCTTCCATGGTTTCTCATGTGATCAAGTTTGAGCTCCTAAGTGCTAAAACAAAGTTTCTCCCCCTCTCATTCTCATCGAATCACGTTGTGCCACTTGTCACCACCACATGAGGGTGAAATTATCTATCCCTCATGTCCCCATCCCAAGGGGACAATTTTTTTCCCCATCTTTATACCCTTTCATGGTTCTTCACATGACCTCAAACTAGCTCCACAACGCTTGAAATTTTCCCTCCTCCATCTCGCTCTCATTCCACCTTGCAGGCCCAAAATGAGGTGCATTTATGTGAACATTCTGTCCCCTATCCCAAGGGGGTAGAGGGGACACAAAAATGTGCCCCTCCCCCATGCATCTAAAACCCTACTCCATGCCTTAGCTGCCGCCGTTTCAAATTTGATTGACAGGTGACCGTCAAAGCATGAAAATGCATAACTGTGAAATGTTTTTCATAGTAGAATTCATGCTCGGATGTTCAAAGATCATAAAATCCAATAATGGATTCCATAAAACTTATGGACCTAAAACCCTAACCCTATAAATGTACCTTTTCTATTTATAAGAGTTCCGACGGGTGAAACATGATGAAAATTGGAGCACAAGATCGCGACGAAGAGTCAAATCTAAAAAATAATGTTTCTGTCAAAAATTGAGGCCAAAATGATCACTTACTAAAAATAGCATATGACATGCCCCTTTACATTCTAAAATAGTAATTCCATTAATTTTTAATCTTTGATCACCCATAATACTTAGAAATAATGCAAAATGGCAAGTAGGGTAAAATTGTCAATTTTCCCAAAATAACAGGTTCGGAGAAAACAATCTGCTAATTTTTTTTTTTTACTAAAAATGGGAAAGAAACATCAGTGAAGGTGAATTGAATGTCCCAGGTGTCTCAAAGGGTCAAAATTAAGTAAAGAAAACATAATATCCCAAAATAACAACTCACGGGCCCACCTGTTTAAAATAAAAAGTCTCATTTTTGGATGTAGAAATTTGCAGTTGGCTCAGTTTTCACTAATATCATTATTTTTTGCCATCTTCACATGTTTTTAAAGTTGCCCCATATCCTTCTGCAAGGATTTTTATGCCATCATTACCTCTCCTAGGAGTTGGTTGATGTAAGCTCAATAAGCTGGTTGTAATGAGTTGTAATGAGTTGAGTAAGTTGAGTTAAGGTGGGTAAGTTAAGCTTTGGTGAGCTAGAAGTGATGGTTGGAGTGAGCTCAGTGAGCTTAATGATCTCAAGGGGTAATCATACCAACCAAGAATTAGGAGGAACATCAAGGAACTTAAGCACTATGAGCTATCAAGGGGTAATTGTGAAAACGTAAGGAGTGAAAGAGTGATCCTCACTCTCACCATGGATCAAAGAGGGATCATCATGAGCAATGCATATGGTCATCTTGAGCTCACATCAGAAAAGTATCTCAACAATGTTTCTAAACACTCTTTTAGCAGCATGAGGCATCTGTACATCATGGAGAAGGAAGAGATTGTGATCATCATCGACAAGTTCTTCATTAGATTTGTCAAATCTCACTCCTCTCTTCCTCCCTCTTTCTTCTCTTCCCATTTCTAATTCTTCATTGTGCGTAGTCATGGTAATTTGTCTCATTCACTTAAGTGAATTCGTCTAGTTGAATTATAAAATTCTCTTTGATTTATAAAAAGGTAACTTGTTTCTCATTTCGTAACAAGATGTAAAGTCAAAAGTTGAATGGAGACATGAAGAGTCATGTGGGGGGCAGATGAAGAGGAAATTCATAATGTTATAAATTGGAATGGCTCCTCCATTCCAAAAAATCTTGAAATCTTGAAAATTTTAGTTCTTGGTATCAATTTTATTTCTTGCTCATGTTTTCCTCTACTCTCTCTCTCTCTCTCTTGCAACTTTTCAAGTATGGTGATCAAGAAGGAACTTGGTGTCATTGATAGATGAAATTAAAGAATTACATGTCTCTAGTTTTTTAGTTTTGCTAATTTCATGGTTTTATTCCTTTAATTGAATGATGGACTACTCTAGTTATTATTTGTGAACTCTGTTATTTCCTACTCACAACAATATCCTTCCTTTTCCTAATTTCTCTCCTTCAACCCTCACTACTGCAAATTCCTCCCTTGTACCCCATAAAAAAACTTTGTCACAGGTTCAGTGAAGTATTCATGTGTGTTCCCTAGCCTACTGTCCACCCCCACAACCTTAGATATAATTAGGATAGTTTCACATTCAATAATGGGATCCTCTCCATACACAAGGAGGGACATAGCCTCGCGAGTGTTGGTGGAAACACGTAATTTGTCACATGAAAAATTATTTCACCAACAATAAAAAAGAAAAAATCATAAATTTTCTAAAAGGAAACATATAGAGTGTGCATAAACACTTGTTTTACAATAAACAACCTAAACTACCATATTATACCCAAAGGTAAAAGGAGCTAAACAAAACCTTATATTCGCTGGGAGAAGTAGCTTCCTTTCCTTACAAAATGTGCCCATGTGATCAGTTTGATAATAAAAATGACCTTTAATTAGAGTGGAAAACTATTTAAAAACTAATTTCCGTCTTCATTTCCCAAAGAATCATCCAGAAAGAGAGTGATTACCTCCTCAAGTTGCTTTACACTTGGTTTGAGGTACGAAAATTGACCTTTCATGATTTTAAGATCTTCCTCATGTTCTGAAATAAGAATAACTAATGGAAACTCTATTTTTGGCTCCAAACTATGCCAATAATTTGATTGGACATGTGGCCTTGGGAACCAATGGGTTATCATTGTAATTTTCCCATCTATTTTAATCTCATCCCCATGAATGGGGAACCCATACAAACTTTCCTCCTGATAGTGAACGTTTGCAAGCTAGTATGAACTTTGTTTTACTTCTACAAACAACTCTACCTCTGGCAGATCCTCATCCTTTTCCTCATTAAACAAGAATTTTGAAATCTCAAAATTATCATCCTCCTCATTATGAAGCTCCTCACGATTGGTTGCAACATCCAAAGATGTTCGTAGTGGATCACTATAATCTTCTAAATGTGAAGCAATTTTTTAACATGCATAACACTGAGGGTCACTACACTCAGTCAAAACATCTTGTTCGCATTGAATCGCTACCTCTAAGCACCCATGGATGTCATTATCTTCAAACTCATCCTCCTTAGGCCGAGTCACTTCATTCTCCTTTATATATTGATTGATTGAAATAAGAGGCTGTTAAAGTGAATGAGGAATGACATCTTCATGCAAATGTGGCTACTTCACATGGGAAACTAGTGAAAAAATGGAGGAGATGAGGATTTGGAAGGAAAAAGGGTGAAAAAGTGAAGGTGAGAGCGAAGGGGAGAAGATGAATCCTCAAGGGGAGTTGGTAGAAAGCTATGAACATGGAATTTTGGTTGAGAAGGTATGGGCTAAAAGGAAGGAATGTTGGGGCCACATGATGGTAATGAAGGACTACCCCATTGATAGGGTTCCTCAACACTAGGTTCACAAGCTCCCATATTTTCAACCAATAACATCATTACATTCAAATATTCAACCATTACATCCAAGGATTTAGTCAATACCTCTAGCTTCTGTTGAGGGCTACACCAACTAGGAAAAGGGCCACCCCATCGATAGGGTTGATCAAAGCCATATAGTTTAGCTACCATGTTTTTTCATAGCTCCTTTCCCTTTAGTAAGCTTACCTCCAGTTATTGAATCTTCCTCTAGGAATCAGCCTCAACCATAACATTTCTTCCATCATCTGCATATCCATGTTCTTGCCAAATGTCATGGTCAAAAGATAACATATGGGTCAGTTAAGGTTGGTTCATATGCATATTCATCATGATAGGGATCATAAAAAAGATTTAGGGGAGTATTTTGAAAATTTGGAGATGGAGGGAACTGATATTGCTATTGGAAATGAGGGTTCCAATGAGGGAATGAGGTCATGATTACACAACTATGAAAGAAGAAAATGGAAGAATGGAAGGGAGGGAAAGTTTTACATATGATAAAATGAGTTTCTTAGATGAGTGGAGTCACCAGATGTGTTGAAAAATTCTTGTAAAGGATGGATATCACCAATAACACATCAATTTTAGCGAGGTGAAGTTGTAAATCTCTTCATACTTTTTCCCACATGGCTTGCAAAAATTGTTGGAGCTCAAAATTGCACCCTTTCCCGAATCAAGAAGATTCAGGATTTTGAGACAACATGGGGCTGTCTCTAAGTGTGGGACTTGTAGTATGAGACAAACCTCCAGGAATGGTTGGCTTCTTTATCACGTGGATTTGGAAAACCGCATAATTAAACATACTTATAATGCTAAAACTACTCCTACGCTAATTCTTATTCTATCAATTCCAAGGGACTAGGGAGAGATATGTAAGAAAGGTAAATCCTACGCTAAGAGGAGGTGATAACACCAAAATAAGGTGGAACTTCACCAAATCCAAATGACACAGGTGAAAGAATGTGAGGATGTGATCATGAAAATGCATCCAGTTGAGATGCAGGGAGATAGAAGAATATAAAATATGCAAAAGGGAAAAATATTCAAATCAAACACAAAATATTCGAAGGAAAGAGTTGAACCAAAATCTCATTAATCAATCTTTAAAATATTACATACAAATTTGAGGTAATAAAATCACCATTCGTGAGCTACAAAGGTTGATAACACAAAGTTTCATAGAGAAGAGATCGAAAATATGCTATGGAACGAAAGAGGGGGAAGAACATATATAAAGTGCACAAGAACTTGTATTTATACAAGTTGTGGAATGGAGAAAGAGAAGAAAGAGAGGGGATAAAGGACCACCAAGATGGATTTGATCGACTCTGAAAATGCATTGAATGAGTGTGGGCACCATGAAATATTACAGAGGTTGCTTGTAGTTCATGCATGGATGCCCCCAATTTCATCCAATAACCATAACACGAACCCTTGAATCTATCACATGCCATTGAAATACTTAGAACAACGTCATACTTCATTAAATTCTGATTATTAGATCTCTGGTTCAAAGTTTGATGTGGCTTTGAGGTATTCCAAGGATTTTTTATGTCTTGCGGATTTCACAGCAATCTTTGAATTTTCCTTTAATCTGGAGAGTCTGAAATTTCTCCCCGCATGCTTTGATAAGTAGAAATACTTCACTCCACCCGCAAGGGTCTAAGTTTTGATTTGTAGATTTTGACCCTTTGGCTATTTCTCTTCACTCTGTGCGTTTGAGAAGACTAGCAAGATGTTACAATTTAGTGAACCCTGGAACACTAAGCTAGTATTATGTAGATTTTGAACTTATTCGATTTCCTTGTTTCCTCTGCAAATAATAAAATCCATAGTACATTATCTGACCTTGAATTATCATGGACTTACTTCCTTAATATTGTAAAATATTTAGAAGATACCACACAACACTAAATTTCATCAGATCTACCTTAGTCCCCACACTGCTCATTTGTTTCTTCTGTGAGTTTGAGAAAACCCACAAAAAACTAAGTTCTTACATTCCATGATAGATTGAACTAGCCTCTGGTACACTTTTTATAGAGAATGAAAATGCTAAAGTCCTTTTGATGAGTTGTTCAAAATTACATGCGGTAATTTTGGACAACAATATTGAAGGGAGATCTAAGAAAAATTGGGCAGTGTAATTGCTATATAATGTGAGATTGAGCGTATGTTTTAAGGATGTGAGACGTTAATATGGATTCTTGACAAAATTAGGTAGCATAATGGCTACAATCTGAACATTTTATCTAGGTTTTAGATTTGTTGTTATTTGTTAATGATATCTAGATAAATTTTCCCAGCATAACAACTATAAAATGGATTAATTACCTAGGTTTTGGATTTTGATTGATTTTCCTAAGGATTATAGGTAAAATTACACAACATAATGGCTATAAAATATATGTTTTACCCAATTTTGAATTTTTGGTTTTCCTAAGGAAGTCTAAGTAAAATTGGGCAGCATAATTGTTGTAAATGGATATTTTGCCTAGTTTTGGATGTGTAATTTTCCTAAGGAAGTCTAGGTAAAATTGGGTAGCATAGCAACTGTAAATGGATATTTTACCTAGTTTTGGATGTGACATTTTCCTAAGGAATTCTAGGTAAAATTGGGTAGAATCACAATGTAGTTACATCAATCAAATAGTTTTTGGAAAAGTTTAACTTTGGAGGTCAAAATAGGTAGTCAAATTTTGGTAGAGTTTTGGGTTATTGCGATTTCAAAAATGAGGATAAATTTATGCAGAGTGTAAGGTCTTGACATAAGATACACTTGGTCCAAATTAGACATAGTTTTTCCTCACAAGGTTCGTAAATCAAGTTTTGAATCGGGTAGAGTAATGTGTTTTTACACAAATTTTGGGGAAATTCAAGTAAGCACAACTTAAAATATTTTTGGCCACCTATATAGGATAAAAAAGGTTTCTAAGGGCATCCTCAATATACCTTTCAACATGTGAGGCATGTCCATGAAATTAGGAAATATTGTCTAGTGGCATGGCTTGAAGGGTCAAATCCCCCTCCCCTTCACTCCATCTAATTCAGTGGAGCTTCAC
Organism: Taxus chinensis; assembly: GCA_019776745.2. Classification (NCBI taxonomy): domain Eukaryota; kingdom Viridiplantae; phylum Streptophyta; class Pinopsida; order Cupressales; family Taxaceae; genus Taxus; species Taxus chinensis. Next base: position 98,573,707 of record CM034150.1, read on the forward strand.
CAAAAATGACATTTGTTTCCTATGGGTTCTAGTCTAAGGATTGGGTATTAGAGGAAAATTCACCCCTTACTTCATATGAGCCACCTAAAAGTGAATTGCTACTTAGCTAGAAATGACTAACATTCCCATAAATTTATATAGTCCGCTGACAGATGGGCTTTGTCTAAATGACTAGGTAATAATGCCCTAGCTAGCAAACCCCACAATAGAAAAGGAACCTAACCATTTTTATTTCCAAGATCAACTTGTGGTGCAAGGAATGAGCACACACAGTTGAGACGAGGTACAAATAAGTAGCCAAATATGTGGAAGGGAAACAAACACCTAGTAAAGTGGTTCTAACAAAGATCAATCTAATATATGACATTTTTTAAAGCAACCTGATTTTCTAGGGAAAAGGATTAATCTAATATGTTTAACCCTTTTCCAAGTAACCTAAATGGTTAAGTTAATGATGAATCCGATATATGCTATACAAATATTTTGAAATGAAAATGTGATTTCCGAGCCAAAAACAACCAAATAGCTAAATAAAATAAAGCAAAGTATAAGCATGTAAATTTGATTTCTATTTGTTTAAGTGTTTGTTTGTTTTAGCAATAAGAATCTTTGACAAGAGAATATGACAACCTATGCAAATAGTATTAGTAGTTTGGAGTAACAAAACTGAATCCAATGTGTAAAGAAAATGACAAGATTTAGGAGGATAATTTTTTTTTTTTAAAGAGTAAGCTAAATATTATATTTTCATTGGATAATTCATCTCAAGAAATTTATATCAAACAAATAATGGATTTGTTTTGTGTTTGGGATAAAACATTATGACCTCTGGAAGATAGGTCATCAAGAGCACATGCAAGGTCACTGAAATGTGTCATGATTAGAGGATTTGATGTCACCACATAGTGTAACGAGGACACCATTGGAATAAAAACCTCCCCACAAACCATTTAAATCCACCGCAAAATGCTAAGGAATCATTTCTTGAAGTGAAACCGACACAAAATGGTGTGAAACCACTGTTTGAAGTGAAATTTCCATAAAATGTTGTGAAATCACTAATATGGTGCAAAATAAAGGAAATTCACCACAGAATGTCGTGAGGCCAGCGATATAGTCCATAACAGAGTGAATCTACTAAAAAATGTCACGAGGCTATTGATATGGTTGTAGAAAAGAGCGAATGTGCTATAAAATGTCATGAGGTTGCTGGAAGCTACAAAGTCGTTATACAATACTATGAGTTCACTGAAGTTTGTAAGTCTATTTTACAATACTTTGAATCCACTAAAATAGGTTTGCATAGAGCTTGAAAACACTGATATAATCTACTACAAGCCTAAGAAAGACCACTGTTTATGAGAGTAAGGCTATTGAACATGAACATAACATAAAAAATGTGATTAAAACACCAAAATTGAAGGATTTTTCTTGTCAAATCAAAATTTTGGCAACACCTACCCTCCTTAATATATGCTAATAAAATTCAACACTACCAAACACAAGAAAATATAAACAAAAACATGGATTTTTAACACAAATTCAAATACATTGAATGAAAAAATATATGTGAGACAAAGGGGAGTCCCAATGGGCATGCCATATGTATGCATGCAAATAAGAATTGAAACTAAACTAGGATCCAACACCAAGTAAATCCTAATCTATTCCTAATGTAAATACATCATGATAAAGCTAAGAAGGGAAATAAAACAAATTTCATAAACATAACATCATAAATGCAAACCTCCCTTCATTGTGTGGATTTTCTTTGGAATGTGGGTATCCTTGTGAGCCGAGTGCAAGCCACAAATGGTTTTTTATCCAAGGAGGGAGCTTGGTGAAGGAATATATCTCCTCAAAATGGCCCAAAATCCATGTTTGATTCTCTTCTTACTACTTCAACAAGTATGGGTTTTCTCATTTTTTTAAGCTTTCTAACAATAAACCACTCTTATGAGAAAATGGATGTATATGTCTTACAAGGACATGATGTCTTTTGGGAAGGAGGTACTAGGTTGCGTTTATAGCTTTCCTCTTTGGAAGAAGTGTAACTCTTAGTGAATTTGAGATAATGGAGATGTAGAATCGGGATTGGATAAGCATGATTAGAGGTAATTAACCAATATTAATGACCCATGAGAGTTAGAGGAGGTTTAATTAATCATTTGGGATTAATTAATAGGCTAGATTAGCTTGTAGAGGCTATTTGGAGGAATTATAGAGGAAAATTAATGGGTTTAGAGGGGTTTGAGAGTGGGATTTAATTAATGGCAGGGCTATTAAATAAATAAAAGATGGGAAAAGGGGAGATTAATTAATAATGGGTAATTAATTAATTAAAAGGGGATTTTAACTAATGAAGCATTATGGAAAAAATTCTTAAAAATAGAATTACATGTGCAAAAAAGTGTGCCCCCTTTGGTGATTGATTAAAAAGATTAAATTGATTATTTTTAATAATCTTTCTTCTTAAAAAAGTGTGCCCAAGCTTGAGGAGGTCAAAAAGTCAAAGAAGGAATAAAAGAAAGGAATTAAATTAATTAAATTTAATTTATTTAGTGGCTGCCCCCTTCCTCTCAAAAAGTGCGCCCCATTTGGGCATTATTTAATATTTTTTGAAGCATTAAAACATTAAATTAATTTCTATTTTCAGTGGCTATGGTCAAAGCACACTGTGGGGCTTGAGTGAAGTGCTGTGTGAAGGATTAAATTGGATTAATTTAATTTATTGGATGGCTGTCCTTAAACATGCTATTTTTAAAAGAGAAAAGCATGATTTTTAATTAATTAATTGCCTTTAATTGTTAGGGCAATTATTAATTATAGAATTGTGAAGGTTATATAAGCATGGGCAGCCATATGGATGAATTATTTAATTCACAGGTTAAGAATTGCAGCAAGGAGGAAAAGTGCGCCCCCTTTAGAGGAAGGATTTTGCTCAGACAAAGTGCTAACAAAGGCTAAAAGCTTCCAGATTTGGCGCATGCTTTGGAGAAGGTTTATCTTCGTCTGCATAGTTATTTTCACAGGTGTTACAGGAGCTCAGGTGTTGATTGAAAGGATTCATGCTCTCTTTATGTGCAAATTAAACACCAATTTTTGGGGCAGCAGGCTTGAAAAGTGCAGATTTTTATAATTTAAATTCACTATTCATGCTCCGGTGGCCATTTTTTTCTGAATAAATTGCAGGAACTCATTACAGGTGCTTTATAAAAGAAAAGGAGTATTTATCAATGTCCAATACATTGCAAATATCCTCCGAATCTGAAGAATTGTCCAAATCTGCACCAATATTGAAGAAATCCGGCCAAGTTAGAATAAAAAGAATTATTCAGACAAAGATTGATAAAGCCATGGCGAAAGGAGATGAAAAAGAGAGCACGATGGATTCATGCATTGCTTCCAAACTTTCAGACATAGGAGACACGGATCTAGGCACAGAACCTCTTTCTGATTTGATTGATAGATCTAGAGCTGGAAAGACTTCACTCATGTGTGCGGTCAAAAGTAGTGGAATTATTCGAGCTGCAGCTTTCCCGTGTACAGCCCAATTGCCAGAGTTTGTGATGGAGTGTGCTAGATCTTATCATCCTTCATCCAGATCAGTGTGTGATGTTGCGGGAAAGACAATAATTCGTTTGGATGCAGAATTCTTCAATTATTGTCTGAAGATTCCAGTGCGAAAGGTGGTGACTTCTATTAGCATTTAGGATGCTGACAGTAGGTGGGAAAAGCATAGAGCTGACTGTGTGAGCATCATGAATAGCCGGTTCATGAAGAAGCCTAGATCCCCTTCCAAGTTCCTAAGAACTCTTCCACGATCTAATTTGGTGCAGGAGGCAGATGATATCGTCAAATTGCTATGCAGGTTGAATGGTGAAGCGAATGCCTACACTTTCCGGACATGGATGTATGCTTTCATTAGGACCATTGAAATCAACAAGGTTGATTCTATAATCAATTGGTCAGAAATTATTAGCAGCAACATCGGTGAGCAACTGCGGAACGTGAAGCGTACCTTCAGCTTCAAGATGACTTCATACTTGGTGTATGTTGCAGCTTCATAGGGTGTCTTTTCCAAGCTGGATAGATGTGGTATTCTTTCCAAGGATCCCATTTTCGAGTGCTACCCACAGCTTGCTGTACCTGCGTGCGAGAAGGACTTCAGAGTGATCAACGATGACTTCTTCTACGATTTCATCTGCAGGTTAGACAAAGACTTGAAGACTCACAGGGTAAGCAAGGAGGCATGGGAAGCAGTGTCCAAGATTGGCAGTGTATTCATCCAGTTTGCAGATTTCACATACCTTAGGGTTACGAGCTTTTTAGGTGAACCAATAAAGATGCCAAGGTACCCGAGTGACAGATTGATCGCCATGGAGCTGAGCAGGTGACTTGTGGGGTTACACGACCTTCAGTCGAAGCGGCACAAGTCTACGGGCTTCTTCCCACTCACTGTGGGATATTACAGTTGCATCAGCATTCACAGAGCTCGAGGGATGGAAGCACAAATGTTGTCCAAGTATGAGCAAGATTTCTTCCCTGTGTGGCTTAATTTCAATCCATTTGGAATAGCCAGGAAGACAATCTCCTAGGAGTACGCACATGTGCCTTCGTTAGAAGATTTTTGGATGAAGTGCAGAAGTGAGTACGAGGTTAGAAAGAAAGATTTCAGTAGGCTATCGGCAAAGCAAGTATTTGACTTTGGACTAGCGCGGATACCTGCGGATCTTAAAGATGATGGGAATGTGGTACTTGACACTTACCATCAAATGGGAGGAGATAAAGCTATACTGCAGGATAGCAATGGCGGCTGCATCACAATAGAAGAGAAATCCAGAGCTGTGTTGGTGAGTACTTCGAGCTGGCTGCTAACGAAGGGATACTGCCTTGATGAAGTATTGATTAATCAAATCACGGGCAACTTCGACGCAGGAGATTCCCTCAAATGAAAGCATGAAGGGGAAAACAACAGAAGGTCCGAGAAGTTGAAAGTACATAGAAGATCTCAAGAGAAAGAGAAGACCACTTCTACGACCATAGCTTTGACTCCGACTTCTCCAGTACCTAGAGGATCACCAACTATTGCACCACAGTAGCAGGATGTTTCCATGCCTTCATTGAAACCAGCGACATTCGTCTTCTCTCCACAGCCACTTCGTTCAGCACCCATTCCAGAGGAGATGTTAAAGCTGCAAATGACGGAGTTCGAAAGAGCTTTGTCCTTGGATGTTTCAGAAGATGGCAACTATGATACTGTGGCACTTTCTGATGGAGAGGATGCAGAACGGGAGATGGTAGTGCACTCAGCGACTTCTCACTCTCCGAGAAGTAATTTCTCGGAATGGTTAGCTATGCAGTTGGTTCCGGAAGCAAGAGTAGAGATGAACTTAGAGGAACATGACTTGCAGCTACTTCAGGATCTGAGCAGAAGAGACAAAAGGCCTAAAGTTGCTAAAGCAACTTCTAGGTTGATCATCATGGATTCGGGAGAGAAGTTTGCTGAGATATCAATTCCGGCGGAAGGAAAGGTAGAAGAGGAGCTCACGGCAAAAGATGTGACGGTGACCAAAATACCACTCGGTCAAGCTACCACTGAAGGATTGAAGCAGGACACGCAGACGTTGCTGGATGCTTTGTTCTTTAGGCTTGACAGTGAAAAGGCGGAGAAAGAAGAGCTGCAGAAGCAAATATCTCAATTATGTGAGATCATAGCCAAGGTTGCTAAACCTTCCGTTCAGCCCATTTCAGCGCAGGTGAGTGATCATCTTATGCAGGAAATGGAAGATGCAAGTAATCAAGTAAAGGCTATTGACGAATGGAAGGATCTGATTATTCGTCAAGCTTCTGTGCAACTTGGGGAAGTGCCAGCCCGCCTAAAGGTTATGAACGATGCAGCAAATCAACTAAAGCAACTAATGGAAAGCATAGAAGGAATGAATACAGTTGCAGAGAGTAACCTGAGTATTTTGGCTGAGATCAACAAGCTGCCAGGAGATGTATTGGTTGCAGAACAAATTGTGCCGGATGGATCAGTCGAGAAGGGGAAGCAGCTAGAGTTTGCAGTATCTTTCCGTTTGGAGATCTGCAGAGTTTTGCTGAAAAGGATGCAGGCGCTTGAGAGTAGAACATCAGATTTGCCAGACAGTATCATTTCTTTCACTGAGGAAAGAGTGGATGGAGGTGTTACTTCATACGTGCGGATTATTTCTAGCGAGGTGCATGATTCCCTGGAAAGTTCTCTTCTGATGGTACAAAAGAGAATTGATAAAGCTACCAAGCCTTTCATGATGAACTCTATCAGTAGGCTGGTGACACTGCAGGCAGACATTGCAAGATTTGGGCCAAGTTTGGAAGAAGTGGAAGCATGCAGCAAAGTGTTGAATGAAGGGTTGCTGCAATTCAGGACAGAAAAGGAAGCAGTAGCTAAAACAGATGGAAAGATGCTGAATTATATGTTCGACAAGTATATCAGATATCAGAACAAGAAGAAGATGTAGATGTTACAGCTGGCATGACTTCTTCTATTTCTTTCTTCTTCTACTTTCTATGTTCCCGGATGAAATTGTAAACTTCTAAGTTATTGGTTTTGCAACCATTACTTGGAGTCATGTGGAACCTTTCTATTAGTTAAGTGATACATGTGTCACTTAAGAAGAAGTTAGTTGAGGATGATTGCCAAATGTCATCTTTACTTGTTGTTCATACTTTAGTTCAGTTTGAGTCTTCTATTTGTACTTTCCCTCCTACATTCTATAAGTAGGAGAAGAACCTCCGGGTTAATGATCGATCAGAATTTGTAAGAAGCAATCTTGTGTTCTAGACTTTGTGCTGAACCCCTGAGAGCCACTTGTTGCAGAGGAATACAAAGAAGCAGGTTTCCGGAGAACTTTGTGTCACGGCGTACTGTGTTTCTTGCTTTTAAATCTTAGATCTTTAAAGTAAACTTTGTGTTATTTTAGATCTAGATCTAGAACTGCATTTTCTTTATAATTCTGTGTGTTCAAATCTATTAAGTTTCTTCTATGTGCATGCAATTAGCTCTGCTATCTACTAATTGGGATGCACATCTTCCTTACTTCTTCTCTATAATACCTTGACTTTCTTCTTCTATCATTTTTCCTTTCTTAAACAGCTGCTTACTTGCTGCAGAACTTCTTAGTTATGGTTCATGAACTAAGTGGTTAAAGTAAAACCCCTGATAGATAAAAACACATTTATATTGACAAATCTGACATGGGAGCCTCACTGGTTAAATGAGGGAGATTTATCTCATGACTGCCTAGGTTTGATGCTATGCAGAAAATCTAGCCAACAATTCATCCATTTAACATCCATAACTATATGTGTATATTTAGGTGTGTATTAAGAATTCAAAACAACATGAAACAAAGAAGAAGAAAAGTGAACACCATATATAAGTGGGAAAACCTCATGGGAAAGAAAACCAATTGAATTTTTTCTAATATTACTCACAAAAAATAAATCTAGTGAAACACCAACTTCACAAGGAACACCAACCCCTAGTTTAGTAGAGTACTAACCCTAAAAGGAGCACCGACCACTAATTTAGTGAATCAACCACTCCATAAGGAGGATACAAACCCCCAAGATGACTAAGCACCAAATCATCCATATAATGACAATGATCTATGAATTATTTTCAGCCAAAATTGATGGAGATCTCTTATTCAGCTCACAACTTCACCTTAAAACCCTCATTCACATAACTCAATCTTTCTCCTTCTTCAAATATGACCCATCTAAGTCATCCATGCCCAAAACCACTCATCTTGCACAAAATAGGCTCAAAACCCTATCACTAGGATGTGCTAAAACCACAAATGCAAAAAAATGATTATTCAAGATCCCAAATTCATAAAACATGTGTAATATGACATATAATAATCATCCATGGTCTCAAATTTTCTTGGGTCAATCAAATAATTCATAACATAATCCAAAAGGCTCATATCCTTCATTAAACAAATGTTTCCAACATCTTGTCTTCACCTTTGGGCATCAATACCACTCAAGATAAACTAAAATATGGAATTCAACCACTCTTTATAATCCTCAAGATATGTGCATCACATAAATATATGTTATATCTCATGAGACATCCATATGTTCAAATCACAACAACTTTCCTCTTCACCAAATCAAGCTACCCAGAAACCAATTTTACAAACTCAACTAGTTTATACCCTTTATGTCACTTTAAAGACATAAAAATTCCTTAAATAGGAAAAAAATGCATCCTTATTCACTTTCCATGTGATAGAAAGCATCATACAATCCATTACATGCATCAACTAACTCAATCTTTCAGCATGAGGAAACCTATCCTGAAAATCAGCATACCTTATTCTTCACAAACTAACCTAAAAGAGAAATCAAATAAAATCCCCAAGGCACAACCATATACCGCTATAATTCACTCTAAATCATATTTCCATAACATATCATAACTCCTTCCAACTTTAAGTGTAATGCCTTCAACCAATCTCATCTCTGCAAACTACTTCTTAAGTCTTATATGACTCAAGAATTGACCTTGAGCTCAACATACTCCATCACTTCAAAATTCACTTCCAATATTAACAAAATTAGGAAACTCCATTATACATTATTTATAAGCACTCATAAACCTTCAACAATAAATAAAAACTCAGAATCATCATTTTACCTCTTGAAGCTACTTCACACCCTGCTAGATCCAACATCCTTCAAATTTGACCCTCAAAGATCAAGTCATTACATTTGCATACCATATAAAAACCAAAAAATTTAATATACCATTATAAATCCCTCTAAACCAGGATCACATCACAACTTGAATGGATTTCTAACTCATCATGTAGCTCATGCAATTCCAATTTTATTTAAAGCTGATCCAAACTGCCTCAAAAACTAGTCTTCATAAATAGGGAAAATATTTCCATTTTTAACCTCAAACATGACCTAAAAATATCATGGAAGTCTAGAAAAAATAAATGGATAAAAATAATGTGAATTTATTCTTTTCTTATTTGTATAACTTTGCCATAAACAAAACTTCTTCATAAACAAGTCATTTCAGTTAGGGCCCACATACTATCACATGCACTATCTTACCTTTATCGAAATATGGAGGAGTCCTCTAAAACATCCAATCATAAATTTGGAAAAATAAATAAATAAAGGCTCAATATAATCACTTTCCTCCAAGTCACTTCTAGTGAGGGTTTATCTAGGGTTTCAAAGCAACTTACCTTGTTAACAATCGTTCATAAATACCAAACAATCAAACCACCTCATTATTTTTATGAAACCTTCATAACATAAATAATAAGTTATTCCAAATATCTTAGGTCCCTATGCAAACACAGTTCACAATGAGCATCAGAAGGTCCACTTTTGCCATAAAAACACATTGTAACTTACCCGATTTTGCCAAAACTTGCATATCTTGCAATACCTTCTTCAGAATGACCTAAAACTTGTCATGAAGCATCTTGAGAACATTATATACCTATTAATACTCACCATATAGCCCACTATGTCTGAAAATATCCATCCAATCTCATTTACCTATGCAATCTTGTATGTTCTCCACTTCTTGCTTCCTAAGGACCTCAAACATGCATCATACCTCTAAGTTCTAGCATGAAATTCACCATAAACCTCAGGTAAACTACCACCATGCTACTACCATGATCCAACAAGACTCATTAGCTACAAATATCATATCTCCATCTCATTATGCATGCTCTAAGGCTAGTATTAAACATGGAATGACCTGACTCAATCATGTGCCGACCATGCTGACCTCATGTAGACACATAAACACCCATGAATCATCATGCAAAATTTTTTTGACCTCATGACAACCTTCACTCGGTTTAGGAGATCTCAAACTATGACTTATCTCACTAAACCATGCACCAGGACCTCCTAAAACTTACCAAACAAAGACACTTCCAATCAACCTTCATGCTTGACACCTGAATAACACCTCATGGAGACACAAACAACCTCATGAAACCATTTTCCATCAATGGAATTGACATCAATGATAACACATACAAACAATGGACAACATTATTTGGAACACACATTATATTTCTACATGCTAGCTTAAATCTTCACGATTTATGGATTGTAAGTCTTTTATATCAAAAGGAAATGTTGCATGTTTCCTTACTTAACATTAAGGGGGAGTGTTGGGGTTTGTAATATTAAGTGGGAAATTTATGTATTAAAACTCGTCAATGACTAACGGTCTTGCCATATATTTTAAAATTAAAGTATAAGATTGGATCATAACCACCTGCCTCATATAAAACAAGGTGATCTCTTTGGAGATTGGCTACAAATGTTTTTATATTGTAACAACACACCTATTGGCTAATGATCATCAAACGAGAAGTGTGATTTATCATGCAAGCTAATGTGAGTTGATTAAGGAATAATGGGAGTGCTAGGTGAAATTGATTCTCAATAAAGATAAGGAATTTTTAGTGGGTTTTTCACCTTTCATAGTTTTCCCACTTATATCTTGTGTCACTGTGTTCATTTACTTTATGTTTCATGGTGTTTACATTTTATAATCTACATTATAAACATCTTCATCTATGTTTCTAATTACTACACTTCATAAAATATAATATTCAATAATTTATATTGTGGATCTATAATATTTAACATTATTTATCCCTTAAATTTCCTAACAGCACACACATGTGCTACTTGTTAATGAGTTGGAAAACATAATAAAAGATATGTAATGCATCTACATCCAGTTATTTCTCAGGGACCATTTGAAAAGTGGGCCGTTAATCTTATAGGTCCAATAAATCTTGCCACACGTAGAACATGCACATGTTACATCATTATAAAACAAACTATTTGAGAAGGTGAGAAACATTTGTGCTGTCAAATTATTGTACATCCACAACAACATGGTTCATTTGGGAGAATATTATAAGTAGGTATGAGTGTCCTTTTATCCTGAAAAATGATAATTTAACCCATTTTCTTAATGAAAAAGTGTGCATAATTTTATTTGAATCTATGTTTATGCACCACAAAAATTCTCCATATCATCCATAAGTTAATGGGATAGTTGAATCCTTCAATAAGATATTAGGAAATACATAAAAAAAAGATATGCAACATAAGAAATAAGGACTGAGATGACAAGGTATCAATGGTTTTATGGGTATACAAGTCCACATATAAAATATTAAATAGAGAAACACCTTTCCAATTGGTGTTTGGAAAATAAGCTGTGTTTCCTATTGAGTTCATGGTTCAATCACTAAGGATAATGCACATTGCAAACTTGGAAAATGAGGCATCAATGATGGAACACCTCACTAAAATGTTATAGTTGGATGAAAGAAGAACACATGCAAGATGGAGCTAAGGGGTGTAGAAAGTGTGTCATAAATCTTAGAGCATGATAGTCATAGAAGGAACAAAACCTTAAATACAGGCACACAAGTATTGCTATATGACTCAAAGTTCACGCAACACCCTGTGAAACATTAAACACATTGGCTAGGTCCTTGTGAGATACATGATATCTTTCCTATTGGGACATGTAAGTTGAAGGATATTAATGGAGAATTCCTACCAGATTACTTCAATAGGAGTAGGCTTAAACCCTATTTCTATTGAGGGTCTTGTTTATAGTCAAATAAGGCATATTTCATTAGGATAGATGTTATTTCAATTTCCTACAATATTTTCTTTCTTACACTTAGGATAGTTTACTTATAGGTATTTTTATTCAGTTGTAATAAATATGCATATTTTGCACATGAATCAAATCCTTATAATAGGTTTAGTAATACTGTTATCAAAATTGAAGTGAAAAAGAGTTTTAGAAAAATCTATTTATCTCCTAACTATATATTATAAAAAAATACACATAGGTTCATGCATGCAATTTAATTTGGGAGGATTGAATATACCTTCCAACTAAAATTCAAAATCTCACAAAAAAAGAGTACAATGATGCATGCCACGTGGAAGAGATCAAAACACTGAAGGAATTAAAGGTCAAAACTAAACTTCAAATATGTGCGGATAATAGTGACACTAATGAAGGCTGTGTGTTTCCCATTGAGGAACTTTGCAATTGAAAATGAAATAGGGAAGGTTATGGAAAATGGAGGAACTGATGCTTCCCACATGTCATTCATCAACATCCTTCAAGTAAAGACAAAATTTATAACTAAAAGGTTATGGGAAATAGTGAAATTGATGTTCTCCACATGTCACAAATCAGTGAAGGGAAGAAATATGATGGTTTAAGGCCTGAGATTTTACATGTGTAGAGAGGAGTAATAAAGGTCTCAATACATGATTGCATTCAAAAAATGGAGTATAAATTTAGTGTGGGGTACACAAGTAAATGGTAGGAAGTGCATGCTAGAAATTGGCAATTGTTCAAAACTTACAATTTTATTGGGAAAATGAAGGTAATGTACTAAGACAAGGCTTGGAAATATATATTAAAGCACAAATAGATTAGATAAGAGACAAATTGAAAAGTAACAAAGAACTTACATAAGGAAAGTGGAGCGGACATAAAGATGGAAGTGGAAAGGGAAAAGTGATTGCGGGAAAGATACATGGCAAGGAAGTGCGTAAGGAAAATAAATGTGTATAGGGAATGTGATGCGGCCTAGGAATGTAAACTATCTATAAAGTTGGAGGCGTGAGGAAAAAGTAACACAATCCTACTAATTTTGTGCACAAAAATAGAAATAAGAAGTTAGGTGAAATTAAAACTCAAAAAGGTGGCAAAATAAATAGTGGAAGGTAACTGGAAAATTAACATTAAATGAAACAGATGGCGAAGTGATAGTTCATGTGTGGGAGAAATCAATGTGATTAATTATGCCTAGGTAAGATGAGTATAAAAGAAGTGGAAGAACACATGTTAAATTACCTTACTCTTAAATGAAACCAGAGCCTAGAAATAAATGATTGTCAAAGCCATGAAAAATGATTCAAAGCACACAAAAATAATGAATTTTTTCCATTAAAGGAGAGTCGAAGCATTCAGAAATGCACAAATATCCAAAAAGGAGAGAAAAAATTAAAAAAAAGTATGAGAAAATAGATTGCAGGTTCCTTATATATGTCTAGACCTCTATTAGAGTGACATTGAGCTCTGTAAATAAAAGGGGTCGAGATATTTGAAGCTTGCATACAAGGCTCTAAAGTGGTCAAGAGAAATAAGAAAAAGGAATGAATTACATGTTACAATAAAAGGCACATAAAAGGAAGTGTTTTGTAGGATCTGTTAAAAACCTTGACCACCATTAACGTGAAGGTCAAGATCTTCCCATAGATACAAGGAACAATGGGGATTTAAACCACCCAATAGTAAATAAAAATGTTTCCTAACTAGGTATGTAGAAAGAGATAGAAAAGAATAGGTGTGTGAGTATAGGGCCACATAGTAATCTATTTCTTATAACGAGAATAGTTTGAGCAGTTCAAATTCAATTTCAGGAGGAGAAGAGTTGGAGAGCACTATGATTAGGGAGATTAAAGAGGAAGAATTAGAGTGAATGATAGTATAAGATCTATATTTTGTCGAATATGAAGAAAAATCCAAATCCAACACCTCTGGGAAAGCAAAGAAAAAGCAAACACGTATAACAAATTTTACTAGGAAGGAGAAAACTAAGAAAATGAATCATGAGCCAATGTCACTGATGAATCTAAAAATTCTTTACCCTAAATTTATCTTCGAATGTGAAAGATGGAATACCATGGTAAACAAGTGAAAAATCATAATATCTAACCATCATGCACCTGGATTAGAGGCTACCCTAGTAGCATACTATATGCATAAGACAAACCAAAAGACTACCAAATTAGGTGTAATTTTAATGAAATCTTAAAGCACACTTTGAAGAATAATGGAGTCATGCAACTTTATGAACTTCCATATTTTGGAAAGGTGGTGGAGGTGGCACATTTTTTTCTCTCATGCATATACGATGGTTGCTTATAATTTTCCAGGGGAAGAATGTGAATAAACATGACATGCACATGTAAGGTGACTGGGTTGCTTGCGACATGAGAATATCTCAAAATAGACTTGTGAGATGAGAAGGAGATAAAAATAATGAGGGGCCTCATAAACTAATAACATAAATGAATTATTTCCCAATATATTCCATTATAAACCCAACTATTAGTATTGTTACGTGCTTAATAGGTTTGAACTATCAATAATCAACCGGTGGTTTGAAGTAACTAATTTTTTTGTACATTATTCATAAAATATCCCAAGGAACCAATATAACATTAGACAATTCATTACGGAAAGCATTGAATAAGATGATAATTAGCTCATGTTATAGGCAAAAAATTTATTTGGGGTGTCATCTTAATCCTCTCGACAATCAATGAAATTAATATTCCTATAAGTAGTGGCATTCCTAAGTAGAAGTACCCAGTTGAGCAAGAGTCTCCCATCAAGCACTATAAATAATATTTGGGCCTGAAAACGTTGACAAAGGCATATAAGGCCATGCAATATAATTGGCTCAGACATATCAATAATTCCCTTGATGATTATTTGTGCATTCTAAGGTTGATTTCAGGCTTATTTAAAGATGAGGATGAGTTTTTAGTAATGTAGTACTGTGGCATGGTTTAACATTTTTGACAAAAATATGTCACTATGGGAAATTTTTCGCTTTAATTTCACCACCAAATATTTTTTAAGATCTTGTTGTCCAAATATTTGGTCAAGGACAAAATATGGGTTTCGTCAATGATGCTTGTAGGACTAGGTCCCTCTACTACTGAATGGGATGGTTCCCATTTATTGAAAACTAGAAATTATATACACCATTTCTAACCTCATTGGTGGTTGAAGACAAAGGAATGTGTAGGAACACCCTAGTTATAACTACGACGATAGATTAAAAAGAGAAGAGTTTGGAAGAAGGAGAGGAGAGAAGTATAGGAAAAAAGGGAAAAGTAAGAGGGGAATTATGCCAGTGGGAGAAATATAAAATTCATTGCCCAATAAATCATAATATTTTTCTCGCTCAACTAGAATAAATAGAAAAACATATGTAATCACATAAGGATCATGAAATGATAACACAAATTATCACAAAGTTTAACTAGTGATTCTCATTTCATTTTAGTACATACAAAACCCTTGCTTCCTTACACAACTTGCAATATGCTCTACTGAGTATCAAGAAAGAGAATGGAGGAAAATATTATACAAAAATATAAAAATACCTTTTTCTATGGAGAGCAATCACCAATCCTTTGGAATGGAAAAGTCATTCTAATATGTATTCGTCTTACAAGCCTTTTTCAATTCCCATGTGACCTTTCATATTTTGGAATAAATTAAGACACTTTTACTTATTTTAAGAAAAGAACTTTTACAATAGAGGGATATGAAATCACTAAAGTGAATAAGACAAAATTGGAAAAAGTTTACCCCCTATGAAGAAATAGAAATCAATAAATAAGCAAAGTCCCTTTTTACAAAAATGTGGTTTCTTTGTACATAAATAGAAGGTGGGGAGAAACAAGAAGGGAATAGAAGATTTTATCCCATGAATGGAAATTTGGAAGATGAAGACCCTAGAATGAAATGCACTAGAGGAACCTTCTATCCTTTCACTTCTAAATTGAATCTTGACAGTGCATTTATAATTTCTTTCCTATGTGAAATTATGGCGTTCATCAAAATGTCCAACCAATGATAAACTACAACTTGGATTGATCTACAATAATCTATCCATTTTGGAATATTTTGAGCTACATCAAAAATGGTGCTTCAGACCTAAGAAAGGATGCCCATGGGTTGGATATCATAGGTATGTGAACATGAAAAATATCCTTTGATAATACTCTGGAAGTGTTCACGGAAATCTTCTATTGTTTGTTTGAGTAGAATAAAATGATGGACACCTCATGTTGTTCAAGTCAACATTGATTTCTTGACCTCTACTAATATGATTTGGGAATTATTCCAAGGCATCAAAGAGTGGTATCATCCTCTAATAAGTTTTTTTGATTCATTTCCAAGAATAATTATCTTCAAGACTCATAACAACTTTTTACTCAACGACAAATTGGAATCAATAAGAATCATTTCCCGGATGACTGGTAGGAGCAAACAAATAAAAATAAATAAGACATCTTTCACCTTCTCGATTGACATGGTGGCATCTTCATATATCTTTATCATTTCTTTGAGAGGATCACATCCCTTATGTACAATGAAATCAATCCTTGTGTCTGTTTCCCTTCCCAATTTTCCAAAACACTAGGCCTCTTGTATCGTATGTGGATCAATCCTACTCAAGGGAGTGACTAACCTACAAGGAGTGTTTAGAGTATCTTCAGGGTCTGAAAAGGTTCGAACATATGATGTCAAAGTACACACATGTTCCTCGAATTTCTCTTCAATTTCTTTTCCTTTCTCATTCAAGTACAACATCCACTTTGTTTAGAATGAATGCATTCTTAGGCCTAGGAATACTAAGGCATTGGGAAATGCCTTATGGAGATAATATAAACATAATGGAAAAATTATATTTGGTGATTATATGACTATCTGATTCATAATTATGGGCACAAGCATTAACCAAGTTAGTGTCTTACAGAGACAATAAAAATCATGTATCTTGGGAAAGACCACTATGGTAAATCATATCATCCATTACACTATGAGTTCCTTCTTCCATACTTATAAAGTATTAAAAATCCATGTTATCAACGTTACTATCTCCCACACATATATATTATGAGATCAAAACTTTAATGGGATCATAATCGAAGTAATTATACTTCATTCTTAGGGGATTTTACAAATAAATGTTGTGAGATATATAGTCACTTGAGAGAGGGGGAACATGAGTTTTTTGAGTGATTCAAGGGTAAAGTGACACATATTTGGATTACATGGACTACTCTAATTGATGTGAAGCTACTTTTGATAGATTTAGGATAACCTTGAGTGATTTTGGAATAATATTTATAATATGATCTTGTAAGAGTGCCAAGTGAGTTATAAAGTGATATTGGTTTGCTTGTATAGTCTTACATAGGTGAAATGCTCTAATAAGGATGACTTTAAGAAGGTGAACCAATGAAATAAAGATTCTGAAATTGAAAAAAAAATTGAAGAATGCAAATTATCAAGACTGTTCAAGTCGTTCACAACCAAATTCCACATCTTGACCATTTGTGCAGTCCTGTATAGGAGGACTGTGGTGAAAAATAAAAAGTTATGACATGATACACATGAAAATTTTACTATTTTGATTTAATAATATTTATAAAATCGACAATAGATGAGAATGTAAAGATAAGTAAGTCAAAAAATGTATAGAGAGATATACTGATTGGATTCCAAATGTGATCATTTGTCTTAGCAAGGGAGCATAAAAAATTGCAGTGTAAAAGGATAAGTTACCATATTTTAGTGTCTATAATACAAAAGGGACATGCTTAGAATCAGTAAGGTATAAAAAGGTATATTATCATCACTTACTTGAGTATGAGGCATATAAGAGACACTAGTAAGATTATTATTTTTGCATTTAGGAGATAGTATATAGGCACAAGTAACAACATTAGCATAATCAAGACGAGAAGGAGAGACACAAGTAGAAACATCAATATTATGGAAACATAATTATGGACAATCATTAATATACATAGAAACATAATTATGAATAACAACATCATAAATAATAGGAACATTGTTATCACGTGAAATATCATGATCTATGTGTGCATCCCCATGTACAAAATTGGAAGAAAATCCATCATCACTATCATCATCCGAGTTAGTATTAGGAATGAAAGTAGCATTATTAGCTCTTGGAAGACGAGTTAATGAATTATATGTTAGAAGGTGGTGCATAAATATAATTCATTATGTAGGAGCTCGATCCTCACTAACCAAATCAGTATCACTAAATACATATTTAGAACTAAGATCATCATTAGAATAAGGCTATAATAAGTTAATATTTCTAGGGTGATCTATTTCAGAAGAACAAGCCCATGTATGCAAAGCAAGGAATCATGAGGGGCCTCTAATGTAAGTAGGAAGATAGCTAGGGAGATATCAAAAGAAGGTATACTAATAGTGTGTATCACCAAGAGTAGAAAAATGAGGCAAATATTATGGTATATGAACAATATAAGGTGATTTATCATCATAACCATAAACCACATCAACTAGAAAACGAGTAATGGAAGCATAAACACTAGGGTATGGTGCAAATAAAACCTTCCTGTTGAACTCATAAATGACATGGGACTAGTTAGAGGGATGAAATCCCTTGTGGTTTTGAAAATAATATTACAATCCATAAGTATCAAAGGAGAAACCCTAAAGTCATTAGGGTTTGGAAATCACAAGGACTAATTAATAAATAGGAAATCTAAACTCTAAGCTAGGTAAAGGGTTTAAATAACAACATGTTCACCAAAATGTATTAATTGTAAATTAATTAAAAGGGGATAATCTAATTTTGAATAGGTTTAAATATGTGTTACATAAAAATGGACAATTCAATCAAGTACAATTATATAATGGAAACTGAGTTATTTCCAAGCATTTCAAACTTGATAAAGTAATTGTAAGTGTAACTAGTGTTTTCAAGATGACTTTTTTTGGATTAGACTGAACTCTAGTTGTTTCGTTGAAAGATCTATATAGGGTGAATAATTATTAGTGTACCCAAATCATATTTTTTTCCTCAGTTGTGTAGGGGTAGGACTGTATAAATGGACAAGATAGAATTTACAAATAGACCCTATGATATGGTCTTGGATAGGTAAATGGTAGGACTTTGTTTTTCTATATGCCACTTTATTTTCACATGTGTCACACTTTGATATCATCATATTTAACTATAACCTATATTTTTCACATGTACTTCCCAAAAATAAGCTTCATGCAAGAATTTCAAGCACACATTAGATCAAAAATAAAAGATGTAAATGCTTGAGTTCAATTGACCTCGATGGTCACCCCATTTGTGAGTCAAGTGTTGCACTACATTTCGAACTCAATGTAGTTATAGTTCATGATGTGAGTATGTGTGTAATTAAAACCCATGACCTAAATTTTACCTTATGCTTCCACATCAATAGCGGGCTATACTTTTCTCCCTTACATATAAATGTGCAAACCATATTTATACGCTATGTGCTATGATATGCAATATGAAGATAATAATATTACATTATTATCTCAATATTGGTACTTAGATAAGTGTTTTCTAGATAATAAATGCTTCATGTGAACTTGTATATAAGATTCTATCACTTTAAAATTTGAATCTTAGCAACACAAAAAGTTGACCAAAAACCGAAAACATAAGAAGTGAAAGAGAAAAGAGTAAAAAAGAGACCCAAAAGGAAAAAAAGGACCCCCCAAAAATGTTCAAGACCATACATTTTGATTAGGACCATATGATGACAGTGACTAATTCATATGGTTTTGGAACAAAGTCACCAAAAGTAAAACTAAAAATTACAAAGGCTAGAGATCTCTATGAGATCAACATAAAAAAACAGAGAATCATCAAATCATAAATAAGTAGATAAATCAACTGATGTAAAAGTGAAACAACAAGGACTTGTGTCACTACAACTTAATTTCATCATTTAAGGCCCACATATATTAAGGATTTAAAAATCATGATGAAATAATATTTTTGTGCAAATTTTAGTGTCTAAAATGGAAAGCTATCCTTGCATAAATGTTTCAACACCAAATATATATATATATATATATATATATATCTGAACACTTTAATTTTACGTCACATATCTACATGTTCCTTGTATTGCAAGCTATTTCCCTCCAGATTACTTCACACTTCTTGGTGTACCATGTGAAAAACTTCTGATAGTCTTATTATTTTACGCTCATTCCTTATATTCCTTTGAATTACCTTAACTTTGTGACTCCTCTTGGGGTTTCTCCCATACACAATTTTTACAAGTGTCTTCCCATATTACTCTTGTTCAC
The DNA here is from genome assembly GCA_019776745.2 of Taxus chinensis. Taxonomy (NCBI): domain Eukaryota; kingdom Viridiplantae; phylum Streptophyta; class Pinopsida; order Cupressales; family Taxaceae; genus Taxus; species Taxus chinensis. The sequence goes on from CM034150.1 coordinate 98,593,751, forward strand.
CGGATTATAATAGGTAAATTCCACTTGTGTCAATATAACATTCCATTGTTATGGTTTATCACCAACCAAGCATCTTAGAAAAATCCCAAACTATATTTTCCATGTTTGTGTGAGGTGTATTGCCACCTCACCAGGTGAGTCGTCTCACTTAGGTGGGAGCATGGATTATAGGTGTCATGTTAGTTATGATAGATTCCCTCATGGAATATGTCATATGTGTAAGTTTGTGTCATAGGAATTACATTTCCCTTTCAGAAAGTAACTCCTTTTCTCCATCATGGAGGCATCATTAACTACATGGGAGTTATTCAGCACTCCCCTATATGTACACCTTTCCTAATTGATCTATGAGCATGGGGATTGATCCCTTTTTCCTTTAATGCATGCACATTATCTCCATGCCCATGGTTGAGTTCTTGCTTAAATATTGAAGCTACACTATTGCACAGTTGAGTGCACCTCCTTGATGCACATGAATTCTCTCCAGGTTTTCATCCTTCCTCCCTCTATCATGGTTTCAGAGCTCAGGGATTGGAATCATGTTTCTCACTTTAACTACTTGTTAATCACCACCTTGTAGTTTCATGTGCAAGTCTTCATCTTGATTTGTGATCTACTTTCATTTTTTAAGGATTTCTAGTGTTGGCTTGTGTGCTCCTTGCTAGTGTTTTTTGTGTTCAAAATCAGGTTTAAAAGGTGCAACTTTGGTTTTTTTGGAGGATTGAAATATATTTAAAAGGGTCCAACTCAATGAGCTGGGAACTGAGCTCCCCCAACTCACTTAATAACTCAGTATCCCATTCCATTAGATAACTCGACTCGTGCCTCTACAGTCATTTTGATTCCACGTGCCTTGCATTATATTCATCTTCGACTCGGGTTTCTCATGCTCCTGATTTGGTGTTACTCATGCTTAACCAACCTTTCCCAACACTCGGTGCTATCTATACACCATCCTCGGCCATCTCAGGTTTGTTTCTAGAGTCTTTATTACCTCGATCTGAATTGACACCTCCGAATTTTCCCTTACATGATTATGTTTTCTTTTTTGGCTCTTGTTTCATTGTTAACTCATGCCTTGCCTATGTTGAAACCTCTAGCTCTAGCATTATATTTTCAATCACAACTCCTGCTCACATTGGCTTGATGTTGAAGTTTTTTGGATTTTGAGATCATTCGCACTCACTCGTGACTCTGTAACTAATCAGGGGATAATTTTCAAAAATTTCCCTAAACACCCCTAAATGGTGTCAATGTAGAATATCATCTCGAGAGCTTTCCAACGACTGTGAGAACGTGACAAACGGACATCGGGAGCTCTAGATATGTTCGGTCAAAGTTTAGATAGCGAGAAAGTCAACTCTAGTCAACTGGTCAATATTGGACCAATCACACTGCGACACATGGTGAAAAAGCAAAATGGAGTTGTTTGTTGGTTTTCGATCACCGGTCTTCGACGAGCATAAAAAATGGTGCACGGGAACAAGAGGCTCAACTTTTATTACGGAGGGGAGCCCAGCCGCCGTGTGGACTATGGTATTATCGCCGACGTGGTGGGTCCACAAGCCACCACGTGGCTTGCCACCACTCGTCTAATTCACTCGATTTTCCTATCGGGAGACGACAAGTGGGCTATATGCTATTTACCAAGTTAATTATTTCCATACCACATTACAGGGGTCGAAATTATATTTACTTGGTAAGTCCACTTTCCAAATGCCACATATATATATTAATGTTTAAACATTAGTATAAACCACCAAACCAAATGCATATGCTTTGACCACGTGGAAGGTGGTGAAGCGTTTGTTAGGGGGCATTAGACCCATGCGTGGAAACTTCCACGTGGAGGAGGATGAAGCGGTTGAGATGGGGGCGGTTAAGTCTAACACTTCAATTGCGTGGAGGAAGGCTATTTAAAGCCTTAGACATTATCCCCCACCGCCAAAAAATGTGGGAACTTATACACATGTGGATCCATTTGGTATTTAATCCCATTAAACATGCAATCTGCTCCACATGGGATTTATCCCATTTTAAAATACATCCGCCCAATTTGGGATTTAATCCCAATTTCTATGCACGGCTAAGGTTTAATATTAGCCTATGGATGATATGCAATGCATATTTTTTGGGCCCTAAAAATGTATAAATAGGGAACCCATTTGTATTGTAACACACACACAACTCAAGCTTATTATTTGTTAAGCTTGTTGTGGACACACACAAAAGGCAGAAGACAAGCTCAGAGCTTGGAAGGCGAATGAGAAATTGTTGTTGTGTGAAGACCTAAATTATTTTAGGCATTGTTATTTTGATTATTATTAACCTATTATTTGTTAGGAAATAATAAATTAAATATTTGTGGCTAGGAGTTCTTCAAACTACCTAGTCGGCCCATAGCGCCACACCAATTACTTGCAAATCCTGGATTGTCGACCAGAGTGCTAGCGTCGCATTGATAGCGTCGGGAAGGCCGATCGAAGCCGAAGGAGATTATACGTCAGGAAGGTGGAAGTCGGGTGCTATTTTTCACCCTTGTCGTCTGAAGGTCTGGTGTACTGATAGGCAAGTAAAATTCCATTAGGTTTTCTTGTGAAAGTACTATTGTAACTTACAAGTTTTGACTAGTGGAATGGTTCGACAACGAACCCGGAGACGTAGGCAATTACCGAACTCCGTAATCAATCTGTGTGAAATTGTCATTATTGTCTTGCATTATTTTTAAATTGATTACTTAAAAGGAGTAAATTATTGGCGAATAATTAAAGCCTACAAGGGTCTGAGATCAGGTAGTAATAATCTGATTATTTTCAGATCAAGTTTGGTATCAGAGCTGGTAATCGACACCTGTAAACTTGTTAATCTCCAAAGAAAGTTTGGTATCAGAGCTGGTTTAGCTCCATATTTATTTTTCAGTAAATCTAATTAACAAAGTGATTGCTTCAAGATTGGTGCAGTTGGTTCAATTTGTGTGAACAGGGATACAAGTGCACTATAGGCAAGATGTCTAAACAGGCAAAGCTCAAGGAAATTGAAGCTTAAAATCATCATATCCAGGAAGAGAACTCTCTCCTGTGATCAATGTATTACTCCTTGGAAGAGGAGAATGCTCGCTTAAAATCAGAATTGCAAACCAAGGATGAGCTCTTGGCAAGGTTGCAATGTGGTGATCAGAGGAAGGAAATACCTTCAACTTCAGATGCAGAGGCCATGGTAGATGATTGCACTGTAAGTTGTTCACCATGGGAATCTTCTTCTTCCTCCCATTCAGTTTCAGATTCAGGTAATGAAGTCTTTAGTTTGTTTGAAAAAAATACTAGTAGGCATTAGATCCATGTTGCTGAAATGATAACTTGGAAAATTTTATGAAGATGTCTCTGGGAAATAATCGGCTTACGGTAAATTGGTATAAAAAAAATCTCTAAAACAAATCGAGGATAATAACCAACGTTGTGAACAGGTATGAAAGAGAGTATTTATAAGTGCGCCAATGGAAATTGGAGAAATGCTAACAAGATACGCTGATTTTTAGACAAGCTTCCGAAAGAAAACTTAGTACCCCACTAGTCCTGCAAGAAGATTCTGAGTATGAAAGTTGTGACTTCCTCGTCAAATGAAAAATGTAAACCAAGAAGAAATCAGCGATGAGGTAATGAGTTTTTACCTCTAATTAGCTTACCATAGATCATCGAGCAAAATTGAACTTTTGATCCACTAAAATCTGCATTGGAAACACAAGTATGGTTATGATTTAATTTGATTAGATGATGAAACTACTAGTATTTCCAGGTGGTTATTAAACAACTGCAACAATTATGCAACCACCAGATTTGGCTTGACCAGAATGTTTCACTGATGGCTACAAAAAATTGATAACGTTCAAAATGAAAATGGCAAATCAAAATAGGCTTTAGGATCTAATCATGAAGAGTATCAAGAATCTTGCAGAAAGAGTTCCTAATCCCAGAAGGAGGAGATTAAGAGGAATTTCTTATTGCTCATTGCCAGATGGAAATTTATCATCGGCTAGAAGATTGCTGTATTCTACATCCATCTCGCCATCAGAGTAAATTTTGGCAAGTGTAAAAATGGAATTCAGGCTCTCCATGTGTAAGTTGGAACAATGAGGTTTCTACTTCACCACCAGTTGACAAATCAACTTAGGGACCATTTTATAACTTTTTTTAGGGCCAGTCCATTTATATAATAAATTCAATGGGGTCAACAATTTATTAATTATATATCTGCATGAGATTGTTAGTATAATAAATCACATGGTCAATATTAAGTTTGGAGATCAGATTCTGTCAGGAAATGCTTACTTAAAGGTTTATAATATTATGCGGATCACTTCATACATTAGAAAGGTTTCATTAATGCAATCCTTACATATCTCCTAAAGGGTCCCATATGAATACATTGGTACCAGCTTGGATACAGGATTTGAGCCCATGTAAAGCTTGGAGACTTGATTTGCCATTTGTGTAGATAGTAGAGTTCCCTTGGATCAGGTCGGAACTTCATTCATGGTGTACTAGGCATTGTGACCAATATTTCACACTAAGTAGCTCACATAACCATTGGCAATGAAGTCGAGTCAGAACTTCAAGTAGTGTGAAAAGGCATTGCACATGGTACATCAGAATGTTGGACCTGATATTAGTATGTCAACAAGAGGAGCTCTTTAAGGATATAGCTTAAAACGTCATTCAGTGTCAAGGGAAACATTAAGCTACCAAACTATTAAGTTATGGGTTAGCTGATCAACAGTTTTATTGCATAATGCATATCGAGTATCGAGGTCATTTTATGAGGCTTAGCATCATGCATTGGAGGCGTTGAGGTCTACAGAGACTTAGCATCATGCATTGGAGGCATGAGGTAGTCACAAATATGGCCCAGCATCATTCAACAGAGGCATAGTAATGGTCTACAGAGACATTGAAAATCATAAAATGGAGAATTGAGGTATTCCGCTACAGAGGCATAGCATCATGCATCAAAATTGGACTTGTTGGAAAGATATCTACAAAGACTTAGCATTCGTGCATTGGTTGCTCGAGGTATTGAATCAGGCTTAGACATCATGCATCGTGAGGACCCAAAAAGTCATGTAAAGGGACCTAGGAATTGTCCATCATTGACATTGAATCAATTTGTAGCTCTACGTAAAATGGAGTTACTTCAAACTGCATGACATATCGGAGCCTAAAGAATCAACTGGGGAGCCCAGGATGCATACCCTTAAGTGACACTAACCCAAGAGGATCCTGTATTGTCAGACCTATCTACATGAAGATTAGCACTGGACATGTAATGGAGTGTTGAGGTTTGACCCAGAATCTTATCACCAGTGAAGCGTAGGCGATGGAGGAATAAATTCGGATATCAGAATGGCGCAGCGGAAGACTATCAAGCCAATCCATGAGGAATAATTAGGGTGCGTGTAGATCACAAGAAATTCAAGGAGCAAAAAAATGTCATAAAGGTCAAGGAGAAAGTATAGAGCATGAGGAATAAGAAATAAGTTCATAAATTAAAGAAGAGGAACAAAAATTTAAAAATATTAAGGAGAAATAAAGACACAACTATAGAGAGGTATCAAAGAAAAGATGTAGAGTCCCCAATTAGTTGAAATAAAGTCTCTATAAATTTTACTATGATTTTGCAGATATCGTATGACCTTTCATTAATAAGTAAAAGGTGGTTTTCTAGTGTGTCTATGTTTCAAATTTAGTGAGTGTCCCTTGTCAAGTCTATCATGTAATCTAAAATTTCTATTTAGTTGAAAAATTATTCACTCAAGTTCCTAACCTTAGTGTAGACACTTAAATTTGGCGATTTACTTTTTAGAAATATTGGGTTTGATAATAGACTCTTGTTAAGACAAACATAACCTTTCTATCACCACTCAGTACATCTTGAGGTCTCTTGTTTAACTTTCTCATTATTGCAAACAGATAAAATGCATATAATTTATAGACAAACCCAAATTAATAAGATGCAATCCACAATTCTCATGTTTCCCACCCCTATGCAAAACCATATGCTTTGGTTAGCTTGTGATAGCCGGTCTAGACCAAATTATATGGTTTTGAACTAGCATATCATCCATCTAATATTTCAAGTCCATATTGTTTATTGGGTCATTTAATCCTTCTGGATTAGGCTTCTCATAACATTTAACATTCAGAACCCTATATAAGCAAGTTAACACTACCTCATTTAAAAACTTGGAAAATAATGTGACATTACATTGACATAATCACTTCCTGCACCTGAAAAATACATCCAAGGATCCTTAAATATTACAAAAGTTCATCCAAATTCATTAGGGAAATAATCAATACAAGTCTGAACCATCGTATAAGGTCATGAAATTAGATTATCTCATTTAAAAGAAGTCAAACATCCCCATTCCAATAATTAACAAAATCCAAACTCAACTCAAGCATTTTAAACGAGTTCTCAATTTTCAAATCTAGTTTTATTCATTCAGATATCACATGCTAGGTGGAGAACAACATGTGGGTGTGAGGGTTAGTGGTGTAAGGATTGCACTTAAACCTGACTAGTGTTTGTTTTGAGGGTTTGAAACCTCACTCATATTATTCAAAGGGATTAAAATCATGAGTAAAAATTTGTATTTAAAAATGGTAGACATTACCAAGTAGGTGACAACCTTAGAAAATTATAGATCTAGATTATAAGCAAGTACAAAACTATATAATATGGTAAAAACTATACAAATGGTCTTAGAAGATCCACACGGTCTTGCACCAGAGCATTTTCTAGTCACAGTTCTAGGAATGAACCACTCTCAGGTTTATATATCTTAGTTTTTACACTATTTGGACCTAGAATTTCCTAGATCTATCTGCAATCAGCTAAGTGCACTCATCTCCTTGTGTTTTTAAGTTCTGGTGTATCTGATAGGTTTGTAAATTAGTTTCCATAATTAATGTTTTCTTAATGATATTACATAATGTAATGTTGGAAGTTAATTAATTAGAATGGAACTCCCATATATTGACATTTACGATATTTTAGATGTACTTAGGCACATTGCCGAACTCCGTATTAAATTTGATAAGGGTGTAAACATTTTGGTGAATCTGACTTGTGACTTGCATTATTTTCACTGACCCTAGATTACCTTAAAAGGAGTTTCTCTATTATATGTTGTCCATTGAATATATAAAGTAAAACCCCAAATATAAGGAGTCCGAAATCAGGTACTAATAATCCCTCACTCTCACATTCGGACCCAGGTAGTACATCTCTTGAGTACCCCGTATTGGAACTTATTGTCAAGGGATTTATCTCCTTGGTAATAGGAGCCCATATTTTTCAATTTCAATCCTCCAAACTCTGGTTGCCTAACAGTGCTTAACCATTATTCTACCTAGATAATATCGGGATTGCCACATAGCTATTTTCACTATTAGATGTTGATCATGTGTCCATGCGTGAAGGACTCCAATATTCTTTGACACGTGTCTTCGAAAATCATTCTCATGATATTCCTAATGAAGAGGCACAACATGTTACACATTTATTGTCAAGAGAATGCCATTAATATTGACATTCTTTTATATGCTACGGTGATATCTAACTTGGCATCGTGCTTCATTATCTCACTCATAGAGACATACCACTATTGTTACACCTATGGTTGGCTACATCATTTGTGTAGTCAGACCAGGCATCAAAACAACTCGTTAAAGACATTATTTAGTCTCCGAGGCTTATACTACTATTCATATGGTTTTTGACCTGAAGAAAGTACTAATTAACCCCTATCTTTTGGCTCATTTCGCCTTACTTTCTATCATCACTGCTGAACTCGCCACACATGCATGCACAATCTATTTGTGTCATTTTACAGCTCATTCATTTTCTTGACTGGGGCACCCACATGCACCCTGGTCTATTAGTTGGAGGTGAAACCATGATAGCTCTTTCTACTGTTCTCACCACTTTGTGAAAAACACTTCTTTAGCCATTTGAATATTTCATATTTCTTGTGTTCAACTTTTTCGAGGTTAATTACAAAATTATGCCCCTCCTAGAAGCATATAAATATAAAGTGGGCGAGACCATCAATGATGGCACCAAGCTACTAGTCACTACTATCAAGAAACCTAAGGTTACCTCCATCAAAGGCTCCATTTTCATCCATCAAGCTGCAAATCACAAGGCACAAGGCTAGTGTCATTTGCAGACACTTTCTACATAAGTTGAGGGAAGTCATGTTTTATTCCATCCAACATTCTATTACATTTTTACACATAGTTATTGCTTGCTACTTTCAGCAAAGTGTGATTTGGTACAAGAGCATCTAGGGCAAGATTGCACAAACAAGCTACATGATGGGAACTCTATTAGGTATGAGATGTAATACAACGCTCACTTTTAGTAAAGTGTCAACCATTAGTAGCCGAGGATCAGTGCATTGACCTATCCAGGCTTGCACTTTTTGCACTAAGTTATAAAGTGCCATCTGGAATCTTTTTGTGGGTTTATTCGCACTATGTATTTCCATCATTATGTCATTAAGCTCGATAATCTGATGAACTATTTGGCATAGAGTAGGAAGACATTATCATTGACTAGATTGTGCATGGTTTGATTACCCCCACATCCATGGTCTCGTTCCTATTATAATTTGAGGATTCTAATAAATATAGATTTATTCAACTTACATATTACATAATGTTATAATAAATATTTAAATAAAGATTACATCATAACATAAGTAAATAAATAAATACTTACATGAAATAAATAACACAGGTGACACAATATTTATAGTGGAAAACCTCAATAGGGTAAAAACCACTTTGAAAATAACCTTTTACTTCAGAGAAATTATTTTACATACAGTAAGATCACCTCCTCCTTTGAAACCTTATTTACCAAGGGTAAAACCAAATCATTTGATTTTCACACCTTTGATATATTTCCTCGAATATATCAAATGAGGACCTAAAGTCCTTTTTATATAAGGTCATTAGGTATGTCTCCCGACTCACTTTTTTAACGTAAAATGGTTGACACATATAGACCTAGGTTTATAATATATAATATTAGAAATATAATCATTTCATGATATTAAATATTTAACCTAAATTATGTACCTAGGTTAGCATATTTAATAATAGAAATACAATTATATCATATTATTAAATATTAACCTATATATTAGTGATGGACCCATATATATTAAGGGTTGGCCAGACCACTTAATCATAATGTTCCATCACTCCCCCTTAATGTTAAGTGGGATAATATAACATATGCCAATAGATTACCTGCCCGTGGTACACTACAGGATTTACAATCCTTAAACCATAAAGGTTTTAGGCTAGCATATCAATTGAAGGAATTATACCACCTTCATCATACTCAAATTACCTTTTAGTACAAAAGGATTTAGAATCCAAAATATCATCTCATGATCAGTGGCTAAGTATGCTTTGTGAATTTTACATGTTCTCACAAGGTTCTCATAAAAGGTTATTGAACCCAAGCATATAGGATCCTTTTATAACCAAGGAGCTCCTTAAAAACATGCTTAATTTTGGATGTTTACCAGTAAAATCAATGGCACTAAAGAGTTTACTAAAGACTCACCTTTAAGATATTTCTACACTTCTTTCTAAAAAAGAAGTTGAGGAGGTATACATGCTCGAAGGTTTTTTTACACTTGCCCGAAGGTCTTTTTTTACACTTTCCCGAAGGTCTTTTACACATTCTCAAAGGTATTTTTACAAAAACGTAGTTCTATTTGGAGGTGAAATTGTCATGCACACTCCCCCTCAATGACAACTCCGAAAATCCAAGATTTTCACGAAAGTGAAAAAACTTTGCAGCACTCAGGGAATTTGTGAAAATGTCAGCAACCTAATCTTCAGTCAACATAAACTTGAGATTTATCTCATCACTTTGTGCATCTTCTCATGGGTGAAGTGTATATGTATCTCAATTTTCTTCATCCTTTGATGTTGAAACTGGATTCTTAATCAAGAGTAATACAACTCTGAACCACCACATAGAAGATAAATACTTTCCTTTAGCTTCCATATGTATATCTATACCAATAGTCGTTGCAGCCACATGAACTTTTTTACTTATTCCATTGTACTTCTCTAACCTCAATAGAAGAAATGAAGACTGTTGATTGTATTTGTTGTTCAAAGTAATGGTTCCTACACCAAAACACTATGAACACATTTCTAGTATATTTTATAACATAACATCAATATGGTAAGAATCACAAAATCCATATAAGATAGCATTTTCATTCTTATTATAATGCAACCCATAATTGATTGTTCCTTTAAAATATCTAAAAATTCTTTTTGCAAGATTCCAATGATCTTTAAAAAAGGTTCCTACATAAACTTTGAAGTAATTCCTACTGTATAAGAAATATCAGATCTAGTTATAGTTAGATAAATCAAACTATTAACAAACAACATATATAAAATAGGATTAACCTTTTTTATATCCAGATTTAGGATCAATATTTGTTCCAACTTCCATTTAAGTAGAAAATGGTTTACAATCAATCATAAGAAACTTTTTCAATTCAATGGTTGCATATTGTGTTTTGACAAATAACAACAGAATGAAATACAATCATACAAATAACATAATGTGAGAGACCTAACTCATTCATTTCAAAGTACTGCTTCACTTTCTCTTTAATTCTATGAATTAAATCAGAACTGTCACCAAACATAAGTAAATCATTAACATATATACATATACTGATAATATGCGAGCCTTATTGCTTATGAATATATCATTGTTAGAAGAACAATTAACAAAACCTAACAGTTTAAAGAAGGAAACAATTTTCGCATACCAAGCTCTAAGAGCTTGTTTTAAACCATACAAGGATTTCTCAACTTACAAACATAGTTTTCTTTACTAGTTTCTTCAAATCCTTTAGGTTAAAACATGTAAAGTTCTTCTTTTAAATCACAATTCAAAAAAGAATTTTCTTATCCATTTGGTGGATTTCCCACCCAAATTGAGAGACAATTGCAAATAAGACCCTAACAGTACTCATTTTAGCTACAGAAAATGTTTCAATATAATTAATACCAAGTTTCTGAGTGAAACCTCTAACAATAAGTCTAGCTTTATGTTTGTTAATACTACCATCACCATTATATTTTACTTTGTATATCCACCTAGTCCTTATAATACTTCACGGCTCAGGTTCATACAAGGTAATTAATGCATGGCACATATGATGGCTTCTGGTCATTTTCTTAAGGTTAATAGGATTTGAGTTTTCTAACATAGATTGAGCCCAATTTAATTTCTTATCTAGGAAGATAAGAGTTTCAGAAACATTTATAGCATCAAAACATCGTCATGACCATTTACTAAATCAGAATCAAAGCCATTATTTAGAAGAATTTAATGAAGTAACTTCAAGAGAAGAAAATATATGTAAACCTTTCACTAGACTATATCTATACATTTCATAAAAGCTTTGATAATTAACATGTCCTAACCTTTCATGCCATAGTTTTGAATTATTCAAACTCTGAGATATAAAACGAGATGCAAAAAAGAAATCATCAAAAATAAATAGATTATTTCTTTGAATTCCTTCAGTTATTATACTCTCATTACTATCCTTAATATACCAAGTATCCTTCATGCATGGATTCTAGTTGTGTCCATACCTCTTTCGGATGTTCGATATTACCAATGTGTAGAAAGTACTCATCATTCACATTGCATAGAAAGAGTATTTTACATTCGTTGCAAAAATGCATTCATGTTATATACAATTGTTTGACGACTGGTGGGAGCAACCTCAGATCCAGAAACAATTATCCAAAGTTTTCTCGCCATAAATTCTATTTTGACCCAAATGTTGTAGTTGGTTTCATTTAGGATCTGAGTTTTCTCAAGACAGAAATAGGTGGACGTCATTGTTTTCCTAAACTTGTAAAACACACCCCATTATAATATACAATGTACCATAGAGTTAGATACATATTTATCGATAAAAATAACACTTTTAACAGAATCAGATCTAAAGAAATTATTTGATCATAACTAATTCTGTCATTACAATACATACTAACTAACCTCCCATGATCAAAATAATAACCCGCATTATAAAGGGATCTTCATTATACCCCATATTTATATAAAAAATATTTTCGACCATATAGAAGTGAAGAAAAGACCCCTAAGAATGCATAACAACTTCAAATTTCTGAAAACAAATTTATTTAGACAAAAATCTGACCAACTTAAATTTGACGTCTAAATGACTTATTTTTTGGTCTATCGTGACAGTCATTTGACCGTCAATTTTAACACAATTGAAGTTTTTTGGAATCTACGAGCTTAAATTTAATGTCTAAATGACCATCATATTGTCTTATGTTTGGTCTACCATGACGGTCATTTGACCGTCAAATTTAATGAAGCCAAAATTTGTTGTGTATTTCTAGAATGTGAAATTCCATAATTTCTTCTTCTGTATAATATTAGGGAGGTTATATTTTAACACATAATAATAACCTATTATAATTTATAATGTAAAAATATATACATTTTTTTATAAAAAATGTATATAATTTATAGAATGAAAATAAAAAACAACATATAATTCATAAAAATTATAAACTATAGTATATTGTTTTTTATTAAAAAACACAACTCTTTTTAAAGGGGTTTAAAGGACATAGACCAGGTTAAAAGAATTTTACCAGGTGCAAGTAGATTTATGAGAGTATAGATTAACCTACATATTTTACAGAGGGGACAAGTAATTTCACCCAACCAATAAAATAAATTGAAATCCTTATTTTTATGAATCTTATCTCTTCCTTTCATTTATTCTTAATCTTACCCCGCACACATTTAAAAGTATGGAAATATTACAAAATATTTTATATAATTCCTACAAGCTAAAAATCATTTATATTTGAGAGTTCCACATTTATACTTGAGATATTATCTCATTTTATTCTCCACTACCACTCTTATATAAAAGAAAACCTTTAAATAAGTTTATTTATATAGTTTTTATAAACTATAAGATTTAAATGAATGGGGCCGCCCCATTACATGGATAATATAAATAGTTAGGGACACATGTTAGGTTTTATTTAATAAGTATTAAGATTTTAAAAGTAATCCTTTCATGGCCAAGAAATAAACATGGACCCCCTTACTAAAAAAAGTAAGCACTTTAGTTTTTTTTAAAACATATATAAACCAAATCTAATATAATTTATATTTTAAGCGGTTTAAAATAACCATATATAAAATATGATTCAAACTTAGGTTTTTTTTTTTTTAAACTATGTATGCCTAGATTTATAAGTTAAGTTTAAATATGATTTAAACTTAGGCTTGGAATATGGTTTGTTGACTCTTCCATCAATCCCATGTAATTTTAATATGGTTTAAGACTTTTAATATATATATTTTTTTCAAAACTATATAAATTTTTATATAAACCTTATTCTATATTATATATATTTTATTTAAAAATAATAATATAGTTTTCAAATTATATAGGATATAGTTATAGATTAACTATAAACTATAGTTTTTCATATCAAATCCTTTTAGAGGGGACCAAAGAACACAGGTGTGAATTTACCTTCCGAAATATTTAATCTGCAAACATTTGAAATTATAGAAAACATAAAAATTATTTCATATAGTAATAAATCCTTTCTTTTTCTGTATGTGAATTTCACGCAGGTAAATATTTGAAGCCCCTTTCACCTGTGCACACATCAATCTTCAAATAAACATTAATTTTATATAATTTACAAAATGTAAATGAAATTAAGAATCATATCATATTACATCTCCCCCCCAAAAAATTAGGGATTTAAAATTGAAAAACCCCAAAATTTTTACCGAATGTAATGCCAAAATAAATTGGGGAAAAAAGGGGGACCATATACTTTTAAATACCCTTTCGGGTTGGTTGAAAAAATCCGTACAAATTAAATAAATAAAATATAAAATATTTAATCTTAATTTATTTAATTTACCTCGCTCTATTACCATGTTAGAATTTGAGGACTCTACTAAATACAGATTTAATCAACTTACATATTACATAATGTTACAATAAATATTTAAATAAAGATTACATCATAACATAAGTAAATAAAGAAATACTTATAGGAAATAAATAACACAGGTGACACAATATTTACAGTGGAAAATCACTTGCTTTGCAGACCTTTGATATATTCCCCAAATCACTTGCTTTGAATATATCAAATAAGGAACTAAAGTCCTTTTTATATAAGGTGATCGGGTATGTCTCTCAACCCACCTTTTCAACCTAAAATGGTTGACACATACACCTAGGTTTATAATATTTAATATTAGAAATCTAATCATTTCGTGATATTAAATATTTAACCCAAAGTATATACCTAAGTTAACATATTTAATAATAGAAATATAAATATTTCATATTATTAAATATTAACCTATATATTAGTGATGGACCCATATACATTAAGGGTTGGCCAGACCACTTAATCATTATATTCCAATAGTTCTTAATCCTCTTGAGTCTCTGCAAAAGGATGAGTGGTTTAACTAGACTGATGATGTCTATGGCCTTCTTGGTCTTACTGTTTATATGGATATCCGACATTTGTTCCACCACACTAAGTTCCCCTTTACTTCCCAGTTCATTATCCGACAGTTGCATGGTGATACTGATTCACCATCTGAGAGTGAAACTTCCCTAGACCACTCTTGTGATGCCATGGATTCTCCCCCTTCTCACATCCCTTCCACTATTGAGTGCTCCTCTATTCCTATTGCTTCATGGGATTCCTTTGTTAACCGTCTACATCAGGACCTTGCTTTTGATACCACTCACATTATTTTTGCTACTATAGAGCTCATTGTTGACCATGTTTATGCTTCCATTCACTCTTCACACTCATTTTCCATTGGCAACCCTTTCTCTGAGATAGATGTAACCATTTCCCCTTGTGATACCTCACATCTTAATTTCTCAATTGACGACACTCTCCTTACACTTGTTTCTTCCATTGAGTGTTATGTTGCTTTACCTTGGTCTTCCAATAGCTCTCCACAACATTCTTCTCCTTCTACTTCATATGATGATCATTCTGTTGACATATATTCTCTTGTTTCTATTCCTGATGATGAGGATTGTGCATCTAGTTCTGATGATTAGAGTGCTATTGAGGAATCCTTTCCTCCTCTCACTATTCCAAAGTATGTCGCCACTTCTCATCATATATTGAGCAGTACCATTCTTAGCCTTATACCATCATTACATCTGTTGCCTCCTTTTCACTTCTAGTGTACAAGGCCCTTTCCACTCCTCTTCCGAATGACTCATACTTGTCTGACATCACTCTTCTATTTTTCAAGCCCCCTCATTGGGATGAGTATCTGCCCGACCTTGGTAATCTTTTCACAATATCTATTTGTGATGCAGTATAGGTTCCTCATCCTTCTACAATTGTTTCAGAGTTATTCATCTCTGTTGTTAAGAGTGCCCCTTTTGGGACTGTTGTCACATCCATTTTTTAGGAGACCTTCATTGATCTACCCTTACTTGTGGATCCTCTTTCTGTTGTGGGGGTTGTTGCATTTCCTTCACTTCACTTGGGCATCCTTTTTGTAGTTGTTCCTTCTTCACACTCTAAAAATTCTATGCACATGACATTACCTTTGGTTCCTTGGCACTTTATTTCTAGACCTATGTCACACTTCAATGGACTAGACTTAGAATTCTTCGTGCTTCTGACTTCATTTTTCCTCACGAAGTACGCAAATTTCTAGCACTTCACTTATGTCCTTCCTAAGGATAGGAACATAGTTTTGTGAGGGTGGATCTTCTTCAGTCCATAGGTAGAGGATCATGTCATCGATGTTATTCTAGGAGACTTCTTAGAGCTACAGAGTTTAGATCCGTCCATGGCTTCTTCTGTGTTCCTCTCAACTCCTTCTGTCTTCTTCTTCTTTCTGAGAAATTTCTCTTTTATACATGGGTACCTTATTAGGCTCGTTAGTGGCCGAGACCCATCCTTGGCATATTTATTAGATTAGAGAGTGTGTTTTTCAATTGTCATGGATGTTTTTACCACTGGATTTTCCTCCACTGCTTGAGATTCTTGTTGTGCATGGGTACCAAATCATGATTAGTTTATGGGATCTATTTTTCATTATCTGTGTGTTTTGCTGACTTTCCTTGCCTCATCCTAAGTTACAATGAAGGGGGAGTGTTGGTGTGAGGTGTATTGCCAACTCAGCAGGGGATTCATCTCACTTAGGTAGGAGCATGGATCATAAGTGTCATGTTAGTTATGACATATTCCCTCATGGAATTTTTCATGTGTAAGTGTGTGTCATAGGAGTTGCATTCCCATTTCGGAAAGTAAATCCTCTTCTCCATCATGGAGACATCATTAGCTGCATGGGATTTACTCAATATTCCCCGTATATGTACACCTTTCCTAGTTGATCTATGAGTATGGGTATTGAGCCATTTTTCCTTTAATGCATGCACATTGTCTCCATGGTTGAGTTATTGCTTGAATCTTGAAGCTACACCATTCCACAATTGAGTGCAACTCCTTGATGCACATGGATTCCCTCCAGGTCTTCTCCTTTCCTCCCTCCATCATTCTCATCAATATGTGGATGGTAAATTAAACTAAAATTCATCCATGTTTCCAACTTCTTCCATAATATTCGCTAAACTTGGCCCAAAAAATGTTTTCCCTATAAGAAAAAATTGTTGCTTTTTCCAATTGGAAACATTTGCAATATTTTATTATTTGCATGAATTTGTGCCCATCCTTGGCCAAAAATTAATTTTAGCTAATTGTTCCACATTCTTTTCATAAAGTGAATTACTAAGCCTTTGTTGTGATTTTACCTTATTGAATTATTATGCATAGACCCTCTTAGTATGCACAATTATCTCTCCTTGACCAAAATTCTTTTTTGTACAATGTAGTCTAACCAAAATGTCTGATCTACACTTGTTGGTTCTATGTATGCATTTCAAGCATCTAATAAATATTCATATTTTGTGTATATCTCCTTCATCATGTAAAATTCCATGACTTCAACTCTCATCACATTCACTAAGATAATCCTTTAACTCAACACATATACAACCTTGTTCGATTTCCCACATTGTTGTTTCAATACAAATGCGAAACTCTGCAGAAACTCAACCTATTTAATATGTCTCTGATGTAACCTCCCATTTTTTTTGATGAATTGAAACATGTCATGCCTCACTAAATGCGAGTTCCAAAACACATTAAAAGAAAACCAAATATCCCGACCCAATATGGAAAAAGTAATAAAAGTGGTAATAATTTTTTTTAAAGGTAAATAATTATACAACAGTTAAGATTGCTCATTATGAAGGTAACGAGACTAAGTCGCAAAATACGATGAAGTGGAACCAATCCGCAACTGCAAACAACTTGGAGGATTCTAATAATTTTTGCGTCATTAAAAAAATGTCGCAATAATGGCACAAGGGACAAGAAGTCATCTTAATGTCGTGTCCACAAGATAAACTATTTATGGTTATTATTATTATTGTTATTATTATTATTTTAAACGTCGATGATAATAAATCGTGACGACATAAAGGTTAATAATCGTTCCAAGAATAATTAATATATATACTTATTAATATTTATATTCGAGTGGTGGAAATTCGTGATTAAATTAAGAGGTTCATGGGTCCTATTTCATCTCTGAAATGGACCCGTGCTTATAAATTTATTTAAAATTAAAATTATAGATTTAAAATATATATACACACTTTTATTATTATCTTTAACCACTTGATCCTGGGTTTTCTTTTGAAAATAAAACATATAAATAAAACCGCTTTAATAATCTACCACTACAAACCTAAGCCACTATCCAAGGAAAGTTAATTAATTAAATTAATTCAAAGTGCACCCATATGACTTAAGTCATTGTGCACATCCATTCTAGGCTCTAGGATCTAAGAGATCTCCGCCCTTAGATCAACACAACCCTAAAATATAAATATGAGGATATAATTTCAAAAACCTAAGTTTCATTTTATTTTCATTTCTTCTCCTTCTTCAAGTTCATTTGGGTCTCTCTAAAATCTCCTCTTTTTATTGTTTTTGTAGGAATGGATTTAAGCTCAAGGGTTTATTGATCTTAAACTCTCCTCCATACACTTAGCACATAGGGATAGTTTGAATACACACAAGCATTTCAACACCATTAGAAAGTCATTCAAAATATAAAGAAACGAAGAGCAATGTATGCTAAGAAGCTCAAAGTTTCTAGCTTTGGGAAGAGGGGATGAGAATCCCTAATCACATGTTTCATATACCATACCAAAATAGCCATAAAAATCCCCCTTATCTCTCCATATTTTCACCATCTCCTTCACTCCAAATTCTCCCCTTATCCCTCAAAACTCCCCCAAGAAGGATTTTTAAACATAAATGTTTCCTTCTTGAGGGCAAGGGATGAATTTCTAACCCAAATGGAAATCCATCCCTATCTAAAAACCAAATGTAGGAGGGTTCCCAAATAGAGTGGAGGAAATTCCTCTCTCTTCCCATAAAAACTCGCAAGATCCACACCCCTCAAGGGTGGGTGGAGCAACACATAAAATTTCCAAAATTGATCACACACAAACATGCAAAAAATTGAGCAAAACATAGGTTTAAAAGGCCCTCCAACAAGCCAAGATTCCTAATATGCCTTCCCAAATAGATCAAAAATCCACCAAGCCTCCAAGATTTTCCCAAAATTCTCCAAGCAAAAGAACCCCATCTCCATGGAAGTGAGGGTTTAAAAAGAGAAGTAGAAAACCAAGACAAGAAATGGGAAGGTGAAAAATGTCACCTTCCACCAAAACCCCAACCAATGGAGAGTCCACAAAATTGCACCCAAAAAGGAATAAAGGAAAAATAAAAAATAGCCCAAGCAATCATGAGGGAATTTCCCAAATCCCATACAATTCCCAAAAATCAAAGAGCCCATAAATATGAAGTGTGTGGGAGGGGGGGGGAATGAGGTGCGGGGGGAATGGGTGGGCCTCATTTGTATTGAAAATAACCCACCCACCCATAGGGATGGGGGTTAGGGCCTCTTTTCCATGCAAATGAGGTCCCTTGCTTGTCATTTACCCTTCCTAAATGGCACATTTTTCCCAAATCCGAGTTTGGAAAAAATGTGACATTTAGGAGGGGTGATTAGGCTCACCTAATCCATGATTAGGTGGCCTAATCCACCTAACCTCAACACATCATCACAAACCAAAATAAGATGCTAGAACCACATGGAAAGGGTAAAATTTAACTCTAGTTAACAATAAACCAAGGAAGCATAACACTTTCCACAAGTAGAAAACTCAACATGAAAATTTCATCACCATGATGGAGGAAAGATAAGGTACACAACATAAAATCCAAGAAAATAACTATATGAAAACCAATACACAAGAGAAAAGGTGTCGTAATCGATAAGGATAAGACGAGGTTTGGCCCTTAGGCCTTTTATGCTAAACGGTCATGTGTTCCCTGAGTCCCACGTTTTCCTCATGATTTATTCCCTGTCACCTACACAACTCAATGAAAACCTCATATCCACCCAATATGATAACAAAAATATGAAAAATATATGCAAAATCAACATCCATACAATCATGCCTAAGCTACAGTATATCAACATCATGAATGATCCACTAATGAAACAATATAATCATCATCATACATCAAATATGAATCCAATATCAATACAAAACAGATCCATAATAACTCATGATATCATCGTCAAAACATAATATCTGATTAATGAACAAGTAGCATCATGTGCCCCATAACCAACCATAACAAGAGTTAGCATCCTAATGCTAGCAAATACATCGATATCATGAATAATGTCATATCAAAATAGTGTACTAAAGCAGTAATATCCATGTCAAGAAACAATGTCATGTGATAAGGTCCCATTAAAATAACTAAATAAGCAATGATTTCCCTATCATCATGATAGTATAAATATAATGATTCACACACAACCAAAATGAGAGTATTGAAAAATGTGGGCACTACTTCTCCTTCACCTAGGAATTGACTTCTCCTGGGAAGTCATTCTCACCACTAGAGGTAAGGATATTGGGCCCACAATGGTGTTGCATCCTCCTAAGTAGCTGTAGTCTCATCATACTATGTCCCACTGAACTCTAACCTGGTCTAAGTCATGCCCTCAAATGGCCATCCTCCTGTGTTCCAAAATATGCATGGGCTTCAAAGTCCATTGACCTTTGGCCTCCACGTGAAATTTTTCGACCAATCCAAAACATGAGATGTTTTAGGAACATGCTTCCACAACACTAAGATATGAAACATGTCTTGCGTTCAGGATGGGCTTAGTGGTAGAGCTAGGTGATAGACAACTGGACCAATAGTCTCCAATATCTCGAAAGGTCCAACAAATCTGAGGGGATAACTTAAAGCCCTTTCCATAATGGATCAAACTCTTGTGTGGGACGCACCCTGATAAAAACCTTGTCACCTACAAGGAATTGACACTCTACCCTCTTTGTGTCAATATACACCTTTTGGCATGGACGAGCCTACTCTAAAATCTATAGAATAAGAACCCTATTGTTCCATATTCTGAAGATATGCTGGGATCAAGAAGAATCTTGTCATCTAACATTGTCCCAACTCAATTGTGTCTTGTAAGGTCTCCCATACAAGAGCCTGATAAGGTGCTATGTCAATGGAGCTGTAAAATTGTTGTTATAAGCAAACTCAACCAAATAAAGGTAATGCTCCCAATTTGTCGTGCTAATTCATCCACATAAATTTGAAGCATGTCCTCAAGTACATGGCTCACCCTCTTTGTCTTCCCATCTGTCTGAGGGTGATATGTTGAATTGAAGTTAATCTGAGTCCCCAAAGCTTCCTGAAAAGAGGTCCAAAACTTAGAAGAGTAGACTGAATCACAGTTGATCCCAAATGATCATCCTAGGTATACCATACAATCTCACTACATCATCCATAAACACCTGTGTGATGGCAACCACATTATAAGATATATTCATCGAAGAGAAGCATTGAACCTTGGTCAACTTATCCACTGTCACCATGATGGCATCATGATGAAATGAGGAAGTGGGAAGACAAAATGATAAATTCCATGGACACCACATCGCACTTCCACTCTGGAATTATCATAATGGATAAAAGAGTTGGAGGAAAATGTCCAATTGAAATTCACCCTTCGACACTAAGAAAATGGGCTATAAATCTGGAATATCACGGCGTATACCCTGGCCGATTTTAGTACATTTATGCCTAAAATAGGAATGCATTTTACTTTGACCCTAATGGGCATTAAGGTAGCTTGATGTGCCTTAGATTAGAACCATATTTGTGTGGTCACCTTCTCTAAAAACATACTATTTCCTAACATGATAATTGAGCAATAACTAATTCAAAATCCAAACATTCACCCTGCTTAGTTCGAACACTAAGAAACACATTGAAGACTAGAAAATCATCTACCTGAACCCTCTAGAATTTTACCTAGCAAGCTACCGTTGGCTTATCTTTCCTCCGAGACTGATCGTACATATCAAGGTGGACTTCACCATTTTTAATGGAGCCCTTACTCAAAGCATCACACTTCCACCAATTCCACCTTGATGTATTGAATGTCCAATATTCGCTTTCACTTCACAAGGAACTCCATCCAACGCCACTTTCAAGCGAATGATCGATGAAGAAGTCTGACATATGTTCAAAGCTCTTAGTCATTGATTTTCCCTTAAATTTAGTTCCCCATGCCGATACAAATGTTCTCAGTGAACCAACACATGATTGTCCTGCTGTTTCAACTCATCAACATGGGTCATCATATATTTAAGCATCGTAGTCCTTGAACAAATCTAAAAAGACTCAAAAGTAATACCACGATCTCTTGCATGACACCACTCCAAGTCCTTAAACAATATGTGATCACCATGATGTCGGCCAACTTTGGATCCAATATTAACCACGAGGATGGGTGTCCGTAATAACTAATCATGATCCAACAGCTAAAATGATTACTCACAGTTCTCTGACCAACAAAAATTCTTCCCTTTGATGCTGGAGGGAAGTAATAGGATTTTCATAACATTAGAATGCTTTTTTGAGCAAAACCATGGTAGTAACCAACTAACCCCATAAATCTCCTAACCTCTGTCATTGTGGTGGGGGTTGGCCAATCCAATAATACAAATATCTTGAGGCATCGAAAATAAACTCGCCTAAATTGATAATGTTGACCCTTTTGACGTTGAACTTAATAATGACATCTGACACTTCACTAGAATGAACACGTTTTTTTACTCTCATAATATTCAAACAACAATTGATGCTCTCTCCAAAAGTACCTTTAATACTGAAAATGACAATACTACATGCTCCTCTAATACGAGCGAGAATTTAATCCAAGATGTCGTCTGAAGACAGTGAAAAATTGTACCAATGAAAGGTTGATAAAGAGTATAAGCCATTAGAATCACAATCAAAGTGTCATCTCTCACCTATCGACCATACACCAGGAATTTTGAGTTATTGGAGTCATGTTAAAGTCATTAGAGAGTCTAAGTGAGTCATTTCAAGAGAGGGAGATGGTTTAAAATTTGAATCTACCTCTATTTGTTGCTTTTCCCTCCGAAATGGAATTTGAATTTGTCACAAAAGCATAGAATTAGAAAGGGGAAATGATGTCTTTCCAATTGTCATGGAGCGAAGACAAGGAGATTCTTGGTAATGATCTTGAAAGGGAAAATATATATAGTCTCAAGAGGAATGATATCATAGTTCCGAGGTTATTGTGATCAGATCTAATCAAATGTTGATCACAAAATGAGAAATGCCTCATAATTTTGGTAGATGCTGAACAGGGTTCAATGATCAATGACAAATGTTACTTTGGGATGATGGTTACTAAGAATGTTGAAAAGACTGTAAATGAATGATCAATTATCCCTCTGAAGGTTATTGGGGAGTATTGCATCGAGGGAATGGTGCCTTTGACCCAATTGGAGAGTGAAATGAAGCATGCTTTTGGTTATGGAACATCCAACAATTTGAATGACGCAAGACTGTTTATCTGTCTGAAAACTTATTTGTAGCAGACCTCTCCCAAACTTGATTTTGAGATATATGGTCACAATATTCTGAGTTTGTTCCTGAAAGCCTCATCTAATGCAGCCCTTTACCTACTCCACCCTCCTTTAAATTCACATCTATTTGACGGGTGATAACACTTTATTACATAAGGATCTTTGTAATTACAACAAATAATTTGAGTAATCTGGAAAATTATACAATATATAATTTCCCCATCAAAAATTTCATGGAAGAAAAATCCCCCCGCTCTGATTGGTAGGATATGAAGTGAATGGATCTATTTGCATAAAACAATTAGTTATTATACAATATCGCTTTACATATCATAATGTTTGTAAATATTTCAATTATATGATATACTCTGTCATTGGTGAATGAATTAGGAAATGCACTGCAAGTAACTATGACGAGTTGCATTCAATTTAACTCACAACATCTTAAACCATCTTTATGTCAACTTTATGAAGCATGTTATCTTACCAACAATTGATTCATGTGATAACAATGGAACTAATTAGAGAGTAACAGGAATATCATAAGGGTATAAGAAGACCTATGGAATGAGAGTGTTTGGCCTTCACCCTCTGGCACTCAAGACATCAAACCTATAGGCAGGGCTATCAGGAGAAATAAGTGTTTCCCAGAATTTATTCATCGGTGTAAGCCTCACTGGTAAGTCCAACAAGTAAAATTTCCTCTATTTTGCATGATAGGTTATAAACCCCAGGATTTTTGAGCGGAGTGAGGTAACATTGCCTCTTCTCTAAAAAAGTTGCAAATCCTGGACACCTATGGCTACATTGTCCACAAATACTAAAGAGGGCCATCATAAACTTGAGTCACCATGTGTACTTTTTTAAGGGCCCCTTAGACTCAACCAATATGTATACCCTCATAGAATTTATCACATGAATAGCTGGAAGAATCATGCCCCTGAGATATGATCATAATGTTCAATTTTGAAATATCATGTCGAGCACCTACTCAAAGCATCAACGACGATATTCTCCTTAACCCTTGATGTAGGCTTAGATGTCCATGTCGTACTCACTGAGGAACTCCATCCAAGCACGTTGTTGGGTGTTGAGGTTGGGATGCCAAAAAGATTTACTGAAGTTTCAAATGAACCTTCCTCAATACAAAGGGCCTACCCAGAAGGAAATTCCTCTAGTAAACCAAGGCTAGTTGAACCACTACTGCAAGCTCAAGATCAGGAGGTGGGGTAATTAATGCGATATTCCTTGAGCTTGGACTCAAAATCAATAATTGATGGCATGAGCACCATGATCCAAGTCCCTCAATAGATGCATCTATTGCAAACCATTTCGTTTTGGGTTGAATAAAAGGATCTAACTACAAGGATGGGTGCAGTATTTAATTACTCTTGAGCAAGCACCAAAGGGAAATTTGACACTTCTATGACCAAAAAAATTCTTCCCTTTGAGTTGAAGGGAATTGAATAGGATTGGAAATCCTAGAAAAGTCTTGAAAGCAAAAACAATGATATTTAATGCTAACCCCATAAATTTGTTTGATTTGGACTTTGTCACTTATGAATGATAAAGGGGGTTGTCCAATCAATAATAACACAGATCTTTAAGGGATCTACATGAGATACCCTTACCTTTGAATAATGTTCCCCAAGCAGGGTATAGAGCTTGGCAAAGAACTCTAAGGTGAAATTTGATCAATTATTGCACTTTTAAGCCATTTTGGGGTTTATGAAATATCATTGTTTGCAAAGGTTTGGGATAAAGTTATTGATTGAACCTTCTTAAACTAGTTGAATGCATGCAAATTATATATCTCTCTACATCAAAGGTCCTGAAACCCCCATTCATGAGGCTCATGAAAACTATAGGTGCATTGGTTAGACCAAAAGGAACCAGTGTGAACTCGTAATGCCCATACCAATTTTAAAAGTTATCTTGGGGATGTATGCTTTTACAATGTGTAACTGATGGTATCTCGATTTTATATCTATCCTAGAGAACACTCTGGATCCCCTCATCTGGTGAAACTAAATCGTCAATATGGGGCAAAAGGATAATGGTTCTTCACTGTTACCATGTTTAGCTATCAGAAATTGACACACAAATGAAAGCGACCCGTCCTTCTTCTTCACAAAAATAACTGGTGTGCCCCAAGGAGACACACTAGGTCAAACAAAGACCTTCTCTAAAAGCTTCTCTAGTTAAATCTTAAGCTCATGGAGCTCATGTGTGGTCATTTTTTAAAGAGCTTATGAGATACTTGTGTAGAACACATAATAAAATCAATAGTAAAGTCCACCACTTTTCGTAGTGGCATATGTGGGAGCTCATTAGGGAAACCATATTTAAAATATCTCAAAATAAGTTTCTTATCCAAAGGATTAGACTCGCTGGAGTCTCCTCCGATATGTCACTGATCATGATAACAAACATCTAACACCCCTTACGCATGCTCTGCTTAAGCTACATAGCAGAAATCATACGCAAGGACACATGTCTTTGAACCTTGGATATAAGAACATAACTGCCTATGTCGTCCACACACTTAATAAAATTGTGTCTCCAGTCTACTTTGGCCTGATTAGAATCAAGCCAATCCATGCCAAGTTTCTACATCATAAGATCCCAATGGGTGAGACTTGGAGGTCTAGGGTAATGGCGAATACACCTAGGTCTAGAACACAACTCTCCACATACGAGTCTTGAATCAAAAAGTACAACAAGTGTACCCCTAGTCATACATTTCATCTCAATGACCATGGCCTGATGCTCATCCTCACGGTTCTCCATCGCGGTGTAGATGTGATGAATGTGTCTTGTATCGCCAACTGTCTGCTAAGAATTTGATGTTTTTTCCTCTCTTAAAAAGATGGTCTCTGAGGAAAAAATCGATCATA
This sequence comes from Taxus chinensis, assembly GCA_019776745.2. Classification (NCBI taxonomy): domain Eukaryota; kingdom Viridiplantae; phylum Streptophyta; class Pinopsida; order Cupressales; family Taxaceae; genus Taxus; species Taxus chinensis. Next base: position 98,619,857 of record CM034150.1, read on the forward strand.
ATGATCAAGGGCCCCACAAATGAAACAACCTCGTGAGTCCATGTGCGACTGAGATCCTCCTATGATCTAATGTATTAACCATGTGGGTCCCACTCTGGCTGACTGCTATGAATGATCCTGATAAGGTTATTGGATCCCCGACCTCCTTACTCTGCCTGAAATGTGGCCATTACGACCTGTACCTCTTTGACTATCTTGACCCAGCATAGTCCTCTATTTCCAAGGAGCTTGCTACTGAGAGGGATAATGCGAGTGTGGAGGTAGTTGAAAAGCTAACTAAAATAGTCTAAACCCTCCTCTCGGGGGTGGGAAAGAACCACATGATATCTGATCTTGAAATGAGTGAACTCGCTCTAGTAATTTACCCATGTTCCTATCTGTTATCCCCATTTTGAGTTCACAACGAAATGATCGGATAACCCCTACAAAATTTTTGAAGTGTTTTTGCATCATGACCTCTTTTAGAGAAAATCGGGTTTTCAGGTGTTACTAACAGCTTGACATAAGTTTTAACATGCTTTATGTCTTATGACCTCCGAAACCTGAAACCCACCTTGCAATGAGAAAATCCTTTGTAATCGGGTTTTCGGAAATTCAACTCATCAGAACATTCTTGAGTTAAAACATGCTTTGTGTCGCGTGACTTCCGAAACCCGAGACCCGCCTTGTGTTAAGACAATCCTTTGTATTCGGGTTTTCGGAACTCTAAAGCATCGGGACATTCATGTTCCAAAACATGTTTTATGCGCCATGTTCTCCGATTCCCGAAGTCCGCTCAATCCTTTGTAATCAGGTTTTCGGAAGTTCAATGCATCGGAACATTCATGATTCAAAACATGTTGGGTGCTCCATGTTTTCCGAAGCCCGAAACCCGAAATGCACTAAATCTCCTCGTGTCGTGTTTTCGGACTCCTCCAACATACTGACGTGGCATTCATGCCGAGTGGTCGGTGAGTTGGCACATGCCGAGCTGAAGTGTATTTATTACTGATTTTCTTATAAATACGCGGATTTCCACGTCATTCTTACCGTTCATATTTTTAATTCGTGGATTTTTCGCATGCTCTTCCGCTCCCAAAACCCGCAAACTCGCGTTACCAGACTGGATCGTTTGTTTTCGATTTTACCTGTCTCGAATCGAAGGTATTCTTCTTTCCTTCTTTATTCTTGACTTTTCTGGATCGACTGCGTGTATTTTCTTTCCAATTTCTTGCCAGTTGTTGAGGGTTTTTCTTCCTTCTTCTTTCTATGTTGTTTTGGAAAGGGTTTTGGGTTTTTAGGGTTTATTCTCTTTTTGGGATTATCAATTGGTGCTACTCCTTCCAAATCTTAATTATATGCATGATGTATGGAATATGAATAACAAAAAAGAAAGGAAGTTGTGTATGTAGAAATTCAAAGGAAAGACTCTGTTTTTGTTTCCCGGATTTTGAAGGTTGTGTTGCAGATTCAAAAGTCCGAAGAACCTTGGAAGCTCGAAGTGACGGGGTTTCTCAACATTCCAACCTCAACACTAAGTGCCAGACATCTCCTAAGTTCCATCATCGAAAGTGGGTGCCGGGTTTTCTCCTGTTTCCGCCATTGAAAGCAAGTGTCGGGTTTCGCCAAGATTCTGACATATCAGACCTGTCGGGTTCTCAAAGTTTTCCGATATCTTCTTCTACGTGTCGGGTATTTCTCTTCTTCCGACGCATTCAGTCAATCAGGTTTTTCAGTGTGCACAGCATCTCTGGAGTTCCGAGCCTTTCTCCTTCCAATATTCTTCATGTCGGATCCTGGTTCATCACAGGAGAAGGCCGAAAAATCTAGCAGGATGAAATATAAATTTAAGAAACCAGAATCCCCGTCATATATCGACTGTAATTATGATATCAGGGATACTGAAATGGGCAACATAGATATGGATGACTTTTGGAATAGGGTGATGAGTTCTTCTCAAACCCCATGGATGGTGGCTTTAGCTAACAGTGGCTTGCCCCTTGCAGCAGGCTTCCCCATGTCTGCCCAATGTCCAGAGTTTGTTTTAGTGTGTGCATCCAGCTACGACTCAGCTTCTCGTTCCGTAAGGAATCAGGCTGGTGAAGTAGTTATCAAACTAGATGGAGCTTATTTTGATGATCTCCTGAAACTACCAAATTTTGAAGAGTATGGGGCCCTAGACATCAAGTCGGCTCAGAAGGCCTGGGACAGTAACCAGGAAAATTGCATTAGGGATGTCAATAAGAAGTTCTTGGTCAAGGAAAAACCAGTAATATCTAGATTTCCAAGAACTATCCCTAGATCGGATTTTATACAAGAAATCAACGACATTATCACCCTACTGAGCCGGGTTTTTGGCTTGCCGGAATCAAATTTATTTCATGGATGGATGTACCAATTTATGGTCACCATCAAGAAGAACAAGCAAGGGATTGACTGGGGAACCCTTATCAGTGATGAAATTGATTCCCAGATGACAACGGTCCTGTCAACCGGGAAGTTTTATATGTTCTCATATGTGGCCTATGCAGTGTTGGTTTTCAAATAGGACTTTTTAGAAGAGCAACAGTCAGGGGACAAGAAGTCCCTCCACTTTAATGGGAGAGGTTCCCTTATTGAGACACGAACTTATTTACAAATATACAGAATGTTATTTTATGGTTGAACTTGGATACCATGAAAATGTTTTCCACAAATATCATCAGTTACAAATGGACTGAGGAAAGAGAGTACGAAGATAAGTAGAATAGCAAACGTTTGGAATTATAGATAACAGAATAATTCTTTACGAGTGCGAAGTTGCAGGGAATTTGGAACAAGATTATTTGTATTGGCTGAATATGATCAAAAGACACAAAGTTCTTCAAACGACCTTCTTCAGATTCATTAATCAAAGACACAAAGTTCTTTCTTGGTTGTGCAAGATCACTGTATTTGCAAAAGCAATCAGCGAGACTAACAAATTAAGTACAAAATAATCTTCACAATACTAAAGGAAAACACAGAGGTACAGAGATTCAGATAGAGAATGAATAGAAAGCCCTTTTGTATTGATACGTTCAAGATCTATTTACAATTTCGAAAGTATGCCCAGTTCTTCCTCTGTTCGAATGGCGCGTAAAGACCATTATATAGATTACAAATTTCAGTTGCGTCTTGTAACCGTTTCTTTTAACTAGAGAATCGTTAAGGAATGCCAAACGCAATACCTTAACCAATTACAAGGAATACGGAAGGAATAGGAAGAAGAGAAAAGAATGAAGAAGATGACAGGTGGATAGTCACCGAGAAGGACCCACCGTCTTCAGAAACCGTTTCTTGAATTTCTTCCACGTCTGAGCCATGTCTTTGCCACGAGGGACACACCAGACGTTTCGTCTTGAAGATGACGATGGATATCTCTGAAAACTGGTGTAACTGGCGTCTTGAAATTCGTCCTTCATAACTGCTTCTTGAATTTGATCTTCGCAATTTAAATTCAAATTTAGCACATCCGGGTCGAGCGGGAAAAACTAAGTATGAATTGCATTGGGTTCACTTGGGACATGTGAGACGCGAATGCGCGAAACACGCGGCTCGGCCGATTCGGGTGAAACGGGGAGAGGACGCACAAATGCATTTTGGGACATTTGGGACAGAAAAGTGCGAAGTACGCGGTTCGGATGGTTCGGCCGGAATTGGAACGACTTGCACAAAAGCTTTCGGGACACATGGAACAAAAACTTCCGACGGGCCCGAAGATAGGACAATTTCGGGGATTTCGGCCGGTCGGAGAACAACTTGCACTTTTGTACTTGGGACAACCGGGACAAAAAAGTGCGACAGGCCCGAAATACTTACAAAATGACCCAAAACTTAGATTTTTTAGACTTCCAAGACTTTTTTCACACCACCAGCTTGACAGAAAAGACATTTAGACTCAAAATTTACCTTTGACGGAGCAGGGAATTTTGAGTGGACAACAGCTGGCTCCTTCTGGGGATGACTTGGTGCAAATTCATGGAATGAGACAAGGCAAGAACTTAGACAACTCGGTGAAGCAGACCAGTGCCTTATCCATTGGGTAAAAGGAGTCAAGGACAAACCAATACAAGGGCAACACACACACAACAGAAGGGAAACACACCAAAAGCGAAAGGCAGAAACACTGTACATAATATACAAAGGGACTCCCTAGTCACCTAGGACTTGAACAACTTGAGATACTGCCCACTGTAAGGAAGTGGGAGGGGGGAACCATCCATGTAATCAAGATAGAAAGAGTTCTTACCAGCAAAGTGCCTTATCTTGAAAGGTCCAAGCCATAGAGAATCAAATTTTCCGTGGCTACCACGAGGCTCGTGTCTTTTGTCCCACAACAGCACGGTATCACCAACTTGGAACTCTCTGCTCCTAGCTTTCTTATCAAACAGAATCTTCACCTTCTGCTGGTGGGCAGATATTCTGTCAGCAACCTCCAATCTATCCTCGTTCAGTTTGTGCAGGTACATGATCCTTTTTTCCAGAGCATCACTGAAACTAGTGTCTTCAATGGCCTTCATCAGGTGCAAGGCTGGTAGTTCCACTGTCACTGGCAATTGAGCCTCTACCCCATACACTATTTGAAAGGGGGACATTCCAATGGCTCTTTTAGGTGTGATCCTGTCTGCCCAAAGAGCATCGTAAAGTTTCTTATGCCAGTTTCTCTGAGATTCATTGACCAACTTTCTTATGATAGTCACCAGATTCTTGTTGGTAGATTCTGCTTGTCCATTTCCCTGGGGATAATAATCTGAAGAATGAGCCAGAGAGATGCCATACCCGTAGCAGAAATCCATTATCTCAGTTGAGGAGAAGTTTGAGGCATTATCTGTTACAATCTTGTTAGGTACACCATACCTAACCAAGATGTTCTCTTTAATGAAGTTGCATACTACTTCAGAAGTGGTGCTCTTGACTGGGATAGCTTCCACCCACTTGGTGAAGTAGTCAGTAGCAGTTAGCACATGAGTATGTCCAGCGCTAGAAACAGGGTTGAGTGCACCAATGAAGTCTAGACCCCACTGTTGGAAAGGTTCCTCAATCACAACTGGTTTGAGAGGCAAAGAAGCCAATTTAGGTCTTCCCACGAAAGTCTGATAGGCCTCACATTTATCCACCCACTTGGAGGCATCTTTGAACAAGGAAGGCCAGTAATACCCTCCACGGAGTATCTTATGAGCTGTGACTGTTGATGAATAGTGCCCTCCACATGCCTGATCATGAAAAGCTGAGAGCAACTTTCTCTGTTGTTCCTTGTCTACACACTTCAGAAATCTCCCATCCAAACCACGCTTGAACAAGGCATTTTCCCACAATACATATTGTGCTGATCTCAATTTAACAGTCCTCTTTTCTTTAGCAGTTAAATGAGAGGGGCATTCCCCGTAGGTGAGAAAATGAGTGATGTCAGCATACCATTCATCAACTGAACTCAGGAACAGAACAGTAGGAAGGTCAGCTTTCTTCTCCAATAACTCATGTTGGGCTCCTTCAGCAATGAGCTCGCAAAGACCTTTTCCCCGAACCAGCTTGGTTGGCTTGATATCAAGGTCATACTCCTGGACCTTAGCCACCCAGTTTCCCCTCTTGGATCCAAATTCTTGTTGCGTGAGAATTGACTTTACAGTCGTATCTGGGACCAGCACCGTAGAGTGAGAGCTGAGAATATAGAAACGGAACTGCTTGACAACTTTGACTACTGCAAAGGCATGCTTCTCCATCATGGTGTACTTTAGCTCATGGTTCTTCAGGATATAGCTCATGAAGGCAATTGGTAGCTCATGTTTATCAGAATCCTCCTGGGTTAAGACAGTAGCCAGAGTACTATCTGTAGCGTAGCAGTAGATAATGAAATCCTTGCTGAAATCAGGGCAGGCCAAAACTAGAGTTTTAGCAATAGCTTTCTTAATACCCTCAAAGGATTCCTTTCCTTCAGAAGACCAACCAAATGCTTGCTTTCCTTTCATCATCTGAGAAATATTCAAAGTTAATTCAGCAAAATCAGGGATGAATCTTCTTAGAAAATTGATCTTACCGAAAAAGGAATGCACGCCCTTTTTACTAGTAGGGAGAGGAATCTGTTGGATGGCTTGAACTCGTTCAGGATCAATCTTGATGCCATCCTTTGAGACAATGTGTCCTAATAGCTTTCCCTCTGTAACACAAAAGACAGATTTTTTAGGATTTAAGGAAATCCCATGCTCTCGGCATCTTTGCAGAACTGCTTCCAAGTGGTCGAAGTGATCCGCTCTTGTCTTTGAGAACACTGTCAGGTCATCAAGATATATGACTATACATCTTCCTTTCAAGCTTCCAAAAGCCAGATCCATAGCTCTCTGGAAGGTGGCACCGGCATTAATCAGCCCAAAAGGCATTCTCTTGTAGGCAAAGGTACCCCAAGGAGTTGTGAAGGCCGTCTTATGTTGATCAGAAGTATCAACCTCTACCTGGTTGTATCCAGAAAAGCCATCAAGCATAAATAACATCTCAGAGCCTGTTACCGCTTGCAAAACCTGATCCATCATAGGCAGAGGGTAGTTATCTTTCAGAGAGGCCTGATTCAGGTTCCTAAAATCAACACAGATGCGGATCTCACCATTCTTCTTCCTAACAGGTACAATGTTTGCAATCCAAGTCGAATGGTGAATGGGAAAGATGATTTTAGCCTTTAGCAGTTTCTGAATCTCCTGAAATATGGTGTCAGCTATCTTTGGGTTGTACTACCTCTGCTTCTGCTTGAAAGGCTTGATTCCTGGCTTGAGAGGGATAGAGTGCTGCATTTCTTTTGGCTTGAAGGCTTTTAGATCTTCATAAGAATAAGCAAGCACATCCTTATATTTCCTTAAAAGGTCAATTGCTCTTCTCCTTTCATCTGATGTGCAACACTTCCCGATGTTTACCAGCTTCGGGTCATCAAAACTCCCAATATCAATTTTATCATACTCAGCTGATTGCTGAAGTCCAGTGGAAGCTTTAGATTTCACGTACCTGTCATGTTTATCAAACAACTCCTCCAAACTCACCAAACCCTTGGGGATCTTGTTTCCTTTGAGCTTAATGCACCCTTCCTAATCAGTTTCTTCTCCTTGGGTGACGGCTTGGTCCGAAGACACGCTCTCACGAGGCAGATTGTCACTTCCTTCGAAATACAGTTGTTCAAAATTGCCCTTGAGCTCCAGGAAGGAAAGCAAATGCTGGTCGTCGTTGAAGACTTGTCAGTTGCTAGTATTGTCAGGGACACTAGGTCGGTGGACCATCTCAATAGTGAACTTATCCTGAGAGAATTCAGGATGAGGAATCAATAGTGACCCTGAGACAGCCAGTGAATCAGCTCTGCTGTTCTTTTCTCTGGGAATTGCTTCAATGGAGAAGGCATCAAGGAATTCAATTGAATCCCAAACCTGGTTCCGATAGTGCTTCAGCCTCCCATTTTTTACCTGAAACAGGCTTCTGACTTGCTTCACAATCAGCTCTGCATCACCACGAGCCAGAAGATTTTTTACACCTTGTTCTTTGGCCACTTGCAGTCCAAGGATGAGAGCCTCATACTCTGCCGTATTGTTAGTGTTCTCGAACTACAATTTGAATGAAAAGGGGTACAGGCAGCCATCAGGTGATATTAACAGAACACCAGCTCCAGAACCAGCCGAAGAACAACTGCCATCAAATTCTAAGATCCAGACACCATTGGGATCCTTAGGTGATATTTTGCAGGGTCGGATTTCATCAGGGGACAAAATCATGTAATTACCATGGCCCCTGTCCTCATAGAGTATTTGTGCTCTAGGATCATCTGTCTTCTGCACAATGTACTCGGACTGCTTCTCAGGTAGTAGCTTCTTCATTTGTCCATTGACAGGTATGAGAGCGTGTGACCAATCCATTTGAATCTCTCCACCCACATCTTTACAGAAGTTTCTGCTTAGCAACATTCCATAGGAAGGAGGAATGTCTGCTACTAGTATGGTAGCCAAGACCTTCTTTTCAGGTAAAGCAGCGAAAGCCACTTGTGCATCTTTAATCCTTCCCACCAGAGGTACTTCCTTACTTTCCATGGAGTAGCAAGATCCATAAGTACGAGTAAGGGTCAAGCCTAAAGCATGAGCTACTTTGGCGGGCATTACATTATCTGAGGCTCCGGAATCTATGACACAGTTACTGAGCCTGTGGCCAGCTATAAGGAGTGTTACATAGAAAGGCTTGATCTTGTCACCAGGTGAGGTGACAGCAGCTACTAGACTGGGCTGTGGTGCAGAAGGAGGTGTGGGCAAAAGGCCTTTGGAAGTGATCTTGGAATGGGAATTTACAAATTGGATCATCTTGGCAAAAGCTTTTGGATGGGTTTGGTAATATTCAGCGTCTGAAATTTGAACTTTGGTCCTTTTTAGATGATCTACAATGTCAAAGGATCCAGAGGTGGATGGACCATCATCATTTGGAATTTTAGGCTTATCAACCCTAGGAGAAAAAGAAGAAGAAGTAATTTTAGGGGCAGGATTGGCAGTGCTTACCTTTGGTGCAGATGAGGTAGGAATAGGAGATCCTCTTTTGGCAATTACAGGAATGGTTGCAGACTACTCTTTGGACTTCTTCAGGGGTTGTGTCACCTTTTCCCTCTGATGTGTCTGTTCCCGAGTCATGACAACGAAGGATTCGCTGTTCATGTCTGCTACTACTTCATCATAGTCATCTGTATCATCAATGCCTTCAGTGGTAAAGAAATTGACTCGAGATCTCTCGGGCTCTTCTGCCTCATCATCGAATTCCTCCAGGAACTCCTCACAAGCTTCATTATCATCTTCTGGTTCTTCGACCTCGCAAGTTGCATTCACAGGAACTTTGACGGGAGGTCCTTCAAGTGCCAATCTTGTGTGGGGAGCTGGCAAACGGTTTCTGGGTTGAAAATTTCTTCTCGGAACATCTGCATACGGTGCATGCTGAGCTAATTGTTTCTTTATAGCTACTAGATCGTTTACAAGTTTCTGGACTAATGGATCAGTATTGAGTCCAGAGGTGGAAGAGGAAGAAGCAGTAGATTTGGATTTGGGAGGATCTCTCTTCAACTTCCCTGACATGATTAGGTCATCCTCGACACTAACAGCCAGTTCTTGATCCAGAATTAACGTTCCAAGATTAGCCCTTCTTAGAGCATAACTGACTTTAGGCGTTTGGGCATTCAAAAAGAAACATTTTTGGATTTGATCAACCGGCCGAGTATTCACAGGAATTTTGTTGATCAGTCTGTTGAACCGAGCCACAAATTCTCTCATGGGTTCCGATGGATCTTTCTTTATTTGAGAAATCTGGGCAAGCAGTGCATGCACATCTTCTGCCGGCTTGAAACGGCTTTCGAACTGAGTTCTCATGGTATTCCAGTCGATGATGGCACCAGCCGGAAGGTGATAGAACCAGTCAGCAGCATTGTCCTGTAACGTCTCGACGAACAGTCTTACTGAGACATCTTCATGTTCAACCCCCAAGACTCCACACGCAACTATGAAGGCTGCAATATGCTCATCAGGGTGCACTTTGCCGTCGCCTCTGAATTTGGGGAAGTTCTTTCGGTTACCTCTAGGTAACTCATGCAAAGGCTGAGTGAGGGCCAGGGGTCCGACACGTTGACCCCATGGTACTTGTGCCATTCTTCTTGGAAATACGGTTCGGAGGGGAACTGTAACACCAGCAAGGATTAAAGCTTGTAGATTAGGACTAGCAGGCTCTGAAGGACTTCTTTCTCGAACAGGTGGAGTGCTCGTTGAATGAGTTCTTCTATTTGAAGGGAAAGGAAAACCCTGTTGCTCCAAAAGCTGAAACTGAGAATCTTGGATACCAAGGGCCCTTCTCCCTCGAGTGAAACGCGGAGTCGCCAGATCAAAGGATGATCGAAAAAATTATAATACTGGAATGCGATTTTCCCCAGCGGAGTCGCCAAAAACTGTTGGTTTTCAAATAGGACTTTTTAGAAGAGCAACAGTCAGGGGACAAGAAGTCCCTCCTCTTTAATGGGAGAGGTTCCCTTATTGAGACACGAACTTATTTACAAATATACAGAATGTTATTTTATGGTTGAACTTGGATACCACGAAAATATTTTCCACAAATATCATCAGTTACAAATGGACTGAGGAAAGAGAGTACGAAGATAAGCAGAATAGCAAACGTTTGGAATTATAGATAACAGAATAATTCTTTACGAGTGCGAAGTTGCAGGGAATTTGGAACAAGATTATTTGTATTGGCTGAATATGATCAAAAGACACAAAGTTCTTCAAACGACCTTCTTCAGATTCATTAATCAAAGACACAAAGTTCTTTCTTGGTTGTGCAAGATCACTGTATTTGCAAAAGCAATCAGCGAGACTAACAAATTAAGTACAAAATAATCTTCACAATACTAAAGGAAAACACAGAGGTACAGAGATTCAGATAGAGAATGAATAGAAAGCCCTTTTGTATTGATACGTTCAAGATCTATTTACAATTTCGAAAGTATGCCCAGTTCTTCCTCTGTTCGAATGGCGCGTAAAGACCATTATATAGATTACAAATTTCAGTTGCGTCTTGTAACCGTTTCTTTTAACTAGAGAATCGTTAAGGAATGCCAAACGCAATACCTTAACCAATTACAAGGAATACGGAAGGAATAGGAAGAAGAGAAAAGAATGAAGAAGATGACAGGTGGATAGTCACCGAGAAGGACCCACCGTCTTCAGAAACCGTTTCTTGAATTTCTTCCACGTCTGAGCCATGTCTTTGCCACGAGGGACACACCAGATGTTTCGTCTTGAAGATGACGATGGATATCTCTGAAAACTGGTGTAACTGGCGTCTTGAAATTTGTCCTTCGTAACTGCTTCTTGAATTTGATCTTCGCAATTTAAATTCAAATTTAGCACATCCGGGTCGAGCGGGAAAAACTAAGTATGAATTGCATTGGGTTCACTTGGGACATGTGAGACGCGAATGTGTGAAACACGCGGCTCGGCCGATTCGGGTGAAACGGGGAGAGGACGCACAAATGCATTTTGGGACATTTGGGACAGAAAAGTGCGAAGTACGCGGTTCGGATGGTTCGGCCGGAATTGGAACGACTTGCACAAAAGCTTTCGGGACACATGGAACAAAAACTTCCGACGGGCCCGAAGATAGGACAATTTCGGGGATTTCGGCCGGTTGGAGAACAACTTGCACTTTTGTACTTGGGACAACCGGGACAAAAAAGTGCGACAGGCCCGAAATACTTACAAAATGACCCAAAACTTAGATTTTTTAGACTTCCAAGACTTTTTTTCACACCACCAGCTTGACAGAAAAGACATTTAGACTCAAAATTTACCTTTGACGGAGCAGGGAATTTTGAGTGGACAACATGCAGCAGCTGGGATGAGGAGCTATCCCGAGCTGGAGACTAAAGGAAGCAGAACGTCAAATCCAGTCTATAAGTATTATCCTCAAATAACGAAGAAGGGGTCCAAGGATCATTTTAGGAGGGTAAATGACGCCTTTTTCTACGAGAACATCTGCCAGATGAACCCAGGGCTGAGAAAGACAAGGGTCTCAGACGAGGCATGGGCTGAAGTATCTAAATGGGGATGTATCTTCTTACAGTTCAAGAAGTTTACCTATCTTCGAACAGTCATGTACTCAGGAGAGCCTTTTCGTCTGCCTCGCTATCCAGGGGATAGATTGATATTGCTAGAATTGGTCAGACAGCTATTGGATTTTCACAAATTCCAACAGAGCAAGCATAAGGCAACTGTATCCTTCCCAATTTCTATTGGGAGATATACTTGCTCAACAGTGGCAAAGTCTAAAAATGTTGAATGTGAACTCCAGGAGAAATTAAAGAAGCATATGAAGTCTCGGGATGGTTTTGACATCTGAGGAGTACTTAGAACCTATGGAGCCCTACATCTGCACAGGCCCGACATTGGGGATATCTGGGTGGATCTGCGTAACGAAGTTGCAGTTCGTAGAAAAGATAATAGTAGGTTAACTATTAATGAGATTCAGACGCTAGAGCTTTCTGATTTGCCAGATGGCACAACTGACAATGAAAGTGTGTTGGATATGTCCTATGATGGGCTTAATGAAGATCGATACGTTTTCCCACCTATTGATTGGTCGGCCAGCGAAAAAGCCTCTATCACCGATAGGTCTGCCCTAATTCTGGCTCGTACAAAGAAATGGCTCTCCTCTTGGGGAATGAGTTTTAAAGATGATAATTTTTCAAAGTTGGCTACTTCAGAGGCAGGGCCCTCCAAAAAAGGAAAATGACAAAAAATCTTCTAAGGGACCTATAAAGGTCAAGTTTGTCAAAAAGAGAAAAGAAAGAGAAAATCTCTTCAATTATCTCTCCAGTTGAAACGGTGGATGTCCCAGAATCACCAACACCACCAGAAATAGGAGAAATTACTTTGGAAGGAGAAGGAAGCTAGCCTTTGGTTTCATCATTTGTTGATTGCCCAACTGAAGAGACCTTATCTCTTGCATCCCAGGCTTTGGAGTCTGAATCTGCGCCTCCCCCCTCACAACCACTCCTACCTCCTCATTCTCCATCCACTTCTTCAATCATGGCCAGTATCTTCTCTGGATTCTCACCCCTCTCTGTTGGGACCCAAGTAATCACCAACACTCCCCCTCCTATGCCTCTTTTTACTGAATCTGTTACCACAATTGGTAAACTATTCCCTCTCCACTAGTAGAACCTTCTCCCCTTGAGAGTATGATACCAGCTTCTACAGCAGTGGCAACTCCCTCTGATACACCGCAATGGTTACTCGAGAAAACTCCGAGGAAGAGGAAGGTGATTGTACCCATACCAGCCTTTGATTTCAGCTCACTCAAGGCTTCTACTGCTAAATCAGCCAAGAAACCTAAAACAATTTCAAGGGTTTTGGTGGACGCTTCAGGGGATAAGTTCACAGAGATTGCCACTCCTGCGACTGACAAAACTAGAGAGGATATAACAGCCTCTGATTATTAGATAACCAGTGTGGCTCTAGGTAAAGTGAGAGCAGAAGGGGCACAACAAGATGCGTGGGATGCCACAAACATGTTGTGCCAGAAGTTGAAAGAAATAAAAGACAGCAGAGATGAGCTTAAAGGGAAAGTGGAGCAGTTGACTGAGGTTTTTCTTAAACTCTCAAAACCCCTTGAATCCATACCATCTTCTTATATCCCTATCGGATTTGATTTCTCATCAGTGCCTACAATTGAGAAGATTAATAAAAAAGGAAGGGTGGTCGATGAATGGATCCAAAGGCTACTCCAACAGGGGAAGGAAGTGATTCAAGACGTTGTGAAAGTTTATCAATCTTTGGGGGACATTCAAAAGGATGGAGAGAAGATGGACGATGATTTCTCTCAAGAAATTGGACATCTTGATTTGACTTTTGAAGCTCTCCAGGTATTAAAGCAAATACCATCACATCTCTTGGTAGAAGAAAGCATCATCCCACATATGGATAAGCATTTCTAGCTGACCAAAGCCATCAGGTTCAGAGTAAAGATTCTCAACAAAGCTTGCGGTAAGTTGAGAGAATCAAGGGATAAATTGATTGATGGCAAAAGTGATCTGGAAGAATAGTTGCTGAAGATTTGTCTAAAGGTGTCAGTTGAAAACTCAGGTATCCTATCAGCAGATGATCTTTTCAAACAAGTCCAAGAGTCTGTTCAACATGAACCAACACACAGATTTGGTATTGAGATCATTGATCGGTTTGTAAGAATTGAACATTCTTTAGAGGCCTTGAGAAAGCTCAGCAAAAGATTGAAAAAGCTTCCCGGCAGTGCTAGTGATACCCATGAAACCTACAAAGTTTTGAATGATCATTCCACTGCGCCTGACGAAAACGAAATGCAAGGCATAATTCGAAAGTTCCAAGAATTTCGGAACAAACAGGCTCAACTGGAGGAAGAGAAAGGTGAAGGAGCGAAAGATGATGATTCAGATGAAGTCTTGATGTTTCATGTCATTTCAATCTTGAAATCGACATGTCTTTTTCATTTCTATTTCGTCACATAGGAAGCAAATTTTGACTTGGTTTCCTGCGCAAGAGTCAAGCAAAATAGAACTCTTTTTAAAGAACACTATTTTCTAGGATTTATCTTATTTTCTCTCATTTCCGTTTATTATAAATAAGGGATGCTTATGCATTCCAAAAGGTCAAGATTTTTGAAATATTGGGAGCTATTGGAAAGAAGAAAAACTTTGTGTTTTCTTTTAATCATTGTGAAGAATAGGAGTTGATATTATTTTGCAAACTTTGTGTTGTGGGATATATCTTTCTTAAGACATTGTTCTTACGTCCATAATCTTAAGCTATTCTTTGTTTATCACTTCAGTGTTGCTAATCATTTCATACATTATATTTATGATCTAAATTCCGTATGATTATTTCATGCTCTGTGTTTACTTGAAATAAAATATGTTTCTCTCATTTCCTTTCCGTTGTTCTTCTTTCATTGTAATAGTTTCCGACTCAGTTTCATTTACGAAAGCAATACCTTTGAATCGTGTGGATGTGGTTTTCGGGATTTTATCCCAACCCCAATGGTTAGATTAGTGTGAATACTGTATATATTGTTTTTGCTGTGTTTTAGATTAGTAATAAGCAGGCAGCCTCACCTGTCTTTGAGGAGGGATTTAATCCCATATACTGTGGTTGAACCTCATAATCATGTCACATAGTCAAAGATCATCATAACAACATTCAAGACATCAATAATATCTTCTTTAGCCTGTCAAACATCCAGGAATTGACTAAATAATATTCTTTCATCTGCAATCCTCCTTTCTCAGGTAAAATCATCCTCTTATCATCATTTATCAACATATACAAGGTATGTATCTTCATTCATTTAATCATTGTGTTTATGCATCATATATGGGCCTAAATCAACCATTTTAGCATACCTTTTGAGCTCAATCTCTGTCCATTAACGGCATGTACCTTTTCACAATGGTCGCTGATGATTCGCCAGAATTGCTAACTATTCCCTACACTTGTTGAAAAGATTGTTGATGATGCACCAGGATCGCTGACAATCCACCAGGATCACTGATGATCCACAAGAATCAGTGAAAATCCACTAGAATCATTGACCATTCCTATCTAAAATGTCTTCTAACCCCTAAGCTTTCTTTTTAGACACCCAAATCCCATCATTTATTACCACAGGGCACTTCGATTGTATGTACAGTCATATCAAAGTCCTTTGATCCATCTTTAGCACTCTACCAATTATCTAAATCAAATCTATTACCCTTCTCACCTTTGTGAATAAGCTTAAAAAATTATATGTATCAAGCTCCTTTGAGCCATTTTTTATCCCTAGACTCCCTTTGGATCAGGTATTACCATCAGACCATCATATAACTATGGACCATGTTAGTCATTGTGCCTTTGTATTTTTGGTTATATCATTTTTTTATCATTTTATATTATCATTGTTATATTCAATTCTTGAATGTAGATTGACATCCCTACAAATAATTCCATTGATTTCTAGGGACTATCCTTTTCTACACAATCTGCCATATATCTATCTAATCCTATCTTTTTCTGAGTGTTTGTGCATTGTAGATGACCTATCATATTGGAAGGAAGCAGTGGTGTGCCTGCTTGGATCCTTGTACATCAAATCAACCATCATTATCAACATCCATCATCGTGGGTATCGGTAAACCCCACCGTCTTCCAAGATCTATTTTTTTTGTTATTTCACTTCATTAAGTTAAAGTTAGAAAGTAAAAACTCTCTAGTATAGCCTCTTGGTACGTTGCATCCCTCTCTTGTCAAGCATTATCTCTTTTTTCTCATATGTGGGATATCTTCGTTGTTACTCCTCCATCTCAACCCTCCTCTCCTCTTGGTGTTTCATACTCCCCTCCTACTGGTACCTCCTCCTCATCCAGTCCTCATTATACCCTCTCCTTCACATCTTGGGTTTCCCATGCCACTCACATACAATTTACAAATTCATCCCCTAATTCCACATCTTCATCACTATCCCATGGACACCCTACCTCCTCCAATGGACCAGCCATCATGGGACTCGGTAGGTCCCTCTCTATCTCATCACGTCTATATCTGATGGGATCCTCCAATATTGTCTTTACAACCCCAAATTGTCGTATCACTCATGGAAATTGTACTACCTCCCCCATCTCTATCCTTTACCCTTGGACCCATCTAATCCTCCTCATACTGAATAACTCAATATATAAACCTTGTCATGTGGTAAAGTCACAATATGGCCTCTATCTGATGTGATCCACATTTAATCCCCCAATCTAATTGTGTACCAATCCATCTCCTCTCTCCCCTCTGTGTTCGTGAGCCTGGTCGGCCCTCCATCTTAAAATTCAAATTGATAGCTCAATGTAGTCTCCTTCTACCCATGGAAGTCCTAGTGGCTTAATCAGTTACAACTATGTTCTCATAGCCCCAATTATGTAGCAAAAATCCAACATCCAATCCCAAAATCCTCTCTATCGTGTACATCCAAATCTCATGGTATACCTAATCTAATAAGTTTGTGCCAAATGAAAATATGATCTTTTTCTCTACGATATCTGTGAGCACCATTAACAATGTCCATGGAAATATCACTCCATGTAAACACAAAATCATGTACTTTGGGTAATTATTTAGTCTCGATCACATACTATTACTCATATGGTTCCTAAGTAAGAAAAGTACCGATTAACCCATGTCTTTAGCCATCTTTTGTTACTTTTTTTGCTACTTTCGGTCTTGTACATTTACGACTGGTTCAATATTTCCTTTTACACTTTAGTTACTGTTTTTGTACTAGAATGACCAACCAGGATGCTAGTGTCAAGTACCTCCGTCCCCTCTGGGTGCCCCAATCCTCTTTGTACTATACTCCCACTTTTTGGGTACTTTCTATCCATTTGAGCATCTTATATTTTTGGTTGTTGGCCTTTTCAGGGTTATTTATGAAATTAAAGTGAAGGAATCATACAAATATAAAGTTATTTGATCATAATAAGGGACCAAGCACTAAGCACTACTTATCACCACCTAAGGATGCATCCATTAAAGGCATCTAGAGCTCCATTTGCATCCATCTAGCTCCATCACAATAGAGAAAGGTTGGTTCTTCTACATCAAACATCATAGGAGGGGAGTCTATTATTTCCATGCACACATTTTTTACATTCTACAACTAACTACTTGTTTGCTGCTTTAAGTGCAACATGCACAAGAGAAACCTAGGTCACAATTCTGCACACAAACACACAAAACTACATTGGGTCGAAGATGTAGTGTAGAACTCAGTTATAAGTCCATCATTTTGGCAGATGAGGAAAATAGGACCCCTTTATTTTCATATTTATTTTTTATGGTTTGATGTTTTGTTTGGGGTTTTGTAGGCGATTCATTTATTCTAAATCCACAATGACATTCAGTGGAATTAAGTCACAAATAGCGAGGGTTTCAGACCATTTGGCGACCCTATGAAATTGGTTTCCATACCTCCTACACAGACTATAGCCCTCAAAAAACCAGACCAGAGCATCTTAGGATCCCCCATCATTCTCTAGGCGCCCCATTCCATCAAAATAACTCAGATATGTAATTCTCTAGGCTCTTGTGCGACGATATTTCACTCATGTTCATTTAGTCTCCACTATGACACAGTCTAGTAACCTCTTCAAATCAGCTAATTATCTTCTAACCCTCTCTGTACTTATGGTTTCGTTAATTTTATTCCTTAGTTTCTTGGGTACTATTTTATATATTGTATTACTTATTTATTTGCTACAAACTTGCATTTAGATTCGGCTATTATTTACATTTTATCTTAATCATTTTGGTGAACTCCACTCATGATTAGTCTTTCGGATCCTTCTTTGGCATATCATCTTCTTTATCATGGATCCTAACATTCCCCAAATTTCTTTGTCTGATTTACTTCAAATGCATTTTAATTGCCAAGTTTTTCTTAAAAAGGCCCTAGACACTATGTATCTTCCCCAAGATATGCCTCCGCATCAATTTTTTGTTATTTTTTATAATTTATTTGATGACCCTACTCTTCATGATCCTCCATCTAATAAACCCATGTAGGATTCAATTCAAGCTTTGTGTTTTTTATTTCAAGAAAAATTTAATTTTATGGAATCCATAATTACATTTTTCAAATTTTAACTCCAACATCTTAAGGACGCTTCTTAGGCTCAATATTTCCTTTTACACTGTAGTTACTCTTTTTGTACTAGAACAGCCAACCAAGATGCCAGCGTCAAGCGCCCCCGTCCCCTCTAGGTGCCCCAGTCCTCTTTGTACTACACTCCCACTTTTTGGGTACTTTCTATCCATTTGAGCACCTTATATTTTTGGTTGTTGGCCTTTTCAGGATTATTTATGAAATTAAAGTGAAGGAATCATACAAATATAAAGTTATTTGATCATAATAAGGGACCAAGCACTAAGCACTACTTATCACCACCTAAGGATGCATCCATTAAAGGCATCTAGAGCTCCATTTGCATCCATCTAGCTCCATCACAAGGGACAAAGCTTGGTTCTTCTACAACAAACTTCATAGGAGAGGAGTCTATTATTTCCATGCACACATTATTTACATTCTTCAACTTGTTACTTGCTTGCTACTTTAAGTGCAACATGCACATGAGAAACCTAGGTCACAATTCTCCACACAAACACACAAAACTACATTGGGTTGAAGATGAAGTGTAGCACTCAGTTATAAGTCCATCAATTGATTAACCAGACCCCTCTCAACTCTCAATGAGTCTCTAATGGTTTGATAATTTTGTTTGGGGTTTTGTAGGTGATTCATTCATTAACTAAGCCAAAACGACATGTTTAGTCCTAATTCTAATCGAAAAATAGCGAGGGTTTCAGTCACCATTTGGTGACACCCTATGAAATTGGTTTCCAAACTCTTCCAAACGTAGAAACTATAGCCCCCAATACAAACTAGACCAGAGCTTTCCTTTCAAAGGAGTCCCCATCCTTCTCTCAAGCATCCCATTGGAAAGCCATTAGATAACCATTTGTGATAGCTGTAAGCTATAGAACGTTCTAGGCTCTTGTGCGATACTCTATTTTTGAGAGGTCCTCCATGTTGCATCGGTCATCCAGTGTCCACATAGTAGTTAGTAACCTCTTCAAGATCTAAAGCTTGGCCATGTAGCCAGCTTCTAGACCCTCTCTGTCACTATGTATAGTTTTGTAAACAACACACAATTTTATTGCTTAGAATCTAACTAGGTTCACTTTCATTAAGCTTTCATGGAGTAGAGAGTAGTATACATGTTAGTTTTTGATGTTTTTGTCAAAGTTATAATGCTTGCATGTTAGTTTCCCTTGTTTATCTCGTATCTCAAGGTGCATGGATGAGTTAGCAAAGTTTTGGGGTTCTTTAGCCTCATTCCATAGCTTTTGCAACTTTCCATAGCATATATTTGGCACACCTGGTGGGAGACTTATGTCCATCCTCCATTAATGGAGGTCTTTTGAGTTCTTCAAAGTTCATTTGCAAGTTTTTTTTATCTAAAACAACTTGTTATTTGCTCATTTCTATTTCTAACACTAGCTAAATCACACTTATTTGCATTTTTTTATGGGTTTGAACTAGAAATAGGATGATTTGACTAACAACTAACCTATTTGTTCTAAAACATTTTTAGATCCGTGAGTTTTGTAGGTTTTTCAGAGGGTACAAACAGGTGTTATAAAGGGATGCGTCCCAATCGAAACCTCAATGTCCCCGTCAGAATAGACACACACTTGTTATGTTACACCCTATCACTGACATGTCTTCTCTTTGCAGGAACGCTCACGCATCTCCATTGGCCGTTCAACATCTCTATCTCTCTGGACATGTCTGTGTAAATAATCCACTGTGTAAAAAAGTGGAAACTTTTTTATGCTTGGACGTGTCTCCGTTGAACCCTAAGCGTCCACGTCGAGTTGCAAGCGTCTCTATATCTTTAGACACATCTATGTTTTTTTTATATTGTGGATTTTACTAATTTTGTTTTGCAGTCGTATCCGTTGAGTTAAGCGCGTACCCATTGGCTGGGGTGCACTGGTGTCGGTTTGGGCGCGTAGGCGTCTGTGTTAAAATTGGAAATTTTTCTACAGTCTACAAAATCTATTTTTCTGATCTTTGCTGCAGGTTTCTAGGACTAACAAATTAAATACATAGTTTTCTTTGGTATTTCAGTTTGCATAGTTAAGTGTTTTCGATTCTTAGCTTGAACTAGGTTTGTAAAAGTACATATGTTCTCTCCTCGCGCCTTCAACAGTGATCTTGGAGATAAAAAACACTTGTACAAACTTGTATCAAATGTTCCAAACACTTGTTCTATAAAGGATAAAGTAAACTTTCATGTGATTTAGTAGGATTTTCACATTGCGTATGCTCTTCCTTCGTGCCTTTTGGTAATCTTAGGAATTAAAAGCAAGGTGTAAAGTTCTCTTTCTTGACATCAATCTGTGAAACTGGAAAATTATTAAAAGTTTTTTTCTACAGGGCCCAACGCTTGTAGAAGAAAGGTGTCAAAACAAGACACAAAACTTCTAATACGCATGTTTTATGCAGGTTGTCAAATGGTGTACTAATTAAAACCACATTTAAATTAAAAAATATAAAAAAACACACCACTTTCACCACACTATATTGTAGGTTTTGGAAAAGGGTGTGTCCCTATCCATTTAATTAGAACATAACCCCTTTGGCATAACGCCTTAATCTACAACAATGGGGGTGGTTCTAGGAACCCTAAAGTAATCCACCACTCTGTAACCTCGTGGATGAAACAGGAAGTGCTCCACTTACCCACTTGACTGGTTTTTCCTTATGAGTTATTGTTACTAGATGTCCGTATGTTGACCCCAGTGAGAGTACACATGGACTCATTTATTTCCCATTGTGCTTAAAGGGGGTAAAGTAAAGCCGAGATACTCCCAATTTAGTCATTGTGACTTTTTGGGTAAATTGCACTCACTTAAGACAACTTTGTAACACCTAGTTGAGAGGACTTATTAAGGAGGCCATTCTATCTTAGAGCCCACTTTACTAGTCCATTATCGCATCTTAGCCATCACAAAGTGATAACTTGTTTGGATTCAAAGCCTTGTTTCTCGAACATGGTAACGAATCCATTTAAGTTAGATCTAAGTGTATCTCATCACTGAGTTTACAACGTGTTACTTGTCTTGGTTTCTTTCTTGCCTTTAGATGAGATGAAACTATGCCTAAGTAATGCTTAGTTTATTTTTCATCTTTTAATCTACAACTTTGCATTCTTGCTACCCATTTGGGGCAAGAGAAGGCATCTTTCAGGAGTATTGTCATAAATAGTGTTCATCACTTTTTTGTCTGTTTATACTCATCCATGTTTGCGGCTGAGTTGTTAAACGTCTAAAGTGTGTGGATGCATCCTCATATCTTTGATGGCTACTTGATCTTGATTTCAATATCATCATCATAGTTAGGATTGATTCATCGTTTGATCTCCCTTTGACATGTTACCTTGTTCGCATTGTCTCAACACAATTAAGAGACTTATGTCACGTTTCTCGTAAATGTGATCTAAGTGTCTGCATTGTGGCATTATGCTACCCACATTTTAGCACATCCGTAGTATACTTTGACTTGGTTTAAATTCAAACATTGTTCCAAATCTTGATGGGTGTTGCTTACTTTATTTTGCGTTGTTTCAATACCAATTTGATAGCAATATCTCACTTCTCTGCAAAGCTTGATAGACATGTCTAAATTCGTTGGGTTACATAGCTTATATTTGTAATCCTATCCCTTTGACGTTCAGGCCTTGTTTGTCTCTAAACTGGTCATAATATCCTTTGATTGGGAGTCACATCTACACATTGTTAATATTTATGCCTTTCTCATTTCAAGCTTGACATAAATATTGAAATTGTGTTGATCATCTTTGCATTGAACTATCATTTTGCACACACATTTTACATAGGGGGTATTTCCTTATTGATTGGCTTTGTGTTTCACACTGGCATGATTCTTCCTTGTGATCATTCACCTAGAAAACTTGTTTTCTAGGACAATCCTTTTTGATCTCATTGAGATTCCATCATCACAACGTCTATTTTCCTTAGACCTTCTTCAGAAAATCATGCACACATCTCCATACTTACAAAATGTCTAGTTGGATGTCATTATGCTTCCCTAAATCGACAGGTCACTTCCTTCCCTTTAAAGGAGTTCCATCACACTATCTAGATCTAGACATTTGTGCTTAAATAATGCCAACAATGACTGACTATCGCGTGGTTTCTCACACTTACTACAATACGAAACCTAGGTTTAGCAATTCAAATCAAAATATTCCCATTACAAGTAAACCTCGTTTGGTTCTTTGTGCTAGAGGACCCATTTGGGTACCCTGTTCCCCAGCTTTAACTCATAGTGGGTGGTATGGTTTGGATATTTATGATCCAAATTATTATTCAAGTTTCCCCCCACTCTTCTTTTGGTTCAGATCCAAACTACCATTTAGATTCCCAAGCTTCTTTTGAAGATTCAGATCCCAACTATTGTTTGGATACCCCTAGATCAAATCTTGAGTCACGGTCCTCCCTTTCTTCACAGGACCTTTATTCCAAATCACCTCAATGATGTATTCCTCCTTTGAATACTTGTGTGAATCCAAGTTCCATCAATCAAACATCTGATTCAGTTCTTGAGTCGTGGTCCTCCCTTTCTTCGCTGGACCTCCTTCATCAATCACCTTGACGATCCCTTCCTTTGTCGAAAGATTTCCATGACTCGGATTCCCTCTAGTCAATCATCTATATCAACTCCCATGTCACAACTTAACAGATGGCTATGTGATCCTATTTTCTCTCCTACATTGCATTGTCTTCTAGAAAGGAAATCTAGGTCCATATCTAAATCATCCACTCATGAGACTCCTACCACCAATCCTACTTCTTCTCTTGAGTCATATTCTTCTGTAAATCAATCTTCCCTCCTTATCGGACCTGTTTCTTCTATTCAACCTTCTATGGCCAAATAAAAACAACCTCTACTAATTAATTTCTCTCGGAATAAAAAAACAATCAGAGTACATGAAGATATCTCTCTAGAAGATTGAAAAAAAGGATTCTTTCTGGAACTCGATACGCTCACATATTGGGGAAAAGAAATTGATCCTTTTCAATAGATGATTAAGGAAGATCCTAAAGTCATGAAACTTGATTCTTCTTCTATTCCATCTTCACCTTCTTCTGAGCATGATGACATGTCGGGGTCTAGCATTGAGCCATGGCCTATCTTCTCGTTACCCAATCATTCCTTATCTATCATTATTCCTCAATCAAAATCTCTCCTTGGGTCACAATTGGGTAACCCATCATCTTCTTCTATCTTGGAGCCACCCTTAGGTAGCCCCCCATTTTCTACTTATGGGTCACCTCTTGGTAGCCCATTACCTTATATTTTTGGGCCACATCCTAGTATCCCTTCGTCCTCTTCTATCTATGGGACATCTCCTGGTAGTCCCTCCTCATCTATACTTGGGCCACGCCCTAGTAGCCCTTTGTCATATTCTTATATTCTTGGGCCATGTCCTCGTAGCCCAACTTCTTCCATCTTAGGGCCATATTCTAGCAGCCCTTCATCATATTCTATCATTGGCTCACCTCCTAGTATCCCATCCTCTTCAATTCTTGGACCATATCCTTTTCATCCATCACATCTTTCTTTTATCAATTGTTGTGGCAATCCCGTGGTCATTTCTCACATCATTTCTAAACGTCCACATTCACTTTCTTCTCCTTCTTGGGATCAAAAAAGTCATGCATCAACTTATAAGAAACCCAAACAAGTTCATTACCAAGCTCAGGTCAAAATTTTTGAGAGCTCCAAAGCTCCTAACACTTCCAATGATCTTAAGGTTAAAAATCAATCACGATTCAAGAACGCACATCAACGTAACCATCAAGTATGGTGCAAAGTGCATAAACCTATGGAAAGGGAACTCAAGATACCACATACAAAATACTTGTTTTAGGATAGATCACAGTCATTTGTTGAGTATGATATCACCTTGATCATAGAGATTGGAGATAACATTACGCTTGATAAACAAACACGCCTAGTCTCCCTTATCAAAGAAGTTGCAGACATTGTTGTTGGATCTTACCACGCAGAGTGACTTTGTTAGTCTCGACCTCCTAAAACTATAAAAAATACAAAAACATGAGAAAACATAAAGAAAAAATTAAAGGTACAAATATCAAACATTACAATCAAGTATTGCGTACACATGGATGTTCTTTCTTCCCTTTCTTATCATTCCTCTGCAAGGAATATTCCTTTTTCATCCCTTTGGTGATATTTTTGTTATCCTATTCACATGCATTCTGAGACATTTATCTCTATGGTATCCATTTGACCCTGGTCTTTTATCACCTTGGTAAATTAAAGAACGGCTGGCCTTGTAGAGATCCTATCACTATCAACATATAATAAACTTGTTGCGAAGAAATTTTGGACATATTTGTTGACACTATCCATTGTCGTCATCACAATCACTTCCACCCCCTTCCATCAATCCATCTATGGTTCTTAACCCCTTGTGAAACAAGAGAGCTGAAATAAGTTTTTAGAAAGCAAAAAGAATCAAAATCAATCAATCAAAATCTAAAAGATAAAAGCAAAAGCAAATTGATATATAACTCTCTCTTGGGGTATTTCCAATAATCTCTATCGAGGCTATAGATGCATGACTGGAAGAGAATCAAATGCATTTCCATCGGGGCTATGGATGCCTGGACGGTAGTGGAGTAATGTATGGCTATCCTTCCACCCTTCATTCACAAATCACCTATCATCTATCAAAATAAATCATTCCTACACATTAGGTAGGGTATCTTCACTTGTTGTCTGTTAAATATTCCCTTAAGAGGTAATTAATTTCCATGTGCACACACTGGATATCTATGAGTAAACATGATTAGTATGTTACCAAGTGTCTTTTTTGGACCTTGTTCATACTCTTACTTTAGTCCTTATCTCCTCTCACGATTTGTGCCTTTGGCTAAACACTTCTTCATCGCGAGGATTCTAATCTAGATTCATATCATTTACATTGTTCTTCTACTTCATTCAGAACATCCATGTGTATGGTATTGTCTTTTTCCATTGTTTTCAGACACCTTTGTCCCCTTTCACAAAAAAAATCTTCTCCTTCCTTTCTATCATGTGCTTTTAGGCCAACTTACGTTGGGGGCATCCTTTCTTATTTCTAGCACTTCATTGGTTTAGGTTCATCATCATGTTGAACCTATCCATAATGGCCTTGGGTCCCACTTCTACCCGTGAAGAGCTTTCCTTTGAATACTCTCTCCTAATCGTTGGGACATTTTTACATCTATACCTTTCTCATACGCATGTGGCCTTATGCCCTTGTACATACCATATATCGCTAGGGGCATCCACGCTTCCTCGTCTTCTTGTACACATTTTCAAAAAAAAATCAAAATCATAAACAAACATTCAAATATGTTAGAAAAGTCATAAAAAACAATATAAATCATCCTACAAAACATCACTCTTTGGTTCTCACCTGTTCATGTGTGCAACTCACAGATCATCTTGACCTACCTCCATCAACAAAAGCTAGGATGCTTACTTCGTGTGTACTCTGGGGAACAAAAAGTTGTCTTGTACTATTTTGTAGTGCACATTTTTTTTTATCAGACCCAAGTGTCCTCCATTATTCCCCTCACATGTATCCTTGCTTGGGGCACCATCGTCAACCCTTGTCGTTAATTCGCACAGGTTCGAACTGAAGCTCGATAATAAAAACATTACGTTATGTTTCTCTGTTAGGTTAGCTTGTTTACTTTCTCGTATTGCATTGCATTATGTATGTTGCATGGAGTTAGGAATCTTTTACTTTATTGTATTGCATTGCATTTTGTATGTTGCATGGAGTTGCTATTTTTAGCAATGAACATTTGTTCGTATATGGCTTTCGATGTCATACTACACTTTTGTTCATTCTTTTTAATAAGGACTGATGATGAAGGTCACTAGCAATATGATGAAAAATAAAGTTGTTTAAAAGGCACTGGATGGATGTTAGTTCAATCCCCCTTCCTCATTCTCCTTTTCTTCTATGTCTCCTTTCTTCTTCACACTATTCTTTCTTTTTTTCTCTTTCTATCATCTTTTTGATCGTCAATCGAGTTCTTCTATCACCCCATCAACAATCAAGGGGGCATCTTCCATTCTACTCATTTTTTATTCTATCCCTTCAAAATTTTCTACTTGTTTATGCTTGTCTACTTTCTTTGAAGTGACATCACTTACGCCACCTCAAAGAGGGGAAAATGTAGACAACTAAAATATGCTTACACTTAGCATTTCCTCTAATTCAACTGATTAACGACACTTTGTTAATTCCCCATTCTTTTCCCCACTCTCGGATGCCCATTTACAACACCACCTTGGTTTTATTCTTCCCATATTCAACTTATTTAGCTAATATCTCTCTTATTAGCTAAACATTCCTCCTTTTGACCATTCAAAATCTCCCTAGTTCTCTCTGGACCACTTCTATTGGCTTTGTAGGCTATCTATCAGTCACAATTGATTAATCAGACCCCTCTCAACTCTCAATGTGTCTCTAATCACTTGCTAATCAAGTTTAACTAGCATAAACCCTAGTTAACTAGCCTAAACCAAGCTTGACTAAGCCTAAAGCATGTTTATCCTAATCTAATCTAAAAGAGATTTAGCCCCACATGCACCCATATTCCAAACTCTTCCAAACCAGAAACTATAAATACAAGCCTAAGTATTTCCTTTCAAAGGGTCCTTCTCTCTCAAGCACTTTGGAAAGGCATTAGAAAACATTTTTGATAGCTTTAAGCTATAAAAAAATTGGATCTTGGCCATACTCCTTTGTTGAGATCTCCTCCATCTTGCATCCATCCATTCAAAATATAGTTAGTAAGGGAAGATCTAAATCTTGGCCATGTAGCCAACTTGGACAGATCTCTTCACTATATTTGGGAGTAAACAACACACAATTTGATTTCTTAGAATCTAACTAGGTTCACTTTCATTAAGCTTTCATTGAGTAGAGAGTAGTATACATGTTAGTTTTTTATGTTTTTGTCAAATTTATAATGATTTCATGTTAGTTTCTCTTGTTTAGCTCTTATCTCATGGTGCATAGTTGAGTTAACAAATGTTTGAGGTTCTTTAGCCTCATTCCATAGCTTTTGCAACTTTTCCATTGTATACAGAAAGTAATATTTTAAAACAGAAATAAGTTTTATTTCTAAACTCAACATAAGAGGTGATTTCTTAAAGTGTAATTTACAACACTTCTACTCATTTAAGAAGTAATTATTTCAAGTTTCCTAAGCAACTTTATAACACATATTTTAAATCTAAAATTCCAACATTATACTAGTACATGAAGAGATATTTCAGCATGAATAAATCAGTTCAACATAAACTATAATTCCTTCATTTCCCCTTTTTAATAAAAAAATTCACAATGGAAAGGGTAACTAAATATACAAGATTTCGTTTCCTTAATTTTCATCTTTTCATTCCCCAAATGAGGATAAAAAACCATATAATTCAAGAGATAATTTACAACTTGAAAACTCAAGTAACATTTTAAGTCTTGTTTCCATCTATCCAATTTAAATAACTTAATTTCTCATAACATATTTATACAATCATTCACAATTAAGAAATAAGGTAAAGTGCAAGTACACAAGCCCTCCTCTCAAGAGGAGACAAAATGCCAATTTTTTGGCTTAAAACATAGTAAAAATGCACTTCAAATCTACAACTCTGCAACTTCTGATCCACTCCATGTAGCTCGCAAAATCATCATGTAAGGTATCTCCAAAACACAAGAAAGGTGTTTGGTTGACCACCTAACCAATTGGAATCATTACATGCCACTAAGGAGACCAAGGTGGCATGCTAGCCCCCCCAAGCCCATGGGAAAGAGGTAACTCACTCCACTTAACACATAGGGATAGTTTGGACATACACAAAAAATTCAAGACCATTTGAAAGCCATTCAAAATATAATGCAACTAAGAACAACATGGTAGGAAGCTCCAAACTTCTAGATTTGGGAAGAGGATATGGGAATCCCTAATTTCATGTTTCATATACCATACCTAGATGGCAATAAAAATCCCCCTTATCTCTCATATTTTCACCATCTCTTTATCACTCCAAAACTCCCCTTATCCCTCCAAACTCCCCCAAGAAGGCTTTTCAAACATAAATGTTTCCTTGTTAAGGTTAGGGATGAATTTTGAACCCAAATTTAAATCCATCCCTACCTATAAACCAAATTTAGCAGGGTTCCCAAATAGAGTGGAGGAAAATTCCTCCCTCTTCTCATACAAGCTCCCAAAAACCCACACCCCTCAAGGGTGTGTGGAGAAAAAAGAACAAAACACAATGTACATTTCCACAAATAATCACACATAAACATACAAGGAAACATTGAGCAAAAAATAATAGTGTACAAGGCCCTACCTTGTGTTCCACAAGCCACGATTCCAAGGATTCCTTCCCAAATAGATCAAAACTCCACCAAGATTCTAAGCTTTTCCCCAAAATTCTCCAAGAGAAAGAACCCCATCTCCATGGAAGTGAGAGTTTAAAAAGAGAAGTAGAAAACAAAGACAAGAAATGGGAAGATGATAAATGTTACCTTCCACCAAAACCCCAACCAATGGAAAGTCCACAAAATTTCCCCCAAACAAGAATAAAGGAAATATCAAAAATAGCCAAAGCAATCATGAGGGAATTTTCTGAATCCCATACAATCCCCAAAAATCAAAGAGCCCATAAATATGAAGTGTGTGTGTGGGGGAATGAGTCAATGAGCCTCATTTGCATTGAAAAGATCCCACCCACACATAGGGATGGGGGTTGGGGCCTCTTTTCCATGCAAAAGAGGTCCCTTGCTTGCTATTTACCCTTCCTAAATGGCACAATTTTCCCAAATCCGAGTTTGGAAAAAATGTGACATTTAGGAGGGGTGATTAGGATCACGTAATCCATGATTAGGTGGCCTAATCCACCTAACCTCAATAAATCATCCCAAACCAAAATAAGGTCCTAGAACCACATGGAAAGGGTAATATTTAACACTAGTTAACAATAAACCAAGGAAACATAGCACTTTAGCAAGTAGATAGTCAAAATACAAATTTCATCACCATGATGGAGGAAAGATAAGGTTCACAACATCAAATCCAAGAAACCAACTTGACAAGCCACAACAAGAGAAAGGGGGGTTTTTTAATCGTTAAGAAGAATAAGAGGTTTGGCCTTTAGGCATTTTGTGCTAAGTGGCGTGTGTTGGGGTTAAATCATATAACAGGGTTCAACACACAAAACCTCCTAACAAAGCTCTTATACCAGTTGTTGGGGTTAAACCATATAACAGTGTTGTACAGATCGCAGATAAATTATATAAGCAATGAATGCAAAATAACCAGAAGATGAAATAAAACAAGAGAAAGATAACACCATATTTAAAGTGGTTCACCCAGTGTGGGATAAGTCCACAAAGAAACGAACAATATTATTGTTTAATTCTTTACAGAGGAAATATAATGATGACCCTCTATATTCCAACACCTCACATGATGTTCAATGCTTTTCCCTCACTCAGCTACTCTTTCTCGCTCACCAAGAAAACTAACATGTAAAAAAATTGCTATTTTTTTCACTCATACGCTCATACAATGAAAATATGTGTGTGTGTGTGTGTATATATATATATATATATATATATATATATATATATTCTGGGCAACTAATTATGATTTTACAATCAATAAATCATCTTTAAAGCAAGATATTTATTCTAATTCTCATTTAAAGAACAAAACACCATCGCACAGGTGACCGATGTCGGTTCCTACCTGACTGATGCCAATCACTTCTTAACCGATGTTGGTTACCTTCTGACTGATGTCGGTTTCTTCCTGACCGATGTCGATCACTGTCGAAACCTAGCAACATGTAAAAGCAAGCTTCCTGTGAAGCAATTAAGCTTGACACTCAATAATCTCCCACTTGGAGATCAATTATTGTACTGTACTGTGCATCACCATCCTTGGTTCTTTTTCCTTGGCCTGTTTCTTCCTCTTCAAGTCTCAAACTCGAAGACCAACAGAAGTGGAGTGAAGCTCCAACTTCTCCCTTACCAATGGCTTCGTTAGCATATCCATAGGGTTCTCATTTGTATGTATTTTCTCTAAATTTAGCTTCCCATCCTCCAACACTTGTCGTATGAAGTGATATCTCAATTGAATGTGTTCCGCTCTTGAATGAAATGTTGAGTTATTTGTCAGATGAATCGCACTCTGACTATCACTATATAATATGCAATCCTCTTGCTCCTTACCCAAATCTTTCATGAACCTAATCATCCATATCATCTCCTTGTTAGCTTCTATAGTTGCAACATACTCTACCTTTGTAGTAAACAAAGCCACAACCTTCTACACTCTTGAAATCTAGCTAACTGTTGTTCCACCTATTGTGAAAACATATCCAGTGGTGCTCCTCCTGCCATCCAAATCTCCAGCCATATCTGAATCAACATAGCCATGTAAAGAAGTATCTGACCCTCCATAACATAACTCCATGCTGGATGTCCCTCTCAAATACCTGAGAATCCATTGGATTGTTTTCCAATGTTCTTTACCTGGATTAGCCATAAACCTACTCACAACTCCCACTGCTTGTGCAATGTATGGTCTAGTACAAACCATGACATACATAAGACTTCCTACTGTTGAAGCATAGGGAACATGTGCCATGTACTCAACCTCCTCGTGTGATGAAGGACACTGATATTTTCTCAATTTGAAGTGTCCATCCATAGGTGTACTAATAGGTTTTGAATTTAGCATGTTAAACCTTTCCAACACCTTATTGATATAAGCTTCCTGAGACAAAAATAACCTCTTGTTTTTCCTATCTCGGTGAATTTGCATGCCAAGGATTTTCTTTGCAACTCCCAAATCCTTCATTGCAAATGTGTGAGCTAACCTTTCTTTAAGTTTACCAATGTCCTGCATACTAGATCCTGCAATAAACATATCATCCACATACAGTAACAAAATAACATAGCTCCCATTTTCAAGATTCTTGAAATAAACACAATGGTCAGATTCACATCTCATATAACCATGCTCATGCATAAAACTGTCAAATCTCAAATACCATTGCCTTGGATCTTTCTTGAGCCCATATAGGCTCTTTTTCAATCTGCACACAAGTTTCTCCTTACCCTTGACTTCATAACCAAGTGACTGCTGCATATAAATCTCTTCCTCCAAATCACCATGAAGAAAATTCATCTTAACATCAAGTTGTTCTAAATGAAAATCTTTTGTTGCAACCAAACTTAGAACAATACGAATAGAAGTCATCTTAACTACAGGAGAAAAAATCTCATCAAAGTCAATACCTGCTTTATGTGCAAATCCCTTTACCACAAGCCTCGCCTTGTACCTTTTCAGTCCACCCTCTTCTTCCTTGATTCTGTAAACCCATTTGTTTTGTAGATTTTTCTTACATGCTGACAACTTGACCAAATCCCATGTCTGATTTTGTTCCAAGGAGTCCATCTCCTCATCCATGTCATGCTCCCACTGATCGTGGGTATCTACCTACATTTCTTCTTCAAATATTTCTGGTTCACCACTATCAGTCAATAATAAATAAGAAAAGGAAGGTGAAAATCTCTCTGGAGGTCTACTTACCCTTTGTGACCTTCTCACTGAGATTTGGGGTGTTTGGGGCTCATTTTATGCCTGTTGCACATTCATGTCAATCTCTATTAATGACCGATGCCGGTCACTTGTAACAGTTCTATAACCATGGTTCCTCTGTCTGTCGACCGACTGTGGTTTCCTTACCGACATCGGTTTAAGGAATATGGACACCATTTCCATTGGCTGTCTATTCTGAACCCGATCATGTCTGTCGATGCTAGTTAGCCTGACCGACATCAGTTTTTGTAGAACCGACGTCGGTGTCTATGGATGTCTGCTTTAGGTCTGAAAGTTGATTTTCCTTCAAAATCTCATCAACATGTTCATGTTTAGGCACCAAAACTTGATCCATGTACATTATTTTTTCATTCCAATCAACATCATGACTCCTAACAATTTTAGAATCTTTAAAATCCCAAAATCAATATCCAAAATCACCAGAGCCATAACCAATGAAAGTGCATCTCTTAGATTTAGCATCCAACTTCTTCATATTTTCCCTATCAACATGCACAAAAGCTTCTGAGCCAAAAACTCTAAGAAAAGAAAAATCTACCTCTTTTCTAGACCAAGCTTCTTCTGGTATTCCACCATCTAGTGTTGTTGAAGGTCCACGGTTGATCAAGTACACTATTGTATCCACTTCTTCTTCCCAAAAATTCAAAGGCAAGACGACATGTATCCTCATGATTTTAGCACATTTCATGATTGTCATGTTCATTCTTTCTGTAACTCCATTCTCTTTTAGAGTTCTAGGAATCGTTCTTTCTCTTCGTATTCCATTCACTAAACAATAATCATTGAAAGCCTTGTTGCAGTACTCACCACCATTTTCAGATCTAAGGCACTTCAATTTTAAGTTTGTTTCATTTTCCACAAGGGCTTTCCACCTTTTAAAAGTCTCAAAAACATTAGATTTATGCTTAATACAATAGATCCATACCTTCCTTGTGGCATCATCAATGAAAGTCACATAATATTGGGATCCTCCAATAGAAGCTACCTGAGTTGGTCCCCACACATCTGAGTGTACAAGCTCAAATTTCTGCTCCTTCTTTGTTGACCCAACCTTGAGAAATCTCACTCTCTTCTACTTTCCAAATATGCAATGCTCACAAAATTCAAGATCTAATTGTTTCAAATCTGATAGCTTACCCTTAGCCTTTAAGATATGCATTCCTTTTTCACTCATATGGCCTAGCCGATTATGCCACATGGTTGCATCTGAATCTGTAGTAGATAACATAGAAAAGGAATTAGTAACACAGGTAGACAGATATAAAGTTCCTACCTTCTTACCTCTTGCCACAACAAGAGATCCCTTGGTAACCTTCCAAGAGTCAGCTGTGAATGTAACCAGATTCACCTAGTTGCCCTGCTAATATTAGATTTCTCTTGAGGCTTGGCACATGCCTCACATCCTTCAATACCCATGGATTTCCATTCTGCAACTTTAGATGAACATCACCTTTACCAGTAATATTGCATGGCTCATCATCTCCTAAAAAACTTGTCCAAAATCACCTTGAACATAATTTCTGAAATAACCCTTATTAGGGGTAACATGGAAAGAAGCTCCAGAATCTAAAACCCAAGATTCTAATTTATTATCCAAGGAGAGAATAAGGGCATCTTGTTTTACCTCACTTGTAATGTTAACCTCTTTACCTTTGTCTGATGTATTCTCTTTGTTTTCCTTGGACCAACACTCCTTCTTTACGTGTCCTCTCTTTCCACAATTCCAGCAAAGTAAATCTCTGTACCTGGATCTAGATCTTCCATGTCTTGACTTTGATCTCCCATTCTTCTTTCTCTTTGATGATCTCTCCTTAGATCTTACCCTTATTTCTACAGTTAAAGCATTTCTAGATGATGCTTCTCCTGAGCTTTTCCTATGTATTTCCTCATTAAGGATTACACTAACCACATCATCAAATTTCAAACATTTAGAAGAATTCGTTGTATTACTAACAACCATTACCAAGTTATCCCAACTATCTGGAAAAGAGCATAAGAATAAAAGTTCTTTCACTTCATCATCAAACAAAATTTCTACCAATTTTAATTGATTTACAATAGACCGGAAATCATTCAAATGATTAGATACAGATCCACCTTCTTGCATCTTAGAATTAAACAAATTTTTCATCAAATAAACCTTATTCGAAGCACTAGGAGTTTCATACAAATTTTCTAAAGATTTCATCAACTCTACCATGGTTTTTGCATCTGTAAAATTTAAAGCCACCGATGCTGTCAGGCTCAATCTTATAGATCCCAGAGCCTTTCTATCAAGAACCTTCCATTCTTCATCAGTCATCGTGTCTGGTTGTGCATGCTCATCCAACGGTAAGTATAGATCCTTCTAATACAAATAATTCTCCACCTACATCGTTCATAGTTGATATTTACGACTGTCAAATTTATCTACTTGGTATTTACTATCTTCTGCCATTGCTCTACTCCCACTCAATCAGAAATCTCTATGTGAGTAAATCCTGTCAACACACAAAACCTCCAAACAAATATCTAATACTAGTTGTTGGGGTTAAACCATATAAAAATGTTGCATAGATCTATAATTAGATAAAGCATACAAGCAATGAATGTGGAAATAACCAGAAGATGAAATAAAACAAGAGAAAGATAACACTAGATTTAATGTGGTTCACCTAGTGTGGGCTACGTCCACCAAGAAACGACCATTATTATTATTTAGTACTTTATAGTGGAAATACAGTGAAGAATTTTGTTGTCTTCCAACACCTCACAAGATGTTCAATGCTTTTCCCTCACTCAACTACTCTTTATTTCTCACCAAGAAAACTAACATGCAAAATAATTGCTATTTTTTGCTCTCATACCCTCATACAATGTATGCATGCGTATATATCTATTCTAGGAAACTAAATATGCTTTTACAATCAATAAATCATCTTTAAAGAAATATGTTTATTTTAATATTGTTTAAAGAACAAAACACCATTACACAGGTGATTGATGTCAGTTCCTGCCTGACTGATGCCGGTCACTTCTTAACCGATGTCGGTTACCTTCTGACCAATGCCGGTTTCCTCCTGACCAATGCCAATCACTGTCAAAACCTAGCAACATGTAAAAACAAGCTTCCTGTGAAGCAATTAAGCTCCACACTCAACAGGGGGGTGTCATAATCAGTAAGAAGAAGAGGATTGGCCTTTAGGTCTTTTTTGCTAAGTGGCGTATGTTCCCTGAGTTGCACATTTTCCTCATGATTTATTTCCTTTCACCTGCACAACTCAATTCAAACCTCATATCTGCCCAATATGCTGACAAAAATACTATATGATCATATGCATTGAAATCAAAATCCATACAAGCCATGTTAAGCTTGAAGTATATCAAAATCATGAAACATCCAATGAATGAAATGATATAATCATCATCATACATCAAATATGGATCCAAGATCAATACAAAACATGTCCATAATAACTCATGATATCTTTGTTAAAACATACAAAACTAAAAATTAACAGTGGCATCATGTGCCCCATAACCAACCTATGAACAAGAGTTGGCATCCTAATGCTAGCAATACGATATCATGAATATTATCATATCAACCAGTGTACTAAATATCCATGTCAAGAAATAATGTCATGTTATAGTGTCCCATCAAAATAACAAAATAAACAATAATGTCCCTATCATCACAATAGTATAGATACAATGAGTCACACACAACCAAAACGAGAACGTTGAAAAATATGGGCACTACAAAACACATGATGATTTGTATGCAATACAAATTATTTCAACAATAAAAGTGCTTCCACTTCTCGAGTGCTTGCATAATGATATAGAATTCCTAGTCAAATACTTAATATCTCATTTTTATGTCATTTAACTTCTCACTAAAATAAGTTATAGGATTATCTTTTGTACTTACTATTATTTCAATAAAAAACCCACTTGCATCACATTCCACTAGAAAGGCTATCAAAAAATGGCGACACCAAAACTAATAGCTCCATCACTTTGCACTTTAAATCCTAAAAGTCGTGTTATAATTCCTTTTTCCAAAAATATCCTTTTTATCCCCACAAATCACCTATTTGATCAGTGTGTAAATTCCTAAAGGGATTCTTTGGTAGTAAGATTATATAATTTATACTCTATGGAAGACACTATTACAATTATTTTCTTCTTACCATTCAAAAAAATTTCCCAACTCCTAAGGAAAAAAAATATCCATATGTGGATCTACAATCATTTGGATCACCACCCCAATTAAAATCCATGTAATGTGTCAAATAAAATTTTCTATTCAACGTATACTTGATGTCAAGGTTCAAATTTCTTTTATTGTAGCAAATATCTCTTATAGCATCTTTAAAATGAATTTGGAATTTTGACATAAAATGAGAAACCAAACCAACAAAAATAAATGAAAATGAGAAATCTATTATTTAAACTTACAACTAATTTCTTATATAAAGTAAGATCAATAGGTTTATTTTCCATATTATTAACCAATTTTACGAGTAGTTATGGGTTTGTAATCAAGCATATCAAATTTAGCTAACAAGTCATATGCATATTTGGATTGAGAAATTGAAATGCTATATTTTTCTTACTAAACTTGAATTCTTAAGAAATAATGCAAAAGACCTAAATATGTCATTTCAAAGGTGCTTTTAAAATCATATTCAGTAGAAGAAACCAATGAACTATTACAACTAGTAAATATAAAATAATTAATGTATAAGTCTATGATAACTATGCCATCAAGAGTGTTTTTTACAAAAAGATGATGATTATTTGAACTATTAGTAATATGTTAATCTATAAAAAAATTGATAGATTTTTTAATATCATTATCAAGGTGATTACTTCAAACCATAAATAACTTTCTTTAATTTACAAACAACATACTCATTTCCTTAATAAAATTAGGAAGTTGAGACATAAATTACTCCATGTAAATCAATATTCAAAAAATAAATCTTAACATCCATTTAATATGCATGCCGATGCATATGAGTAGCTAAAGCTAAAATAACTTTAATTATGGGAATCTTATCTACATGAGGAAATGTTTCATTATATTCACATCCTTAAACTTGAAAAAACCTCTAGTAACTAATTGTAATACAAATTTTGGGCTTAAGATATAATTATATAAATTTTGGTAATAAGATATTTTGAACTAAGAGAAAAAATCCCATTAATCCTAAAATATAGTACTCTTGTATTTGACAACATATTTTCCAATGATAATCTATCAAATATAGATTAGGTTTTAGGGTTAGAGTAAGGAACCAAAATTGTATGACCAAACTATGTGATAGAGTTCTTACAATGCATAAAAAATAAGAATAGGGTGTCACCAAGTTTATCATTAAATCTAAGGACCTATAATTTAGTGCATGATGGGTTTTAGGATTCCATAACACCTTCATGGACAAACCTTTCCCTAGGGATACAAACATATCCTCTATACATGTACACTTAATTTGAATGGTAGGATATGTTTTTCATGTCTACGGAGGTCTAATTTATAGGTATATTTCCATAAAATGATTTTGAGGTACTGATATATGGTTTCCCCTTTCTTGAAACCCTAGATCTTACTCTTGAGACCTAAAATGGGGTTATTAATGATTATATTGGACTACCTCACCACACCCCTACTAATGTTATTATCATTGCACTATATACCACTATGTTGAAAGATGGATCAAGCCACATATGGTTATCCGAACCTTATGATGGTATGCATGTGATATTAAATAATAGAAAATATGGAGCCCTTGATATGGCACTGTTAATTGGAAATGTGCATTTTATACTTCAATTATGGTAGTTGATCTAAGGTAATATTACATATGACTTCAAATTTTTGTTAGCTTTTTGTTGTGACATGTGCTCTAAGGAATAGAAAAGAGTGATACTTTCTCTTTACCTTTTTAAAATGAGATGGTAGAGGAACCTCACATGATTTCCCACTCAATTAACCCAAAATTATGACCTAGGCTGACCAAGCTAAGTCACCCTTTTGAAAAAAATGATCATTATAAGTGTAAGGGACATGTTCATGAAAGGTTGGATAATTTTATGAAAAAATCTATCGTGAACCTACAAAAAAGTATAGGGTGTGAAATGAATCTATTATGAGACAACTGGAAGTATATGTGTGTGTGTGTGTGTGTGTGTGTGTGTGTATTATAATAGGTGAAATGATTTTTGAGGAGTTGAGCTAGATAATATTTTTTCATCTATTGGGATTAGGATGAGGGATAGAGTAGTAGGGTGCCTTATATTGTTTATTTGTGTATAAATAAGATAAATGTAATAATACGTAACAAATACCATATTTCTAATTGCTCAGACCAAATTACAGGTATTACGAATTCCCCTTTTTAATATAGTATTGATAAGTATTTGATTAAAATAAAAATGTAAATCTGATGTCCTAATAATAAGACAATGTCAAAAATCTTGAGTGATTGCACCAATCCACATGAAACCTACAAATCAAATGGGAAATACATGCATATTTATGTTTAATAATGATGTATATAAACTTGTAACTTAAATTTAAAAAATTCTATACATATTTTAATTTCTTGAAATAAAGTGAAATATGCACAATAATGATTACACCATATTGATCATGGTGAACCAAACCCATACTTTGTTAAATTTGACTAGTTTCATGAGGCTTGCCCCATATAATGAGTGGTATCATTTAACTTAATATCCTTACAAGTGGGTTAAAAATATTGCTAACTTAATATCATTTCTGATATTTTGAAACTCTAGCTAACTCGATATCCTTGTTAATAACTTGTGTTGTCCCTGGCCTTAAAATGTGTGGATTTTCACCAAATTTCAATTTTTTTAGGTAAGATCTCTCTTTTAAGGTCTTTGTTTTCCCTTCGTGAGGTATGAAGGAAAGGAAACTACTCCAACAGTTATCCAATTTTAGATTATTTTGAGTTTGGGAATTTTTCTTTATAGTGCGGGTATTTCGGGTTTTGATGTTCCACATGTCCCTTGTGCATTTTGACTGTCAGTTCCTCGCATCCCCACAGGAACCACAAGCCTTGTTGACCCACAACCTATTGCTCAAAATTTGTCTACGTCCCCTTTGTGTTGAGGAAACTTCGACCCTTTAATGTTCTATGTATCCCAAGTTCATCTAGGTTCCTTGTTCCTCGCAAACCCACCTTTTCGCATTAAACTTGTTTTCTTTGTATTGTGGGTGTTTCGGCTTGGTGGAGAGCTTGTGTCCCAGTGTCCCAAAGAAATTTTGTGCATATTTTTTTTATTTACCTAATTATTACTAAGTACTATTGTATTACAGGGTTTTTAACTTTCCCTATCCCAAATGTCCCTTGATCACCCCGACCTGCAGTTCTCCGTAAATCCAACTTTTCCGCATTGAGCTAGTTTTCCTTATAATGTGGATATGTCGGCTCTTGGTGTCCCAAAAGTCCCACGAGCCTTTTGTGCTCTTTTCCTCTACCATATCCACATTCCAAATGCCAAAGATAATGTGTGGTGTCACAAGCAATCCTATTTTCCACAATACATTGAGTCCTTCATTTAATGCACCCCACCGACTCTTTCTAAATGGAATATATATATATATATATAGGCTAGTCTTGTCATTTTTAACCACAAAGTTTACAGTATGATTTTTGTATCCCATTCCCACACTTCCTCAGTTGTTTTCTAGCCATAGCACAACCCTTCCTTAGTCATTTTCAGAAATTTAAATTGCATTCTACTCCTCAAGCGGATTTCATCTATCTAGTGATCCAAGAAAGATATTTTTCATAACCCTTGTGAGAATTCCTAACCAGTTTGGTTCTATGCCCTACTTTATCACCACTTTTAGAATGAACATTCCTTCCTCTAAATTGCTATTCCTTATCTCCCTTTTTCCATAATGAAGGTTCATTTCAAGGGTCATGAGCATATCTCTTCTCTCGAGACATCCATACCCAACATAAGGGACACCGACGTGCAACATTTTCTTTTTCAATGATTTATGGGCACAAATTAATGATGCAAATCCTTCGCCTATGGCTCAGCTCATCAAGGATTGTGAGATAGCACACGCTAGATCATTTCCTATCTTAGTTCAATGTGCAGATACATAATTAGCTTGTGGTACCCATTTTGACCTCGACACAAAAGAAATCACAGACCCCCAAGGTCAAGTGATTTCTAAACTAGATGTGGGGTGTATTAATACTACCCTTGGGATCCTAGTATTTGAATATTCAAATGTTCTCACCATGGCACAAGCCTAACAACTGGTTGATGAAGAACCTGGCAAGTACAACCACATGGTAGCCAAGTCCTGGTTCAAGATCCCAAAGAAGGGAGCTTCTAGGTTGCCTAAAGTTTGTACAGAAGTGATTTCAAAGAAGAACTCTCTGACATCATCACTCTCTTGGCCAAGATAATGGGGCTTCTTGCAAGCAACGAGTTCCACTTTTGGATGTGACCATACATAAATATCATATGTGAAGGAAAGAAAAATTTGGACTGGGGAGAAATCATTTGTATCGATTTGAGTGAGCAATTGGCTAATGTACAGGGGACCAATGCCTTCTACATGACCTCCTATTTGATGTACACTATTGGGGCATACAAGGAATTGTTAGTCATATCTCTAAAAGATAATAAAAAGAATGCCCCAATAGATGAGTACTACTAAAAATTGACCCCGAAGAAGAACAATAATCATTTTAGGAGGGTCAATGATGCCTTAACAATGTACATTGTCAGGCTCTTAGAAGTTGATACAACTAAAACATTCTTTGATGAGGCACAACAACTTATTTTAACCTATGTTAGTTATTACATTCAATTCATGAATTTCTCTTATATCAAGTTAGCATGCTTTGAAGATTCCCCCTATAAGCTCCCCATGTTTTGTAGTGACAAGATTTCCCTAGTAGAAATTTGTAGGCAGCTTGATAAGTTGCACAAAACCTATAAGGACAAGAAGATGGCACAGTGTTCAGTTATCTATCACTCTGGGAAATTATACCTGCAAGATTGCCCTTTATGCTCAAAATATTGAAAGGATAGTTCTTGTCTTACAATTTTCATTTCTTTCAAGAGAATATCTTGCTTTGATATTAAAGGCCTTCATCACCAATAATGTCAAAATATTATTTTATCATCTCCCTGATGTGGAAGACTATTGGGTTGATTGCTTAGAGGATTATGAGGTAATAAGGAGGTACTATGGCCGGATCTCTTTACAACAAATCAAGTATTGTAGTTATTTATAAATTACCAGAGGACCTGCAAAATGATTATGATGATCTACAATATCTTGAGTATAACAAGAATATAAGGCATACTCCTCTCGAAACCGTTGACTGGTTTAAAAAGGAAAAAGATAATTTGCAAGAGATCATCAATCTAGTCGTGGTCAGAACTAAGGTTTGGTCTGATAGGAAAATGAAAATGTACAAAGTGGGAAGACTATGGTCTCCCTCCTAAGAAGTTTTTGCATCTTGTGGAGAAGCTTTGGATTCAACATCTAAAGCCCACACTTAATTGGACCCATCTCCTCTTGAATCCTCAAATCTAGTATATACTAAGAAAGGAAAGTCTAAAAAGGATGAGGAGGAAAAATAGGTAATCAAGGAAGAAAATAAGAAATTTCCTTCTCTAGGGCAATTAGAAGCAGTGTCAAATATTGAGAAGATTCTTGATCTTTATGGTGATGATGAGGAAGAAACAAAAGAGCATGAAGAAAGCAATCTTGAAGGGAGCAATACAGAAAAAGAAGAGGAAGAAAATGATAAAAAAAAATCTCATATCAGAAGCCAAGACAGTGGTCATCCTAGAGCCACCTATCAAAGAAACTTCTGCCAAGGAAATGCATGTATCTAGTATTAGAACATTTGTCATGGAAGTGTCAGCTGCACATACTTTGGGTTCAATGAGTACACTTTCATTAGGGCCTCTAGCCCCTCCCCCTTCTAATACATCTTTTACTTGGGTCCAACCACTCATTGACAATAAGAAAAGGAAGGCCTCCTCCTAGATAGTTGCCCCCAAGTTTGATGTTATAGCTACCTTATTGGGCACAACTCCTGCCACATATGCTAAGAAGCCCAAAACCATGTTTATGATACTGTCTAATTCTAAAGGCCAACATTTTTTAGAGATCGCCAAACCCAGAGTTGAAAAAGAGGAGAATAATTTGGCCTTAAATGACTTGGATTTGAATCAGATACCTTTGGGTGAGTACACTCCTGAAAGTGAAGTTCACAACTTGAAGGACACTGTATCGAATGTGATTGAAAGAGTGGGAAAAGGCAAACAAACACATAAACAGTTGGAATAACGGGTGAAAATTCTTTCTAAATTCATCAAGTACTTGTTGGCAAGTGATAAAGTGTTGAACCTAGCTACTCTCACTTCAATGCCACCTCTTGTTGTACTGACCAATGAGGAAATGCATAACATCAAAGACATTCACAAACATGCCTCTTATGCTAACGCAATAGAATCTATGGTGGAGGATATGTTAATCTCTGGTCTAAATTTCATATAAGTAGCATAAATGGCTTATGATAACATTTTCCCAGTTCAACAAAAGCTCACTTTAACCACTACAAGCCTAGAGAAGGAACTAAAAATGTGGACATAATTCATACAGGACCTGAAACTGATGAGTACTACTTATGAACATATTTTAATTGCCACTAGAATTTTTGATAACCCAAAGAATAAGCTATCCAAGAAATGGGTCTATAGTATGAATTGGAAAATAAGGGTCCGAGAAGAGTCAGTGGTTGAATTAAAGAACTCTTGTCAAAAGGGAGAAGCTTTTAAAACCCCTTTGTTGGATGATTTTCAAGATATTCGTTGTCAATTCCTCAAAGAAATATCTATCGAAAGTAATATAGTGCATGATATCAAGGTAGAATTGAAAGCACTTGTCAACTAAGAATTGTTCAAAGATGATAGTATCACCAAGAAAAAGATTTTAAAAAATGTGCCTTATAAGCTGCACTCATTGAGGAAAATAAAGGTTTCTCAAAAAATTCAGATTTCTGGGAAGAAATGGAAAATTTCCTAAATAGTTGGACAAATGCTGCTGCAAATACTACTATTCCTATGGGCATGGAGATTGTTGGAGCACTGGTCAATTTCAAAAATTGAATACTCAAGATGAAGACTATTGGGACACCTTCCTCAAATGTCCCCTTGACTAGTGCATGAACTTTTCTTTTAATTTTTCTTATATTTCAAGTTGACACTATTGTGATAATGTAATTTGTAATTAAGGCCAACTTAAGATACTTTTGATTAAGTATTAATGATCAATTAAAAGAAAGGAAGATCAAAACACTCTGTTTGTCACTGCCCAAGCGGCCATAAAAAGATTCATCTTTCATTGTGGAAAGTGGTGGATCTTGATGTTTTGAGATGTAAAAGTATAGAGCTATTAAATATCAATACAGAATAAGTTTCTCTATCCCTTTTACTGAGTTCTCTTTTTTTTCTGTTGTCTATCTAATGAATGTGGATTTTATATATTTGGATATGAAAATTTGTGTTCTTCCAGTTGATGTTGTGCTTAGAACTTTTGCCTATTGCA
Source organism: Taxus chinensis (assembly GCA_019776745.2). Lineage (NCBI taxonomy): Eukaryota > Viridiplantae > Streptophyta > Pinopsida > Cupressales > Taxaceae > Taxus > Taxus chinensis. The sequence continues at coordinate 98,663,318 of CM034150.1, forward strand.
TATATGTCATGTATTCAGATATATCTAGATCTAGGTGTTTTTGAAAATTCAAGCATGCATAAGTAGGATGTTATTCTATAATCTATTCATCTGAAAGTGCCTCCATCTTTATTCAGGAGGTCATTTATTCTTCTGCGTCCTTTTCTTATGCATTGAGAAATTATTAAATTTGGATACAGTTAATACATAAAGATCCTCATTCAAATATTGGTAGTTTATATATTTGTAAATAAATAGGTTTTTATTGCTTTTTGTGGAATAAGGTAGCCTCTCCCATAAAGAGAAGGGATTGTTGTCCCATGAATTGTTTCTTGTCATTAAGATTCAAATTTATCAACAAACAATTTTTTGTCTCCCACCGTGGGGCACTATTTTGTGCAACCCACCAAAATAATCTTCAAATAGATCAGCAGTGGTAACACATTGATGGAAAGAAGATACATGAGATTTCAAAGAGAAAAAGGTGTCGAAGATCTTTTTTTTCAGTTGTTGGAACAAGAAGGCTTTCACCTGATTCCAGAAAGAAGGGCTAGAGGAAAAATATCTATAAGTACCCCTCCTACAAAGGATAGGAACTTCTGTATCTTTCAACCAATAATATCCAAAATAAATTAAGTCTCAGTGCTTAATTTGGTACTAGTCTAGAGTTGCATTCCTTTATAAACTATTTTTCCCTAGAATGGTTTTGTACCTTTGCCATGGGGCCAATAGGTTGGGCCTTTGGCTCTTCCTCAACCATTGCATGATTTTCCAAAGGGAAATAGAAATAATTTTCCAAAGTTCAGAGGAGATGGAAAAGTACATCCTGATGAGCACATTGCATTTATTGTGGCATGTGGAGTGCTTGGAGTTGAACATGAAGATGTCTCTCATCAGGATCTTCATAGAAACATTATAGGACAATGTTGCAGATTGGTTCTATCACCTCTCAGTTGGTGCATATCACTAGCTGGGATACTATGATGACCCAAATGAAAATCATGTTTAAAACTACCGAGGACGTGCATGCTCTTCTTGGCTCAAATCTCTCAGATAAATAAAGGAACCATATGAGCCCATGCGAGAGTTTGTGGAAAGATTCAACAAACTAGTGAATAAAATTCCAGTGGCCACTCTATCCTGTAGATAAGATTTAAAATTGTTTTTTCTTGAATGCTCAATTGTCAGAGGTAAGCTATGCAGTGAGGAGGGCTAACCTCACCACCTTAGATGATGACCAACATTTTTCCATAAGCGTGGAAAATGATTTAATAACGTCAGGAAAGTTATGGAAGGAACCACCTAAATCTAAGGCCTCTTCATATGCTACCACAAGTTCTTATCAATTAGTTCAAAAAATGGAAAATGATATGATTACCATCAAAAATAAATTGGCTCATAATGCTCCTTATAAATATATTCCGGGAAGGAATTTTCAACCCCAAAATTTTTGGCCTCCTACCCAGCCTAAATTGGCAATTGAAGCTCCTCCTCTTAAAGTTCCAGTCAATACAACATGTGAGGTACAAGATCTTGAAGATGAAGTTGAAGCCGAAGTGTTGGAAGAACCTGAAGAAGAACTTGAACGAGGTCTTCGAAGAGGTAGATGATTCTCAGGTTAATTTTCCTTACCACATAAGGGGTTCAATGATGATGATGATTATGATGAATTGGTAGCAGAAATAAACAATGAGTCATATGTTGTCATGACAAGAGAACAAATGAACAAGAAAAAGGAAGTGGTCCATCCTAAAAGCCTATCAAAGAGGTTCTAGTCACTATTCCAGTTGCAAGGAGGGGAGCCTCTATCCCTACCACTACTACTCAAAAGTAAGTAACACTAACGCCCCTTCTACTTCATCTTCCTCACCTAAAGCTAATGTTCCTTCAAATCTTGTGTCCAAAATGTATTCATCTACAAAAAATGAGAAGCCCAAGGCCTCTACATCTTCAAGTCTGGATTTACCTTCCACCTCAAGGTCCTTTGATATAATTGATCATATAAATAAAATCAAAATCCAAATACCCAAAGTTGAGCTCTTTCAAACTCACCTAGATGCTTTTACCTAGGTTGTCAAGTTTGTCAAGTCCAAACTCAACCCCTCATCCACCACTTCTAAAGGCCTTTTACCCACTCCTGCGTATCCACCCCTAAAAAAATTGATGGTGTCCACACCTACTACAACTAAAAAATATATCCTTTTTATGTCACCTTTCTCATAGCCAGTCATAAGCTCAACAGTTGTGTTATTGACTCAGGACCATCAGACAATGTGATGCCTACTAAATTTTCTCATTCCCTTGGTCTCACATTGACATGAACATTTGGTTCATGTTATTCTATGGAAAGTAAGGAAGCTCCTCTTGTTGGAAGAATTAAATATGCTCAGTTGGCTTTTACTTATTTTCTAGAGAAGAGATTCAAGGCTACCATTTTAGTTTCAGACATTCCACTATCATATGGTATGTTGTTGAGTAGTAATTTATGTAGAGAAGTAGGAGGAGAAATTCAGATGGATTGGTCACATGCTCTCATTCCAGTTAATGGAAAAATGAAGAAATTATTAACTGAGAGACATGAAGAATATATTGTGCAGAAAACTGATGATCCTAAAGCACAAATTCTCTATGAGGACATTGGCCATGGTAACTATATGATCATGTTTGAAGATAAAGTAAAGGCTCCTAAGGGACTGATTGATGATCCTAATGGTGTCTGGGTATTGAAATTTTATGGTAGTTGTTCTTCAACTAGCATTGGAGTTGGAGTGGTGTTGACTTCTCCTCAAAGTAAATATCATCCATTTTCTTATAAGTTCCAGTTTGAAAATGCAAATAATACGACTGAATATGATGCCCTTCTCCTTGGCCTGACAGTAGCAAGAGAAATGGGGATTAAGGATATTTTTTCTTGAGGTGATTTCAAACTCATTGTCAAGTGGGTCAGAGGGATATTCCAAGTAAAAAATGGAAGACTGAAGCATTAAAGAAATTTGGTCTGGGATTCAATTGAATTGTTGGATGCTTTTTCCATTGAAGTTGTGCCCAGGGAGAAGAACACTAGATCTGAAACTTTATATGTATCTAGATCTCAGTTAATTCCTCACCCAAATTTTTCCCAAGATAAGTTCACAATTGAAATGATATATAGGCCAAGTGTGCCTGACGATGTGAACCATTGGCAAGTGTTTAGCAATGATCAACTCCTGATCTCTTTCCTTGAGCTCCAGGATAATTTTGGTCAGTTGTATTTTGAAGGAAGTGAAGTTCTTCATCATGATTTTGTCTCATCTTCGGTGTCTAAAGAAGGAGTAGGAGGAAGAGTCTGATAAATATGGTTGCATAAGGTTAAAAGGTAATAAGATACCTAGGTGAATGATAAGCCTAGAAGATTTATTCGAAAAACATGATAGATATATTAAATCCAAGGTATCACATGAGGCTCATCAATCATATGAATATGAAAAAATCTAAATTGGTTAATATTGGAAAATGTTGTACTAAGGATGAAAAGAGAAGGATGATTGAATTGTTAAGAAAATATATTGATGTATTAGCTTATTTGTATGATGAGCTAAAATCCTTCAAACCAAGAGAGATGTAACATTATATTCCTTTGAAACCAAGAATCAATCCATTTCACCAAAAGAAAAGGTAATATAACCCAAAAATTGTAGATACAATTCACTAAGAGATTCAAAAATTGCTAAATACCAGGATAATCTTTCCTACTCATCATTCTTCTTGGATAACCAATATTGTGCCCGTAAGGAAAAAGAGTGGAGAAATCTGGATTTGTGTGGATTTCAAACATTTAAATCAGACCTCCCTCAAGGATAATTATCCACTCCCTATGATGGATCAAATATTACAAGTTGTCATTGGTTCAGAGATGTTGTCCATGCTTGATGGATTCTCAGGCTATAACCATATTGAAGTGGATGTTCAAGATCAACACAAGACAACCTTCACAACTCCCTGGGGCACTTTTTCCTATAGGAGGATGTCATTTGGTCTAATCAATGTTGGTGAAAGGGAAATGGATTTGGATTTTGGTAATTTTAAAGGAAAGTGCATTGTGATTTACCTCAATGATTTGACTGTATTTTCTAAAAAAAAGAGGATCATTTTCATCATCTTGAAGTTGTCCTTCAGAAATGTAGGGATCATGGAATTTATTTGAATCCAAATAAATCCATTTTTCGGTGTCACAGAAGGAAAATTTCTCAGGCATATTGTTTCCAAAGAAGGCATCAAAATTGACCCAGAAAGAGTCGAGGCTATTCAGAAGATTCCCCTCCCAACAAGCAAGAAAGGGGTGCACTCTTTCTTTGGAAAAATAAATTTTCTAAGAAGATTTATCCCTGATTTTGTAGAATTAACTAGGAGCATAGCTCAGATGATGAAAGAGAAGAAATCCTTTTACTAGACATCTAAAGGAAAGGGTTCTTTCGAAAATATCAAGAAATCTATTGCCAGAACCCCTGTTCTTGTCCTAACTTTGAGAAGGATTTCATAATCTATTGTTATGCCACCAAGAACACTTTGGCAGCTATTTTGGTGCAGAAGAATCCTCAAGGTTGTGAACTACCTATAGCTTTCATGAGTTATGTTTTGAAGGCTCATGAATTAAAATATACACAAATGGAGAAACATGTTTTTGTTGTAGTGAAGGCAGTTAAGCAATTCCACTTCTATATACTCAATTATCACTCAGTTGTCTTTGTGTCTGATACAACTATCAAATCAATCCTCATGTAAAAAGATTTCAGATCAAAAAGAGGAAATTGGGTTGCAAAACTCCAAGAGCACAATTTGGATATCATGCCAACTAAGTTGGTTCTAGGTAAAGGTCTATGTGAATTGATTGCTAATAGTGCTAGGAGAAAGACATCCAAGGAAGAAGATGATTATATCCCAACTGTCCTTTTCTTGAGTTTAATAGATGAATGGTATGCTGAAATTGCTCACTTTTTGACTTATGGGGAGTTCCCAACACACTTGAATGCTAAAGAAAAGAGAGTTGTTAAATTGTGATATGCACAATACGTACTTTGGGAAAATTCATTGTTCAAGAGAGGAATTGATGGAAGATTTTTGAGATGTGTAGATAGAGAACAACAGAAAAGATTGTTGAGATTTGTTCATGATCATGATTTTTGAGGTCACTTTTCATCTTCTGTAGCATCTCACAAGATCCTTTGTGTAGGTTACTATTGGCCAATGTTATTCAAGGATGCAACAAAGTAGGTCACAAAATGTGAGGTATGTCAAACCTTTGTGGGCAAACCCAATTTGGGTACATTACCTCTCAAACCAATGGTAATTGAGGATCCATTCCAAAAATGGGGATTGAATTTCATAGGCACTCTCAATCCTAATTCTAGTGTGGTACATACACATGTTTTGACAACCACTGACTAATTCATCAAGTGGGTAGAAGCAATTCCAGTCAAGAGAACCACTTCATAAGTAGTATGTAATTTCATTAAGGAAATTATTCTAGTCATGTTTGGAGTCCCAAACAAAAATTTTACTGATAAAGCCCCAAATTTATCTTATTATGAGTTGATTGACTTCTGCTATGGTCATGGAATCTCCCTAGCACAATCTTCTTATTACTATCCACAAGGGAAAGGGTAAACAAAGTCAACTAAAAAAAACTTGGTGACAATAATTAGAAATCTTGTGGATGAATCATAAAGGAATTGGTATAAAAGGCTCTATGATGATCTTTGGGAAAACATAATCACACCAAAGAGAGTAATTGGTATGTCCTCATTTCAAGTTGTGCATGGAAAAAAAGCTTAGCTACTAGTAACAAGAGAATTGTTAGCCTTGCGATTGATGAAAGCCATTAAGGATGAAAATTTCACTAGTGCCTTAAAGAAAAGAATTATGTACTTGAAAAAGTTGGATGAGGATAGGTCGTAAGGGGTGGATAGGATCTCTACAAATCAAAAAAAGGTGAAACAAATATTTAACAAGAAAGGCACACCCAGAGACTTCCAGGTTGGAAATATTTTCCTACTTTGGGACAAGAGGCAAGAACCTCGAGGAAGCCATGGTAAGTTTGATTCTCTCTGGCTTGGTCCTTTCAAAATTAGACGCTTTGTTAGTGATAATTCATTCTATTTAAGTTATATGGGTGTAACCTCACTTCTTTTGTCACGTGGATCGTGCACTCGTTAAATTGCTAAGAGATCCCATGCAACATTGAACATCCCCAAGGTTTGGGACTTTGTTACCTTGGGATGAGCCTCTGGAGAAGTCAGGATTCCTTTAGAACTTGGGGCACCTGATTTAAGATTGACGTGCAAGGCTAATAACAATTAAAAATGACTCTAATCTACTCACTTCACATTTTTCAGAGTTAGAAATAACAATAAATGAAAATACAGTGATACACCAAGAGAGTATAATTAGATAATTTCCTTATCTTCACACCAGAACGGGTTAACTTAGAAAGGATAAAACAACCATCACAATCTAATTCACCTTATGCTATTTATACAAGGTAAATAATAACCACAAACAAACATGAATTTCCTTGTAAGACCCCAAGCATACCTAATAGATAGATCAAATCCATTCGAATACACAATCAACAAATCATGACAATATATAATAGGCACATGTCATACATCCATTTCTCTCTATGGAAGTTAATGATAGCATAACTTTATGGCAGAAGGAATATAATATCTTCACAATTTATAGTCAGGATAAACACATCATTCTCCCGTAGGTTAAAATAAGATATTCTGAAATAAAGGTGAATTAATCACTTACACTACGGAATTGCACATTCACAAATCATACATTGATCAATTATTCAACATAATAAATCATACTTTTCATGAAAAAAAAAATTATGAATATAATTGAAAGGCTCCAAAGTATTCAAAGTACTCTTCCAATCTTGAAGAGTAACTTCCCAATGATCTATATCTCTTTAAACTTATGCACTTAACTATTTATAAGTTTTTTAGGTTGAGCCATTACAGTTGGACCTTAACTAACAAATTGCTAAAAATAGAATGTAATTAAGTTCCAGGGAACATGATCCCATAAAAATAGCAAAGTAGTTGCAAAGGTTTGACCCAGTCAATCCTACAACTTGGACTGATCCAAAGGTTGGAAATGTCCTTCCATGGCCACCTAACTTAGCTTTGTCATGCAACATCTTTTCCTTCTTCAGTTTTCTCCCGTTATTTCTCCCACACAATCATCTGATGTTTGTAGTTAATGAAATGCTTGATGATTCCTTATACTTCTTCTTCTTCTTCTGGTCCACATGCATAATGATTTACCACATCTGTTGTTTCAATCTCTCTTGCTACTTTAGCCAGGATCCTTCTAAGTTTATTCACCACTTTCTTTAGTCCACTTGTGAAATTCTGGCATGAAACCAGTCTATCAATCGAGTCACTATTAAAATTCCTAGCTACCTCATCGTCTTTCTTCACTAAATATTTGAAATTCGACTTAATTTGATCTACTGGAAGAGAATCAATATTCTCATTTATTAATTTGCAATTGATATTATCAAACTCTTCTGAGATATCATTTAGAGCATCCATTATTTCCACAAGCTTTTCATCTAGTTTCTTAATCAAATCTTGTAACACTTGGGATCTAAATTCTATAGCCTTTCAAAATTCAAACAACTTGGAAATATCATCAATTACTTCTTCTTGAAGAAGTAGATTTGGATATTCCTCTCTAATCTCACCCCATGTGGTCAAATTCATATTCAAATTATTATTATCTTTAGAGAAAGCCTCATCCATCCTATGAATAGAGGCTCTTTTGACTTGCAAATCATTATATATTTCAACAACTTCTGTGATCAAAGGATTATCTTCTTAAAGCATGTGTTCCATCCATCCATTCACTAATCTTCCCTTCTGACCTATCTTCTCAATCTCATAATATTAAATATCATCCAAAGCAGAAGAAATTATCAGAGCAGCAGTAGTTGAAGGATCATTGGTTGGAGTGGGTTGTGTTACTTTTCTCAACAAAGCAGTGAGTTGTCCAACGTTTGCTTTTAGTTCATCCTTAGAAGCTTTATCCTTATCATATTTCTCCAAAAAATTACCGAGAGCCATTTTCACATCTTGTTTGGCACCTTCGTGTGTTGCCTTACCTAGTGAAAATATGGAAATTTGATATTTCACTGCTGTGATAGTTTCTTTAGTCTTTCCCTCAATGGGAGTAGTGATTTCCATGACTCTCTCTCATGATTGGTTCACATATAGGCTAGAGATAATCTTTGGCCATTTGGCCTATCTCCTTAGAGTAGGTTCCAACACACTCAGATCTATTACATCTACCAGAGGCACCTTCTTCTTCTATTTTGGAGTTTGGCGATACAACCATTCTAGTATAGTAAATGCCAATGGAGATGACATGACTGATTCAACACCTGGAGCACTAGACAATACAATAGCACTGGTAACATTAGTTTGCAATGAAGTGGAGGTGGTAATGATAGATGGGGTGGATGTGAGAACAACCATAGGAGTGGATACAATGAGGCTAGAAGTTGAGATGGAAGGAAATGACAACTGCAGAGGGGGTGAAGTGGAAATTGGAGACCCAATCATTTCACCTATTGAGAGAACAAGAAGGGATGAAAACACTTGGGCCATGGATGGGGGTGGAAAAGAAGAAATGAGTGTAGAAGTAGAAGGTAATGATGAAGGAAGTGATAATGACATAGAAGAAAGGGATGGAAAGCTCTGTGATACAACTGGAGAATCAATAACCTAGACAATTTTTGATATTGGTACTATGGGGGGGCACAACCTTTGAAGCAAGGGCCTTGGAAAGAGAGGAACTTCCAACAATAAATGAAATATTCTTAGGGATTATATTTTCCCTTATGGTAGACCTTTTTCCTTTTGTGGGTGTAGGAAGACTCATTGTTGGTTGGGATTTTGTTCTTATAGATTGATCCAACCCTTTGGGTGAAATTCCCAAGGTATCCAACCAATCATTTGTTCTTTGTAAAATGGGGCCTACCATTTCCTTAGTATTGTAGCTTTCTTCTTGATACCAATCAATCCATGGCAATGTTTGATTGGTAACATCATTATCCTTGTATACTGGATCCAATACTTCTTCCTCATCCTCCATCTCCTTTGGAATCTCTGCAATACCAAACTATCTAACCTCATCCAAAGTCAACCTTTCGTATTCTCATTTATAGATAATGAACTCATCCTGAAAGTGAATCCAAATATCCTCTAGCTGAGGCACATGAGAACTGGATAAACCTGTTTCACTGAACTTACCCCAGTAATAAAAATTGGTTCGGGGATGAAAGGTTCGTAAAGTCACTTCAGACATTTCTGCATCCACATTCTTCACTTTATAAATACTAGCACAAGTATATCTATTGATTGAAATGGGAAACTGGACTCCCACCTTATGCCATTTGTTCTAGATTTTATGATAATCCAACAATTTCCAAACCAACTCTAGCAAAACCCATTTGTCAGTAGGGTACCTGGGTAACTTGCTCGGGGCACCCATGAAACCGGGAATCTTGATGTATGTAAATGTAGGAAACTGAAGATAAATGGCTCCCCACTCTCATACTTCCTTGAAAGTATCATCAGAAATCCTTCGATTATACAAATCCTTGTCAAAATGATAAAGAAGAACAATGAAGAAGGCATCATTAACTCTACAAAAATGTCTTCTTCCCTCATCCATCGTGATTTGAGGATAAAAATCAAAAATCTGAGATGCACTTCTAACACCTTTGGTATTTAACCCATTAAATTCCCCCATGGCAGCTGCAACGTAAACCAAGAAAGAAGTCATATAAAAGTTTTTGGAAGACAAGACTTTACTTAATTGAAAACAAATAGAGCTACTGATATGCTCTCCCCATTGTATGAATTCTTTGTTCTTCTTGATAGTGGCAATGTACATGAACATCCATTCTTGAAACTCCTTTACAGAAGAAAGATCCAAAACTCTACTCAACAACATAATGAGATCGCTCACTTCTTGGATGAAATACAACTGAAACATTGTCTTAGGAAACTTGGTGACACTTTTGGCCAAGTAGATCTTCATCATGACCCTCCCACAAAATTTAGTTTCCTTGTCCCAATGTTCAATTGCAACTTTAGGTGAAATTGTGGCATAGTCCTCAACATCAGGGAGTTTAAACAAATCTTCAAAGAAAGTAGAGTCCAATTGAATTACGACCTTGTCATCACCATTCTTCACCATCTTGGAATCTTCATCAAAATGGGTTGTTGCGGCCAAGACGAACTCGAGATAATGCATGGATGTAGGAAAACTGACAGTGAGAGTAAACCCACTGTCATATATAGCCTGCATCCAAGACTTCTTGTTAGGAGCTCTCAACCTTTCCCAAAAGTCTGGAAAATCTATCTTCCCAAGATTGGTATCTCCAATATTCCCTAAGTCTGAAGAAAGGCACGAATGAGGAGCAACTCCTAAAAATGTATATTTCATCTTTTCTTTTCCTTTTGATGAGGAGGTTGACATTAAGTTTGGATTTTGGAATCCAAAAGGCCTTTGGAAATTTTGTAACAAATACTGTAAAAAAATCCAAAATGCCGAAGTCCAAAAGTCTGAAAATATTCTAGCTTCGAAGTGTAAACCTCCGAAAACCCGAAATAACAGACCTCCAAAACTCCAAAAATCAAAATTCCGAAAGTGAAAAACCTGGAACTCTAAAATGGAAAGAGATCTGAAATCCTAAAATTTGTAGACCTCCAAAACTTCAAAAATATTGGTTCTGAAAATCGGTGATTTATGGACCACGAAATCACTGACAGGCATGAAATCCAATACTCGTAGAGATCTGGAGGAATATATCATGCAATCTAGACTGGATGCCTGCACATGTTGGATTTTGTAGCTGTGTAAATCAGGAAACATTCTTAAGGAAAACATGGCGGATGATGAGGGTTCCATTTCCAAATAAGAAAAAGGAAGAACAAAAGAAAATAAACAAGGAAGAAGACCCAAAACGATCATAACCAAGAAGAAATAACCCAAACAAAATTACCTTGAAAATGACACCTTGAAAGTACAAAAGTTCGGTAAAAATTAGAGTGTTAGAGAAAATGGTCAATTGAAAATGAAAAATAAAACTCAAGTTTATATAGAAAAAATTGATTCCTAGAAGCCGAAACATGGGAGGGTTGGTGAGAATTAAATTCCCATAGAACCTCGAAGTCTGAAACCTTGAAAGTTTGAAGTTTCAAAATTTTAGAACTTCAGAGTTTCAGACTTCGAAACTTGAGAGATGAAGTTTATGAAAAGATGATGGAAGACTCTGAAACCCAAAAGTCCAAAGTTTCAAAATTTCGGAACTTTGGAGTTTCAAACTTCAGAAGTCCAAAGGTGAAAATATCAAAATGAAGGTAGGAGACTCCGAAACCCAAAAGTCCAAAGTTTTGAAATTTTGGAACTTCGGAGTTTCAGACTTCGGAACTCCAAGTCAAAATTTACCAAAAAGGTGATGGAAGACTCCGAAACCCAAAAGTCTGAAATTCCAAAATTTCATAACTTTGGCATTTCAAACTTTGGAACCCAAGTATGAAATATTGAAAATTTCCAAAGGATAATTCTGAATCCTAAAACTCTGAATTTTCAAACTTTCAGGCTTTCAGAGTTCGGAACTTTGAAGTCAAAATTTTTGAATTGGTAACTTCTTCCCCAAAGAAGAAAACCTTTGAAATCTAAAGTCCAAAACTTCAGACTTTAGGGGATTTCAGAAGAAATTTTGAATCAAATTTTAACATTTTCAAGGTAAAATTTAAAGGTTAACAACTTCCACTACCATATAGTGGTCATTATTTGAAGTTGTTTCAATCCTAGGTGATTATGCAGTCTCTTATAAATTCCTGTAAATATGTCTTGTGTAGTTCTTATTTTTTGCTTGTTTTATTTTTCCCTTTTTTCGGTTGTCTTTTGTATTGCCTTGTTATGGACTCTATTTCCCAATGAATTCTGAACTGATCATTCAACCCAAGATTATGAGGTTCTTTTATCCTACCTTGTTCAAGTCATCCCAATCCCAAAAAAGAGCCAATTATTGTCTGTGGCCTAAAAATGTGTGAATTTTCACCAAATTTCAAAAAAAAATAGGTAAGATCTCTCTTTTAAGGTCTTTTTTTCCCTTTTTGAGGTATGAAGGAAAGGAAACTACTACAATAGTTAACCAATTTTTTAAAAAATTGAGTTTGGGAATTTTTCTTTATAGTGCAGGTATTTCGAGTTTTGATGTTCTGCATGTCCCTTGTGCATTCCGACTACTAGTTCCTCACATCCCCACAGGACCCACAAGCCTTACTGACCCACAACCTATTTCTCAAAAAAATTCTAAGTCCCCTTTGTTTTGCAGAAACTTCAGCCATTTATGTTCTGTGTGTCCCAAGTTCATATGGGCTCCTTGTTCCTCATAAACCCACCTTTGCTGCATCAAACTCATTTTCTTTGTATTGTTGGTGTTTCAGCTTAGCAAAGAACTTATGTCCCAATGTCTCAAAGGCCTTCTGTGCATTTTTTTATGATTTACCTGATTATTATTAAGTACTGTTGTATTGCGGGGCTTTTGGATTTCCCTGTCCCTTGATCACCCCGACCCACTGTTCTCCACAAATACCTCTTTTCCACGTTGAGTTAGTTTTCCTTGTAATGCGTAGATGTCATCTCTTGTTGTCTTAAATGTCCCATAGGCCTTTTTTGCTCTTTTCCTCTACCATATCCACATTCCAAAGGCCAAAGCTAATGTCTAGTGTCAAAAGCATTCTCATTTTCCTCAATACATTGAGTCCTTCATTTAATGCACCCCATTGACTCTTTCCAAATGGAAGATATATATATATATATATCAGGTAGTCTTATCATTTTTAACCACAAAGGTCACAGTCTGATTTCCATATCCCATTCCCGCACTTCCTCAGTTGTTTCTAGTCATTGCACAACCCTTCCTTAGCCGATTTCAAAAATTTAAACTGCATTCTTCTCCTGAGGTAGTTGTCATTTATCTAATGATCCAAGACATCCTAGCCAGGTTGGTCCAGTGCCCTACTTTATCGCCACTTTTAGAACAAACATTCCTCCCTCTTAATTAGTATTCCTCATCTCCCTTTTTCCATAATGAAGGTTCATTTCAAGGGTCACGAGCATATCTCTTCTCTCAAAACCTCCATACCCAACATAAGGGACACTGACGTGCAACATTTGGATTTCAATGATTTCTAGGCACGGATTAATGACAAAAATCCTTTGCCTGTGGCTCATCTCATTGAGGATTGTGGGATAGAACATGTTGAATCATTTCCTATCTCAGTTCAATGTGCAGATATAATTTTAGATTATGGTTCCCATTTTGACCCTGACACAAAAGAAATCACAGACCCCCAAGGTCAAGTGATTTCTAAACTGGATGTGGGGTGTATCAATACTGCCCTTGGGATCCTAGTATTTGAATATTCAAATGTTCTCACCATGTCATAGGCCCAGCAGTTGTTTGATCAAGAACCTAACAAGTATAAGCACATGGTAACCAAGTCCTGGTTCAAGGTCCCAAAGAAGGGAGCTTTTAGGTTGCCTAAAACTTTATACATAAGTGATTTCAAAGAATAACTCTCTAAAATCATCACTCTCTAGGCTAGGATAATGGGGCTTCCTATAAGCAATGAGTTCCACTTTTGGATGTGCCCATACATAAATATCATATGTGAAGGAAAGCAAAATTTGGACTGGGGAAAAATCATTTGTATCAATTTGAGTGAGCAATTGGCTAATGTACAGGGGACCAATGCCTTCTACATGACCTCCTATTTGATGTACACTATTGGGGCATACAGGGAATGGTTAGGCCTCTCTCCAAAAAATAATAAAAATAACATCCTAGTATATGAGTACTACTCAAAATTGACCCTGAAGAATAACAATCATCATTTTAGGAGGGTAAATGATGCCTTCACAATGTACATTGTCAGACTCTTAGAAGGTGATATAGCTAAAATATTCTCTAAAGAGGCCAAGAAACTGATTTTAACCTATGACAGCTATTATATTCAGTTCAAGAAGTTCTCTTATATCAGGTTGGCATGCTTTAAAGATTCCCCCTATAAGCTTCCCATGTTTTGTAGTGACAAGATTTCCCTAATAGAATTTTTTTGCTACTTGATAAGTTGCACAAAACCTGAAAAGATAAGAATATATCTAGTGTTCAATTCCCTATCACTCTAGGCAACTATACTTGTAAGACTTCCCCGGATGCTCAAAATATTGAAAGAACAATTGTTTCTTTCAATTTTCATTCATTTAAGAAAATATCTTGTTTTGATCTCAAGGGTTTCATCACCAATAATGTCAAGATGTCCATTTATCACCTCTCTGATGTAGAAGACTATTGGGTAGATTACTCAAATTATTATGAAGCAAGAAGAGGTATTATGGTTGGATTTCTTTGCAAAAAAATCAAGGATTTTGGCATCAACTAAGTACTAGAGGACCTACAAGATGATGATCATCTACAATCTATTGAGTATATAAACACTATAAGGAATACTCCTCTCTACATAGTTGATTGGTTCAAGAAGGAAAAATAAAATTTACAAGATATCATCAATCCAGTCCTGGTCAGAACTAAGGTTTGGTTCGATAGGAAAATGAAAATGTACAAAGTTGAAAGACTATGGTCTCCCTCCCAAGAAGTTTCTACATCACATGGAAAAATTTTGGCTTCAACATCTGAATCCCACACTCAATCATCCCCTTCTCCTCTTTAATCCTCAACTCTAGTATATACTAAGAAAGGAAAGTCTAAAAAGGCTTAGAAGGAGGAAGAAGAGGTAATCAAGGAAGAAAATAAGCAATTTCCTTCTCCAAGGCAATTAGAAGAAGTATCAAATATTGAGCAGATTGTTGATCTCTGTGGTGATGATGAGGAAGAAACAAAAGATCATGAAGAAATAAATATTTAAGGGAGTAGTATAGAAAAATAAGAGGAAGAAGATGACAAGAAAAAAATATCTCATATCAGAAGCCAAGACAATGGTCATCCTAGAGTCACCTATCAAAGAAACTCTTGCCAAGGAAATTCATGTGTCTAGCATTGGAACATCTGTCATGGAAGTGTCAACTACACAAAATTTGAGTTCAATTAGTATACTTGCATTAGGGCCTCTGTTCCCCCCCCCCTTCTAGTATCTCTTTTACTTAGGTCCAACCACTCATTGACAGCAAGAAAAGGAAGGCCTCCTCCCAGATAGTTGCCCCCAAGTTTGATGTTATAGCTTCCTTATTGGGCACAAATCCTACCCCTTCTTCTAAGAAGGCCAAAACCACATCTAGGATATTGTATGATTCTAACGGCCATAAGTTCTTAGAGATCACCAAACCTAGGGTTTAAAAAGAGGAGAAAATTTTGGCCTTGAATGACTTGGATATGACTAGGATACCTTTGGGTGAGTCCACTCCTAAAAGTGAAGTTAACAACTTGAAGTATACTGTATCAAAGATGATTGAAAGAGAAGAAAAAGACAAACAAACACAGGAACAATTGGAAGAACATGTGAAAATTCTTTCTAACTTCATCAGGTCCTTATGGCAAGTGATAAAGTGTTGGACCCAGCTCCTCTCACTTCAATGTCACCTCCTATTGTATTGACTAATGAGGAAGTACAAAGCATCAAAGACATCCAAAAACATTCCTCTTATTGTAAAGCAACTAAATCTATGGTAGAGGATATGTTAATCTCTGGCCTAAATTTCATAGAAGCAACACACAAGGCTTATGATAACATTTGCTCAGTTCAATAGAAGCTCACTTCAACCACTACAAGCCTAGAGAAGGAACTCAAAATGTGGACATAATGCATATAGGACCTGAAACTGATGAGTACTACCGATGAAAAAATTCTAATTTCCACTGGAATTTTTGATGACCCAAAGAATAACCTATCCAAGAAATGGGTCTATAGTGTGGATTGGAAAATAAGGGTCCTAGAAGAGACAGTGGTTGAATTAAAAACTCTTGTCAAAAGGGAGAATTTTTTAAAACTTGTTTTGGATAGTTTTTGAGATCTTCGTTGTCAATTCCTAACAGAAATCTCTATCGAAAGGAATACAGTGCATGATATCAAGGTAGAATTGAAAGCACTTATCAACTAAGAATTTTTCAAAGATGATAGTATCACCAAGAAAAAGATAAAATAAAAATGTGCCTTATAAGCTGCACTCATTGAGGAAAATAAAGGTTTCTCAAAAAATTCAGATTTCTGGGAAGAAATGGAAAATTTCCTAAATAACTGGACAAACTCTGCCGCAAATAATATTATTCCTAGGGGCATGGAGATTTTTGGAGCACTGGTCAAGTTAAGAAATTGAATACTCAAGATGAAGACTATTGAGACACCTTCCTTAAATGTCCCCTCGACTAGTGCATGAACTTTTCTTTTAATTTTTCTTATATTTCAAGTTGGCACGATTGTAATAATGTAATTTGTAATTAAGGCCAACTTAAGATACTTTTGATTAAGTATTAATGATCAATTTAAATAAAGGAAGATCAAAAGACTCGGTTTGTAACTGCCCAAGCAACTATAAAAGGATTCATCTTTCATTGTGGAAAGTGGTGGATCTTGATGTTTTGAGATGTAAAAGTATAGAGCTATGAAATATCAATACAAAAGAATTTTCTCTATCCCTTTTATTGTGTTCTCATTTTTCTGCTCTTTTTTTAATGAATGTGGATTTTATATATTTGGATATGAAACTTTGTGTTCTTCCAGTTGATGTTGTGCTTAGAATTTTGTGCAGATTACATGTATGTCTTGGATTCAGATATATCTAGATTCAAGTGTTCTTGAAAATTAATGCATGCATAAGTAGGATGCTATTATGTAATCTATTCATTTGAAAGTGTCGCCATCTTTATTCCTGATGTCATTTATTCTTCTGCATCATTTTCTTCTGCATTGAGAAATTATTAAATTTGGATACATTTAATACATCAAGATCCTCATTCAAATCTTGGTAGTTTGTATATTTGTAAATAAATAGGTTTTTCTTTCGTTTGGTAAATAAGGGAACCTCTCCCATAAAGAGGAGGGATTTTTGTCCTTTGAAATATTTCTTTCCATTAAGAATCAAATTTATCAACCAACAATGGGAAACATGATAAATTATTGGCCTTGTCGATAACATTAAAAAAATGGCTAACTTTATAGCCTTACCGGTAGCTTGAAACTCTTGATAAATTAAAATATTTTCTACTAGTTTGATGTTTCATTCCACTTTTTTTATTGTTGAGGCCAATTTCAATATTGGGATACTAGGGGAGCAATGTATTATTCTTATGCTACCAAGGAACCCAAATGTCAACTTTGTGTGTGTGTGATAATATTGCTGAAATTATGTGAAAATGAATAATTTCAATTTGAAGTTATTCCAAATGAATAACTCTGATCTAAATTTTATGTAGGATATGACCAATTCTAATATGAATTGTGTGAATGTGACCAAATCTTATATGAACTACACGAAATGTGACAAACTCTTATTTGAACTATGTTAAATATGACTGACTCAAATCTATATTTAGTGAAATGTTATCAAATTTCTAAATTTTTATACTCTTATTTGTATTGGTATAATATTTTGCACTTGGAAAAATATGGGTTCCAAAATAGTTCAAGGGTTGAATTCCCTCCTTTATTATGAGGGGAGGCTCCCTTTATTAAAATCCAAAAGATAAGTGAATGAAATATATATAGTTTTTACACAAGCTAAGCTTTGGGTTTTGGGTTTTACTCCTATTTTGTAAAATTTGTAAAATATCAACTAAGCTTTGGGTTTTGGGTTTTACTCCTATTTTGTAAAATTTGAGAATGGGAAGGAGATGAGAGAGAATAGAAATGTGGTAATGGGAAAAGTGTTGAAAATATGGAGAGGACTACACTTTCCAATAATAAAAATCAGATATTACTTTACTCATACATGTAAAACATTAATGAAAATAAGTAATGTACTACCACATCACATAACAAGAAAGTAAATTACTAAGAAAAATAATAAATATGATCAAGTATAAATAATGACACAAAGTTCAATAATTTGAGAATGGGAAGGAGATGAGAGAGAATAGAAATGTGGTAATGGGAAAAGTGTTGAAAATATGGAGAGGACTACACTTTCCTCTTTACATTTGTCATATTATTTTTTGTAATTAGAGATATAATCATAAACAAGAGAAAAGAGAAAAATCTAAATCTCTAAGAATTTTAATTTCCCCAAAATACTCCCCCTACAATGTGAGATATGCCTCCTTAAATAGAGTTATGATATAAATACCTCTAAAGTAACTTTTCTATTTTTTACAATTTTACTTTTCTACTTCATTACTCACTTAAGTGACTTTTACAAAATTTAATTTGTGGAAAAGTATATTACAAAAAGTAAACGAGGAAATAGAAAAATAACATAGAGAGATAGGAGTAATGAAGATAACGATTAATATTTAGAGAGGAAGAATAATTTTGACTTGAATCTATTCTTTTCTTATGCATCAATACTTTAACCTTGAATTTCGTGACTACTAATAAAATATATCTTTCACTTAGGATTGTTGTGTTAGATAGATTGATCAACCAGATGGCCATAACATCAATAATTTCAAAACCTCCACTGTAAAAACTTGTTATGATTTTGGATGCTTCAGGTGTATTTTAAAATCTCATCCAAATTTTCTTTACTAAATCCCTCAGCGTAAAACATACGCTAATTTTTAAAATTGCTCTTTTATAATTACCACTATGTTTAACTTAGAATATTTTTCCTTGAAAAGGTCACAACTAAGGGATTTCAAGTATACAAAGATTTTTGCTTTAATGGATTTTCCCTTTTGAATATGTGTTTGAAGATCATCCCTTTTCTATTTGAGAAATTTTAATCTCCATTAAAAAATCTATACCATTTTTAAGAGAGGTTATCCTATGAGCTGTAAAAAATAATCTTAGACATGAGAATCTTCTCATCAATAATTTTCTTTACTCTCAAATTTTTAGTTAGACTTCCCCATAAAGTAACTTCCTTTTTTGTAGTTTAATTTTGAGGCATAAAATTATCTTGGGTTTTTAATCAATTTGCCAAATGTATTTCAATCTTCACCGATGAAATTAATACCATTAATCAAGAGTTGTTCTGCCTAATTCTTAATGACCTTGGCATAATTTTTGTGCTTATGTATTTCATAGATATCTTTGTGATCAATATCTTCAACTAAAATTGGAGAGAATAGATGTTAGTGGGGTAGAGTCGTGAGAAAATAAATATTTGACATGAATTGAATATTTTAACCTTCTGCTTGTGTTTCTCTAGATTTTTTCCCCTTTTCAACCCTCTCAACAAGCCTCGATGTAGACTCCTTGAAATTGTGAATATCTCCTTCATAACTGACTTATCCTGATGAAACTCTTGATATATTATAGTCATCCAAATTCATTTTTCCTTCACTTTTGTTAGATGTAGGTTTAATAATTTATAAAAATTAAAATCCAAAAGAGTATATGACTGGGAGAGAAGTGGTTTTTTCCTTTATAGGAGTAGAGGTACTCTAAAGTAAGTTGGTCATAGAATTATAGTCCTCACTTTGGGAATTTATTTCATTTTTTAATGAGGGGTTGAACCCATATGAAGGAAGAGTCACTAAAGCCTATATTTTACATAATGAGAGGAAGAGTTAATGTGGGAACATTAACTGTGAGAGGATATTGGGGAACCAAGGTTTCTATAAGAGAAGTATTACTAGGAGGAGAATGCCTCTTTATTGGTAATTTATATCTTATATCACCTACTCCAAAAAATCTCCCTCAAGGAACATATTTTGGGATATCGTCATCCCCGCCTCCATATGTAGTATATGCCTTCAGATCTCTATTATATAATTTTGTGCTTGAGGATTGAAAACTTGAAGAATAAGTTACCTCATGTTATGTCTAAGGAGATGCCTTATTTACAACAATTTACTAGCCCGATTTCTTATGAAACCACCTCTTGGTCCTTAGGATTACAAGTGATATAAAATCATCAAGATTATCCTTTTGTTTCTAAGACAATTTAATAATTGGTTGAGGAGCATTTTGAACGACTGTTTCAAATTCAAGTTTGTACTTCTCACTATCATCATCATCAATGCCATCAAGTACCCAATCAAGTTCAAATGTTTGAATATGATCTAGAGACATCCTACTATAACTGAGCATTCTTAATTCAAATTTATTATCACAATCCTCCAAAAAATATTTAATAGTAGGCTCATGATGATAACTGGAGAGTAGTGTAAGTCTGTTTTTAAAAAGTCTTTACTCTTAAAATCAATCCTTTTTATGATATGAATGTATGTTGATAAGAGAAATGAATATTTCTATAATTTAAGCATATATTAATAGCCTACACATATAATTTCTTAAAATAATGGGGAAAATTAGATCACACACATTCCTATCTTTGTATATCCTATGCACCACATCTAGTTTTTTGCACAAATTAACGAGAACAAGTTTATCACCATATAACTTTAGGATTTTATAGGGTATGCCATCAAAACCACCTACCATGAGGTAGATTAATTTTTACAAATGTATAAAGAATTTTCTATAGGTCTTAACTAATGCGTTTGCATCATTGGATATTATTTTTGTTGTATATCATTCTAACAACCTCACAATTAATATGGTGAAAGTGTCATTCACCTTTTTGAAATGTATTTTGTTTTTATCATATGTGAGTTGGGCTATGTATTCATAGATGGAATTTTATGAATCATACCTACCTTTTCTAGAGAGATCAACCAATATTCTGAAAGTGGTAATAGGGTACATCAAGTATGAAGTCACATATAATGAAATATCATAACTCAACTGAGTGAGATATCTGGATAATGTTTCACTTATTATTCCCCCCAATTAATATTTTTATTTCATTCACATGTGATGTTAATAAATGTGCACATCCAATTGTGAAATTATTTATTTGTTGAGAATCTCATACCTCTAGAAAGAAAATTTATCGCATCAGAAAGCTTGTTTGAGAAATATGACCTGTATAAGTTTGTAGGTAACTTAGAGGTTCCTTTCTTCTTGTCGTTTAGCTAGGATTTGGAGAATGTACTTAAATATTTCTCTAAGTTTTGATAAAATTACTATTTTAGATTTTTTATAGTTATTACTTTAGCTTGATTAGAACATTTGATTGCAAGATAAACATTGATATGGTGAGGATCTTGCTAGCAAGTACCTGGCCATCATGAGATTTAAATTCATTTGTCTCCATATCCAAACAACTTGAAAAAGTTATAATCATGTTTATGCACTAGAATGAGTTGGAGAATTCAACTATGTGAGCTGATCCAAAATTGTAGATGCATTCATCCATAGGTTTTATTTTTCCATTATGCGTCCTAACCTAGAACTTTATCAAGCACATATGATTTACATCATTGTCTTTGATTTCATGGATGTTAGTTTCAAGGGAAGCAAAGTATCCATACCCTGAGTAATGAACTTCATGGTGGTATTTTGAATGTATGTAGTTTGAGCTTATAATTTGAGGGGAGATAAAGAAAATGGAGGGAAAAGTGTGAAAAATGGGAAATATGAATCAAATGTAGTCAAATTGGGGGGAAAATAGATACAAGAGAAACCTCCATGGAATTACTTGAAAATATATATGGAATAACATATAAGGAGGGGATGATCATAGTGGAAAGTGCAATTTGTGAGTGAATCCTTAAGATCATATAACTAGTGTGAAAAATAATGGGAAGGGAAATAACTAAGGCAAGGTCACAAATGACACAATAGAGAAAAAACTTTGTTAAAATGTTTTTAAAATGAGGAATGATAATATAGAGAAAATTTTATATAAATCATTTTAAAATACTTCATTATGTTTTCCATATGCCTCAAGAAATTAAAAACGATGTAAATGTTTTAATTTATATATCATTTTACCGCTTATGTTGTGAAACGAAGGAAATTTGGGAAGAGTTCCAAGATTTCTCACCACACACAACTAGGGTGATATAATATGATTTTTGAGATTTCAAAAAAATACATTATCACATTTGGCACCCAATTGCATAACACATAAAATAGAAGAACCATTCTAATTGTTCCTCTTGGGTGTATCATAGGTGTTATAAGAGATCTTATAATATTTTGTGTTAGCTTTATCACCCCATCGCCCCTATTGAAGAACTGGTGAGCTAAGTAAATATTTCCTCAAGTTACCTCCATGTGCATCGTTGGTTATTATTCCGATGAAACTAAAAAAAACACGAAAATTTTGTCTAAGTTAAAAAATGTGAAGTTTCATCGAGGAATCCTTATGCACTTAATGAGGAAATTTTTGTAAACATTAGAGCAAAATTTTACATTATTATCTCATGTGATAACAATATGGAATATATATGAACTTATTAATAATCCCATAATATGTAGCACTTTTTAGATGAGAGATGGTGCTTTGTGTCACTCAGTTCAATAGAGAAAAGTGGTTAATTTTATCATGTGTAAAAGATATATATATAAACCATATTAATCATGTATACTAAATATGGTTTCATAAATCAACATGAATAGGATATGATAATTATATAATATGTATGAATTGTGTCATCTCAAGAGTAATTATATTGTGATCATTGTTAAAATCCCATAAAAAGAAATAACTATAATATAATAGTGACTAGTAGAGAGGTGTGATAGTATACACACAACTTGATATCAAAGGATCCTTTCAGACTCATGAAATAAGTTGAAAATACATGACATAAAGGGCTTTATGTAAGACATTTAACAACAAAATTAACTTGACATCACAATGACATGCTAAATCGACCATTAATAATGTCAATAAAAATCACATTGTAAGCATAGAGTCATAAAACATGTAATAAATAAACACCAAACACATACAATAATAGAAGTTAGAATATTTAAATGTCATATATTATAGATCAAGCATATGCTAAACAATATATTTTAGGATCACCATATAATAAAATTAGAATAGTCATGTAAAATAAGCAGTCATACGAGACAATAAGCATTAAATATTCATCTCATATAGTAAACAAGTCATAGATTAATCTAGAAGTATATACATGATCTTGAGGACAATAGTTATCAAATAAGTACATCTAATATATCAACATAAAACATGATATAAACATTAATAAGTAAGCATGGAGTATGAAATGTCCATGCATATAACCAAGAAATATAGTCATCTAGTGTAGTGCAATATATTATCTAGAATGAAGCACATGTCATGAAGTATAAGTCAACACAAGACATACATTAAGTAACTATATATCACGAATGGACAAGACAATAAAACATATAACCTAAAATATTATGTGTAATATTCCATCAGTGAAGGAAATCCCCCAACGAGAAATGTTTCCCTTAGGTATAGGACTAAAGGAGTCATAAAGAATATATGTATGTGTCCATAGAAAAGTTCTATCTTACAGTTAACTCACATATAACATTAAAGTCCAATTACTAAATAAAAAGATAGATAAAGTTCTAAAGAATCATAACATCAATTTTTTATTCAATGTAATAATAAATCAAGTCACATATAGGCTTTAGTTTTTCTTTTTGGAATATTTGAATGTTTTTGTATTTCCTTGAATATTTCACATATGATTAAAGATAAAAATGTTTACTGACCTCTACCATAGGAATAGACAATATAAGAATGGGGATGGGATCTTGGGTAAATATGATTCCCTCAACATTCGCAAATAATACCTAAAATGTGTTCCATAATTGGGTTATGCGTAGATGTCAACTTGAGAGTAGGTTTCAAAAAAAAAATAGTGTTAAATCAAGTAAGAACCATTTTCATCTAGGTAGAAGTAGTGAGTATTGGATAAGGAAATGATGTAAAATATTCTATATGTTTAGTCATGAGTGAGGGGAATATAAGAGGGATATCATGTGATCATGTTAATGGGATGATCATATATGTCCTTTATCAATTAGTGTAAAGTGCACACTATCTAGTTACAGGTGATATGAATAGTTGAGTCATCATCTAATCTTGAGAAGTGATCATGTGAAATATATTATATGGAATCATTAGTATCATTAATATGTGAATACTCAATCCATGAATCATGAGTATTCATAGTAACACATATCCACCATTTTATATAGAAATAATGCATTTTTGTCCCATATGGAACATGCTTGAAAGACTAATGTACAACTACAGTGTATCATGCAAGGCTAGGTAACACATGAGGAACTTTAGTAGGAGATATCGTCAAAATGAGACTAGGAAATATACATTATTGAGTTTTATTGGATATATCTAGGAATTAATTCAAGTATGTTTTGAGGAACAGAGAAAATGGGTTATAAAGGTTACAATTGATTATGCAAGAGAATATATTATGCCAAAATGTAGATAAGAAATGTGATAGATAAAATGGGCTACTCATAGAGAACATTATAATTAAAAACACTTTATTTTTAATATATTCTTAAAACGCATGTAAATTTGAATGGATTTCTCTCATCTCGTGAATATATGGACATCCAAGTAGCATGTCTACTATATAGTTGGAAGGAAATATCGAAAAAAATATGGCAATCATCTTTGGTCTAACTTTTATTGGTAATATGATGTGCCTAAGAAGATTTTTTTGTTGTTCATTAGAGCCATAAAATTTAACAATTGTACCGATTAGATACTATCCCCAGGGTTATTAAGGGGTGTCATAGTGCAAATGTTATTGTTAGATCTATTGTTTACCATGAAACTTAAAATCGAATGTGAATAAATATATGTTTTAATGAACCATGGTTCATCATAATCTATATCATAATGGGGAATATATGAATCCTAGAATTTGATTACATGTGACAATTGAGGTGTATTAACCATGCCAATAATGTTGTTTATAGGGTAACAATGACTATTATAATACTAGGGAGGAGACACGACATGACATGTCATGTGTACATCATCACTCATGTGTGTGTGTCGATGTGATTAGGTAGTGGATTGGTAAGCATGTTGATGGTTTAATATAGTTTTTCTACTATGGTATTGGTAGGATTTTCAAATTATTTTGTTGAAATGATTTTTCTATCAATAAGGTCCTTAATCTTGTATCATAAATTTAAGTATCTATTGTGTATATTCCCAACATGTCGATAGTATTCATAATATGCTTTGTTATCATACTTTAGATGTTGCAAGTTACTAATGTCAATATCATAAGGTGGAGGTAGAGTTATAAGAATGCATTCAAGTATCTTCTACAACACTTTATAAATAGGTTCTACCAAATGTGTCTATTGTCTCTGTGGAGTAGAAATAACAAGGTGTGTAGCCTATTGCGGTTGATTAACAACCTTATCATTAAAAAATTTCATGAAATTAGCCTTAGCTTAATATGATGGTCTACTATGAAACATAACTTCACAAGATCATTAGATGTATATTTTAGCATGCTGATTATGATTATTTTTGTCTCATAAACCTTAATAATTCAACATAGACCTTCAAGGGATGTAAATTTATCAAAAAAAATTATTGGTTGTTGAAATAGTGCACCCTAAGAGCACCCAACAAAGATTGGTGTCTCAACAACAACAATGGGAATTCCTTCAATGTGTAGGACCTTGGATCCTTGAGATAGACCTATAAATAAAGTTGACTTATTATATAAGCTACTTTATTCCATGTGGGGTTCACTTAGTAAAAGTACAGTATAACACGCTCATTCGAAGGGTATTAAAGAATACCCTTAATGTTAGTTTTTACCTTAAATTATTCAATTGATAATACCCCCTCTTGTTATATTATTAGAATGAAAACATCCCCTATTTTTCCATTACAACTTTATTCACCCATTTTTATTTATACCCTAATATATCAAATAGAAAATATTTTTATTTCTACTATAATATATCAAATAGAAAATATATCATGTTTTCCACTCAATTATTATTTTCATAATATGTCTTTTCTCTATAAAGATATTTTAAATCCATTCAAGTTTATTCATTTATCAATACTTCTTCAAATAATTAAGATGGTGAAATAATATCATTTTCATTGAAAAGTATACGCAATCCTAGTTTTCTATATTATTATTATTTATCGGTTAAAAATATCCTAATTGATATTTCCTTATTCAAAAAGAGATTACAATTTAACTTCATGATAACACTCCTTTTGTAAATTTAATGTATTTAGTTGTAAAAACTAGGGGTCAAATATTTTAGTTTAATGTTAAAATCAACCTCACCTCTCCTTTAGCCCACCTCTCTAACCTCCAAAACATTAGTAAATTAAAACCTTTTGTATGCATGAGAATATTATCTATATTAATGAACATGAAATTAAACCTAGTAACTCCATGATATAACTAACTTATCATAAACATCAAGATGAGTGCTAAACAATATAACTTCTACAATAATGAATTAAATTAAAACACTATCATTTTATCTCTACTACTTTATGATTACTTAAAACATTAATTGAGCCTAGTTAAACCTATGAGAAATCAAATTAGATTTGTTGTTTGCTTCAATAGAGGTGAAGAGGTCTCTCTAAAATGGCTACAAGGCCAAGTTAGATACCCTCATACTAACCTAGCATAAAGGTATGAATGCAAGATGGAGGAGTTTCAACAATGGAGGATAGCCAAGATCAAATTCCTTATTAGCTTGGCTAATGCAAATGAGGTCTAATGCCAAGATCTCCAAATGTGAGAGAGAAAGATCATTTGAAAGGAAATCCTTAGGCTTGTATTTATAGTTTTTCATATGGGAGAGTTTGGAATTCTAAGGCATGTGGGACAAAAGTCCAAAAAGAAATCTTAGATTAGATTAGGAAAAACATGCTTCAGGCTTAGTTAAGCTTGGTTTAGGCTAGTTAAACTTGATTAGTAAGTGATTAGAGACTCTTTGAGAGTTGGGAGGGGTCTGGTTAATCATTTGTGACTAATAGATAAGAAGCCTATAAAAGTGATCCAGAGGGAAATAAGAAGATATTTAGCTAATAAAAGGGGGTTTATTAACAAAATGGGTTGAATATAGGGAATATGACCAAGAAGGTGTCATAAATGGGCATCCGAGAATGGAGCAAAGAATGGTTAATTAACAATGTTTTGTGAATCAGTTTAATTGGAGGAAATGCTAGGCGTAAGCAGATTTTAGGTGTCTACATTTTCTCCTCTTTGGGGTGGCGTAAGTTACATCACTTCAAAGATAGTAGAAAATCATAAACAAGTAGAAAAATTTGAAGGGATAGAAGAAAAATGAGATAGAATGAAGGATTCCCCCTTGATGGTCAATGGGGTGATGAAAGAGGTCAATCAACGATTGAAAAGATGAAGGAAAGAGAAAAAAAGAAACAATAGTGTGAATAAGAAGAAAAGAAAGGGGATATAGAAGAAAAATGAGTATGAGGAAAGGGGAATGAGCTAACATCCATCCAGTTCCTTTTAAACAACTTTATTTTTCATCATATTAATAGTGATCTTCAACATCGGTCCTTATTAAAAAATAATGAACAAAAGTGTAGTATAACATGAAAATCCATATACGAACAAATATCCATTACTAAAATCACTAACTCCATGCAACATACATAATGCAATGCAATACGAGAAAGTAAACAAGCTAACCTAATAGAGAAACGTAATGTAATGTTTTTGTTATCAAGATTCAGTTCCAACCTGTGTGAATTAATGAAAAGGGTTGACGATGGTGCCCAGAGCAAGGATACATGCAAGGGAACAAACGAAGGACATTTGGGTCCGATGAAAAAGTAATTGTGCACTACGACACAGTACTAGGCAACTCGTTGTGCCCCAGAGTACAGACATAGTAAGAAAAATAGATTTGTTAATGAGGGTAGATCAAAATGATCCACTGCAAAATTACAGCACCCCTGGACGCTGATCAGATTTCTAGGTTGATCACTCTTGCATCCAGTGTAATTGCACAACATGGAAACCTCTCTCCAAGTGTGGGACTTGGAAACTGAGAGAGGAATCTCCAGATTAGAGGCTGGTTCCTCAAACTCCTCTGATTTAGATCTATATTTTGCAAAACTACAGAGGTCTAGATCCTAATCCTATTCTAACTTGCAAGGAGACAGGGGTAGAAGTGCAAAAAATTGAAACTAACTAAAGATGGTGATGCACCAAAAAGGAGTGGTGAAACATATTAGTCATGCAAATAGACACAGACCAAGGTTCACAACATAAAAACATACACAGACTGATAATGTATAATTTAGCATCTGAAATCAAGCAAATAATACAAACAGAGGATTGAAACCCATTCACAGAGCTTGCATTATCAATTTAATATCAAAATACGCATTACACCCTCAGAGAGGTAAAGAAAACTGTTACAATCCTTGGAGAGGTCTGATACTTCATCAATCCCTTGAAGAAGGTGAAAGAAGAAGTCTGCTATGCCCAAAAATGTTCCTCCCTTTGAAATGAGCCCAAAACTGGCTTTTAAAATGCAAGGGTCGAACCCAGGGAACAGGAGACGTACAAAGGCATGGGAGCCCATTCTTTCTTGACTACAGGTGTATTAAAATGGCATGGAGGACCTTACAAACCCATACCCTATCATTTTGACCGGATTACAGGAGAATGCGACCCATTCTGCATTAACTCTGGTCGCTGGAATGTCATTTCCGGCCATGAATACGCGTCAGAGCCGTTTCTCGATTTTTCTCCCTCCAGACTGCTCCAAAACGCAAGATTGACCCCGGAATCGTGTAGAGAATTTCACCAGCTTTCCGTTGATATAAAGAACGTGCAAATCCGAGCTCTGGATCAAAAGTTATGGCGATCTGAAGATCTAGGGCACAAAACAGGCGAAAGCGTGTTTTGAAATCCTTTCCCGCGCTCTGCCACCTGGACGACACGTGGGACGTGTTGATTGGACGAGCAATTCTCTCTCCTCCATCTTTCGCGGGCTTTCATTTTGAAATTCACTTGTGGGGCCCTTAACTGGACACGTGGCGCTATTTCATTGGTTCGGGCTGACCTTTTAAAACTTGCCCTTTGACCTTTTTGACCTTTTTTCCCTGAGACACGTGGCGGCTTCTGATTGGTTCTCGGCCCTGCCGGCTTTTTCGCGCCCTTCGCGTCCTTTTGTCCCAGATGTCCCAATTGCTTAGTGCTCCTTGTGCTGATTTCGGCCGAACCGGCCGGTTCGCGTCCATTTGTCCCGGATGTCCCAATTGCCTTCGGACTGTTTTGACCTCTTTCGCCCGGTTCGGCCGGTTCGCGCCTTTTCGGCCCGCTTGTCCCGAACTGTCCCTCTCAGCAGTTAGTCGATTTTCTCTCGGTCGAACCGGCATTTTGCACCCGCCGCGTACTTTCGTCCCATTTGTCCCATTTTCTTTTGGACTGCCTGTGCTCATTTCGGCCGAACCGGCCGGTTCGGGCCTTTTTGTCCCAAACGTCCCGAGCAACACTTAGCCAATTTTTCTTCCTCTTTCGGCCGGATCGGCTTTTCGCGCCCGCCGCGTACTTCTGGCCCGATTGTCCCAAATGCAATTTGGGCCGCCTAGAGGCTTTTCGGCCGATCCGCTTCCATTTGTCCCACTTGTCCCAAATGCTACCTTGAGCAGGACTTAGCCAATTTTCACACTCTTTCCTGGATCAACCTATTTGCCTTTCTGCAACTTTTTTGCATTTTCTCAGAGCTTGCTCCCTGTTTCTTCGGCCAGGGGAGTTAGAAAAATACCTGAAGGGACCCTAGAAACCTGATTTTGCTCTGAATCAATCAATTTGCTTGGGATTTGAATCTTCTGA
This sequence comes from Taxus chinensis, assembly GCA_019776745.2. Classification (NCBI taxonomy): domain Eukaryota; kingdom Viridiplantae; phylum Streptophyta; class Pinopsida; order Cupressales; family Taxaceae; genus Taxus; species Taxus chinensis. Next base: position 98,693,190 of record CM034150.1, read on the forward strand.
TGCATGTTATCAAAATTTACCCTAGGGGGGTGAATTTTGGATAACAATTTGGCGACTCAGCGGGATCATCTGCCTGCTAGATGGAAAGACCAGTTGCCTGAAGCAATCCATTGGGCATGGAGTCATCAAATATTCTGTTAGAATCCAAACTGACTCAGAATGTGCAAGGGGGAAGATGGAATGTGACCTGATGAAAGCAAAGACATGCTAAACATCTCCATGGACAGCAAGCTGTGCCAAGGCACTTAGGGAAAACAAAACTAACCTACAGCAAAACAATGTGCACAAGCACTTGGAGGAAAGAAAATCTAATCTAATATCTACAGGTGTAGTGAACCTCCCTCTAGAAGCAACGCTTGAGATAGATTCCATTTACTGGAATCTGCAGTTCTTCACCATCCAATGAGGCCAATTGGAAAGCATTGTTGCTCTTGCACTTTGTGACCATGTATGGGCCACTCCAAATGGCATCAAATTTTGAATGCCTTCCTGGTTTTGCTCTGTCCACATCCCATTTCAGCACTAGATCTCCTACTTGAAAAGATCTGTCTTTGGCCTTCCTATCAAAGGTCTTTTTGATCAAAGCTTGATCCTTTTCCATTGCTTGGGATGCCTGATCTCTGATCTCTTGCAGCTCCATCAACTCTGCATACCTCACCTCCATGGGCTCAAACTCTAGCAACTCCAGCTGTTTCATGAGTTCCAACGTTGGCAACTCAAGTGACATGGGCAAGATTGCCTCTCTTCCGTAGACAAGCCTAAATGGAGAGTTACCCGTGGATCTTTTGGGAGTTATCCTATCAGCCCATAAGGCTGATTTCAGTTTGGTATGCCAAGCCCTCTGATTCTCATCAAGAGTCCTCCTAATGATCCTCAGCAAGTTTTTGTTTGTAGACTCGGCCTGGCCATTACCTTGAGGGTAATAGTTTGATGAAGTGCTCAGGTAAATCCCGTTCTTGACAGCCCACTCAGTCACTTTAGATCCGATGAATGCCAATGCATTATCAGAGACTATTGTAGCAGGTACACCAAATCTGGAAGTTATCCCTTCGTAAAAGTCCAAGATGCTAGACTCATTCGCCTCTTTGAGTGCTACTGCTTCTGTCCATCTGGTGAAGTAGTCTGTGGCTGTCAAAATCCATTTGTGCCCTTGGCTCGAATTGGGATTGATGACTCCAATGAAGTCCAAACCCCACTGCATGAATGGCTGATCTACTGTAATTGGATGCAATGGAAGGGCAGCGAGTCTCTCTTTTCCTGTGAAGAATGCACAATTCTTACACCTCTTGATCCATGCATAGCAATCACTGAAGATTTTAGGCCAATAATAACCAGCCTTCATGATTTTCAGAGCTGTCACTCTTGGTGCAAAATGGCCACCAGCTGGTCCATTATGAAATTCTTCCAACACCCTTTGAATCTGACCTGTGTTAATGCATCTCAGCAGCACCCCATTGACGTCCTTCTTGAACAAAACTCCATCAATGATGGCATATGGAATTGCCTGCAACCTGAAGTATCTTCTTTTTGCTTTGCTCATTTCTAGAGGGCACATGCCCGTCTGTAGGAAATGTATCATATTCTGAGTCCAACAGGGAGTGGACACATCATCATTTTCCTGTTTTTGATCATCTTGTAATAGCAGGACAGCGTCTTCTTCATCTTCTGGGTTGTCTGGTTGTTTGGAAGCGAGCTGCTCACACAAACCTTTGCCTCTTACCAGCTTGGTGATCTTGATCTCAATGTCATACTCCATGACACGGGTGATCCAACCTGCCCTTTTCTCATTCAAATCCTTGTTGAGGAGGAAATCCTTAACCCCAGCATGTGAGACTAGCAACTGTATCTTGTTGTTTGAGACTAAATGCTTGAATTTCTTCAAGCTTCTGATTACTGCAAGCACATGCTTTTCAATAAAAGAGTACCTCATTTCGCAGTCACCTAGGCTCTGGCTGAAGAAGGCAATCGGCTGCTCATCATTATCTTTGTTCTGCTGTACCAGAATGGCAGAAATAGTGTCATCACCTCCAAATGCATAGAGGATGAAATCCTTGGAAAAGTCTGGGTTGATGAGAGTGGGTGCCTGGGAGATGGCTTCTTTGATTGCTTCAAAACTCTCCTTGCCTTCTGCCGTCCATTTGAAAGCCATGCTTTTTCTTAACATTTTAGTGATGGGCTTGACAAGGGCTGCAAAATTTGGGACAAACCTCCGAACAAAGTTTATCCTTCCCAGGAAACTCTGAAGGGCTTTCTTGTGGCTTGGCAATGGTAGAGCTCTTATGGCTTCGACCCTCTCTGGATCAATTGCTAATCCCTCCTTGGAGACAATATGGCCAAGGAGCTTCCCTTCATGTGCAAGAAAGATGCACTTCTTAGGATTCAAAGACACACCGAACTTTCTACACCTCTGAAACACTTGCCTGAGGTGAAAGAGATGGTCTGCAGCATTCTTTGAGAAGACAGTAATATCATCTAAGTATATCAGCACTATCTTGTTGATCAAGCCTTTGAATGCCATATCCATAGCTCGCTGGAATGTTGCTCCGGCGTTCGACAGTCCAAATGGCATCTTCTTGTAAGCATATGTGCCCCATTTGGTTGTGAAGGCTGTCTTGAACTGGTCTTCCTCCTTTACCATAATTTGATTGAAGCCTGAGTAACCATCAAGTAGTGAAAACCTTTCTGAACCAGCTACGACCTGCAGTATTTGCTCCATGGAAGGGAGTGGATAATGGTCCTTGAGAGAGGCTCTATTCAAATCTCTGAAGTCAACACATAGCCTGATCTCTCCACTCTTCTTTCTGACTGGAACTAAGTTGGCAACCCAACTAGAATGCTTGATTGGGAATATAATTGCTGACTCAATCAGCTTGTCCAATTCTTTCCTCATGAGAGGCTCCATGTGTGGATTGACTGGTCTCTGTTTCTGCCTGATAGGCTTAGTATTTGGGTCCAATTCAATGGTATGCTGAGCTAAGTTGGGATTGAACCCTTTCAAATCTTCATAACTCCAAGCAAACACGTCAGGGAATTCTTGACATAGCTGTATGAACTCATACCTTTCCTGTTCAGTTGTCATCTTTCCAATTTGCAATGGCTTGTTCTCTTCTACCAAGATGGATACCGAATCTTCTCTCTTAACCTGAATGTTTGCTTTCTCCTTTCTAAACTGATCATTGGGGTTAAAAATGGACTCCAAGGTGATAAGTCCCTTGGGCAGCTTGTCAGTTCTCAGCTGTATCACCTGGTCACCATATTGCTGTTCCAACTTCTCTTGATTCTTAGCTGAGAACTCAGCTTCTTCTTGCAAGAAGTGGATGATTTGCTGATCATTCTCAAATACTTGCCAACTGACATCGTTATCCGGCACTGAAGGCCTCACAATCACGTGGATGTTTGGCTGTACCTTGTCTTGTTGAATGTTTTCTATAATGTCAAAGGCTGCCCCTACTGCTGCAAGCCTGTCAGCAGCTTGATTCTCTTTCCTAGGGATGGATTTGATGCCAAAGCCCTCAAAATCTTCCATGAGGTCCCACACCCTGTTCTTGTAGCATCTGAGTAGATCATTTTTGGCAGCATGTTGTCCCTTGACCTGATTTACAATCAGCTCACTGTCCCCAAAAACTTGCAAGTTCTTTATCTTTCTCTTGATTGCCCAATGCATCCCTTGCACCAAGGCTTCATATTCAGCAGTGTTATTGGAGCATGCAAATTGAAATCTAAAAGCTGAATAATGCTTTATTCCTTGAGGTGAAACAAGCATGGCTCCACCTCCTGCACCTTGTCTACTCCTTGATCCATCGAAAAACAGCTGCCATACTTCATTGTCATCCTTGTGGTTTGGCTTGGTGATGCTAGGAATAGGTTGACTTTCTTCGTGTATGCAATAGACCCCTAGCTCAGATTCTTCTACTTCTTGATAAGGATCAAAAGCATGTACCTTGTTTGCCCATTCATCAAGAGTCAAATCTGGAATACTTCCAACCTTAGTGTCGGCTTCATCAGTGCCAAGGTGATCTTCTTGATCAAATGCTGAGCAATTGGTATTAATATGACTTGGAGTATAGGGCTCAATGTGGAAGTCTGCAATAGGTTCTGACCTAATTGTGGCCTTAGTCCCATATCTCGTTCTGAATAGCATGTGAGACCAATCAGCGGACAAATATCCCCCAATTTTGGCAGTGAAATCTCTTGACAAACAGAGGGCAAAGAGTGGTGGAAGGTCTATGACTGATATATCTTGTAAGACAACAACATTTGGACATGCATGCAAGGTAAGACTCAAATTTCTAATCACTCCAACTGTTGCTATTGCTGTCCCATCCAGCTGCACTACTCCCTTAGATGTTATTTCATACTGGAGCCCTAACTGATCAGCTATCTGTTTAGGCATAACTGAGCTACTTGCCCCGGAATCTATCATGCAATTATGCACTAGCTGATTTCCAATGATTAACGAAACATAGAAAGGGGGAGGCTTCAGCATTCTACCTTGTTGTGCTCCATGATTTCCTTGAGGGTGGGCAGCATTTGTGAGTACCTTCTCCTGCATTTGGACCTGCTGATTCGAAGTTGGCCAATCCTTTATGGCAGCTTGCAGCAGATTTCTTTGGCCTGGGATGGATAGGGATTCCCACATAGATATATTGACGTTTGTCTTCTTCATCTGATCAATGATACTGAATGGTGATGAAGGATCTCTCTGCTGTCCCTTGGTCTGCACATTTGCTCCTTGTATGTGGGCAGCAACAGCTGGCATTTGAGTTGGCCTAGGGGCTGTTCTTGACTGCCCTTGTGCATTTGAAACTGGGTTTTGCTTGCCAATCATTTGTGGAGCTGTGGAAGGTTGTGGATTGGCTGGGGCTAACGGCTGTTCTTCACCCAAATTTCTCCTTTTTGACCTTGTGTTGGCAGCAACACCTTGAGAAACTGCCTGATTCATGCCACAGAAATCCTCTGCTTGCCAATTTACCAATGTGGTGTCATTTGGGGCAGGTTGCTGTTGGAATGTTTCTTGTTGTTGGCTGTTTTCTTGACTACTCTCACCCTCCACACCAGCACTTGTTACCATTAAAGCTTGGGTCAAAGCACCATTGAAGCACATGGATTGATTATGAGGCTCATTACATGGAAAACACCAATCATACTCCTGGGCAGTGTTGTTTTGTGCTGGTACTAATGCCTTAGAGGCAGATATGGCATTTGGATTATAGGGCTGGAATGGTTTATTGGCAGGAGGCCTTGTTTGATTCATATTTGCAGCTGGATTGGGTGGCCTTTGAGGCTGATATGGCTGCCTATTAGGTTGAGCTTGAGGCTGATACGAAGGTCTAAAACCTTGAGTTTGCTGTCTCTTAAGTGTGACCAGCTCATTACCTAAATTTTGCAGTTGCTTCATGACTTCTTGAAGCTCATTTGGGGCACTTGGAGATGAAGTGGAAGCTTCATTTGAACTCTGATTCCTAGGAGTGGGAATAGGAGCTAAGACAGGTGCTTGACTAGTACTTGGGCTCTCTAAACTTGGATATAATGGCATTGGAGGCCTAGGAGCTAGCTTGCCAGCTTGAATCAGACAATTTTCAGCTCTAATGGCAATACTATAAGCAGCAGGGATAGTTGTGCCTCCCATAGATTGAATCAACATAGAAATATCAGAATTTAAAGCTTTAAGGTAATATAGAAAAGCACCTTCTGCTGTTGGCCTGACTGCTACTGGAATTCTATCCCAAGACCTTTGAAATCTGAAGTTGAAGTCAGTTAGCTGCTCATTGGAAGCTCTCTTGATGGTTGTCAGCTGCTCCAAAAGAGACAAGTTGTCTCCCTTCTCTCCAAATTGATTGTGAAGTGCAATACACAGCTGATTCCAGTTTGTGATAGAGCCAGCTTCAAGGCTCCTAAACCATTGCAATGCTTTTCCCTTGAATGAAGATGCCAGCAATTTGACAGCTACTTGCATCTTATTAATCTCATGGATTGCACAAATGTTAGCAATGTCCTTGACATGATCACCAGGAGTGGTATGATTTTCTCCAGTAAAGTATGGAATGTTCTTCAGTACTGCAACTGGGATTGGATTTTGTGCATTGAGAGCAAGTGGGCTGCTGCCTGTGAAGTTGACATAGGGGTTCACTGGTTGCGCCATTCTGATTGGTCTTAAAACCCTTGTATATTGAAAGAAAGGCCGCTCAGGTGGAGGAGTTGAGAGAGTTCTGTTTGGTGGAGATGGGGACCTTTGAATCCTTCTTCCTCTTTGCCTTCTTCTTGGAGATAATTGCAGGTATTCAAACAGTACTTCCTCCTCTCCAACTCTTGACCTTGTGATTCTTCTCATAAGCTTTCAGGCCTGGCTGCTGAAACCTATTGATTCTTCCCCTTGGAGTCGCCAGATATGCAAATAATAGCTCTTTTCAAGCAAGAAAATTGCAGCAGATGCACATCAACTTTGCTGCAATAAAAATGAGACCTCTGGTCCCACCGGGCGTGCCAAAACTGTTAGTGCAAAATTACAGCACCCCTGGACGCTGATCAGATTTCTAGGTTGATCACTCTTGCATCCAGTGTAATTGCACAACATGGAAACCTCTCTCCAAGTGTGGGACTTGGAAACTGAGAGAGGAATCTCCAGATTAGAGGCTGGTTCCTCAAACTCCTCTGATTTAGATCTATATTTTGCAAAACTACAGAGGTCTAGATCCTAATCCTATTCTAACTTGCAAGGAGACAGGGGTAGAAGTGCAAAAAATTGAAACTAACTAAAGATGGTGATGCACCAAAAAGGAGTGGTGAAACATATTAGTCATGCAAATAGACACAGACCAAGGTTCACAACATAAAAACATACACAGACTGATAATGTATAATTTAGCATCTGAAATCAAGCAAATAATACAAACAGAGGATTGAAACCCATTCACAGAGCTTGCATTATCAATTTAATATCAAAATACGCATTACACCCTCAGAGAGGTAAAGAAAACTGTTACAATCCTTGGAGAGGTCTGATACTTCATCAATCCCTTGAAGAAGGTGAAAGAAGAAGTCTGCTATGCCCAAAAATGTTCCTCCCTTTGAAATGAGCCCAAAACTGGCTTTTAAAATGCAAGGGTCGAACCCAGGGAACAGGAGACGTACAAAGGCATGGGAGCCCATTCTTTCTTGACTGCAGGTGTATTAAAATGGCATGGAGGACCTTACAAACCCATACCCTGTCATTTTGACCGGATTACAGGAGAATGCGACCCATTCTGCATTAACTCTGGTCGCTGGAATGTCATTTCCGGCCATGAATACGCGTCAGAGCCGTTTCTCGATTTTTCTCCCTCCAGACTGCTCCAAAATGCAAGATTGACCCCGGAATCGTGTAGAGAATTTCACCAGCTTTCCGTTGATATAAAGAACGTGCAAATCCGAGCTCTGGATCAAAAGTTATGGCGATCTGAAGATCTAGGGCACAAAACAGGCGAAAGCGTGTTTTGAAATCCTTTCCCGCGCTCTGCCACCTGGACGACACGTGGGACGTGCTGATTGGACGAGAAATTCTCTCTCCTCCATCTTTCGCGGGCTTTCATTTTGAAATTCACTTGTGGGGCCCTTAACTGGACACGTGGCGCTATTTCATTGGTTCGGGCTGACCTTTTAAAACTTGCCCTTTGACCTTTTTGACCTTTTTTTCCCTGAGACACGTGGCGGCTTCTGATTGGTTCTCGGCCCTGCCGGCTTTTTCGCGCCCTTCGCGTCCTTTTGTCCCAGATGTCCCAATTGCTTAGTGCTCCTTGTGCTGATTTCGGCCGAACCGGCCGGTTCGCGTCCATTTGTCCCGGATGTCCCAATTGCCTTCGGACTGTTTTGACCTCTTTCGCCCGGTTCGGCCGGTTCGCGCCTTTTCGGCCCGCTTGTCCCGAACTGTCCCTCTCAGCAGTTAGTCGATTTTCTCTCGGTCGAACCGGCATTTCGCGCCCGCCGCGTACTTTCGTCCCATTTGTCCCATTTTCTTTTGGACTGCCTGTGCTCATTTCGGCCGAACCGGCCGGTTCGGGCCTTTTTGTCCCAAACGTCCCGAGCAACACTTAGCCAATTTTTCTTCCTCTTTCGGCCGGATCGGCTTTTCGCGCCCGCCGCGTACTTCTGGCCCGATTGTCCCAAATGCAATTTGGGCCGCCTAGAGGCTTTTCGGCCGATCCGCTTCCATTTGTCCCACTTGTCCCAAATGCTACCTTGAGCAGGACTTAGCCAATTTTCACACTCTTTCCTGGATCAACCTATTTGCCTTTCTGCAACTTTTTTGCATTTTCTCAGAGCTTGCTCCCTGTTTCTTCGGCCAGGGGAGTTAGAAAAATACCTGAAGGGACCCTAGAAACCTGATTTTGCTCTGAATCAATCAATTTGCTTGGGATTTGAATCTTCTGATGCATGTTATCAAAATTTACCCTAGGGGGGTCCAAAAAAAAAAGACACTTGGTAACATACTAATCTTGTTCGCTCATATAGATCTAGTGTGTGCACATGGAAATTAATTACCTCTTGAAGGGAATATTTAATAGGCAACCAATGAGGACAAACTAGCCAATGTGTAGGAATGATTTATTTTGAAAGTTGATTTTTGAATGGAAAGTGGAAGGATAGCAATACATTGCTTCGTTGTCAGCCAAGCATCCATAGCCCTGATGAAGATGCATTTGATTCTAATCACAAAATTTCTCTACTGCCATTCAAGCGTCTATAACCTCAATAGATATTATTGGAAATACCCCAAGAGAGAGTTATATATTAATTTGATTTTTCTTTTAGCTTTTGACTTTTTATTCTTTTTATTTCTGAAAAATTATTTCAGCTCTTTCGATTATATTTGACAAGGGATTAAGAACCACAGATGGATTGATGGAAGGATATGGAAGTGATTACAATGACAACATTGGCTAGGGTCAACAAATATGTCCAAATTTTCTTTACAACAAATTTATTAGGTGTTGATAGTGATAGAATCTCTATGAGGTCAGTCGTTCTTTAATTTTCCAAGGTGATAAAAGACTTGGGTCAAACAGGTACCATAGAGATAAATTTTGCAAAATGCGTATAAATGAGCTAACTAAAATATCATCGAAGGAATGAAAATGGTGGATGAATTGTAAAGGAATGGAATGCAAGGGAAGAAAGAACATCCATGTGTACGCAATACTTGATTGCAATGTTTGACCTTCGTACCTTTGGTTTTTTTTTAAGTTTTCTCATATTTGTGTATTTTTAAATTTTTTTTATTTTAAGGTTTTTTATAGTTTTTGGAAAGGTGGGACCAACAAATTCACTCTACGTGATAAGATCCAACAATAATGTTCATGATTTCTTTGATAAGGGAGATTAGGCATGCTTGTTTGTTAAGAGAAATGTTATCTCCAATATCGATGATCATCCTGAGTTCATACTCAGCAAATGACTGTGTTTTATCCTAAAACATGGATTTCGTATACGAGAGCTTGAGTTACCTATCCATAGGTTTTTTCACTCTATGTCATACGTGATGGTTGTGTTGGTTTTCTTTCTTGAATCAAATTTGATTTAAAACTTTGAGATTGTTCGAGTTGTTGGGAGCTTTGGAGATCTTTTCATTTTTGATCTAAGCTTGATTAAGAAATAGTTTAGGTTTCTTATAAGTTGACGTGTGACTTTTCTGACCCGGATAAGTGGGAGGAGAAAATGAACGTTTATGATTGATGATAGGAATGAGAGAAATGATGGTGGGCTTGCCTTGATCATTTATAAAAGAATAATGTGATAGGTGAAAAGGGTACGGTCTGAGAATTGAAGAGGATGGGCTACCAGGAGGTGAGCCATTGATAAAATATGATGAAGGGTTGTTAGGATATGGCCCTAAGATGGAAGAAATTTGGCTATGAGGACATGGCCCAAGAATAGAAGATAATGGGTTACCCCAAGGTGACTCATAAATGAAATATAATAGAGGGATACTAGGATGTGGCCCCAAAATGGAAGAAGATAATGTGGGACTACTAGGGGGTGATCCACAAGTAGAAACTAGAGGACTACCAAATGGCGGCCCAAGGATAGAAGATAAAGGGCTATATGGAGAAAACTCACTAATAGACGATAGAGGGCTACTAGGATGTGGCCCAAGAGAAGATGAGGATGGGCTACCAGGATGTGACCCTCACATGGAAGATGGTGAAGGGCTACCAGAAGGTGACCCATGGTGTGTTTGTGATTGAGGAATTATGGTAGATAAATAATGATTGGGTACTGAGAAGATAGGCCATGGGTCAATGCTAGACCCCGAAATCTCATCATGCGTAGAGGAAGTTGAAGATGGAAAAATAATACAAGAATCAAGTTCCATGAATTTAGTCTCTTCCTCTACATTTTGATAAACGTAATCAACTCCTTCCTCCCCATACGTGAGTGTATCAAGTTCTAGAAAGAATCCTTGTATAGGGATATCTTCGTGTAGTCTGATTGTTCCTTCATTATGAGAGAAATTAATCAGTAGAGGTTTTTTTTCTTCGACCATAGGAGGTTGACTATAAGAGATGGGTGCGATAAGCAAGGAAGATTGATTGATAGTAGAAGATGAATATGTCTGGTGATGTAAATGAGATGAATGTTTGACCTTATCACTCCCACGAAGATTTTTGATAGTGCTTCAAAAATATATTTTAGCACATGGCTTCTTTACATAGTTCGATGTGGTCGCAGATGTTGATCTTTATAAGATGGATGAGGAAATGGTACGATATGGTTGAAAGGGTTCAAGGGCCAAAGAGGGATTGAATTCTGTTTGATAGTAGAAGATGACTCAAGAGATGATATATATTTAGAGGCAGGCATCTCATGATCAGATGATTTAGATTTGAACCTAGGTCATTTTTCTAAAAGATGACGCAATGTAGAAAGGAAATTAGGATCACATAGTCATCCATTAATTTGCAACGTAGGAGATGAATTGGATGATTGACTAGAGGTAATCCAAGTCGTGGAAATATTTGATGGAGGAATAGTTCGTTGAAGCGACTGATTAAGGTGGTCCTACAAAGGAAGGGAGGACCATGACTCAAGAACCAAATTATATGTTTTATCGACGTAACTTGGAGTCATACAAGTATTAAAAGGAGGAAGACGTTGTTGAGGTGATTAAGAACGAAGGTCCTTCTAAGAAAGGGAGGACCATGATTTGGGATTTCATCTAGGTGTATCTGAATTATAGTTGGGATATGAATATTCAAAAGAAGGGTGGGAATCTGAACAGTAGTTTGGATCTAAATCATAAGAAGAGTGGGGGGAACCTGAATAATAATTTGGATCAGAAGTGTCCAAACCATACCACCGACTATGAGATGAAGGTGGGGACCGGGGTACCCAAACGGGCCCTCTAGCATGAAGAACTAAACGAGGTTTAGTCGTAATGGGAATCTTTTGATGTGAATGCCTAAACCTAGGTTTTGTATTGTTGTAAGTGTGAGGAACTGCATGATAGTCAGTCATTCTTAGCATCATTTAGGTACAAATGTCTAGACCTAGATAGTGTGATGGAACTCCTTCAAAGGGAAGTTCCATGTCAATTTGGGAAACATAATGACAACCAACTAGACATTCTATAAAGATGTGGGTGCTTGTGTGATTTTTCTAAAAGGGATCTAAGGAAAACATACATTGTGATAAAGCAATTGTGAAAATATAACAAGGTTTGGATAATAAGTTGCAAGTGCAAATAATCAAAGGCTTAAAAGGATTTCCTTAGAAAGGGTAAGTCAATGCGACGAATAAATCATAAGACACAATCACACAATGTTCGCCATAAACCAACCAAACAATAAAGTACTTCCTAAGTGACACTAAATAATATTTTGACACATAAGACGATCAATGAAGTGTCACCACTTATGTCAAGTTCAGAAGTAAACAAGGTGTAAGAGATAAAAATAGTTAAAGTGATTCCCAAACAAGGTATATGCAAAGTGATTTTTACATTTAAAAAATACTTATCTCTCAAAAAGTGGGGGTTACAAATAATGAAAAATGTAACAATACCACCAAGATACACTTAACCAAACTCTATGGAAAAATTAAGGTGCTTGTATCGAAATGATATTAAATACAGTGTGCATCAAGTAACAACAACACTTTTCAAAAACAAGGTAATGTTCAAAAGTAAACCAAGGAAAATTTATACCGAGGAGTTGTTTCAAATGCACGTAGTGTAACGTTATAGTCCAAACACTTAAGCCAAGTTTTCGAGGAACAAACGTAAGTATCAAAATTCTTACAACATGATACAAGCCACATAAATGCTCAAAGGAGAACCTAAATGAAGAACCAAGCCTAACTACAAATGATGATCTTGACTTGGGTATCAAGATCAAATGGCTATCAATGACGTAAAGACGTACCCATGCATTTTAGGCGTTTAACAACCTAGCCACAAACATGGATGAGCATAAATGGGAACAAAAGTGGTGATACAATCAATTGACAACACTTGTATAGTTGTTCCTTTTTTTATCAAAAAAGTGTCAAAAGAGAATAAAGGAAATAGACCAAGTTGACATGACATGATAATGGACTAGCAAAGTGGGATCCTTGAAGAAATGGCTTCCCTAGGTAGTTCACTCAACTAGGTGTCAACAATTTGTCTAATGCGAGCTCGATTTGCCAAGAAATTCACAATGACTAATCTTGGTTTATCTCAGATTTACTTTATCCTCTTATAATACAATGAGGAACTGGTGCATTCAGTTGTATTATCATTAGAGTTTATTATGGAAAACTTTGACTTTAACTCATAAAATATATTACTACTCAAGTGGGTAAGCGGAGCGCTTCCTATTTCATCCACAAGGTTACTCAGCGGTGGATTACTTTAGGGTTCTTAGAACCACCCCCATTGTTGTAGCTTATGGCATTATGCCAAAGGGGTTATGTTCTAGTTGAGCGGATAGGGACGTATCCTTTTCCAAAACCTGCAATACAATGTGATAATTGTGGTGTGTTTTTATTTTGTTTAACTTAATGTGGTTTTAATTAGCACAACATTTTGCAACCTATAATAAAACATGTATTAGTGGGTTTGTGTTTTGAAAATCCTTTCTTCGACAAATGAATTTGGATCTATACGCAAAAGTTTAGTCTTTTTCAAAAAAAGATCACAACAAAAGAGAGTTTACATGTTGTTTTTGATTCCCAAGGTCACCAAAAAGTGCAAGGGAAAAGCATGCACAACACAAAAAACTCAACTACAAATATGCAATGGAAAAATAATTGAAGTAACTTGTAAAAAGGAATTCATTTTAACCAACTTTAGAAGATTAATATGTTATGAAATGTAAATCAAGTGTTTTGAAAGCAATAAGAAGGTTTCGGAAGCGTTTTTGGTTCCTAAGATCGCCTATAAGGCATGAGGGAAGAGCATATGTGCTTCAAATACCTCAATCAATTAAGAAATGAAACACTTAACTAAGTTAATCAAAACAAAACCAAATAACCCTACAAACAATTGATTAGTCCCACAAAGACCTTTCAAAGTGTTAGAATAACGAAGAAAACAATTTTACAAACTTTAAGACACGTTAGAAAATGACTAGTTATCTAATAAAGTAAACCATAAATTTTATATACATCAAAATCCTTATTTTATGTTTCCATTGTGTAGTTCACTTCAATACCTTTCCAACAAAAAAAAAGAGTTGTTTCGAGTTCGGGAGCAAACGTTATGGTTTCCATAAGATAGGTAATGAATACAGTTTAATGCGTACGTGCCCCGAATGACACATACACACCCAGAATGATGGATATGCGCCCCTTTCGATGGATATGCTCCCATGTGTAAAAAAATGGTAAATTTTGTGCCTACACACCAAGAATGACAAACGCACGCATTTTTTTATGGATACACTCCCAGAATGATGGATACGCACCCAGAATGATGGATGCGCTTTTCCAAGACACCTTTGCATACCCCCTACAAAAACATAAAATATCACGGAAATGAAAAGTTTAAAGAATCAAACAGGTTAGTCTTTGACCATTAAAGCCCATTTTCAGCTCAACCCCATTAAACATGCATGAAAAAGGAAGATTCAGCTCACTTAAAATGTTAAATCGATTGAAAAACAAGCTATTTATCCTTTCAAAGCATAAAAGTGGTTAGAAAATGGAAATGACAAAGCTCAAAAGACCTTCATTAATTGAGTATGGACTAAGAGTCCCACCAGGCATGCCAAATGTATTCATGAATAAATTAGTTGTGTTATGGAAATCAAGCTAAAACATATAACCTCAAAGCAAAAATCTAATCTACATTAAATCATCATGATAAGAGATAAGAAAGAGCTACTTATACAATAATGAATTAAACTAAAACACTATCATTTTATCTCTACTACTCTATGATTACTTAAAACATAAATCAAACCTAGTTAGACCTATGTTTGTTGTTTGCTTCAATGGAGGTGAAGAGGTCTCTCTAAAATGGCTACAAGGCCAAGTTAGATACCCTCCTACTAACAATGGAGGATAGCCAAGATCAAATGCCTTATTAGCTTGGCTAATGCAAATGAGGTCTAATGCCAAGATCTCCAAATGTGAGAGAGAAGGACTATTTGAAAGGAAAACCTTAGGCTTGTATTTATAGTTTTCCATATGGGAGAGTTTGGAATTCTAAGGCATGTGGGACAAAATTCCAAAAATCAATTTTATATTATATTAGGATAAACATGATTTAGGCTTAGTTAAGCTTGGTTTATGCTAGTTAAACTTGATTATCAAGTTATTAAAGACTCTTTGAGAGTTGGGAGGGGTTTGGTTAATCATTTCTGACTGATAGATAGCCTATGAAGCCTATAGAAGTGATCCAGAGGGAAATAAGAAGATATTTAGCTAATAAAAGGGGGATTATTAACCAAATGGGTTGAATATACGAGGAATACAACCAAGAAGCTATCATAAATGGGCATCCGAGAATGGAGAAAAGAATGGTTAATTTAAGAAGTGTCGTCAATCAGTTGAATTGGAGGAAACACTAGGCATAAGTGGATTTTTGGTTTCTACACCTTTCACCCCCTGATGTTTACCAGTATATTGAATTTAATTTTATCAATTTTAAACACTTCAATATGAATGAACATGTCAGGATATTGCATAGCTAATGAACCTCCCATGTTTTCTTCTACCACTATTGTAATCTAAATATAACAATTGTAAGAGAAAAGGTGGGAGAAAACATGGTAATTCACTGAGAAGTAAAGGGGTCACTCTCCTTATATCTTTATACAACACAATGAATCAAAACTATGCAATTACAATTCACATACACTAAACACCTTGAAAACAAGAGGAAAAATAGTAAAACACAATTTCAAAGGGTAGATGTAAGAAAAAATTAACTTTGCATTAAATTTTGACTACGCACAAATTGTTACAAAGGAGGAAAGAGGCACTGGAAGCCTTGCATAATTATTACGTAGAGATTTTTGGCACAAAAAAATTATTAGCACTCAAAAGGGTCAAAGTAACTTTGTATTCTAAGGGGGTGGACACCTTTTACAACACTGTCAATGCATACATAGAAAAGGGAATAATATGTGGGAGAAGAGAGAAAGAGAGAATAAAATAAAGAATATATGCTAGAATATTTTTCCTCTTCCACATCCATTTTCTCCTATCATGGCATTAAAGCTCATGAAATGATGCACTACTAAAAAGATCCAATCAAACTACTTTAAATCCTATTCTATAATCTTTGTTGGTATAATGATTTTTCATTTATTTCGAATCATGGTTGATGATGACCTAGAACAATCTCTTACTACATATATTCTCCAAAATATTTCAAATTAGTCTGGTTTTGTATGATTTCATGCCTCCATTTGAAAGATATGGTTAAAAATTCAAAACCCTGTAAAAAAAAATTCTTCCATAAACAATTTAGGAAAAAATGTCATTTTCAACTGTAGTTGCATTCCCTCCTTTCTCATTGGGACACATTCTAGTATTTAATTGGATATTTAGAAGTCAATATGGAATTTTGACCTACCTTTGCATGTTGAATTTCCACCATAGTGCATTGTGGGGTTTTGTCTTTACTTGAGCACTTAAAATATCCAAAACACATTGTGCAAAGCTTTGACTTACATACACATATCATTTCTTTTATGTAGACCTTTGCAGGTTTTTGACTTCCACAAACACTCAAAAATTCAACCATAATCTATCAAACTTTTAGGGGCTCAAGATACAAAGTTCCTTGCACAATTTTCATGTAGGTATGCTTAAAACTATGAAAGTCCTCTCAACATTGGAATAATATTATTTCGAGGCTTGGACTTGAGGTTCAATTTGCTTGTAAATTATTTGAGTGCATGGATTCCTTGAAATCTTGATTTACTAAGACTTATCTGAGTGCTTAAAAGTATGACATATACCTTCGCAGAGTTTTGGGATGCATCCACACTTTAAATATTTTTCATAGTGTTTGAAGGTATTTTTAACTATCTGCATATGAAATGTCTGCCAAACACTATAGACTTATGACCTTGGTGGGATCTACAAATTGATGTGCAATTTACATGCTTAAGTGCTTGAAAAGTGTGAAATTTTAATAAACACTTGGGGAGAGACCATTTCAAGGATAAAAACTTGGCCAAAATTTCTATGTTAATTTCTCAAATGCAAGGAACTTCTAGAACTCTAATTTGTTAAGATTTTTTATCAGACTTTGAGGAACATTTTTTATTTTGCATGAAAATATGCTTGAAAAGTCCAAAAATCCATCATAATCAATCTCTTCCATATTATAATTTTTTTCCATTTTTCAAACTCACCTTGACTATTTGAAGACCTAATAGATGAATTACACCATGGAGCTTCTCAAAAGTGTGGGAAAAGAGGGGGAATATGATTTGGTTTCTTAAAAAAGAAACATGGGGCTCCTTTGGAAACATTTTTGTGAATCACAAGGGTCATTTTCCTATTGAATTTATGAATTATTATTCTTTGCATCAATTTTTTATGGGGTATTCCTCTCAAAACTTTGAAATTTATGAAACCTAGAGCTTGTAGTCCTTGTAAACATTTTACCTAGCTCCTTTGTTTATGGATTCTTAAGATGAAAACTCGGAATAGTTTTCCAAGAGTGACTCCACAAAACTAAAACAAAAAACACATACACTCCCTAAGTGTATAGTGCAGGGTGTGTAACAACACTTATTTTACAAGAAATATGGCCTCTTGGAAAAATCTAATTATAAACACTTGGAAAAAAACTTAGGGGTTGGAAATTTGGATTTAGAGGAGGAACCCAAAGCTTATAGTTACAACAAGAAGATGTGGGGTAATAGGAAAATGAGGATAACATAAAGAAAAGGAAAAGAAAGGAAAGCTATACAAGTATGTACAAGGGAATCCAACTAGCTTAAGGGAAATGTTTGAGGAATATCCCATTGGTTGGGATGGATATAAGCTCACCATTACATTTTTCCAATTCAAAATCATTGCTTTCTTTGCACTTCATGAACTGGGATGGGCCACTCTAAATGGTGTAAAACTTCATGTGCCCCCTGAGCTTAGCTCTATCTTCATCTTGCATAATGACTAGATCTCCTTATTTTAATTCTTGGGGATGCAAATTCTTGTCAAACAATCTCTTCATATACTATTGATGGTAGTAGATTTTATTTGTGGATTTTCCTCTCATTTCCCTTAACTTGAGTCAATTTTTAATCATGATTATCATTACATCATGGTATTCCAGTTCTATCTTATGAGCTAGCTCAAGGGTGATGAGTTCAAGTGAAATTGAAAATAGTTTCTTCTGTATACTAGCATAAAAGGAGATTTACCAATGGACTTATTGGGTGT
This sequence comes from Taxus chinensis, assembly GCA_019776745.2. Lineage (NCBI taxonomy): Eukaryota > Viridiplantae > Streptophyta > Pinopsida > Cupressales > Taxaceae > Taxus > Taxus chinensis. The sequence continues at coordinate 98,711,049 of CM034150.1, forward strand.
GATATTATCTTCCCAAATTTTTATCTTCACCTTTGTATGCCATTTCCTCTTATTATCATTTATGGTGTTTACACCCTAGCTAGATTTTAAAATGTTATTGTATAAAAATTAAGGAGGATGTAAGTGTTGGAAAAAGGTAGATTGTTTTATCTAATTAGATTCCAACATCAATTATACATGGACAAAATATTACATTCAAAATTGAAATATAAATATGATTGATAATTGATAAGTAACTTTCTCAAAACATGAGAGAATATATAGAATTGGCTATTTAGGATGATTCCAAAATGATTTGAACATTCATGAAAATAGAAAAAAAAAATATTCAAGAATTTTTATTCTACAATGGATATTTTGGAATTGGAAACTAAGTAGATTTGGGACCATATGGATTATGTACTATCTAGGCATGAGATATATGGTCTAGGATATGAATTGTATGGTTTCAGAATCTATGACAGTCTGGGTATACAATTTTCAAGATTCTTCACTTTGTTGGCCATTGTGTGTTAGTGTTGACATTGATGTCAATTCCATTGATGGAAAATTGTGTCATGGTGTTGTATGAGTCTCCATGGTGTTAGTCAATGGTCAAACATGAAGGTTGATTGGTACTGACAATATTTTGTGAGTTGTCATGTTGTCTTGGCATGGTTTTATCCTGCATGGTATTAATATGATTCTTATTGAGTTTTTTGGATGTTTTCATATGGTCACACATGGTCATAGAGGTGTGTTACAGGTGTTAATGAGTTTATAAGAGGTAAACATGGTCATCTCATGAGTTTCATGGTTGAGTCACATCATTACAGGCCTATAACTAGCTCTGGAGCATGTGAAATGGTATAGAGGTATGAGTTTTCGAGTTTATCAGTCCTAACCAAACATGGTGGCATTGTATATGAGATGTTTTATGAGTTTCAGGTTATTTCTCATAGGTTTGGTGGTGTTTCATGGTCCTTGGGAAGCAAGCACGTGAAGAATAGGAAAGTTGGCATAGGTAAGCCTTAATGGATAGAGAGTTTCAGACCTATTTGGGCTAGATAGTGAGTATGGATAGTTAGAGGATGTTTTCATAATGGTTCATGACAAGTTTTAGGTTATTATGAAGAAGGAATTGAAAGATATGTCAGTTTCCGAAAAATTGGGTAATATACAGTGTGTTTTTAAAGAAGTTGACCTCTTGATGCTCGTTGTGAATTGTATGCTTTGTAAGGTACCCAAAGATTTTGGGGGATGTTTTTACATGGAACTAAGAAGTTTTTAAAAAAATAATGAGTTTAGACACAAAATCATGCACATAATACTATTTATTATACCGCCAAGTATGTTGTTTTATATATGGATCTTGCATAATAAAAGTACTCACTGGTGACACATTTCCTAGACCATCTAATGTCTTTGATTGTTTTTATTGTTTTTATCTCTCACATTTGTCACTTATATACCTAGCTCTAGTCAGGTCATAGGGATCCCTATATGTCTATATTCTCACATTTGTTATCATTTGTCTCAGGACACTAGCGCCCAGACGCTCTTGTCTAACCTGGGCACTCCTATCCTATCTTTTTTTATCACATTTTTGACATTTGTAGTCATGATTTTCAGTTTTCTTAATCTTATCATGAGTTCCTAGTCATCATGTCGTGTCACTAGTGTCAAAATTCAAGCAAGAGATACATGTATAAACACAACATACATACCATTATAAGGGTGAGAAATTTATATCAAGGGGATATCTATCTACATATCAAAGGGAATACATCTTGGGATTATTACTCTTCATACACACTGTATAGGAAGAGGAACTTCATTTTTCCATCCAAACATGTGCATTCTATCTAGTTACCACCCCTTATCTTGGCATCATCAGTGGGAGGACAACCTAGGAGAACTATTGAAAACACAATCACATAGAACTACATGGGGTCTAAGATGAATTGTAGTGCTCGGTTGTAAGTTTACTTTGTTGATAGTCGAGGAAATTCCAAACTCTCATTTTGCATCTTTATTTTTAAGAATTTGATGTGGTTTGGGAGTTTTACAGGAGACTATCTATGTTGGAGATTTATAGGTACCTCGGCGATCACAGTGTGACATATAGGCAATCATCAGTGAAAAAGTGTGAAACCCTAGTGAAACTGAAGAAATTAGTTTTTGACCTTTTTGGAAGACTCCAGCGCCCTACATAGGTCTCGGGTGTTCAGGACAGTATGCAGATTCCATAATTCATATCAATTAGTTTCAGCATTCTGCCTAGCATTTTCATCAGTTCGTCCAGTTTAGATATATTTTGGGATAAGCGAAAAATCAGATAAACACCTTACCTTTTACATTTGCATACATAATTACATTTATAAAAGCATGAAATTATTTGAATATTGTTGTATATCATTGTAGTTCTTTCTAAATTTAGATTTAATATATCATATTTCATATTTTATTGAATCAATGAGGTGATTTGATTGCCACATTTTTATGGACGATCGTTAAGGAGATAAGTTGCTTTGAAACCCTAGTTAAACCCTAGCTCAAATTGAATTGAAGAAAAAGAGGTATACTTAAACCATTTTTTATTCCTTTTACAAATGTGATGATTGGAGGTTGTAGAGGACTCCTCCATATTTCCAGAAAGGTGTATTAGAGCATGTGACTATATGTGGGCCCCACCTAAAAATGCTAGTTTCTAAAGAAGTTCAGTTTGTGAAGAAGTTTTCCAAAGAAGGTGAGAAATAAATTGACATTTATTTTATCCCTAGATTTTTTCTAGATTTTCATAATAGTTTCAGATCATATTTGTGCTTATAAATGGAAAAGTGTGCCCTATTTATGAAGACTAGTTTTTGGGACAGTTTAGAGCTTCTTGTGGTACAAATGGAATTACAAGAGCTACATGTGGAGTTATAACTTGATTCAAGTTGTTTTGTGATCCTAGTTAAGATATATTTACAATGGTATATCAAACTTGTGGTTTTTATATGATATGAAGAAGTTAGGACTTGTTCTTTAAGGGTAAAATATGGATGATGCTTGGTCTAACAGTGTCTCAAGTAGCATCATGAGGTAAGTTGATAGTTAAGAGTTTTTCATGCTTGGTGAAGGTCTCTAAGTGCGTATAAAACATGTATAAGGTTTATAAATACTTTGGTTAAGTTTGGAAGTGAGTTTTTAGGTGATGGAGAAAGTTGAGCTCAAGGCTAGTCCTAGAAGGCTAAAGGAGAAGTTGTAGAGATGGACCTGGTTGAAGGCCTTCCACTTGGATTTGGATGGAAATGTAAGATGTTATGGAAATTATATTTATAGGGATTTATAATTATGTATGGTTTTTCTCTTGATGATTTTATTTTATAGGTCATCCAACTCATTTTGTGGAGAAGAAGGTTGTTTATTTTCCAGACATGATTATTATGGATAAACGATTAAGGTAGATGAGGCATGTAATGGATTATTTTATGCTTGTTATCAATTTTATAGTGAATAGGGATTAATTTTGTTCCTATTGAAGGAATTTTTAGGTCTTTAAAGTGGTAGAAAGGGTGAAAACCAGTTGAGTTTGTAAAACTACTTTTTGGGCAGCTTAGTTTGGTGAAGAGGAAAGTTTGTGTGGTTTGCACATATGGATGTTTCATGAGCTCTAGAAAGCATGGATGTTATCTACAGGTTCATGGAATTCTAATGATTGGTTACATTCCATATTTTAGATGTTTTGGGTGTGTCTTGAGGTCCAAAGGTGAAGACATGGTTCCTGGAAACAAGTTGTTTGGTGAAGGATATGAGCCTTCTTAAGTTGTGTTATGAATAAATTTTATTGGTTTGAAAGATAATTAATGACCATGGATGATTTTTTATGTCATATTTGACATGTTTTGTGAATTTGATAGCTTGAATAATCATGGTTGTGGTGTTTGTGGTTTTTGTTTATCTAGGTGATGGGGTTTTTAGTTGTTTTTGAGTCAGTTTGATGCTTTTGGGCATGGCCAGCCTACATGTGTCCACTTGATGAATGTTTTAATGAATGTATTGGGATTTTTTTAAGATTTGTATTTGTTGAAATAAATGAGGGAGTACTGACCTACCTTTGTGTTTGAAAGAAGAGAAGAAAATTTAAGTGAGTGTTTGAATTCATTTTTGAGTTAGTTGAGCATATAGAGAAAATGAGACCTAGGAAAGGGTTTGAAAGATGATCATAGGGCATTAATTAAGATATGAGGATGTAAGTGAGAAATTTTTTTAGGAGGATGTTATAAGAGATCATGTGAGAAAGGGTTTGAAGCCAAGACAAGTCCATGAAAGAAGAAGAAAGAACGAGTTGAAGGAATGAGGGTTTGAAACAAAGTGTGTGAGCTGAATTTGTGATCTCCATCAGTTGTGGAACAAAAAATCAGATATATTCATCTTCTGATGGTTTATTTGGTTCTTGATCATCTTAGGGGGGTTGTATCCTCCTTTGCTGGTAGGGTTGGTTCTTCACTAAATTAGGGGTTGGTGCTCCTTGTAGGGTTGGTGCTCTACTAAACTAGGGGTTGGTGCTCCTTGTGAAGTTGGTGCTTCACTAAATCAATTTTTTGTGTAATATAAGAAAATTTTCAGTGGGTTTTCTTCCCCATGAGGTTTTCCCACTTTTATATGGTGTTCATGTGTCTTCTTCTTTGTTTTCATGTTGATTGTGAATGTTTAATACACACCTAATGTGCATACATGGTTATGAATGTTAAATAGATGACATGAAATGTATGTATATGATGGTAAAAATATTTAAAAGTTTTATATAGGAATGATTCACCCCCCCCCCCTCTCAGTCCATTGTGCTTCTAACAATTGGTATCAGAGCAGGTCCTTGAGAAGAAAGTTTAACAACTTGAAGGAGATCCCCTTGGAGCATAACCATGGGCAAGTCTTCAGATATTGAAGTTGCATTAAGTATGAATTATGAGGTTAAAAATTCATTGATTCATAGCTTACAAGATCAGATCATATGTATGGAGATAGATCATGGTAAAGCCATCAAGGGTTTGGACTCACAGGTTGAAAGTGTTTCTAAAGCCCTAAAGGATAAAGAAGACACTTTTTCCAGGTATGAAGAGAGGTTGAAAACCTTGGAATATGATTTACAAGATGATTCCAATAGGTTAAAGATGTATGGCAAGTTAGAAAAGATTTATAAAACTCTTGAGGGGATTTTGGAGAGCCAAAGAGTGGCTAGTGAAAAAACATGCCTAGGGTTCAAAGGAGAACATGTGAAGAATGATGGTGAAGTTGGACCAAGTTCTCAATATGATGAGAAGGTGACCAAGAAGGCTGATTTGAGAAGGTATAACCCTATTAGACAACCTAATGCTATGAGGTATGGTTCTTCATTTAATGGTTATTGTTATATTTGTCATGATTTTGGTCATAGAGCTAGAGATTGCAAAAGGTCTTCTAGGGATGTTAAAGGTCTCTTCAAAGGAGAATGTTTTGCATGTTGTTAGTTTGGTCATAAGGCCAAGGAAAATGGTTAGAATCTAAGAGTGTATAAGTCAAGAGGAAAGAAAGAATGGTGATTGTGTTTCAAATGTCACAAACAGGCACACATTGCTAGATCTTTTCATCAAGGTGAATCTTCAAAGGGTAACAACAGGTTTCAAATTCAAAATAGTAAGAGTATTCAGGAAGAAATTATTAGTCTTATGAGTGAAAAGTCTATCATATCATAGTCTAAGGATAAGAAGATGATTGTTCAAGCCAAAAGGTCAAGAAGGATTAATTAAAGTGCTAATATGCAGAATATGAAGTTTTTCAAAGAGGATTCTAGTGCCATAAAAATGGGATATAAGTTCATCAAGCTTAAGACGGATCTAGAAAGCATATTTACTTTAGTTGAATAAGATCATATGTGTCTCAATGTTTTCTATTGCGTGAGAAGTTAAAAAGATAGGTGTGTGGGATACTTCAAGAGTTGATAAGGTATGTGGATATGATCTCTCCATGATGGTTTTTGAGTCTAATTTTCTTGTAGGTGTCTGAGTTTTGTCATGCATTCAAGTGTAGGATGATTGTTCATGATAAGTATGTGTATATTTGTATCTCTGGTCCTAATTATCCTATTATTAAAGTCTAAAGTCAATGTTTCTAAGTGATGGTTTTCAAGTCAAGTATAAGTATCATGCCAAGGTATAGTGTGAAGTCTTCCAAGGTCTAATGTTGAGAAATGTATTATGCATAAATTGTTGTCAGTACAGGAAGTTTAGTCTCTTGAGTTCATGAAATCAGTCTAAGTCATTGTTCAAAGGGTGAATAATTTAGTTAAGATGTGTCAATTCTAAAGATTTTGTTATTCATGAGGTATTTTCTTAGTGTCTATGTCATTTCAATATGAGAACATGTCACCTATAATAAGTTTGTTTATGAAATCAAGATTAAATTCCTTAGAAGTAGAAGTCAATTTTGGATATAGTTCAAAGTGTCTGAAAATTTTGAGAGGAAGTTGTTATGATTGCATCTAGTGAATCTTCAAAAGTATATCAACCCTATGCCATTGTATAGTGTTGAGTCAATATAAGTTTAGTCATGGTTCTTAATTGAGTATGTTTTGATTTTTAAGGTCTATCAAATTTATGTAGTCTTAAGGTTGTGTGAATCTCAAGTTTGTCATGTCTTTAAGTACTATTGAGTTCTGTTAAGCATGTCAATGATCTGTGTAGGTTTATAAAGGGTATTATGGGTTTGTAATATCAATTCCAATGTTTAATCTCCTCATCATGTGTAAATTTGAATGTTAAAGAAGTTGATTCTTAGTCATGCAGGATTCTTGTGAAGTTGATGATATCTTAAGGTCTAAGTCCATAAATTTTGAAGTCTTGGTCTAAAATGTGATGAAGGAAGTAAGAAAGTGATAGTGTAAAGGTTTATATCCAAGGGTTATGTAATGAAAATCCAGTGTTATAAACATGCATAGTCTTGATATCATGCACCTGTTGGATGGTCCTGAATATCAAGTGATAAGGTCATGGAGGTGTCTCAGTAACATTCAAGTACTATGAAGTTTGTCTGATGATCATGCTCAGTCAAATTGTGTGAAGGCATGAAGAAATGGTAGCCATGGACAAAGCCTTGGTCATTTGTAGATCAACTAATTGAGAAATTTTGAGTGATTGTATTTGAAGCCAATAGGAGATAAGAAAGGTAATAGGTAAATGTTATAAGATAATGGCATGTATCTTAGAAAGTCTATTTTATAAGGTATGATATATTGATATGACCCTATGTACATATTGAAGAAGTTATTAGAATCAAAAGGATCAAGCTTAAATTACCTAATGGTTTAAATGACTTCTAGTTAGTAATTTTATTACAGTATTTCTAAGATGTGTATAAGAGTATTTGAAGTTAGTACAAATGAAATCTAAAAAGTATGTGTTAAATGAAGCATAAAAGCTTTGTGAATTAACAAGTATTCAAAATGAATTCAATTGTGAAGGATGAAGTGATAGTCATCATTTTATGAATATAAAATGAGTGCGTATATTTGAAAATGAAAGTCTTTAATCTAAATATGGAGTCTTATTGATAAATAGTAAGCCTCAAAAGTGTTAGTTGTTGTCATAATAAGTGGAATGATTGAATGATAGAATCTGATTTTGACATGTTCAAGATACCTTGATATGGAAGTGAAGCATTAAGAAGCCTTGGTACTGTCAAATATAGTTGTATGAAGAGATTGCATATAAAATCATAATGTAAAATTAAATGGTAAATTTGAAAAATATGAAAATTAGATAAATAATAGCATTAGGAATGGTTGTGTATAGGGACATGTATGAATGGTAAATAAACAATGAGTTCTAGAGAAATTATGGTGAATGAATTGTTAAAGATCTGTTAAGGAGTTTGAAATATAAAAGTCAAATAGTAAGTCTGTGAAGATATTCAGGAAAAATGAGTTTTTATAGTTTCAGAGAGGTTTTATGAGGCCGTGTTAAGGGGTCAAGCTTAGTTCTTGAATTGTGAAAGTAGATGTGTAAATATGAAGTGTTAAATGTTTTGGTGAAAGTGTATAGTGGGATGTGTGAAGTGTAATCTTATATGAGTAGGTTATTTTTGAGGCAAATACAATGGTTCTTTAGGTACAATTCTAGGATTTATGTATGAGGATGAAGAATATTATAAGCTTATAAATAAGGGTTCTATAGACCATAAAAGAAAAGAATTATAAGGGATTAAGGATAAAATTTATATGAGTATCCTAGGCTCAAAATGAGGTTGAGATTAAATTATCTTAGGTAGCACACTATGAGTGTGAGTTTCGAGTCATCAGATAATTATTTAGTTCAAAATTTTGAAAAAGGTGTTGCTAGAGCTATGTTTCTTTGACAGATGTATGGCTAATAAAGTCAATATTTTTGAAACATATGTTATGGTTGAGAGAGTTCAGTCTTATCTATAAACAAGTCTATAGGTTTGGAAAGGAGATCTGAGTCATCTTGTAATTTGAAATCAAAATAATGTGCTCTTAGTGATTCATAAATTTGTGAAAATTGTGAATTGTCTTGAACAAGGTAATGACAACACGATAAGTCTAATGTGTCTTGAATATAGAAGAAAAAGTGAACTATGACAAGATATGTGGAATACTTGATGAAATAATATATGTAAAATCATATGAATCATGTGGATGATTACATATAGGGGTTTTTTACAATAAGATCAATAAATGGAACAAGTTGAAGAGAATGAAATTTGTGTTGTTGAGTTCCTATATGAATGAGAGTACTCCACAGATTGTTAAAAAAGGTTATAAGATCAAGTGAAGACTACTTGTAGTATAGTACATTTATATATGAGGTTTGTCATTAGTGTGACCAATAAGAGGATGTGTTAATCCTTGTACAAATGCAAAAGTATTTGATGATGTTCTATTCATAAGTGTGAGACATGATCAAGAAGTGTTATAAGTTTCCTAATCATGTTATGAAAAGGCATAGCATCAAGGTTCTTGTAAAAAGATTGGGATTGTTGATATAAAGGTCTTAAAGTGATCTACATGTCTGTGTAAAAATTCTGCAAGTGAAGATAAGTTTAATTTTTCATACCTAAGTTTTAGGATGTCAAGGAATACCTAAGAGTAATAATTAGCAATGTGTATAAGGAATATAAATCATAAGCAAAAGGTAAGTGAAAGATATGTTTAATTAAGCATCATGTGACTATGAATGAAAGAGAAAAAGTAGAAGGTACATTTGAGAAGAATATCATGAAAAGATAGGGGCTTGATATTGTTCTCAAAATTAAGCAGTACAGATGAGAAGTTGTCTAGAATGGACTTAAAATAGATTAATAATGTTTGATGCATTATTTTAAAGGTAAGTAGCATGTTATGAGACTCAATAAAGTTGTGATAGAATAGAAAAAGGTTGAAAGTACACTGAAAATAGTGCTTTAGGACTGTGTCAATGAAGTTTGATGCATCTCAAATGGCATTAATCAAGGTAAGAACCTAATTTTTGTATTTTTTCAGCTAGAGAGGGATGTACATGACTTCCAGGGGGAGCTATAAGGAGGATATGTCATGTTGATGTTAGATTCTAGAGCATGGATAAGTTTTTCATAATGCACTAAAGATGATGTTTAGGACAATAGTCCTAAATGGTATCATGTTGGATTTGAAGGAAGATTTTTTGTGTTTTGAGCTTGAACAAGACCTAGAAAGAGATGTTGATGTGAATGAAGACAAAATAAGAGGATATCAGTTCAGGGGAGCTCTTTTTTGAGGCTTTATCAGGTCCATTGGATCATCATATTATTGTTGTTGAAGTCAAAGAAGAGAGAGTTCAGTCCCAGGGGGAGCTACTTGACTCAAGTAAGTTATTTTTTTACATTTTGTCCATTTTGTTTAGTCATGTGTTGTTATTTTCCATGTTTAGTGGTAATTATATATTTTTTCATAGATGTCAAAGGGGGAGAGAAGCATCAGAAACATGGAAAAGAGGTCATGTAGGTTTTGGTCTTTGGTTTCCATTAATGTTTTTGAAGTGGTTGCCATCAATGAAAAAGGGGAGATTATTGGCCATTATGTGTTAGTGTTGTCATTGATGTCAATTCCATTGATGGAAAAGGGTTTCATGGTGTTGTGTGAGTCTCCATGAGGTGTTATTCAGTGGTCAAACATGAAGGTTGATTGGTAGTGACCAAGTTGGTGATGTTCTATGTTGTCCCAGAGCATGGTTGAGTAGGCATGAGTCATAGTTTGAGTCTCCCTAAGTTGGTTGAAGGTTTTCATGAGGTCAATACATGGTCATAGATGTGTTGTTAGGTGTTTAAGTGTTTGAATGAGGTCATCAAGGTCATTTCATGAGGTTTTATGGTTGAGTCAGGTCATTCTAGGCCTATTCCTAGCACTCGAGCATGTAGAATGGTATGAAGGTATGAGTTATGGAGTTGATAAGTCCTTAAAAATCATGGTACAAGCATGGTGGAAGTGTATATGAGGTGTGTGATTAGTTTCAAGTCATTTCTCATATTTTTGTGGTGTTTCATGGTCCTTGGGAAGTAAGCAAGTGAAGAAACAAGCAAGATAACACATAGGTAAGTCTTAATGGATAGATATTTCTAGATATATTTGGGATATATGGTGAGTATGGAAAGTTATAGGATGTTTTCATGATGCTTCATGACAAGTTTCAGGTCAAAGTGAAGAATATTTTTGAAGATATGTCATTTTTGGAAAAATTGGGTAATCTACAGTGTGTTTTTAAAGTAAAAGTTGACCTTCTGATGCTCGTTGTGAGTTGTATGATTTTACATGGGACCCCTGAGATTTTGGAATATATTTTTAGGTGGAGTTATGAAGGTTTACAAAAATAATGAGGTGGTTTTATTGTCACGTTTTTATGAACGATTGTTAAGAAGATAAGTTGCTTTGAAACCCTAGCTAAACCCTAACTCAAAGCGACTTGGAGAAAAAGATGTATACTGAACTAGTTTTGATTCATTTTTCAAATATAATGATTGGATATTGTATAGGATTCCTCCAGCTTTCTAGAATGGTGTATTATAGTATGTGACTATATGTGGGCCTCACCTAAAAAGTTTTGTTTCTGAAGAAGTTTAGTTTGTAAAGAAGTTATCCAAAGAAGGTGAAAAATAAATTGACATTATTTTTATCCTTGGAGTTTTTATATATTCCCATGATAGTTTTATATCATGGTAGAGCTTATAAATGGTAAAGTGTGCCCTATTTATGAAGACTTGTTTTTGGGGTAGTTTGGAGCAGCTTGTGGTAAAAATGAAATACCAAGAGCTACATGTGGAGTTAGGACTCCATTAAAGTTTTGTTGTGATCCTAGTTCAAAGATATTTCCAATGGTATATCAAACTTGTGTTTTTTATATGGTATGAAGAAGTTATGACTTATTCTTTGAGGTCAAATCTAGAGGATGTCTTGGTTAAGCAGGGCCTTGAGAAGATTCATGAGGTAAGGTGATAGTTTTGAGTTGTTCATGATTTTTGAAGGTTTATGAGTGCTTATAAAACATTTATAAGGGTGTTCTATGATTTTAAATCTTGGAAGTGAGTTTTTATGTGATGGAGCAAGTTGACCTCAAGGCTAGTTCTTGAGTCCTAGAAGGTTAAAGGAGTAGTTTCAGAGATTGACTTGGTTGAAGGCCTTCCACTTGGAGTTGGAAGGAAAAGTAAGATGTTATGGAAATAGGAATTTAAGAGGATTTATAATTTTTTATATTTTTTTTTCTTGATGAGTTTATTTGATATTTCATCCAACTCAGTTTGTGGAGAAGAAGGTTGTTTATTTTCAAGACAGGATTGCTCTGGCTGAAAGATTGAGGTAGATGAGGCATGTTTTGGATTGGTTGATGCTTTCTATCAGTTGGAGAGTGAAGAGGGATGAATTTTTTCCTATTTAAGTAATTTGGAGGTCTTTTAAGTGACATAAATGGTTGCAAACCAGTTGAGTTTGTAAAACTACTTTCTGGGCAACTCAATTTTGTGAATAAGAAAGTGGGTGTGGTTTGCACAAATGGATGTTTCATGAGATATAAATGCATGATATGTGATATAAATTTTAATGGGATTCAAATGAGTGGTTATATTCCATAGTTTAGGTGTTTTTGGGTGGTCTTGAGGCCCAAAGGTGAAGACAGGTTCCTAGAGACAATTGTTTTGTGAAGGATATGAGCCTTCTTGGTAGTGTTATGATAAATTTGATTGGTGAAAGATAATTAATGACCGTGGATGGTGTTTTTATGTCATATTTGATATTTGTGGTGAATTTTAAAGCTTTACTAATCATGGTTATGGTGTTTGTGGTTTTTTCTCATCCAGGTCATCAGGTTTTGAGTTATGTTTTAGCCAGTTTGATGCTTTTGGGCGTGGCTAAAATACATGGGTCCACTTGATCAATGTTTATAAGTGTTGTGTTATGTCTTTAAGTGGTATTGGTTGAACTAAAGGATTGATACTGACTTGATTTTTTTTTGAAAAAAGAGAATCATATAAAGCAAGTGTTTTGAGTTCATTTTTGAGTTAGTTGAGCATATAGAGAAAATGTGACCTAGGTGAGGGTTTGAAGTGTGTATCAAGGTATGATTGAAATTTGAGATGATGAGGAATCACATTAAAAATTGTTAGGAGTATATATAGAGAGAATGTATGCAAGGGTTTAAAGCCAAGACAAGCCATGAATGAAGAAGAAAGAATGAGTTGAAGAAATGAGGGTATGAAGAAAGTGTGTGAGCTGAAATTGTGATATCCATCAGTTGTGGAAGCAAAAAAAATTAGATATATTCATCTTCAGATCATTTGAGTTGGTTTTTGATCATCTTAGGGGTGTATTTATCCTCCTTTTGGAGTGGGAAATTCACTAAATTAAGGGTTGGTACTCTACTAAACTAGGGGTTAGTGTTCCTTATGAAGTTGGTGCTTCACTAAATTTATTTTCTGTGTAATATACGCAGAGTTTCAGTGGGTTTTCTTCCCCTTGAGGGTTTACCACTTATATCTTGTGTTCATGTGTACTCTCTCTTGGTTGTGTTTATGTGGTTGATTTTTTCATGATGTTAATCTCACATTAATGGATGGATAAATGTTAATGGTGCATGTATGATAATCTAAATGGCAATCGTTGTATGTCGTTCTTTCTCACATATATTTTGGATGACCTATGATGACCTATTAAAAAGTAGAAATAATAACAACCTACATAACACTTTATTATAGAATTAAAAAATAATTGGAGAAAACATGTGTATATGTGTGTTTAAGGCAGACCACCCTTAAAGGTCAAATTGTAAACTCCTAAACCACTCCAAGTATTTCACTACATATCCTCGTTGTATAAATAAAGCCTCATGTAGTTGTCTTAGGTGATTTTGCAAGTGTGTATAGCTAAATATCAAGTTAGGGGTTCCCTCGTGTCTCTTGACACCAAGGTAGTTGGCTAAATACATAGTATAGAATGTACCTAACATGATAGTAATGAGATGTGGTATGCCCCAACTATGTGACATAACCCTATTTGATTTAAATCCTCTTACAATGCTTGGAATGAATTTTCTCTTGTTAAGTCTTGGCTTTATTATATTTTTCATGATTGTAGATGGATGAAGCTAGGCACTTTGACCTAGTTAAGTGCTTTAAAATTGTAGTAGGAATTGCCCGAGATGATGTGCATCTGATTTTATAAAATTTAGGAACCCTTTCAGTGATTTTGGAATGATGTTTCCAATAGGATCTTGTAAGAATGACAGGGGATTTATAAAGTGATAATGACTTATTTATATGACCTTATGTAGGTGGCATATTCTAATAAGGTTGGGCTTATGAAGATGAAATGACCCAATGAATGCTTTGAAGTTAAAAATAAAGTCACTAATTGTGAAGGGGAGAGACCATATATATTGTCCAAGACCAAATCCTACATCCTGGCCCTTCCATATGGTTTTGGACATGAGAGATAAAAATCAAAAGTGAAATTTGTGTCATGAATATTAGATATTTTAAGCTACTTTGATTAAATAATATCTCTAGAATTTATGATAGAGCATAGTATATAGATAAGAAATTTGTAGAATGGATAGAGAGACGAGGATATTGGATTCCAAATGTGATAATTTATCTTAGCAGGGATGGAAGGTCAAACATAGTACTACAAAAGGACAAGCTATCAGATTTTAGTGTCTACATTTCCCCCTTTAAATGTGTTTTTAAAAATTACATTCTTAAAGGAAAAACATATCTGAGTGTGCACACAAACTTTACCTTCACTAGAAGGGAACTCGTGATTTGTTGGTGCTAGCATTATCCATGATGAAACCTACAACACAGAGTGTATTCAATGTCTATGAAAGAAACTTAACATTAACTCAAAATATAGATAATGCATTTGTAAACTTGAACATTGAAAAAATTACGCAAAGGAGATTCCAAACATGGAAGGAATATATTGTTTATTTTGTGAAGGAAGGATCTCCCATTGTTTCAATGCCTTAGAGAGTTAAAATTTACTTGTGGAGATGTAAGAGGATTGGGGGTGATGGTTCCTAAATTTTGTGCCATAGTAAATAGTAGAGAGGAGGAAGGATTAGAATTTGAATAACCCATGGGCTTCAATGCCTTTCTTATTTGATAATTTTATGAGAGATAAGTAAATATCACTTTACAAAGCTCATAGTTTTGTTTTGACACTTTGCTTATTTGGGAATCTGGTGAGAGAAGAGGAAATATTAGTCTACAAAACTTACAGTATTTCTTCGATGCTTTCCACTAAACTCACAACCCACACCGTTATAGATGGATGTAGGCCCAATTTGCTCCAACTTAAAAAAATAGACCTTGGAAGGAATGGCCATTTCCAAGCCCTTGTAAGGTGATATTGTGTCTGTATTGATTATGTGAAGTTTTGAAATACTAAAGGGGATAAAGAGGCCCATGCCCCCAAACTCATTTTGTAACTTTATCTGAAATAATATCATAAAGAAGTAATGAAGTATTCATCATAACCTACTTGTAACTTGTTTATATGTATTTAGTTTTAACTGTGTAAAACTCATGTAAATAATTGATAAGAATCTGTACAAATTTAAATTTTGAGTGAAACTTCACCATCTTCAGGAATGTATGAAATGGTCAAGACTGTACCATGATTCATGACAAGTACTATACCATTTTTAACTTTTTTGAATTCTGCCAAATTTTAGTATCTTTGACATTTTATGAGGATATCTAAGCCCTATGAAAATTTTTTCCGTATATCATGTAATTGTTTGTAGTTGTATACAAATACCCTGTTGAATGTGCCCCTCTTTTCAAGACATCGTGTGATAAATAATTTGAGCATGTGTAGATCAAAAGAATAATATGTGTACCCATGTACCATATGTATATAATAACTAATTATGTAGAATCACATCAAAGGATGTAATGGTGGCCACCAGTGATAACTATGCTACTTGTAAAAAGGGGTTCAGAATGGTGGAAACCATGGCTTGGAGAACAAGGAAACATGCAACAAGAAACAAAAAGAATACATGTGTAAATAATCTAGAAACATCATATAATAATAGTACTTGTGTCCTACTTCTTGGTAAAACAAGTAGGGAACTAGCATAGTAAACATGTCAAAATCCATAGCAAAAATGGTACAGTGGTAAGTAATCAGTGTAAGCTAGACATAATAGCGTAATACAAACAAAAGTGTGCAATCAAGTGAGTAGTAACATGTAGAAACATAGTTATATGTAGATATAGATCCAAAAATATGGGACACCCAAGGTGTCACAAGACAATCACATATAGAAGGAACAATGTGTAACAATAAAATAAGACAAGTGCATACATGTAAATGTAGGAATCAAAGCCACAAACATGGGACACCATAATGTCATAACGACAAGCAAGGGCCCTTAGGAAGCCTTATAAAGAAAAAATAGCCACAATAATGTAATAATAGAAGGCAATTAAGTGAATCCATACTAGTAAACAATCAAGAAATAAATCTACATAAACAAGTAGTGACAATAGTCATAGAAAGCAAGGGTAAGTAACATTAGTAATAGAATAACAATAGATAGAGAAAGATAGGTTAGCATTGCACAACACACATGTGTTAGTCCTGGTGATCCAATATATATAAATGAACACCATGTATGTAATCAAGCATGATGAGAAAGATGTAAAGTAACATGTAATGAAACAAAAGCACATGTATGGTGTGGGGAGATGCCCCCAAGAGATTAATCTAAGGAACCAAGCCAACTCCAATAATCATGTAATAATTTATGAGTGTTGGCATCAAGCTCAAGATATTTTGTGAACACATGTGTAAAATATAACTATGTATGTATTAAATCAATGTGAAAAAAAATCATGTATAAAGTAATAGGCTAGCCAAACAAACTAGAATTAGGTCCTGATTTTGTATTTTTTTGCTCATATTTTAATTATTTTTGTATTATGTGATTATTTGAATGCTTTTTAAGTGTTTTGAATATAGATATGTACAAGAAATGGGATATCACAATATCTACCCCAATAAGAGTATCATCAGGGGGAAAGATGAACCCCCGATGATGAAAGATGTGTAGGCCTCAAATGTCTCATAGCAAAATAAGGATAATCATGTAAAAACTATATATAGAAGATGTCATAGTATAAATAGATAAATCAAAGAGTGATATACTTGAGTAGAACTAGTGTGAGTAGAATAATTTGAATTAGATTTAGATTGGAGTGATATTGATTTTACTTGATTGTCATAGCCAGTGTGACAATTACATGGTAGTACTCTAGCATTATTAGCAAACGGGATATTGTAAGCATTACCCTTACCAAAGTACATAAGGGCATATATAGTGCCAAGGAAACGTGATTCTTGAAAATAAGGAAGGGAGATCATGTATGCCCCTAAGGTATTTGAGAATAGGGATTAGTGTCCAATGATGTGTCATGATGTATTCAAATATACCTGAATAGAGGAAACAATGACCATACAAATTATTAAATATGCACTCTTACTATATGATTTCATTATATGCCATATGGAAAATAGAGTGGTAGTACTTAGTTATGCATATAGAGATGTTGTGTTGTGATGCTAGCACAATGTGTAATGGAAAGTTGTTGAGAAATATATAATGCTTCTATTGAAATAGTAGGAATCTTCTTCATCAATAAGAGCTCGAGATTGATTTAGTTTGCAGGCAATTATCATCAGAAACATATCAGAGGTGTTCATAGTCATTATAATAGTCATTATCAGGATCAAAATATTTACTTCACACAAAGGGTGACTAGTGGTGATAAATTAGTGTTATCCATGAAATTATTCCTACGTGTTTTCCCCATTGGGATGGGAGATGTGGTGGAAAATACTTTGTAGAATAAAACTAGGATTAAACTAGTATGTTCTTATGCTTGTAGAGATATACATATCGTCATCGTCATCGTCATCAATATTTGTATTTACATTATTCCATCCATACATAATAGGTGTTACCTTACTAGTAAATGGCACATGAGTAGGATCATTCGTATGTGCACTAGAATTAGTATCACAACTGATATCATTATTTGAATTATAATATGTCCTCGTTTGTTATGGAGATGTAGGGATATACATAATCAATTGTTGTTTTGCTTCGTGCCTAGGATTGTGTATGCTTTGTGTTCTAAGGCCATGTGCAATTTTTCATGCTCAGTTGGTAATGTTTCATTTCCATTTTCACAATAGTAGGATATAATTCTTTCATTGAGAGTGGTTCTTCCAAAGGAGGTATTTCATTCTTATCCTCTTTTTGAATAGGTGGCTCTTATGGTATAGCAGAATTTGTATCATGTAGTATCACATAATTATCATCTTATTTGGTTGTTATAGCTTTCGGTACCCATTGAGATTTAAGGACTTGAGATGATTTCATAGTAGAATTCCATGTATAAAAGGAAATAAATCCCTTACACTCAAGTTGTTGGATTCTTCGTTGTAAGAATAACAATCATTGTCATGATCTGTTAATTCCATGATAATTGTAAAATGGTTGACTTTTGATTTTGGCAAGGAGATAGGAGAGATAGTAATGATTAGAAAAAAATTTGATTAATCACTTATCAAATAGCTCATATGGAATATAATGTTGTCTAACATACTTGTGAAACCAAAGAGGTGTTTTCTATTTTGGTTTCCTTAGTGTTTAAGATTGATATTTTATAACATACACATTTTTCCCTCTATGTAAGACCTTCACTTCACATTCTAAGCACATGTATTACACAAATGTCTATATCACATTGCTTTTAGGTAGTTAATAACTAGATTGATCATTGTTGTCAAAATAAGCACTTTGCTTTATTTTTTACAATTGATTTTAGTTGTAAGGACTTTGAGGCATTTATTGGATTTATTTCTCACTTTTCAAATCCCCTTGGCTTCAATACTAATCAAAATTAATTATATTATCTAACAATGAGTTAACACAAGTGAAAGCATGCATCACTTGTCCATTTTTAGTGAGTTTTGGCCTCAAAATGAAAAATGACGCCCATTTTCTCATTTTCCTTAAGAGGTAGACCATCAAAGTTTATTGGAGCATAAGGTTGCACATGGCAATCATAAATCATCTCAGAATTATCCATTTTTATAAAATTTAGCAACCTAACTGATGAAATACAAGTGTCCTCCATCATCATTCACGTACCTCGAGAGCCTTCAAACCTTGCTTTGGGCCTCCAAACATTGCAGAGCATTGATGCATGCCAAGTGGAATCAATCACAAAATTTGAAATGGTTGTATGCCTTAAAAGTTCCACATTTATATTTTCCTTGAAAATGAAAAGTGTTCCTAATTGAAATGTGGCAGCCATATGCCTACCCACTTATTTTGAGTTTCTTAAAATTTAACTGATCAACATGTATTTGGAGACTTCACCAATTCATGTTAAGTGACAAGCATCAGAGCCCTTTGGTCTTTAAATCCTTGACTAAATCTTGACATATTTCAAGCCACCAATGGATGACATATGGTATAAGGGATATGTGTTATTAATCAACACACAATATATTTGCATACTTGCTCGATTGTTAAAGTTAAACTCCCAAGATCAGAACAAAATTTATGATTAACATATGGTGTATGATGGAAAGTTGTAAACAATTGGTTCAATCATACCCTCTAAGGGATTCCTACCTTGCATGTGATTTTTACACACCACAAATTCATCGATGGTGGACACGTCAGCCATATACATGTGGTAGAAATCCATAAGGTCAATGATTCATTGATAGATATCTTCATGATCTTAAATTTGATAGTTTTCCCTAATGTAAATCTAAGCTCAGGGAAATCACATGGAAATACGAATTGAGTCTAATTTCTCGCTCATATATTTTGACATAGGGTTTCATTTCTCCTAGTGTGAATGGATATATCTTAAGGTGAGCTACATGTTAAGCATATTTTCATTATAGATGGTGAATGGATAAATGTTGTATGTCACAGTGTCTCAAGGTTTAGAGTGGGGATCATATTTAGATACATATCTTGGTTATGGATTATATATACCTTCTGGAGCTATATCTCATCTTCACACTTTTTAAACTCATTAGGAGGGATATCTACTTTCACTTTGGTGTTATCACCACCTCTTTTATGTTTACTCTCACCCCTTTTCCCTATCATTTAGTAGATTAGTGCTATGAGTAGTGTTAGCACTAGGTAGTTAGTGTTAGAGATAGTTTTATTTGGAGGTATACTTCAAGCATCCAAGAGTCCCACACCTTGGAAACATTCCTATTGTTTCTGCTAAGATAGCCAAGTTTTCCAAAACTTAGTGATATTTTATGGGTGCACACATTTTAGTGACAACAATTTCTAGCACTTATTTAGTCTCGTTTAATCTTTAAATTGTGTCATTACAGGGGTTGTTTGGAAATTTTACGTAGATCTAGTTCTCATTTTACTTTAAATGCTTTATTTTAAACTAATTAATGTTCTTGTTGAGATATTTGCAGTATTTTAAGAAAACAATAGCTAAGATTTGGTGTGTTCCTACCTCATTTGGTTTGTGAACCATAAATTCAAGCACCTAACAACTCTACTGGTTTTAGGGACCCATTTATCTCGTGTAAAATCCATTTCCATCTAAACTTTTATTATCAAAGAGTTATGTATTCATGGTTTGATTTCCCTTGTTTTAGCTCTTATATGCAACAATAAAACCCTCCTCATACACCTTCATTAACTCTAAGCTTCCATGAAAAGTAGAGTTATGAAATTTATCATGATAGATCTACATATGCCCCAATTCATATCGATGCATATAGATATCCTACCAACCATGGTGGATTTCACGACCAGGTATACTCACATAATGAAGGTAGTTTCATGCCTAATGTTGATTTTCAGTTGCATATCCAAGTCATGGAGGCTAACATGCATAGAGTAAAAATTTCACCGAGAAAATGAGATCTAGAAAGTCTAGCTTTAGAGAACCCTATCTATAGGGAAATCCTTTTCCAAGATGGTACAACCCTAAAAAAATATGGATATCATACATAATAACTTGAACAAGATGCTAGAGTGGGCTAATGAGATGGATGCTAATAGATTTGGATCTAAGGAACCCATTCAAGGGGGAAACCCTTTACCACAATCATACAACCTTCCTACTCCATTATTTCAAGCCTTATAACCCCATAAGCCTAAATTCTATATATCTATCCATTTATTGGATCCCCTTTATAGTTATTCTCCTCCAAAGAGGGATAATACACCTTCTCAACCATTTGAACCTCTATAAAAGTTGCAACTAAGGACTCTTAACTTTTCTAGTTTCTTGGATCCAAATCCATATGCATATGAGCCTCATATTCAAACATCTGAATTCTTGTAGCATAAACCTAAGGTGTATGTTACATGTCATTTCCTAGATTCACCTAAAAATTTGTAGAAACATCCCACCAATCTCTCACCCTCTCTAAAAGTATCATCAAATCCCTAAGAGTTGTATTTGGACTTATGGTGGTGGAAAAATATTCTCATCATATTTTGGAGCGTGAAAAGTGACAATACCTTTGGAGAAACATCATAAAGAGTTATATAATAGACAAGAAAGCTTCAAATATTTCAAGTAGTGGACCAGATATTTTTTAGAGGACTTTTAAATCAAAAGAAATATCCTGATTAAGAACCTTGAAGCATCCAATATCTTGTAAGTACACCTTATACTAGTAATGTAAGTTCCATCACTTATAGTCAAGAAATATATATATTAGAATGGAATGAATATGAAGATAGTGATGAAGTTTTTGGCTCCCAAAATAGCACCCTAGGGAGAATGAGCAGCTAGACTGAGTGGGATGAATTTGAGAGAGTTATGAATGGTGAAAATTTCCTTGTCATTGATAGACAAGGATTTGTTCAAAACTCAACTCAATGAATCAAATCAAGGATGTGATTAGGAGGCACCTTCATAGAGGGGATGGCTTTACCCTACTACTTTCGACTTTACCTGGACCAAGGTGAGAGGACCTGTTTGGGGGATATAAATAGAGGAAAATATTACATGACTTGGTTTCATTTATGGTTGGAGCAACTTAATTCAAACACAGATCTATTGGGCAGATAATAAACAACTTCATATATTGTGTTTGCATAACATTGTTTTTCCAAGGTTGCTTTAAATGATATTAGATCACATACTTGGTGGGATCATTGGAAAAGCTTACTAGTAATGACCAACTTTAAAGCTCAATTTTGCAAAATAATTATATGTTTGGTTTGCAGGTATGATATGTTTAGTTGGTATAAAGATAAATGGTTATTGGTTAATTGGGATTTTGAGGGGGGAGAGCAGCTACTTTTATGACCTTGATAGAGTAGTGTTCCCATGGAATGAATCCATCCTTAATTGTGATGCTTGAAAAGAAAAATCAATTTAACATGATCTATAAATAACATTTGCATTCATTGATACTCAATGAGCACAAATTTTGTCTACAGTCTTCCCAATACTAACTAAAAATCATGGAGTTAGAGATAAGATAAATCACTTGCTATATTTGTCTTATACACCCAAAATACCCTTAAGGGAATTACAATAATTCTTCAAAAGTGATGCTGCCTATAGGATTTTACAACTGATTTTAACCATTGAAAAGTATACACTATTGTGAAATAATCTCACAGTAACCAGAGGAATACAGCAACTAAGAAATACCCTTGTGTACTTAAAAAATTAAATCCATTGCAAGATAGTAACAGAAACAATATCGCCTCTTTCATTCCTTTGAAACATAAGAAAGGGAAAGTATAGCTTGATCAATCAGAGAGAGATCTGTTCTTGTAAGTTATGGCTAGGGGACATAAACAAATGCCCTCAAAACCTACTAATGGTTATACAATGTAACCACCTTAGCTCTTCCTTACAAACAAGATACAAATAATTACTTTCTAGAAGCTAGAAATTGAACTTAATAAAAAACTTCTACAACTAGCCCCAATCCGCCTCCTCACCAAAATGGTAGACTGTTACAATATATAGTAGATGAGAGAGAGAGAGAGAGAGAAGAAAAAATTGATCTCCTTCTACAACCACTAAAAAGGTGCATTGAAATCCTGCAAAGGAGCATGGAAACCCTACCAAAGTCATTCATTCCTTCTGTATTGTGTGTTTTGAGAAAAAAACAAACACCATGCTTCATCAATTTGGGTGGTTGACAAACACTGGTACTGTAACTTGAATGCAAAATACATTTTATAATTTTTCTCCCACCAAGTTCCATCAATTTCTAAATTTTATGACGCCAAAGTGAAGTTCTTTAAGAGACCTTTCCAATGATATAAGTTTTATAATTTTTGGAGCTCTGGATCGAAATATATGCCCCTCTGAAGTCTTGCACATCGGGAAGCACAAAATTGTGACATATAGTGGCCTTTGATTAGTTTGGGAACTACCTCCTGCCAACATGTGCACTACTTTTCCATTTTCCATGTGTTAGTATTTGATTATCTTTTTGGGTTGAGATTTTCTTCTTTTCTTTCCTTTCCGAGTAGGTCTATTCCTTAATGAAATACGAGCCAATACAAAAATGCCACGCTTCTTAGCAAATTTCAAATTGTCCTTTACCTTGACTGACAGCAATCAAGTATGAGCCAATAGGAAATATCCACTCCCACTTCACATTTTACCTTTTCTTTAGCCTTGACTAACATTCGCGAAATGCGATCCAATAACAAATCTCCACGTTCCTTGGGTCTGACAGTCTTCCTTGCATCGTGCATGATTTTGATTGCTTCGGCCTTCACGTCACAACCTTTTCCTTTTTCCAAACTTAGAAACTTTTATATTAAAAATGTTTTGATGTATCCTACCTTTGACCTTGTTAACTACCCAGACCCAAAGCCTTATGAAATGCAATCCACTCTAGGGACTTGAAGTCCACCAAAGCCCATATATTTGAACAATTCCGGAATGTCGAAACGTGCTCTGTCTCTAACCGTTGATCTTCACCATGTGTCCTCTTGCTTCCCTTTGTTCCACGGTATGTTGGCTCCTTCGTTGTGTGGTTTTCTATGTCTCTTTATTTCGTAGGTTAGGAGAACCCATGGAACACTAAGTTCTTGCACTCCGTATTAAATTAAACCAGTCCCCTGAAATTTTGTTGAGTCTTTCTATATATGTTGTTAAGGCACAAGATCTATTACAAATAGACATTTTTTATTGACTCGGAATGATCTTTGAAGCATGGGGAACAACATGAAACACACAGAATCAGCTATACTATGGGAAGTCTATTGAAAAATACCATTTTAATCTAAGGAACTAGATTGATCTCCAACAAAATTCATAGCTAAAATATTTCAAGGGATTCATGTTGTTTATATTGATGAATCCATACTTGAATATGTGGTTGTTAAACCTAAGGAGGAATAAACAGAGGTGTATGAGTTCAAGGATGGCCAATCTAATACTAAAGAATAAGAAAAATCTTGTTGATATCCCTAAGAACTATCTTTCTAATCAATCAAAAGTGCAACTAGATCTGGCGGATGAAGGAGAAAGAGTGTGCTCTAAGTTTGAATCCAAAAAGGAGGAGGATAACTTGCAATCACTTTAAAGGATAATCCACAAGCTTTGGAGGAAGAAATCATAAAGAATAATCTTGAGTAAGCTCTTCCTAATGAGCTAAGAGATGGTCAGCCCCTTGAGGTGTAAAATCTTGAGGATGATCGTTTAGATCCAAATAATGAGGAAGAAGAGGTATTTTATAATCTTGAATACCTATGTGAGGAAGAAAGACCAATAGAACTCACAAATTTTCCATTTGAACCATTTTTATTCCTCAAAAAAATCCCTCTTGTTGTTAAAAATTTCCCTGAACCTAAATTAGCACAAGGAATGTCATCAAATGTCAGTGATGTTCAAACCGAGCTGCAAAACGAAGAAGAAATTGAGATGTTATACCCTTTGTTTGAGGAAAAAGAGAAAGGAACATATCTAAATATAAATAAGTATTTGTTGTGAAGAAAGTAGAGGAAGAGAAGCTACAAGAACTCAAAAATATTACGCGTGAACAAGAGATAAAAGTTTTTTATTTTACATGTCAAGGGAATAAATATAAAATCCCCACAATACTTGATAAATATGGGAGCTTCATGGCTTTTGTTGAATATTTTGATGAAGATCATACCTTACTTTCACTTTAAGAGCCTTCTTCGGAAGAAACCATGGATTTTTTTGAGTCTAAAGGAAAAGAGGATGTGTCTAATAGATGTATATTTAGTTGAATTTAGAGAATATGGTAAAATCATAGGAAGAAGTTCATTAGCTCTAAAGGTTGGGTGTCCCATTAGATATCTACATAGATTAGAGCCAAGATTAGAGTTCAGCCAATCATGATCACTTTATATATTGAGGAGGATCCTAAGAGTGCCAAAAGTTAGCTAAAACACCTTCACCAAAAAATTAGAGAGAAAGAGATGGTATTTTTTGTTTTTCAAGTTGTTATTTTAAATAAGTTAGAATTGTAGACTATGTTTTCACTTCCCCCACTTTCACTTGTTGCAAAACTGATCATATCGCTGCATTTTATCAGAAAGGAAAGTTATTTTTTCCAACATGTCTTTAGATTTATTTAGTTATTTTTGAACATTTATAACATAGGAGTAATTTAGGTTTGGTTTTAGTAGAATAAGTTCTTGCACACTCTGCACGTTTTCACTTGAAACATGTATGCTTTTGATTTTTTATATAAGTTTTATGAGCCACTCTTAAGTTGGTAGAATATAGATCAAAATTTTCTAAGCTTTCAGAGAAATGTGCAACAGATTACATGACATCTTGAGAGCCATTCATGGTCAAAATTTTAGTTCAGGATGGGTTTAAGTTTAGATTTTTGCAAAAGAAAAGTTGCAGGTTTCTAACATTTTTAGGCAAAGTTTTGGGCATAAAATCAATGTTTAAAGAAAAAATCAAGTTTTCTTAGGTTGAATCCATGCCCAATGGATACTAAAAATATAATAATCATCTATCTAGTAGGTAGATGACCCCTCTGAGTCACAAGAAATGTTGTCAAAATAAGCACTCTACTTTATTTTGACAATTGGTTTTAATTGTAATGACTTAAAGCCATTTAGTGGAGTTTTTTCTCACTTTTTAGATACCCCTTGGCTTCAAAACTTGTCAAAATTCCTTCTATTAGCTAGCTCTAGGTTTACACAGGGGAAACCATACAACACAAAGCCATTTTCAGTGAGTTTTGGCCTCAAAATGGGAAAATGATGTTCATTTCCTTATTTTCCTTAAGAGGTAGACCCTCAAAGTTTATTAGAGCAGAAATGTGCATGTGGAAATCTTATATCATCTAAGACTCATCCATTTTTATCAGATTAAGTTCCATCACCGATGAAAGACAAGTTTCTTCCATCGATGTTCTCGCACCCCACAAGCATTCAAACATTTCAATGGGCCTCTAAACATTACAGAACGGTGCTTTGAACTTAACAGATTTAGATTTTCCCCAAAAATGAAAAGTGTCCCAGGTTAAAACATGGCAGCCATCGGCCTACCCACTTCCTTTCAGTTTCTTGGTAGTTAACATATTAGCATGGTCTTCAACAAATTCACGGATGCATGCGAAGTGGAAAGCATTGGATCCCTATGGCCTTTAAACCCTTGGGTTAAAACTTGACATATTTCAAGCTACCAATACATGACATATGGTAGAAGGGACGCATGTTATTAATCGACACACATGGCCTTTACAGACTTTATTGAAGGTTAAATGTCATCTCCTAAGCTCATAATGAAAATGATGATTGATATGTGGCATACGACGGACAAGTGTCAACAATCAGCTCAACCATTCCCTTTAAGGGATTCTTTCCTTACATGTTCTTTTCACACGTTGTTGAACCACTGATGTCAGACATGTCAACAATATACACATGGAACAAATCTATGTGGCCAAAGATTCATTGATAATTATGTTCATGAGATTAAATTTTACGGATTTTCCTAATGTAAATCTAAGCTCAAAGAAATCACATGGAAACATGAATTGAGTCTAGTTTCTCACTCATATATTTTAACTCAAGGATTCATTTCACCTACATGTGGTATCAATAGAGAGCTATTGAGGAGAGATATATGTTGAGAATAATTTCGCTGGAGATGCTAAAGGGGATAGGGAGAACTTCAAGACAGAATTTTTAGGTGGTTTAAATGAGTTTTCTCTATTTGATGGCGCCCATATCACTTAAGTATGATTTGAGGTCATTATGCTTCTTTTCTAAAATATCCTTTTAGTTATTATAACCCTCATGAATCATTAAAACACGTGATTTTTGTTAAGGCAGGTTATTGATCATGGACGACTAGTTATAAAGGTCTTCAAAAGGTGAAATAATGGTCTTTTCAACCAAGTGGGAGCTTAATCTTCACCTTAGTCTCTTGATCTCATGAGATCGATCGCTAAATAGATATATGCTCATTATTTTCCTAGGTGAAGGAATATTTTTATTTTTATGGACCATCATGAAGAACAAAATATGTCAGGGAGTAGTTTTGGGTGCATATGTTTTAGAAAGAGCATCTTATAGAGGTTATAACCTTTGTGAGAAGAGAAACATGGGGATGATTTAATAAAAAATAAATTAAATCTTATTGTAGAGTAAAAAATGGTAATAGACATCCATATACAAGTGCTAAGTACTCAAACAATGTAAAACCCTACGCAAATAAGAAGGATAGATGAATTAGCTAGTTTCTATGTGACCTGAAGGTAGTCGGGACTATGTGTCTACTCGATCTGAATGGAAACGATGCAAAAGTGGCTGACATGGAGTTGTGAGACTCTGTTTTGTGCAGGGTAGGAGCACCAGAAAGGGGACAAGAGCACCTAGGCACTGGTGTATGTTCCTGGACATTGGTGTCTGTGTGAATACTTGGGATCTTTTTTTAGGGTCTGAGGACTTTTGTTTTAATGTCTACTTTGTCATGTTACCTTTTTCCTTAGGATTTTGATCACACATGTAACTTGTAAAACAAACCCTAGCTACCTGAACAAGCTCACGAACACATCAAATCTAAATAAAACATGCAAAATGTGAATTCAGATTGACCTCGATGGTCACTCGAAGAGTGAATTTATTACCAAGCGTTGCTCTACATTTCAGACTCCATTAATTTTTGTGTGCTTGTGTGTGAAATATTGTCCTTAGGTTTCCCTCGTGCCAATGAAACCAAGATAGCGGGCTATAACTATATTAGATGCAAAAATTTGTGATATGGAATTCATCACTTCCCCTTCTTATGCAGTGTATGTAGCCCAAAATGTAGTCTCTTTTGATGTTAGTGATAGTATGTAGATATGATTTCCTCTTTGAATTTCAAACCAAAATAATAGTGTGTATGTTGTGTATATATATGAATATTTTGTTTGAATTTTGACACTAGTGACACAAAAGGTGGAATATGAGCACGGGATAAAGACAAAAAAGGAGAAAGGCCGACCACAAATGTCAAAATGTGTAAAAGGAACAAAGAGGACAGAAGCACCCAAAATGGATACAAGCACCTGGGTGCTAGTGTCCAGAGTGGGCGCTTGTGTCTTGAGATAAATAATGATAGATGTGAAAAGACAAACAAATAGGGATCCCTGTGACCTTACCAGAAGTGGTTACAAAAATAACATATGTGGAAGAGAATTATAGTAAAAAGTAATCAAAGACATTGATGGACAAGAGATAGTGTCACCAATGAATAATTTTCTTGTTTAAGATTCACGCATATAACAACATACCGATGACATAATAAAATAGTAATATGTGTGTGATTTTGTGTCTACATTCCCCCTATGTTATTTGAATGAAATTAAAGTATTTTAAAGGAATTAAGGAACACACTTGTATAGATTCTAGAGAATCCATATTTCAAAGAGCACATAGAATATAGAAACTTGTATCGTGGCAAACCATGGATCAGCATTTTGAGCCACATGGCGCAAGAGGAGATAGTAACCTTTCATAAGGAGTAACTTGGAGAAATAGTTGTGACATCATTGGAAAAATTGGATTTTTTTCCAAAGTTGATATAGAGGGTAGGGAATGATCAATTCCCAACCCGATTTGTTAATAATGGGAGGATTTAGGTGTTCTTCCACCAAAGGAAGAGTGTTGGGGAGAGAGGCCAATTTTTCTCTCCTTCCATGACTACTTCCCCAAAAGGTCCAACTGATGTAGATGGATAGAGACTAAATTTAGTTTCAATTAGTTCTTATTTAGTTCCAATTATAGCTTGTTTGTTCCTGACTGAATAACCCACATAGGAGAAATTTAGGAAAGGTAATGACATCTCATTGCCCCCACTCCTATAGTAACAGGTGTTCTGATTTGAATAGTTCTAGATGGCTTCCAAGTTAGGTCATTTGGAAGAGATGGTGATTGTAACGTGGCTCCCAAGTTAGGTCGTCTGGGAGCGATAATAACTATGATCATTACATTGATTGATTGATTGATTTGAGTGATAATAGTTGATTGAATAAGATGTACTTAGTAGATTACTCACAGAGAGGTTTTTCTTTTCCCCCAGATTAGGTCATTTGGGGGAGATAGATTTGAAATAGCAACAAGTATTGATTGTTGTATAGAATAATTGTAACCATGTTTGAATGAGATCAGAGAAAGTCATGATAGTAATGTATTAAGAGTGTTGATTAATTTATTGTTTCATGAGAGGGATTATAAGATGATCCTGATTATATGTCCCCCTTTCGGAAAAAGGCTGATGGGTATAGAAATGAACACTAAGCCAAAAGTGAGTCATATTAAAATTTGTAATAGTAAAAGAGAGATAGTATAGGAGAAGTGGAAGTATTGCAAAAGTATGTGTATAGATTGAGTAGTACATGTGACAGATTTAAAAATGAGATAGTTAAAATTGTATGATACGATACTAGAGGAGATCATAATCCATATGTCGTAAACAGGGATACAAACAGAGTAACAAGGCTCAACATATGAGTGAAACTGTGTAACATGTATTAGCTATAGTAATAATGGCTACTAGTAACTATAGCATATGATAAATTTGGATTACTATATATAGTAATAGTAGAAAAGTGAATAGTAATTTCATTTGTACCAATAGTGATTGAGATTTGGAGCTCTGAGCTGCGATGATGCCACGTGTTAAGGTAGTTGGTTTGATGATACTTGAGAGAGTGGCGCCAGTCATGGCTTCACAAACGACTGAGGAACTAGTATGTGTGACTATTTTTGAATTTTTTTGTCAAAAATATTTATTTTTAATAGTTTTAATGAAATTTGAATTTTTGTAGTATTAGGTGTTTTTGATTGGGATGGAAGTGGACAGGACATTTTTTTCCTTTAGCACACCAGCACCCAATTCCTGGAGCTAGTGACTTGCTTCGGGTCACTAGTGACCTACATCTAGGCTCTAACATCCAGAGGCATGGTTATGGCATTGTTTTGTGTTATGAATATATTTTGACTAATGTGAAGTTGTTATAATTGATTTATAATTATGTATAGGATGCTAATATTACGATTTTGTTGCTTTGTTTTACTATGTAAAGGGGTATACACTCCACTCCAGAGAGTTTCGGGAAGGTCGTCATTAAGTACACTACTTACTTTGGGGTTTTCAGATGTTGAGTGGGATATATTGGACTATGTCGACCTGTGGTACATTACTAAATTGGGGGAGATACCTCATAATATACCTAGTTGACTACTTTGTGAGAGAGATGGTGCATGGATAATCGTACGTTCTATTTTTCGACATGTGAGACGATGATGAAACTAGAGGATGTATATAGGATATTGTGGTTGCCTATAGTAGGAGAGAGAGTGTAGATTATGGTCATATTAGATTCCCAGAGTCAGACGAGGGTGGCACATCGATATTTTGCAGGGTCTTTGGTACAGGCTGAGACATATATTAGCTTGGATGTGACTATGAGATCTTGGGTTCCGTGATTGTGGAAATTTATCATAGTTGTGGAGTTGGGATTTTATACAGGATGTATGATATTTATCTATGGCAATAGAGGGTGGTGGAGTTGGGATTTTATATAGGATGTATGATATTTGTTGCAGTATAGAGGAGCACAGTACTAGTTATTCATGGGCACAATGCATGTTAGCCCATTTATACATGGACTTATACAAGTTTACATAGGAGGATCATGCTAGTGGGCTAGGATCCATTACTTTGTTGCATGTATGGGCATATGAGCATATTACTATATCGAGGCCACTTAGTGAGCCATGGGCTGACTAGACCTGACCAAAGATATTTGCGACAAGGTGGGTGCTTAATCATGAGAGGAGGATGAGTACGACCACATATGGGTCGATGCTAGATAAAACGGGTCCCAGGCCAATTATATGGAGGCCATATAGAGGCTATGGAGGTTGGGTGGAGGATAGTGTGGAGTTGTGGTACATATGATGTACCATGTGGTTAGAGGATCATTTCCTAGGGGTTATTGAGTTGTTCCAGGGTAAGAAAGTATCTGATTAGTTCGGCATGGACCAGGACGTTCCCCCAGATCCGTATATATGGTGTTGATCTACTAGGGTGGTGAGATGACTAGGGTAACAGCCACGCTCGATATGAGCACAGCTAGTTCTGCTAGGACCTGATGAGGTAGATCTAGCCATAAGGCCTATACAGGTTGATGATGCGGGGAGTACTCAGGAATATAGTCTATGGTGGGTGACACATTGATGAGTGTTATTATTTCTAGTGGATGTTGCAGGGGAGCCAATGTTTGGAGGAGTTGAGGGCCATACACTTGCCCCTAAAGTAGACGATATAGCAGAGGTGCAAGTTTAGTGTAAGTATCGTTCATTGTTATTTGTTATTTTTGGGATTGATTGACACAGTTGATAGAGACAAAGATGTGTAGTAGTTAATATTTTTTGTGGGATTGTAGGTGATGATAATTGGAAAATAATTGTAGACACCTTCATACGCATGTTGACGTGAAACGTGCCCCCAGATGTGCTCGTGGGAGGGGGAATGCTAAAGCGGGTTGATGTGATTGCAGTAAAGCATGCCCATTTGTTTGAGCTAGTGGATATAGCACCAGCGATGTGCACTATTTTGTTGAGTGAGTGTGATGAGGCTTATGCAGAGACAGAGTGAGTGAGAGAGGCTATAGGATGAGGAGGCCTGGCTGAGGATATATTTGCACTATATGTGGAGTTACAGGGTTGATATGTAGAGCGGACAGTGCAGCTTGCTATGTTATGGAGCCAGATGGATATATATAAAGACAGATCTCAATGGTGAAGCTTTGAGTTTGAGATCTCCCGTGATTGTAGATAGTGATAACAAGGATGATGTATGATGTATTGTATATGATGTCTTGATACATGGGGGATTTCCCCTCAATGATTGTATTTTGTAACTATGATTTTGGATGAGATATATATATACGTATGTTGATGTCATATTTGTTGTTGATGTCCATTGTATGTTATGCGATGATTACAATTTGTATGTGGTAGTTATTTTTTAGTTTGTTAGATTCTATGTGCATTTTTGGAATGGTTGGTATAATATATATTGTTGGTTTTTGAAATTTGTTATGATGTGGAAAGAATTTCTAAGAAATGGGATAAATAGGAATTCCATATGAATAAGAGTGAATAGTATAGAATATGATAAATAAAAATACATGTATGTGATGTAATGCGGTAGGTAAGTAGAAATGGTAATATGATTTAGATAAGATAAGAGAACTAACTAATGGTGTGTTGATAGTTGTATAATGAGGAGATGTAATATAATGTTCGAAATTACGTGTGAAGAGGATGAAGCGGGGAAGAAGAGTGATTCCCCTGATGTGAGAATTAGGTTCATTTTAGTAACAATTCCCTCAACAGTCATGTATGAACCTAAAGAACACAAGTGTGTCATCGGGTAATGATATAAAAATCGAAATCATCTACCATAGGTGGAGAGGCCTACAATACGTGGTAGCATCATGTGGAACAGGAGAAGCATGTGGATAGGTGTCAAATTGGATATAAGAGGAAATGGTTCCAATAATGCGAGGTGTGAGGTGGGAAGTGTGGAAGTAGGATGCTTAGGAAGTCAATGAGATGAAGTAGCAATGTGTGAAGGATGTGAGGATGTGACTACAGGCAGGTTAGCTGGACGACATGGATGGATAACCTTAGGAGTTGGATGGATAATGACCTTAAGAGGAGGTAAATGAGACAAGATAACTGTGGAATAAATTTTCTTATGTGGAATAGGAGAGGGAGAGTGTTTGCGAGAGCAAGAGTAGAAAGCAATGACAACTTTGTCTTCTAACCATTGTAATCAATCATGGAGAGCATAGCAATCATTGTCACGGTGACCATTGATGCAGTGGAAGTTGCAAAAAGGGCAGCCATGATGGTTGTGCAACTGATGAGGTGGATGATGGTGGTTGGAAAGTATACAAATTAGATGCTTATTGAGTAAGGTACACAATACATCATATGGTTAAGCATTATGTGAAAAGTGAAATGGTTCATGCGTAGGAGGTGAATACCGACGCGGTGATGGGGAAGAAGGATGCTTACGCAAAGGAGGAGATGGTGATTGTGAAGGAGGGTCAATAGGTGGGAGATGAGAAGACTTAGTAAGCAAGGGGGGAATAGGATAAATAGAAGAGGTGTTATGACATGATCCGCAATTTAGTCTTTTTCTAAATCAATAACTTTTTAGCACAAAAGAGTAAATGATTCACATGTATCATATAATAGCTTCTATTTTAAAGGGGGAATTAAACCACGACAAAAGATAAATTTCATTTCTAGATCAATAGGTTGGAATAATAACTGATGCATGTAAGAATTAAAACATGAAATGTAATCTAAGATGGGTTCTTTATTTCCTTTTGTAGACACCAAATTTGGGTCACACTCCCCTTGGTACCCTTTAATTAATTAACATAATGTATTCACCTAACCATGACCTCTTACTCCAAATTCATATTAATTTAATTACTTACAATTGAATTAATGTTTATCCTCATATTATTAATTAATTTAATTACTTTAATTAAGTTAATTTACACCTCGCCTAGCCACATCACCTAGACACCTCACCATGGACTTATTCTTAGTCTATTAATTAACTAAGACTGAGTCTCTACCTATCTTAACCAACTAGGGATCTTTCAAACCCTAAAATTAAAGTCTTATTCCTTCTCTAGAAACACTCTCGCTTATCTAAGTGCTAACCCTCACTTGAGACCCGAACTGACAATTAGAGCACGCCAAAAATAGCATGATTTTCCTATTTTTAGAAAACCTAGGATTTCCCACCTTAATCGATGTCAGTTATCCCTCAATCAACGCCGGTCACCTTGATCGTCATTAATCACCTTATATACCCTTTGGAAACCTTTTACTGAGGTTGGTCATTTTGAGTTCTAAGAGATCTATTGCATTCAAGCATGAACCAGAGACTTCTCAGCTTCTAAACAATGAAACACATTCAACCACAGGCCCAAGCAAGCATCGGATACTCGTCCAAAGGAGTTAGAATATTCATGGGAGCACTCTGGGAGTATTTTCACGACACTAACCACAAATTTCTTCGCGGATCAATTACTGCCTTCCTTCAACTACCATACCTACAAATACAAGTAAGTGTATTTGATTTTCATCATTATGTACTTGCTTAAAGTGTAGGTTCATTATCTTTTGTTACTAGATCTTGTTCTTTCCCACATTCCACCATCCCAACCTTCTTACCAATCTACCCATTCAACCACTCACGACCTTCTGCCTCACCGTACTTGACCTTTATGCATTCTTGAGTCTTCTTGACATTATTACAAACCCAGCCATATTCCCTTAATCCTATGTACAATCACAGAGAAGTCTAAATCTAGATTTTATTTAATTACCACCAAATTTCCCCTACAAATGTTAGTTACCTTAACCATCATCGATTTCTCCTCTTCATTGGCATCGGTCACTCGACTGACGTCGGTCTCTATGTTATCTTATTCACTCAACCAACAAATCCTCAAACCTCCTCAAAACCTCACAAAATCTCATCCAAACCTGATACCCCGCCTACATCCTCACAATGGACCTTCCCAACTCTTTCTGCAAACACAGAGGGAGCCTGGACATCATTTTTGACATTCTACCATTTCCCACAGCAACCGATATTAATCAACCTAAACCGTCATCGGTCATACCTGAACCAACATCGGTCAACCTGACTGGTGTCGGTCTCTGTGCTTGGTAAAATTGACTTAGACCAGCAAGCTTCCTAATCACCCAAAATTTGACCAAAACTTCACCAAATCTTACCCAGACCTTTTCTGCAACCCTCAGACCACTTGTACAACCTGTAACCTGATCCACGATCTTCACCAGTTTACTTATCAAGCATTCAATTGGATTGACACAGATAGTAGTCTGAGATACCTAAATCAGAACACTAGCATTAGATTCTTTTATTTGCATGTTCAGTTATTTCATATTGAGTTATATATCAGTGGATTGACAACCGTTAATGAAGTATCACACTTCCTGGATCTAGCTCATGCTAGGTAGTCCACTAAATTTTGTTATTAAATGTATCTTGTGGTCTTGTTTTATATTACAGGTAGTTTCTCCTAGCCAAAAGGAAGCTCACACAATCAGCATTGGATCGAAAATCAGAAATGTGCACACTCAACCTTCGACCAAGGTGATAACAGGCATTCCGCCACGACCTATTTACCTTTATTTGTTTCATTATCTACAACAATCCGGTGAAACACCTTGATGCAAATAAGGCAAATGTTCATGTGTAACTTTATGACCATTGTTAGAAATAAAACATCTAAGAAAAGCATCCTCCATATCATACTAAGTACTAATAGATCCATTAGGAAAATGAGTATACCATTTGAGAGTATGATCAACAAGGCTATTACAAAAATATTTCAGTAAAAATGATCATTGGATTAAGAAGCCATGGCCAATTGGTAATGCTTTAGATGCAAATAGGGATTTCCTGTGCCATAAAAATATGAGAAAGTAGGCATGATGAAACCCTTGGGGAAAGTGAAATTGTGAATATTCTTAGGAATGGGATTGCCAAGAAGGGAATTATTGTCAATGTAAGCACAATACGCTCTAATCTCAAGGGTAAGGGTATGAAATTGGGTTTACAAATTACCAACAACATGCATGAGAGAGAGGATATCTTATGAAGGGATGGTCAAGGAAGTGAGAGGTACATTGAGGGGTTGAATTTTTCCATTATGAGTGATCATGGGAACCTAAGAAGGGGGAGTGGATGTGGAAGGAGGTGTGAGAGGATGGGATGTATGTGGAAGCTCTACATATGTACTAGGTGTGCGGTCATGAGACATAATGAGAGGTATATTAGGAGTAGAATTTGTGTCAACATGGTCATCATTAGAAATGACTTCAAAAGTAGAAGTAGGAAGAGGTGGAGATTCACATTAAACAATATTAATGGAAGAAACAACATCATTAACATGTGGAGTATCATTATTAGAATCTAAGTCACTATCAGTCATATTTTCATGAGCAAGGATTTCATCAAGAGTATCATCAGCATATAAATAAGTGGTAGGAGTGCTAACATTAGATTTATCATAGCAATCAATAGAAACATTTTCAGAAGAAAGAATGATAGGAGAAATTGATCCACATTAAACTTGACTAATATAAGAAACATCGTTATCCATATTTACATGTGTGATATTAGGAGTAGAGTCATTAGCATCCATGTTATCACAAGAAAGAACATCATCACGCAAAGAATCGAAATTAATGCTATCATTTTCCATAGTGCAGGGAGAGGCATATGGAGGATCATTCATGGCTACGAGAAATGAGGGAGAACATGCAGTAAATTTTTGGTTAGGGAAAAGTATATAAATATCATGGTTTTGGAAACCAACAGGAAGATAATTTTGGAGTTCAAGGAGTTATTGGAGAAATTTTTTATTATATTGAGGATTATATGTGCGGTCACGAAATTCAAATTATGTAGGGACATTATCAAATATTGGTTACATGTGTGTAAAGGTCATATCATTCTCTGGATAAGGGAACCTCTTTTTAGCCATGAGGTTTTTGGGATCCTTGGGTAAGGAGTTCGAAAAAAGAGTGGGGTTCACCAAAGGATTTAATAGAAACTACATTAAATTTTATTGCAAAGTAACTAATGTAACAACTGGTAATATACAACCAATATACAAGTTATAAGTACTCAAACAATGTAAATACCTACATAAATAATAAGGATAGATGACTTAGCTGGTTTTTGTGTGACTTGGAGGTAGTCGGGATTGTGTGTCTACTAGATCCAAATGGAAACGATGTAAAATGGTTGACTTGGAGTTTTTGAGACTCTATTTTGTATAGGGAAGGAGCGCCTGAAACGGGACAGGAGTACTCAAGTGTTGGTGTTGTTCCTAAGTGCTAACATCTATGTAAATTCTCAGGATCTACTTCTTTTCTGGGTCTAAGGACTTTCACTTTAATGTCTACTTTGTTGTTAGGATTTTGATCACACATGTAACTTGCAAAACAAACCCTAGCTACCTACATAAGCTCACAAACACATCAAATCTAAATAAAATATGCAAAATGTGAAGTCAAACTAACCCTGACGGTCACTCGAAGAGTGAACTTATTACCAAGCACTGCTCTACATTTTAGACTCCATGTAGTTTTGTGTGCTTGTGTGTGAAATAGTGTCCTTAGGTTTCCCTCATGCCAATGATGCCAAGATATCGGGCTATAGCTAGACTAGATAAAAAAAAGTGTGGTATGGAATTTAGCACTTCCCCTTCCTATGCAGTGTATGTAACCCAAAATACATTCCCTTTTGATGGTAATGATAGTATGTAGATATGATTGTCCCTTTGAATTGTCATCTGGAATAATAGTGTATATGTTGTGTATATATATGAATCTCTTGTTTGAATTTCAACACTAGTGACACAAAAGTCCGAGTATGAGCGTGGGATAAAGATAAAAAAGGAGAAAAGGCCAACCACAAATGTCAAAAATTTTAAAAAGAAAAAAGAGGACAGAAGCACCCATAATGGACACAAGCACCTAGGTGCTAGCGTCTAGAGTAGGCACCGGTGTCCTGAGATAAATAACAACATATGTGAAAAGACAAACAGACAAGGATCCCTGTGAGATGACCAAAATCATATACATAAATGACAGAAGTGGAAGAGAATCATAGTAAAAATCAATCAAAAACATAGATGGACAAGAGATAGTGTCACTGGTGAATAATTTTCTTGCTTACGATCCATGCATTTAACAACATACCAAAAACATAGTAAAACAATAATATGTGTGTGATTGTGTGTCTACATGGGAAAGGGAGATATTTTAGATCATATTTTGATTCCCTTTACTTCTCTCTTCTCTCTTATTTTCTTCTTATCTCTACTTTTCTATATATGTGTGTTTATGCACAATAGTAAATGGTTCCCCTTCCTGGAAGGCATGACTACTTTATACTTTTGAGGGTCGAGTTTTATGAACACCTCTAACCTTTGGTTTTGGATTTGTAGATGACTAATCACCTTATTTTATGGTGATAGTATATTGTGTATACTCTATCTTTTAATATAGATTTGGTTATGGATTATATCTTCCCTTTGGGTTTGTGTTAATCTGTCTCTTATCTCTTTATTTTCTTTGTAATATATTGTGTGTGGAATTTGTAATTTTGCTTTTCACTATGTCTCAAGGTTTATAATGTGATAAGATTTAAATACATGTTTTTTTTGTGGCTTATATTTACCCTCTAGATATGTACCTTGTCTTTTCACTTTTTGAACTCATTCAGAGGGAGATCCACTTTCACTTTGGTGTTATCACCACCCCTTTTATGTTTTCTATCACCCCTTTACCCTTTCATTCAATATATTATTTCTTATATTAGTGTTAGGATTAGCCAGTTAGTGCAAGAGCCATATTTATCTAGAGGTCTACTTTAAGAAGCTAATAGTCCACACATTAGAATTATTTCTATTGTTCTTGTTGATATAATCAAGTTTTCCAAAACTTGGTGATCTTTCATGGGTGCGCACTTTTCATTGACAATAATCATGATCCATAGAGACATTAGCATGGGAGGAATTTGTTAGATTTGTTAGCTCGTCCTTGAGATATTTTATCTTAGTACTCATAGCTTGAATTTGAACTTGAAAAGTATGGTGTAATGCTTAAATCGATTATAGGGTAGGATTATGAATAAAATCATTTTCATGACCATTGGTATGTGGTGGATCAAAATTATTAACAACATTAAACATGTCAAGGTCCTTTTAAACATCGTTGATTTCAACATGAGGGGTAATAACATGTTCTAACTTTGTAAGGGACTTAAAGGATACTTATATTTCCCACATTAGGAAGGTAAATGATTCATGACATGTTGTAGGTGGGGCTCTTCGGAGATGAAGGATATGGATTCGGTAATGATATTTAAAGCATTGAACATAGAGCACATATTCCCATGGTGCATTAAGATGAACTTACATGGATTGTATGATTTTTGAAAGAAGTTATTAATAGGTAGGGTGAATACAAAGATACTATCTAAAAGATACAATAGGGAATCGGGAGGAAACCATAATAGAAAAAAATAATATAAAAGCCTCTAATTAAATAATAAATTATCTACTTAATCAACAAATTAAAGGTCGCCATAAAAAAACCCAAAAGTGATATGTAGCAAAAAGCTCTCATCGTCAAATTATTAAAATGACCATTTATGAAATCAAACAATTTATTGAATGAAAATAAAATAAGTATATTTGAAGTTAATTGTTTGGAATAAAAACCTCCCAGGAATTTTCCAATAATTGAATAGTGTGGTGATTATGTCTAAATTGCTAAAAATAGCAATTTTGAATTTTTGAAGTGTGATACAAATTATTTCAAACAAAAAAGGATTTTTATTAAATGTGACACAATATAAAAAAATCAAATCAGTTTTAAACTAGAGTTGTTATGGTCTAGTTATGTCTCAGTAAAAAAGGATGTCCAAGAGGGGTGTGTAGCAAAACGTGATCGTCATTAAATCAATAAAAATACTATTTCCAAAAATAGACAACAAATTATATGAAATAGAGAGAGGTATTTTAGGATCTGAACATTATAAACAATAAACTCATAGGGATTTACAACAAAAATATTATTTTTTATGATTATACCCTAATTGATAAAAATAGTAAGGTTGAATTTTTGAGAATCATCCTAAGAACTAGGGAAAACAAAAAGAGGTTTTAGTTAAATATATTAAAATTAAATACAAAACTTGAAGGAATTTGAAAATAGGGTCGTTATTTTTAAATATGCAATGAAAGAGGATGCAACAATTAGGAATCCCTATAGAGAGACCCTAAGGGTAGGGCCAACCTTGAGACTGTTGTTTGCGTAAACTAGATATAGGGTAGGTGATAGATGAAAATTAGGTTTGAATCTTAATACAAAATGTAAATATGGAACCCTAGGGAAACTAGGGATTGAAATAAAGTTGAATATTTGATCTCGAATCGAGTTCACTAAATTTTTGCACCCTAGTTAGATTTTAGAATGTTATTGTATAATAATTGAGGAGGATGTAAGGGTTATAAATGAGTAGACTATTTGATCTAATTAACTTCCAACATCAATTATACATTATCAAAATAATACATTCAAATTTGAAATAATAATACAAATGATAAATGATAAGTAGCTTTCTAAAAAATAAGGGAATAAATAAAATTAGTTGTTCAAGATCATTCTAGAATGATTTAAGTGTGCGGGGTAGTGGAACAGGAAGATATGGGAGTGTAGATTATGTACTAGTTATTTTAGAACTAGAAACTGAGTAGGAAGAATATGTACAATTCAAGAAAGGAACTGTAGGGTTTCAAAACATGTGACTATCCAGGTCTATAAATTTACTTGGATATAGTGCTCATTGTATGTCGTTCCTTCTCGCACAACTTCAAAATGACATGCAACAAATTAGAAACCCTAGAAACCTACATAACCCTGCATCAGATCATTAGCGAACAAAAGGAGAGAAACATGTATGTGTGTTTGAGGTTGGACCACCATTGGTGGTCACAATCCTAGTTGCTAAACCAATCCACATGTTGCACTACATATCCTCATTGCAGAAATTAAGCCTCATGTACTTCTCCTAGGTGCCTGTGTAAGTGTGTACAGCTAACAAACCTCCTAGGGGTTCCCTCATATTTATTGACACTAATATAGTGAGATAATTATGTAGTACAAAATGTATCAAACATGGTAATAGTGAGATGTGGTGTGCCTTAATTATGTGACCTAACCCTCTATTGATTGAGACCCTTGTGCATTACTTGGAATGATTTTTCTCTTATTAAGACTTGGCTCTATGATATTTACATACTTATATATGGATGAAGTTTTACTCTTTGACTTGGTTGAGTGTTTCATACTTATAGTACGAACTACCCTAGATGATGTGCATTTTTTTTGGCATGTAAAATGTTAAGGCATTTTACTTGACAATCTCATGAAACATTTTGTCATTTCCCAATAAATTTGGTCAAAAATGTTAGTATTTCCCTTTGCAAATATCATTTTGTGTGAAAGGTTTCAGAAGCTCTTGGTGGTTTTTAAAATTCTATATTTCAGTCATCAGAAAGGTCTTGAAGTTTACTTAATGACATTATGGTTCAAGAAACATTTTGGAAGCTTAAGAATAGTTTTGTGAACACATTCTCTTCTAGTGATTTTTGAGGAAAAGTTTTTTTTTATCATTAGAGAAGGGTCATCCTATGAAAAAGGGTTCATGGAAGCACTAAAAATGAAACCTTTTAGACACTGAAGCACATTAGTATTTATGAAAGAGATAATTTGCATAAAAGGTTTCAAGAACACTAGGTGGAGTCAAAATCATTAAAAAAAATCAAATTTAATAACATTTAGTAGTATTTAAGGATAAGGTGTTTGTTTTAATCCTACTCATCTCAAGCTCTCATGATAGCACAACTTATTGTTACTCCTTTGTATGACAAAAAGGTATGTTGGGTCAAAACTAAAAAAAAAAAAAATTAAAGTTTTCTAAGTTGTTCCATTTTTTTTTTTCCTATTTCTAGACAAGATAATATATTATACCCCTTAAAATATTAATTTTTTTCCTTGGATCCAAAAAGTGCTTTTCAGATTCTAATTATTCATTGAATTGTTGATGTTAGCAACTTAAGTGACTTAAGTATACTTATGGAGCACGATGGGCTTTTGGGAGGTGGAAAATAATTTTTTCATTGTGCTTTATGATTCCCCACCCTCATAAGTGTGCCTCATGCTGATTGGCCCACTCCAAACCCATAAAGTGACTCAAAATTAGATGATTTGGCTTGTAAAAGGTGAAAAAGTTCAAACCCCAAAGACCTAGACACATTTTTGACACCCTCCTTACATTGGCACACTTTTAAATGTTACAATCACTTCACAAGTGTTCCTCAAGCTGATTGGAGTGCACTTTGGGAGTGGAGGATTCCAAGTGGGCACATTTTCATGTTTATTTGAGTAAAGCCCAAATCCCACCTCCACTTAAGTCATGTTTCGAATGTTATACTTTCCCTCTAAAACCACAGCTCCAAAATAGATAAAATTCATGTTTAATACTCCATGAAACTTTATTTCTTCCTTTCATTCCTCCAAGAAAATCAGCTAGATGCCTTAGTGTTTCTCAAACTACTTTTTCTCATATCTTGAGCTCCCATGGCTAAAATTTCTTGACACTTTTCACACTGGCCTCCATGAAAATGTATTTAAGATGATATAAGACATAAGGATTGTAACAAGGTGGTTTTTTATCTTATTATTTTTTGTTGTAGAAACCCTTATTTCCACATATTTCTTTCAAAAATTCAAATTTTCATTGCTTGAAAACCCCAAGGCTAAATCATATGATACTTTCCCCATGAGTTCTACTCCAAAATTCCTCTACATTGATCTATTCCTTATTTTCTAGGGTGTAGGAGTTCGTTTCATTAGTTTTGGTTTGTTTTTTTCCCAAAAACCCCATTTAAAAAACCCATCATAAAACCATAACTTGTTTTAACATT
This sequence comes from Taxus chinensis, assembly GCA_019776745.2. Classification (NCBI taxonomy): domain Eukaryota; kingdom Viridiplantae; phylum Streptophyta; class Pinopsida; order Cupressales; family Taxaceae; genus Taxus; species Taxus chinensis. The sequence goes on from CM034150.1 coordinate 98,753,686, forward strand.
TCCTATTGTTTCCAATGAAAGATCCTTGTGAAAATTGGATCATCTCTTCATCTTAGAAACATATTTCCAATTAATCAAGTCTCATGTGATTGGGATATGTTTTTATCTCATGGTGATCCAAACAAGATTTCAGCTAAAAGACACCATTACAAACCCCAAATATGCATAAACTGAAGTAGAAACTTGTTCCTCTTTGATTTTATGAGCTCTCTCAGCATTTCCAAATCCTCTAATGCAAAAAATTCACAACATGAAGTTTCATTATTCTGGATATGAACCCATTTTGATATGAGTCTTAGAATATCCAGATATCAGAGACAATAATGTAGAGAACATGGATATCGAGGACCTAAAATAGAGAATGGAAGAAAGAACCTGCACTACATTAGCTGATAGAATATTCCATAGTGGACTCTACCGAGATGTCGGGTTCTCATTATCTCTCTAAAACATAGACTTTGTTCTCACTTATTCCTATAACTATGAACCAGAGATTCAAACCATCATTGTTGATGATGGCTCCATCATTTTTATCCTATCTCTAGAGGGAATTTCAAAATTCATGTGTATCCCAAGACCCATGAATGCAATTATCTTGAGCAATTCAGATACTTTGGTTGAGTGGGAAATAAAGAATTATTTCTTATGAGGAGTAACGATCGACAACTGGATGAAGATATCTTGTAATCTCTCCCACTTTCCCAAGACTCTCTCTCTCATTTTTACTTCATTGAAAACATCTGCGACTACATGGTCATACTCAGTAGGCTAATGGGAGAGACATCCACTAAATAATTACATCTATGGATGTCCCAATTTATCTTGATTTCTAGTAAAGAGAATCGGAAGATTGACTTAAGTCAAATAATTAGTGACAATTTTCATTCTCATTTGATAAGCCTCGAAAGGACCAAGAAGCGCACAATGACTTCCTCTTTGGTGTATGTTGTGCAACTTTGCAGAAGTGGCTTGGAGTGTCTTCTAAAAGAAATATTTTGAAATTTGCTCTAGTATACCAACTATATCCGCAATTCACTTTAAGGGATTACAGGAGGTATATCACCCAAGTTAATGATGTCTTCGTGAAGCACCTAATCAAAAACTAGAAGGGAATGTCGATTGCAACTTGACATTGGAATATTGTGAGATGATCAAGAAGTAGGGGAGCTATTTCACATAGTTCAAGAGCTTCTCATACAATTGTGTCGAAGGATTCAAAAACACTCCCATGAAGCTTCCTTGGTATCCAAGTAATAAGTTGGTCCTCATTGAGTTATACATGTAATTTTCCAAATTACACCTCAAATGTCATGAAATAAAAGAAAGGAGTGACATTCCCAATTCCTCTGGGTATTTATTCTTACAAGAATTCAAAAAATGCATGCAACATTGAGGCTTCCCTAAGTGTATTCAATATATATGTTTACTCCGCTAAGAAATCATTTGACAATGAGTAGTACATGGATCTGAACACAATAATCTTGGCATTACTCATCAACTCAAAATAAAGGATTATTGAGAAGATTTTTTTGATGAGATAAAAGTTAGGCAATGAGACTTCTCAAGGATGAAAATACAACAAATGAATGTATATCATCTTGAATGGGTCACTGAGGATATAGTGAATGATGCTAATGTATTGTTTGAACCTGAATATCTAGAGTCCATTTGTTTCCCACCTCTCCCTCTTGTGGACTGGTCAATTACGGAACTTGTTGATGTCCTAACTCGTATTGTAGCAGTTATTTAGAGGTCAAAAATATGGTTTCTAAAAAAGGTGTATGTACTCAACTCTCCTATGAAACACTATACAACTTCACCTTCTAATAGGAAGTATGAGAAGTCAAGGAATAAGGTATATGTTAGACAATCAAGGGTTCCTAGGAATGAAGACATCCCTCAAATAAGGTAATTTCCCTAGAAAATGTCTCTAGAGTCTCACACTTAGTCTCCCTATAGGAAAATGCCAATGGAAGGGATGACCATTATATTCTTGAACTGGGAGAATTCATCATATCTCTATCTAGGAACAAGTCTAAGTCTCCTAATTTCCTAATGCAATCACCTCATAGGTCCCCTATACTTCTAGTGCAATCGCATATGGATAGTGATCATGAACTATTTTTTGTTTAGATTTGATCATTGGTCTATGTTTATCCTACAGATAGTCTCATGATTCATGCCTCATCTCTCTATTAGAATAGGTATTTACCTTAGCTCATGTTCACCTAGTTACTTTATTTACCTTTATTGTATTTATCCTCACCCACTTATGTGTGTGGATATTTATTTTATCTTATTTAGATATTAGGAGATATTATCTAGTTGTTAGGTATAGTTCTTTCCTTGATCTATGGTATTGACTAGTTCTTTCCTTGATCTACGGTATTGACTAGATCCTTGATGTCTAGTTCTCTCCTAAATCTATGATCTTGACTAGTTCTTTGATGACTATTTATTTCCTTGATTTATGGTTTGATCTACGACCTTGACTGGTTCTTAGATTGTTATTCCTTGCCTATTTAAGCAAGGCCCATTCTCAATGTATTGTATTGAGTTACATAATAATATATGATATTGTTGCTCATTTGTTTGCAAAGGTTTTATGTAAAACTATTCTGGTGAATTGCTTTCATCTTATTGATCGTGGTGTTTGATTAGCATCTGTGTTCTTGGCTTGGTATGATTTGGTTATCATTCCTTTCATGGTATAAGAGCAGGAGATTGTTGTTGACATCCGTCTGTAAGTTTTATTTTGCAAACAAAATCTTTGTATATTCATATATTTGGGATTTGGTCATATTTTGTTGTTGCGTGCATTTTTATGCAAAATAGAGGCTTCCATTGGATCTATAAGGCATGAAAATACTAAGATCGATTGTAAACTTGACCATTTCTGGAGGTAGTCATTTTTTGTGGTTGCAGCAAAATACACAGGTTTACCTCGGGATTTGCACTGCACGGTTAAGAAACCGAGGAAACGTTCTTTTTGGGTCCATTGGATTTCTCAAGATCTACACAAGGCATTTTCCTATTGTAGTGTATTTGTCTCGGTTTACGTGCAAGAAGGTTTTCAGATCTTTCCTTTTTTGGCAAGGGTCCCCGGATGTTGTGCACGTTTTTTGCTATTCCAGGCAAATCCTTAGCCCTTGGTCATATAGCATGGTCATATGAGGGCTTAAAACTTGCGATTCCTACTATTAGGTGCTTAACTTCAGCCCCCTTTAGTTTTATTTGTGTGGTGAACGCAATAACAATTTTGTTTTCTTCAGTGGCAACAAAAATAAATAACAGAGTAAAATATTAAAAAGCTCGGTTTTGAGTGTCATTTTTTGCAAAAGTGCTTGTTTTTTCATGCTCTTTCCATTGGAGTTATTTATTTTGATACTTTCACTATAATTATAAAGTGCCAAATATGGAGGAGTGTTGTAATCAATTGTGGATGTAATTTCGGCTGAGCCCGACGTCCTAACTTTTTGGGAGTTGCAGTTTGTACCTATCATGGATTCTGACAATGATATGATTTTCTCTGAAGTACGTGGACTTCAAGAGGATATTGTAAAATTTGTGGAAGAAAATAGATCACTCAAGAAGCAAAATTCTTTTCTACAATCACTCATTCATGATAAGGATACAATAATACACTTTCTGCAGAACAAACTTGCTAGCCTACAGCATCACCATCATATTGTGGACAGCCATATCCATGTTCCTATTCCACTTGCAGTTATTGCTCCTGAACCCACTGACATTGATTTGTTAGTCTTTGAGTCTGTTCCTACTCTTGATGCTCATACACCTATGAAGCTTGTTACTTCATGCTCTTCCACATCTGTGCCTATTACAGTACCACATGTTGTGTATCCTACTTCTGCTTAGCTGCATGGATTTTTGAAGAAGCATACCATTGCATTCAATTCTCGCATGCTCCGTTCTATGGGTCTCACTACCGGAGTCATTGGTAGACATTCACAGGGTATTATTTCCTCTATTCCACATGTTAAGTGGAATTCTCGTCATGACATTGATTTTCGAGAAGATACTTCATTGGGATCACACATTGACAAAGCTCATTTTTTTGTCCGCTCGACTCTTTCTAAGGATCATGAAAAACACATGAGTTCTATATCTTCACTCAAGCTTGAGAAACCTAAGATTTCAGCTCAGACATGATCAACCTGACACACATTCTAATGTTATTTTGCATGCACCCATTGTGCATTTTGCACCAAGTCATATGCAGGCATCTTCTTCATCCATCCGTGTTGATTTGGGGTGGATATCTGATCACTCATGGAGGTGACATAGGCATTCATTGAGAGGACTCTACAGGCATGGCTCCTCCACCATTCGACCTCTTGCTCCACTTTATATACCTTTTGCATTGTGATGCTTCTTGTTTTGAGCATTTTTCTTTAGCAGGTGTAGTGTATCTCTCTTGTTTGTTGAGAGATTTTGTATTTGTAGTTTCGACACTTTTGGCATGTTGATAGTATCTCTTGTGGAGGATCTATTCTGGTGGAGCCCAGTGTTATTTTGTCAGTGTTCGAATAGTTGTTTTGACAACTCATACAGATTTATAGCATCACTCCACCCATTCAGCAGTATGGGAGGGTGTGGTGTTGATCCTGCTTCTTCAAGTTTCGTGTCCTTGCCTTGTTACCTTGGTTTTTCTTGGATCGTGACACTCTGGATTTTGTGTCCTTGCCTTGTTGCTCTGGTTTTTGTTCTTGGATCGTGGCACACCTATTTGCAGCAATTGATTGAATTATGTTTGGTGTTTTTTTTGCACTTTCGACATCACTCCATTGGCAGTCTCCTTGTATGGAGCTATTCTGGTGAAACTCGGTGTCAATTGTTTTTGAGTTTTGTGATCGAGCAGTGGATTCAGACCACAGTACACACCAAAATTCTTCAGCATTGTAGGATTTTTTTGAGCCGAGCTTCTTGGGATGCCTTGGAGTGGGTCCTTACTCTCTTTACTTTGTTGTTACTGGTTTTGGGTACCTTGCGGTGTTCTTTTTTTCCTAGTTATTGTACATGAGTACCTCATCAGGCCTAGTTGCCGAGACTCATACTGTGGACATGCCACTTCTCTTTTGGCCCCTAGCTTCACTTGAGGGGGGTGTTAGAGTAGGTATTTACCTTAGCTCATGTTCACCTAGGTACTTTATTTACCTTTATTGTATTTATCTTCACCCACTTATGTGTGTGGATATTTCTTTTATCTTATTTAGATATTAGGAGATATTATCTAGTTGTTAGGTATAGTTCTTTCTTTGATCTATGGTATTGACTAGTTCTTTCCTTGATCTATGGTATTGACTAGATCCTTGATGTCTAGTTCTCTCCTAAATCTATGGTCTTGACTAGTTCTTTGATAACTAGTTATTTCCTTGATTTATGGCTTGATTTACGACCTTGACTGGTTCTTAGATTGTTATTCCTTGCCTATTTAAGCAAGGCCCATTCTCAATGTATTGCATTGAGTTCCATAATAATATATGATATTTCTACTCATTTGTTTGCAAAGGTTTTATGTAAAGCTATTCTGGTGAATTGCTTTCATCTTATTGATCGTGGTGTTTGATTAGCATCTGTGTTCTTGGCTTGGTATGATCTGGTTATCTTTCCTTTCACTCTCTCCATATGTCATGTTTTTCCATGGGTTCAAGATATTATAAAAATTGTAAACATAGTTTCACCAAAGAAAGGACTATGGTAATTGAAATCTCTCTTGAGCATTATAAACTCACACCCACTCCCTAGAAATCCAAGATGAATTCTTTACTCATGACTAATGCATTAGGGTATCAATTTATCGAGTTTTTTCATCTAAGGGTGGATAAATGTGAAGTTGAAATGCATATATCTGATTATAAGATGAATAGGTAACCTCTTAGAGAGCTAGGTTCTAAAGGAGACAATCACAACTTCGATAAAACAATTGCTAAATTGGTTTCTTGAACAAGGAAAGGTGAAGTAACTCAAGAGGAATTAGAAAGCTAAGTGAATGCATTGACATCATATGTCCAAACCTTCTTGGACCCTAAGGCTCCTCCTCCCATTTCCTCCAAGTCAATTACTCCTCTGAGTAATTTTGACCCACATGTTGTTCAATAAGCCTGTCATTTTTTTAAGAAGGTAAGGATGATCGGATCATGGATTGAATCCATTGTCAAAAAAAGGTTGTGATTTTAACCTTGAGATGCTAAAAATATACAAGGTTGTCAATTTTTCAACTAAGAAGGTGAAGGATGTTTTCTTTACAATCAACAAGGAATTTGACCACTAAAATGAGATTTTCCCATTCATTTGTGAGATGAGCTCTGCTGACCCCAAGTTGTTGCTAAAAAAGAAAGTGTTTTTGAGTCCAAAATATAATTGTTCACGAACATGGATCAAGAAAATTGAGTGGAAATTAGAGCTCTCACTGAGGCTGTAGAAGATTGTTCATATCATCTAAACTAAGGCTGAGAAATCAAGGAAGAGATCAATGACCACCTGAACATTATGATGTGCCCTTCATAACACTCTAAGCCTGCATCATTGCATGAACAACGTGAGAACTTTTGGAATATTTTAAGAGGAGAATTATCTGACATGTAGTCCTATGGTGATCAAATCATGGACACCCTTTCCCAGATACGAGGAGCCATTTCTGATGTAACTCAAAATATCCCAAAGTTTCTTGAACATTGCAAGATAATTCAGGGGGAATCTTATCACTGTTTTTATATCATTACAAATACGATCATCCCCCATGGAAGATAAGTTCCAGAAGCGATGTCTAGGTTCAACTTAGTAGTCAAAGGTAAAAGGATTTCTCTAGTGTAACACATCCATGGATCTTCATCTTCACATAGCCCATCCATGGAATGATGTTTTCCCTCTTCTTTTTTCTTCTCCCCCCATTCTCTCATGAAGGAAATATTTTTTCAAAAAGTAACTTAAGTATTTTTTATTCTTTGTTGGGGGATACACTTTTTCAAAAAGTAACTTAAGTGACTTCATATTCCACTTTTGTAAAAGTACTTTTCTTAAAATAAGGAAAAGTGTATTATTCTGGAAAGGAATATGAAAGGTCACTTGTTTTGGCTATATATTGGAGTCTCCTCTCCATTCTAAAGGATCGGTTTTTCCTCTCTCTATGGCATATTGTAATAATTTTATTTCCTACTTAGAAATTTTCCTCCACTCTCCCTCTTTTCACTTAGCCAGATGTATGGAGATTTTGTAAGGACATAAGGACTTTTTTTATATTGAAATGGAACATTTGAAATAAGTAGTCAATCTTTGTGTCAATCTCTATTATTGTTTTATATATATATATTACATGTGTTTTCCTATCTCTTTTGATTGAAACTAACAAGTTCTCTAGATTGTAGTTAATGAAATTTGGGTTCAACTCATTAATACAATTCTCCTCCTCATTTTGTCTCCTCACTTACCTATATTTCCCTCTCTCTCAAATATTGTTGCGGTCACAACAAAGGAGTTTCTGTACATTCCCTGGTCTACGAACACCCCAAAAGATAGCTTAGTTTACATATTTTTATAGCTTTTAATAAATGGGATATGCCCCATCTTGAAGCAAAGGGGCTTAGTCTCACGAGTGTTGACGAAATCCACATTGTTTCCTTGAAAAAAAAAATCTAATTTTATTTGAGAAAACTTAGGAACCCTTTTAATGTTTTTGGAATGATTCCTGCAATGGAAGCTTGTAAGAATGTCATGTGAGTTATAAAGTGATAGTGACTTGCTTACATAGCCTTCTATAGGTGAGATATTCTAATAAGGCCAACCCTAGTTATAGATGAAAATATTTCAAGGGTTTATCATGTTTGAAAGAGGTTGAAAGTTTAATACAAGTCATGTAGATTATGATGTTAATCCTAAGAGAATATTTAACACCTATAGCCACTAAAATAAACTCACAATACATCCTTGTCGATTTGTACATCTTGTTCTAGGGTTTTAGGATTAGATAAAAATCAATTATGAAATTTGTGACATTCAATCAATTGAGAAAGTTTTATATTGTTTTGATTAAATAATATTTCTAGAGATAGGAATAAGGAATAATTTCACAAAAAATTTGTAGCAATTGACGGAGATTCGATAAGTTAAAGAGAAAAGTTTAGATTCCGTTTGTGTGTCATTTACCTAGTAGCAAAGGATCCTAAGATCAATCTTGGAATTGCAGCTATGACAAGTTATTAAAATAAACTCACAATACACTATGGTCGGTTCGTCACAATCTCTGTTCTAGAGTTTTACAATTAGAAAAACAATCTATAATTTTACCATTTAATCTAATTGATGATAATTAGTGGATGTTTTCAAGTAAATACAATATGGCAGTAGGAATAAGGAATAATTTTGGCACCAACAAAATCCTTGGTAGCAATTGATTTGAAGATTCAATAAGTTAAAAGTGTAAAATTCATACCTTGTTATAATGTGTGTCCAAGGATTACCTAGTCTATGAAGCATATTTAGAATGATAATTTGATTGAAATACAAGAACCGATCCAGTTTATGATATTTATGGCATTGCAAAATCAATTTGTGGCCATAGTGGTATAAAGAAGGTGTTGAAGTGGTTTAAAAGGAATTCAAAAGTCCCCATTTATGGAGAAAAATAGAATTGATACAGTTTAGTGACCATGTTTTATAACAATCAAGGGTTAACTTTTATTTAAAATCCTAAAAAATAATAATACTTTATAACTAACAGGTTCTCTTACCTAACATGTTTCAAGTACTTTATATAACAAGTATTAGAGAGAGTTGATGATAAGGTTTGAGGAGGACCTCTAATAATTTTTGTTGTGGCAGTACATAGAAAGTGAAGACAAACTACATTCCTCATTTGTTGAAACTCTCTTCATAGTCATAAACAAGATATCAAGCTTTTGAGGTGTTTATTTCAAATGGTTTCCTATATCACTTAATGGATGACACCCTCAGCATTAAATCTTGAAGATAAGACCCATCAATGTAAGTGATAACATGAATGACCTATAACATGAGTTGATAGATCCCTAGGAATTTTCAATAACCAATAGTAAAACTCTCTACATGTGTAGCTAATGCACCATATCTTAAAACCAAAGTGTCTTCATGGAGAGTATGCATTTGTTGAAGTCTTTAAAGGTTGGATGCATGACTAAGTTCTTATGAGGTTGGTAATTACTATCAAAAACTAGGTGGCAGACAAAGAGATAAAAAAAATCATTTTGGTGGATTTGAAAATTAGCATAAAACTCTATGTATGCGTTTAGAAACCTACATGCACACGTTATATACATGGATAGGTTTAGTAATTAGCAAGCGTAAAATGCATACACATTAGGTAGGTTAATCAAAACGAGTAATTGCGTTACTTGACACGTACATGTCTCTAAAGTTCTTATGAGCTTTTAGGATATAGGGGGTATGATTTACTGAACATAAATTGTATTTAAACTCATATGAAATTAGGGTAACTGACCCCTGCAAATGGAAGGTAGGTCTAGTAGCTCCAACAGTTATAATCTAGAAGATAGTTTTTAATAATCCAATCATGGTAAAAGTACTTACTGGATTTTTCAGGATTTCAGACAATGATGTGAAATCCTTTTCAGGACATATATATTGTAGTCGGTTATTTGTTTTAGGAAAAAGATATAGTGAAATTTTTTCTTTTTTTAATACCATCTACATTGGACTTCTTGGCCCTACCACTATTCAAATTAGCACCAATTCTTAAAAATTAAAAAATGGGTCTCACCAAAGCTTCAACTTTAGTGACCATGAATAAACTCTCACAGATGCTTGTCTACTTCTTACTCAATATTGAGAGTGCCTCACTTTTGTTAGTAGGGATAGATTTCTCCAAGATGAATGGGATTCTATCAGGGTCTTTTGACTAAACAATGATGTGGATTTTAATGTGGCCCAAACTCTTTAAGGTTCATGATCAAACACTACTGCATTTGTTTGGATTATGAGATACGTTAAACACCCTACAATATACGAAGGTGAAATGTTCATACATGTTAACTGAGATGATCCTGGTGCATTCATGGAAAAATAGTAATATCATCTAGATAGAACAATATAACATGATTTATCACCCATTTTAAATCTAATTCAATAGCTCTTTGGAAGGTGGAATTAAAATTCTTGATCCTCATACACAGGGATTTTCCCATAAGCATATATATCTCATGGAGATAGATGATTCCTATATTATACTTCACACATGATGGTCATGGATTAGGTTCAATGCCCTGAGTCACTCTATTTAAGCTATGTTATAATGGAGAGATCTCTTGAGCCCCTACTAATGAAAATGTTGGGATATAATTTGATCAATCAAGTGGAGTTATTGAGCTCCACATTTCACCTTTAAACTGAAAAGAGTTTGTCCAGAATCAAATCGGAAACGTAGGCACCATGAAGTCAGTATCTCATTGTTCAAATAGAATCATGATAGGGCTCCAGATTGAATACACAAGAGAAATAATTGATTAGTAATGGAATGGAACTTGGCCTCAACAGATTTGGACAAAGCTTTTCTCATAAGAGGCTCAAATTAGACAGGTGGAGTAGTCTTTGGCACTGCTATGACGCTACTGATGAATATGAAAAGGGGGTACAGATAGGGTGTATGACGTAATCTGCCTACTTTGCATGATAACACATGAAGACCCTAGGAACTTGTTAACCCTGAGATGACCTAACCCATGTGATGTGGATGAGACCTCCAATATGAATGAGGAGGACATAGAATAACTCACACTAACAACCCCCCTTCATCGAAGCTAGAGGTAGAGGCTGTGATGAGTCATAGTCAGAAGAGAAAAGACACTCCCCTAAACAACTAAGAAAGATGCATCAATGGGGCCAGGACAACTAAAGTCCTGATAAGGTTCCCATATACAAACACACATCTCTCGTAGAAAGAAGAAGAAGAGAAGAAGGACTGCATAAATCCCGAAGAAGATGAGCAGCTACAGCAAGACCTCACCCCAAGAAGAGACCGTAAGTGAAGAAACTTCATCTCAGTGAAGGGCTTGGTGAGAATAAATATGTACGATCTAATCATACTGGCTGACAATGTACTGCAATGTCAATGATACCATCATGAATAAGCTCCCGTATGAAGTGACATATGGATCTCAATGTGCTACATTTGTCCACTGATGTTGAATTAGATTTCTATGCAAATCAGAGATAGTGCTCGTGTTATCACAGTAGATAATAATAGGCCACCGAAAGTGGATGCCAAACTTTATCAGAGATACCCTATGGCCAAATAGCTTCTATGGAAGCATTAACTGCTCCTCTATGTATTCTATCCTCTGTAGATGATATCGGCAATTACATTCTACTTCTTGCTAGACCAACTAATAGGACCCAAACCAAGAGAGAAACTGTAGCCTGAAGGTATATTTCTCGATGATCTAAGTCATCAGGCCCAATCAAAATTTGTGATATCCAATCAAAGTCAATATCAACTCCCTCCATGAGTAGTGAATGCCATCAGCAGTAAGTGCCACGAACATAATGAAGGATCCATTTAGCTTGCTTTGCAATGCAGCTCATGTGGCTCCTGCATGAATCTGGACACAATCCCAATAACATACGATAAATCTGGTACGAGTGTGACTTAAGTAAATCAAGCTCCCCACCAACAATCGATAAAGAGTACCATCAACCAAGGGAGTAGAGCAATCATAAAGACCAACTTCACTCTGAAAAGAAAAGGAATAGGAGAAGACTTGCAATCGGACATCTAAAAATCGAGCATAACAAATCAAGAGCAGTACTTACGCTATGTAAAATCACATATTCCTAAGTCAGATTATGAAATCTGGATCCCAAGGAAGTAATGAAGCAGATCCTAAGTTAGTACATGGAAAAACTTGTTGGATAAGGTGATGTTCACATAATCAATAATAGAAGAAGAGCTACATGTGATCAACAAGTCATCAACATAAAGAAAAATAATGAGCATGGAGTCGTCCTGCCACAGGATGTAAACATTTGGATCAGAGTGACACCAACTAAACCCTAATGTAAGTAAAAAGGAGTTCATCTTGGCATACCAAGCCCAAGGGGCTTGTTTAAGGCCGTAGAGAGACTTCATTAACTTGCAAACGAGGGATGGATCATAGACATAACCCAGAGGTTATTCTATGTATATCTCTTCCTCTAGTTCCCCATGAAGGAAGGCACTCTTAACATCCATTTAGTGGACTTCCCATATGTTGGCGGCAGCGATGGATAGGGTCAGTCATACAAAAGTCATCTTCGTAACCAGAGAAAAGGTTTCTGAGTAATCAACCACATCTACCTGAGAGAAAACCTTGGCTACTAGTCGCGCTTTATACTTCGCAACTTCTCCATCAGCACCATACTTTGTTTGGTACACCAAATGATTTTTCTTCCTTTTAGAAGAGGGGTGAGATCCCAATTATCATTCTTCATGAGTGATGAATACTCCTTATCCATGGCAAAATCCCACTCAAGAATCCTAGAATCCTCCCGAAAATATTAGGGGACCGGAGCGGAGGTAAAGAAGGAGCGAGGTCCAATGAATTCTGAGCAAGTCGGTCTCTCATCCGAAGGATATCCAACCAACTCTCCAGTACTCTGAAAAATTTTCCTAGCCCAAAGAGGACTAGGAGGATCAGGCTCAGAGTCGAAATATTCTTCACTCGAGTGAGAAGGGGTATAGTCCTCATCATCACTACTTTCATAATTGGAAGACTTCAAAGTCTGAGGGTCCAGAGGAGCAAGAGGATCAAGAGGAGGAACTCACTCAACAACATCATCATTTGACAAGTCAAAATCTAAGTCAGTGGGTAGAAGAACCTCAAAGGGTGGAGAAGTAGAAGTCAAAGATGACTCATTAAACTTAACACTTCTCTCAATATAAATCTCATGAGTAGTGGGGTTCAACAATCTATACCCCTTCACACCACCAGGATACCCTAAAAATATACAAGGTTTGGATTATGGTTCCAAATCCTTACATTTATTTTTGGGAATTCGGGCCATAGCATTGGATTCGAAGACACGAAAGTGATATACACCAAGATTACATCCAAACCAGGCTTCAAAGGGTGGCATCCCTCTCATAGTATTTTTGGAACACAATTCTAAATTTAGCAAGCACAGTTCACTGCTTCGACCCAATACTGCAGAGGAAGGGATTTTAAGCGAACCATACAACTGGCCATCTCCTTAAGCAATTGGTTCTTTCTTTCCGCAACTACAATTTGCGAAGGGTTGTAAGCAATTGTATGTTGCAAAGTAATCCCTTCATAGGTATAGAAATATTTGAACCTTTTGCTCACATACTCGCCTCCATTGTTAGTTTGAAGAACCCTGATAGACTATTCTCCTTGTTTCTCAGCAAGAGCCTTAAAGTCCTGAAAATGCTCGAAGACTTCAGACTTAAGCTTAAAAAAATACACCCAAGTGTAATGCGAAAGTTCATCAATGAAGGTTAGTATATATAGATATCTAGTAAATGAAGGAGATGGGAAAGGGCTAGAAATGTCTCTATGAATAAGATCCGAGGGACGATTAGCTCTCCAGTCTTTTCCTTTGTCAAAAAATTTCTCAGGGTGTTTCTCGAGGGCACAACCCTCATAGAGACCCTTAGAAAAATTGATGTGGGGTAACCCGTTGACCATTTCATTTTGGCTCAATTGTTGAAGGTAATGATAATTAAGATGTCCAAAATGCTCATGTCATAGATTACTAACCTCATCTGCATGAGTGAGCAAGGCAGTGGGTGTTGAATCAAAAGTAAAGTGGGAAAAGGTATACAACTATGAACGGTGATCCACCTTTCCCTCAGCCATTGTCCAGTCATATTTGATCTCACAAATAATCACCAAGTTAGGACCAAATTCCACTTGTATTCCTTCACCAAGTTGAGTGATTCGGTAAACTGATAGGATATTGGTAGAGAGATTGGGAATGCTCAACACTTGGTTAAATGTTTTATCATCCATCTTTACCGATCCACTACCAGAAACTAACACTGTAGTGTCATCACCCAACGTAATTTGGGACATGCCACATGGTTCGATGCTAGAGAATTCAACATCTGAAGAAGCCATGTGGTGCGAGGAACCGGATTCAATAATCCATGTCAATGAAGGAGATGATCTAGCTACAATGGCCTTTCCTTTCTTCTTCTCAGATTTAGAATCCTTTACTTTGCAAGACTCGGCCTTCAAAGCATTTTGTTTAATAGACTCAGGAACACTTGTTTTATTCTTCTCAACTAAATGAGTTAAGAGATAAGTTTGTTTTCTCATACATTGATATTCTTCATGGCCAGACTTCTTCCAATAGGAACACTTAAACTTTTCCTTCTTCACTTTAGGCTCAGAATTTTAAGTGTTCGTGTTAGGCTTGGTTTGGGCTTGGTTGGTCTTGGTTTCCTTCTTAGGTTGGTCTTTTTTCTCTTTCATATTTTTGGTTTTCTTACCCTTACTTACCACAAAGGCATGTGACTTGGATTTTAGAGTCCCCATTTGAATGATTTTGTCCTGTTCTCAAATGATTTGGGACAAAAAGCTGTCAAATGAGGGAATTTTCCAAGCACTGCCTAAGGTGGCTTTCATGGTCTGGAAGGTCGAAACGAATATGGAGTATTCGGGACATAACTTAGAATCGACAAGATCAACTGATAGTCTTTATTCTCCACTTTACATTCCTTTAGAAACAATATAGTGTGGATAAACTTTGAGAAGAAGGCCTGTAGGTTTTCAAAGTCGCTAGGGTTTAACCCTAGTAGATCATTCTCCAACTCATGCGCTCTCATGTCATCTTGCTTCCCAAACATATTGTGAAGCATTTTCTACGCTTCAGCGGGTGTTGAGGAAGTTTCGATGTGGGAGAGCAAGTCGAGAGAGATGGACATAAAAAGAAGATCTAAGGCTTCATCACAATGGTTAAACCACTTAGATTTTTAGGGTTCATTCTCTACTCCCACAGAGACACAAAATAACCCTTTACTGCATAAAACCATTAAAATTTTAGATCTCCATTCGAATAAATTGAACAATGTGAGCAAAGGTACTTTGGAAGCATCCATAGCGAAGAGAGAGAAATAAGGAATGCATAAGGAAAGAGAAATAAACACAACCACCTCAAAAAAAATTAACACCCCCCTAAATTTGGCACTTTATAGTTTAGTGTATTGATTACAATCATATGCGACTGTGCATCGAGAACCATTCAGTCACTCACCTTGCAATTAGCATAACAATGTGTAAGAGTGAAGACCGCAATCAAGGTTTGTTGATCGCAACAATTCAACACCGTAAGCAAGCACAAAACGAGAAAAGCAAGAGAAGGGGAGAAAAATACAATCCTGTGTGAGAAATAGTGTCTCACATCAAAGCAGAAACCCCCTTGTCACGAGACTTTGTTGGACACGCTCACTAATCCGCAAGCAATAAGAAAGGTTATTACAATGTAAGAACACGACTTGAAACAAATCCAAGTGACGTCCAGGATGTAGCAAGGGCTCCTGGAAGGCAAAAAAATCGCTAGAAATGCTACAACACACTTCAGCAATGGATTAGTATAAAAAATAACCAATAACGCTTAAAACAACCTTTTGAAACGTCCAATTTGGCTAGTTGTAGAGCTAAAAAAGGACCAAAAAAATTAGCTATGACGTTAAATAAATGACTATTTTAGACTATCAACCAAAATAAAAGAGCTTAATTAATCTATTTAGATGCCTAAAATAAAAAAAATTATAAAGCTCCTTTTAAAGCAATAAAATTTAATTAAGTACCTTATAAAGAATATTAAATTAGATCCTAATAATGCTATAAGACCTAACTTATATTAATTTAAACCTTCCATCTTAGATTAAACACACCCCTTTAATACTATTAGCACCGAACCACCCCTTTTTTTAAAAAACACCCCACTTTAATAATATTAAACCCCGCATATTAAACAAGGCCGACCATATAATATTTTAAACACCCACCTCTAATTCAAAGACCCCCACGGACAACTATAAAAGAAACACTTTTTAATTAAAAAAGGGCTTCAAATTTTAAAAAATACGGGAGGAATTATATGAGCGGTCAAGAGGTTAGGTGGCCCGGTCAAAGGGCTCGGCGAGCTTGACAGAGCAGGCTCCACGTGTCGGGATGGAGGGTGGTGGACGGAAACGCAACCGACGCTAATGACAGGGAGCACAAGGCGTTACGCGACAGAGTGCAAGCCGAAGGCTTGGATTTTGCAAGGCGTTTAGACGTTTTTAGTCATTTTAGATGTCAAAATACAAGCACTTTTAAAATATGACCGTCATGCTTGACAGGTAAAATTATAATTTAAATGTCAAAATGACATGTACATTACAAATTTAACCGTCAATAAAAAAAAAAATCATATGTACTATATAGTTAGTTAGTTAGTTAGTTAGTAAATTACTTATTATATTATATATATTTTGAAATTCATCAAAAATCTAATATAAATAAAAATCAAAATTTAGAAATATTTGGAAAAAAAAGAAAGAATCTTGCAGACTTGCAGTTGCTATCTTTTTCATTAGTATGAAATAGAAACTAGGAAATAGAATTAGAAACAAAACAGTGCAAATTATTAAATACTAATTTACACACCTTACTCACAGTCTACAGAGTCACACTGTCACAGTCACAAATCACAATTCACAAATCCCTCCACTCGCAGACTGCAGTCGCACTATGGTGATTGGTGAATAGTAATTGTAAATACTAATATTAAGAGGCTATGGCATGAAGATCCTGGCGTGGCAATGGCATGAAGATCGCAACAAACAAAAAACTACTCTATGCTCAAACATTTGATGGAATGGCAGAAATGGTGCAACAAGTTTGGAGAAGCTATGGTATTGATCAGGATGCGGACTGGGAGGCAGAGCATACAGGTGTGACCGTGTGACTGTGCACTGTGAGGTGTCCACTTGAGATTGGAGTGATCGTGTGTCAGGAGTCACGGTGAAATCAGAAGGAACTGCAGTCTGCCGCTGCCCTTGTGAAATCATTCAAAGAACTGCAGTCTCTGTCTGCCGCATCCAAGCCTGTTTACAAGGATAGATCATAGATTCTTTCATGTGCTGCTCGCTCTTGGGCCTTGTCACTGTGTCTAGAATTCTTTCATTTTTTTGTTCTATGCCAGGTCAGTGAATAATGCCAGGCTCAACAAATTTTGCTACCTTAAATACAATATATGTTAATTGTATGCGGCTCTTTCCTTTGTTTATTATATGGATTGGATATATTTTTGAATGAGCCGCTTATCTCTTGGCGGACGTGGATCTCCAGCTCAAACCTTAACTGATCTCCAGACTCCAGCTCAAACCTTAACCGACTGTTGCAATTGCAAAGCTTGGAGTTGGCGGAGTTGTAGTGAAACGCACAAACAGCTAAAAGGGCATAGTGTGTTGCGTAGCGTTCAAGTTCAACACAAAGAAATAGTTGGCAGCGGAAAACTGGCATAGCGTACTCCTAAAATTGTTGTTACTACGGTAAGATCTTCCCGAATCTAAGTCTCTATTAACTGCAGAATTAATCTCTGTATTTTTATAATTTGTGGTGCATTATTATAAAGAAATTAATATTTAAATTGATTTTGCAGGTTTTGTAAAATGTCAGAAAGAAAGAAGAAACAAAGGACAATCAACCAAATGTTTAAATGGTCAATTCCATCTCAAGATCTTCAACGTGAAGGTATTTCTGAATCTCGACCTAATATTGATTTGAATGAAGATCTTAATGAAGATATAGAAATTATGGGAGGTGAGGTTGAAACAAACAATACTGTTGGCAAAGAGGTGAAATATAAATTGAAGAGAGTTTATAGAGTAGAGTGGGAAAATAAGTATACATGGTTAAAAAAAACTATCCACGAGTATAAAACTTCTATGAAGTGTGAATGGTGTGAAACATATGGAGCACCAGGTCCATGGAATAGGAGATGGTTGTACCAGCATGTAGAAAGATGCAATTGTAACCCATGAAAAAACAAATGTTCACAAACTATCACAGGCAAAATGGGTATGTGATAAGCAAAAAAAGGTGATATCTATTCCAGAACATATAACACAAATTGATGATTGTAATAAGCATAGAATTATCACAACCATGAAGTTGGCATATTGGGTTGCAAAACAGGATTTATCTTTGTCTACATATGACTCTCTTTGTTCACTTGTCATGTCATTAGATACATCATGTATGCCCAAGAATAAAGACTATGCATCATATACAAACCAAAAGGCAGCCAATCAATTTATTTTTTCTATATCTAAATATCTTGAAGAGATACAGATCTTGAAGATGAATGAGAGTCCTTATATCTCTTTCATGTTAGATGAAAGCATTGATCGTAGCCTAGATAAACATCTTGTTGTTTATGCAACATTTCTAGATTCACAAGGATTGGGGTTACCAGTCTCTCAATTCATGAAACTTATTAGTGTTGGTGATGGAAAAGGAAGAACAATTTATTATGCACTACAAGGTTTAAGAAATGAACGGAATATTTTGAACAAAAAATTGATAGTTGTTTCTACGGATGGTGCTTCTTCTATGGTGGGAAATGAAAATGGATTTGTGACCCTTGTTAAAAAAAGATGTGCCAAATTTAATAGTTGTTCATTGTGTTGCTCATCGTGAGGCATTAGTTGCATCAGATGCTTCTAAAATGATACCAGAGTTAGTGTTTGTTGAGAAAGTGGCAAATAAAGTCTATTCATGGGTTCAAAATTCAACAAAAAGAACTAATGAGTTGATTGCATTACAGGAACTTATGAAACTAGAAACTCTCCAGTACCTTCAGATTCATGGAGTCAGATGGTTATCTAGGGTACAAGTTATTGAAAGGCTAGTGGCATTGATGCCTGCTATAATGACTTTGTGGAAAGGTGAGAAGAAAGAACCATGGTATGATAAGGCAAGAATATTTTCTGTTCAGTATTGTTTGCACATGCTTGCTGATGTTATGTGTGAACTTAACAAGTTAAACGAAGAATTTCAAGTGGAGCACATTGATGTCACTTCTCTTCTCTTGGAGCTACTATTGATGCTACTATTAATACTCTAAGGAGAATGTTTCTAAATAATAATTCATTTCCAAATGGTGCTTGCTACTTATCAAAAAATTTGGAGGCATCTTAGTTTGGCTATCTACAAATCACTGATAAAGAGGGAGTAGTTCACAAACATGAATTGCTTTACACATCTATTCCCAATGCACATGGTGATACTCTTAATACACAAAAGCAACGATTCAGTCCTTGTATTGATGGCACATTACAAAGTTGCATACAACTTACAAAAGATTATGTTCAAAGACTAACAGATTGTCTAAATGCAAGGTTTCCTGATCTTTCTATTTTCAATGCAGTGAAGTTGTTTAGTCCCTCACACTATTCACATGATGTTTTGGTTAGAGAAAATAATTCAATGTGTTGGCTTGAATTTTTTTTCCAACATTTACAACAGAATGTTTGTAATGAAGTGATGGACATTCCATTATTTGATATCGAGGCTTTTAAAAAAGAGTTGCATCAATTTATTGATACACTCCACTCAAGGTGTGAAGGATTTTCTATTAGAGAAGCATGGAGGGTTTTTGTATTTCTAAAAGTTGGCAAACCAACTTTCCAAACATGTTAAAACTATGGCAGAGTACACTTGTGATTCCTGCAAGTACAACAGCATGTGAACGAGGGTTTTCAAAGCAAAACCTAATTAAAGATATAAGAAGATCAAAGCTAGAAATCATAACATTGGATGCACTCATGCGAGTATCACTAAATGGACCTGATCCTTCTTATAATCGACTGGGAGAAAGTGTATGACATTTGGAGAGGGGAAAAACAAAGAAGGTCACAAAATATTTTGTGAAAGCATGGTTGATCAATGTAAGTTTTAGCTCTTTGATAAACTCATTTTATCTAAATAAAATTTGTAGTGATGTTTTATTTCACATGATGTTTATATTCTACTAAATATCTAGAAATATTATGCATTTAATTTTATATTATTTATTTCAATTTCATTTTAGAAATTTATTTAAAGTTATTTAATCAATCTTGTAGATGTAAAATTTTACTCAATTTTTTATTTTTTGTAATAGTTATTATAAAAATAAATTTGACGTGCATATTATATTTTGAACGTCAAATGACATCCATATAATTTTTTAGACCGTCAAATAAGATTATTATGACATTTAACATTGAACGTCAAAATCCAGCACTGGTGGGATCCAATGTTTGATGCGTAATTTAGATGCCTAAGTTCTCACAAACACTTGGCGAGAAACTATTTTGGGGATTAGGACTTGATGAGAAATTTGCATGTAAATTGCTCAAATGCAAGGAATGTGTAGAGGTCTAATTTACTAAGAGTTTTGATTATACTTCAGCATTTAAGAAACATTTTTCATTTTGTATGGAAATATGCTTGAAAAATACTTAAGTTTGTCATAGTCAAATTTTTCCATACTTCTCTAATTTTTGTTCAATTTTTAGTTCTCCATGACTATTTGAAGATTTGTGAGATGAATTAACCATGGAGGTTCTTGAAATTTTATTAAAAAGGGGGAAATATGATTTGGTTACTCAAAAATGAAATATGGGGCTCATTTTGGCAGCAATAACATTTTTCTTGAGTTGTGTAACTAGGATAGTTGTAAATACATCTTATAAGTCACTCTCATCAATGGGTTTTGATCATTGAGACAATATAATCTTATAGAACAACATATAGTCTTTGACCTTCTCATTAGGTTGTTACTTGATTTGGAAATTTTGTGTGAAAGAAACTATTTGGCTATTGTTAATAGAGAAATGAGTTAGGAATTTATTAGCTAAAGGTCAGAATGAGTGTATTAAACCTTGAGGGAGTGTGTAGAAGCAACCCAGTGTATACTCCTTGAGACTTGTTGTCACATGATAATTTTTCATAAATATTCAAAAAAAATGTCTAATTAAGTACATAAGGTCGCTTGTGTAAAACTTCATGTTTTAGAATTAGCCAAATTTTACATTTTTTAGGTTTGTATCGGTTTAATCGCACATAATCCACCTTGAAGGAACTAGTGGAATTGTTCCCTTAGTTTTATTGTTCCACAATAGTTGTGATGGGGCAATGCAATTGACAAAAAAGCTATCAAAAAGCCTCCAAAATTGCATAGGTCATGCCCACGTATAACCTATAGAATAGTGTCCCTCATTCCTCACTTTCGTGAGTTCCATAAGGAAGGAATATTTGAAACTATTCCCTCAATTCTATGATTCTATGATATGTGCTACTATGCAACACACTTGATAAAAACATTGCATTATTTTAAAAATTCTTGAGGTGGTCAAAGCACGTGATAAAATTATAAGCTCTATATACAAAGGAATTTGGATCACCACACAACACACTTAAATGCCCAAAATAGACTACCACGACTCTACCCTTCGCACTCTATTCCCTATCCATTTCCCTTATCACCATTATCATGCAAGTTCTCTATTCTTGAAGATTTTCCTGAGAATTTGTTTTTTCATTAAATTCCCTCCTCCTTCACATTTCAGGGTTATTTCACCACACTCAATGGGTTTTCTCTCATTCAAAAATTTATAGAGATAGAATGATGTGTGATTTCAAGCCAGGTAATTTGTCTTACACCATGTATTGTATTCATTCTACAAGTCTTACAATTGATTTTTGAAGATGTATTATAAATTTTCCCTGTTGCACAAATATTTTTCTGTGTAGTGCCTTGAGAGAATTTTTCCCCTTTTCTTCCATAGTGACATCGACCTACCATTTTAATTTTTCAAAAGTAACTTTCCTCATTCAATCTTGTCATTCCCAAGTTGTTGGTTCAAGATGAAATTCCACTATGGTGGGTATGAACATGTATCTTCCTTAGAGACCAATATTCCAAATATTGGAGATAACAACATCAAACATATGGCCTTTGCAGAATTTTGGGTCAGAATGCATGATGGGAAAATAACACCTCTAGCAGAATGTATCTACAACAACAAACTGACTCATATGGATGGATTTCCTAACTCATTTTAATGTGCAAACAAAATTATAGCTTGTGTATGTTACTTTGATTCAGAGACGAAGGAGTTGAAGACCTTAGATGGCCAAATAATTGTTAAACTATACATCCATAGTATAATTGTCACTCTTGTAATGAAGCTTTCAAAAGATGTTAAAGTAATAACAATAGAAATGGCACAAGAAGAGTTTGATCAAAACTTATATAAATCTTTAACTATGGTTTTCAAGTCTGGGCCAAGTACGAAGAAGAAGAAAGGAACCTCCAAGCTTCTCATAAACATATATAGATCACATTTCTCAAAATAACTTTCTAACATGGTCACTTTGCTTTCTAGAGATATGGGATTACAAACAACCAAATAATTTCAGAACTGGATGTACATGTTTATCATCATCATATGTGTAGGAAATCAAGCTGTCAAATAGGGAGAAATAATGAGTGAAAATCCATGCAAACAACTCACTCAGATTAATTATGCCAATTCATTCTATATGACTTCATGCTTGATGTATCCCCATAATATAGGTTGGCCTCTTTGAGGTAGACAAATATGGTTCGTGAAAACCCATCTATGAATACTTGACCTAACTCAATTGTGAAAATAGTAAGATTCATCTCAAGAGGGTGAATAATATTTTTGCTATGTTGTTTGTGATATTTTTGGAAGGGGATACAACAAAAAGAATCTCCAAATAAGAAGCAAAATTGATCTCAACATATGGTAACTATCAACTCTTCCTCTCACCCATTTTTATATAGTTGTTGATGGCTCTTCCTTCATCCAAGCTCAACTTCTTATTGAGACAAAAAAGAAAACTTCTTCTAGTTTTCAATTTGTAGAGATATTCAACCACTTCTTTCTTAGTCGAAAATTCTTCTGGTTTTCAATTTGTAGAGATATTCAAGCCTACATCTAACAAAAGAAAAGGAGAAATGACTTTGGATGACTATGAACTGCCAATAATTTCATTAGCAGAGGTCAGACATGAAGGAAATGTTTATGATTGTGAAGAATCTGATCAAGACTTGTTGAGAGGGTTCATAAAGGGAAGCAAACTCAAGAACAAATTGAGGAGTAAGTTTGGGTTCTCACTTCATATGTCATGTATTCACTGTCTCAACCCAACTAGCATCCATTCCCTCTTCGAATTCATTTGATGATATTAACCTTAAGGCTATCTTCAAAATACACAAACATGACAATAGTGGAAAATAATTGTGACTTGGGTGGAGAAACTCTTCATTAACAACCTTAATTTCATTAGTGAAGGCCCAAATGCATACAAGAATTTTGTTGAGGCCCAAGATAATATTATATCTCAAATAAAATTTATAGAGAAGGAGGTTTCCATATTGGGAAGTGTAACACAATATTTGAGATTCATGGGAAACATTAATGAAATGATACTCATCTATGAGAATATCTTTAATAGCTTTAAGGAAAACCTTTCTCGAACATGGTCTAAAAGGGTTGAATGGAGAAAATAAGTGTTGAATGGAATAACTGAGGTCAAAAAATGTGCCACTTACTTAAGTGGTGTGCTAATGTCATCATGTCAACACGAAATTAGAACAAGGGAAAAAAAATTCCACCCCAAGAGCAAAACTTGGAGTTACATGGTCAAACCTTATATGATTTTGACTCCAAAACACCCAATAAATCCATCCCCACCATTTTTAGGACCTTATTATTCTTTCATTTTGAGTTTTAGGCCCAATCACCCTTTTGGCACAAAGAAGCAGCAACAATGACCCAAATTATCACGAAGAGTGATGAGGCTTAGGATCAAAACTAATGCATTTACCGTGTAGAGGACTCCAAGAGCTTTTTGTTGACCATTTATTTATCTCCTAACTCCTCTAGAAACTCTTGGAACCTTCATAGTAAGATCACTTTGTTTGTTGAATCTTACATTCCATACACCCATAGTGACCCGGTCTTGCGCAGATGGATCCTAACACCACATGCCTCCACGTCTTTCCTTGAAGCTGATATGGATCTTTTCATTGCTCCCCTGCACAACCTCCAGATGAATTGAACCCTTGCAGATAGCTTCTGGAGGATATTTTCTTGTTGTAATATGGCTATAAAAATAGACATTTTAGTGCTTTCGGGATCGCTGTTCCACCTCAAAGATCAGTAGCTTCATGAAATTTACTTGGATCTACCTCCTTGCACATGAAACACACTTGAAATCCACGTTAGCGTGTTCCTCTCAGCCAGGATGAGGATGACACAAACTCAAAGGAGTTGTATGAGTTGATGGATTCGCTGGAGGAAGGGTTCACAACAATCGATAAAGGAGATTTCAAGTGATGGGCTTGGTTGTCATGACCAAAATTTTAAATTTTGCATACAAAACATTTAGCTTGACAACATAGCCATCATGTCATAGAAAAATAAAAGACTAAAATGATAGGTATGCTACCAAGATTTTGCCTTTACCCTCAATTAGAATCGTATTACACTACGTGTTGCTTATAACCCCAAAAATATATTAAGTTGTTTGGGTTGATCCTTAGACCTGTCTACAAACTAGTGCTTTTACATATTTGGTTAAACACCACATGTGTGTCACACATAACATATTGTAGACTTTGGAGATGGTTTATGCTAACTCAAAATCAAAACAATAATACACCCTTATGTCTCTTTTTACATAAAACATATAACGTTAAAGAAAAATTTGTTTTAAGGATTTCCTAATAAAATAATATGTGAAAAAAGATTTTTAAAAAATAGCCAAAAAAAAAGACTTTGGGAGGATTGAACCTTGAATCTTCCTCTTCTTCATGTGACTAGCAAAATGACTTCAACCGCTTGCTCTACAAACCTTTATAGAATGGCATGAAAATATTATATTTGAGTTGTTGCTTTTCCATAATTTCATAATTAAAAAAACTTTTCACTTATTCACTCACCCAGGAATAACTTCAGCCATATTTCATCCAGAAAATGAATATATTGCACCCAACAATGAATAAGATCGGGCCCACACTTTCTTCTTCAATCACAAAATAACAAATAAAGAATTTTTTTCAAACGCCATCGTAAATTCACCATTCAGAGTCTTTGAATGAGTTAAATTCAGGTGTGTACCATTCTTCATGTTAAAAGTGCCCCTTGTGTTAATCAAAGACATTTCTATACATGTTAAAAAAATTACTAGCAAGTTCAAATCCCCTCCAATGCCACTGCAAATTGGAGCGCTTCAGACAAGATCTCCAACGACGACGCTCTCCTGCTTCAGCAGCTTCCACCTGTCTGTCATGGTGAGCTTGAGGTGCTTGTCATGGCGGGTTTCCACCTGCCCGCTCCATCCTCTTTCTGTCTCCCGTCGTGATTGCATGTGTGGCATGCCTTGGTCAAGCGTCTCTGTCCTTGGCAGGGGTGATATGCTGGTCTGTTTTCCTATTTTTCATTTTGTGATTGCGATTGGGTTTCCCATTTGACTTCTACCCCGCTCCTTCCTCCAAGGTTTTTGTTGTTTTGGGCTTCCCTCTCCTGTCATCTTTGCCTCTGCTTTTTTGTTCCTCCTTTCTGTAAATGCTTGTTTTCTATTCCTCCTGTAAATGCTTGCACATCTCACCAACTGTCCTCAATGCAGTCTTTCCTAGCTTCCGTTTGGCAACTACTGCTTTTTCTGGACATCGCTTTTTGCTGCCTATGAATGTGATTGCGGATACAGGTTGGTTCACTTCCCCATCTTCCTTCCTTTTGCCAGATACTTCTAATTTTCATGCATGATGCCATGAGAAAACTTATACTGGATTTGATGTGTTTTGGTGGGTAAAATATTTTTGAATACTGTAGTGCATTCTTGTTTCGGAGGAAGACGTTTTGGCCACATTTGTGGATCCTTCATTGCGGGAAAGTATTGCCATTAATCTTGCTTGTTTATTTATTTTCCAAAATGTAGTAATCTGTAGTCTTTTCACCATGGTTTGAAATGGAGATGTGCAGGTCCTGTGTAGTTTTCGATCCACTTGATGGCTCTTCCAACATTGAATGTGGAGTCTCAATTGGAACGGTACATAAAAAATATTCGATATTCCACTTGTATAAATATTATAAATTTTGGCTCAGAAATTTTACCTATTAGCATTTTTGTAAAGAAGTCGAGTGGAAATAAAAAATAGAGATTCGAAGGCCATTAAAGGGAGAAATATTAAGCAAACAATGTTGGCAGAATATTTGTACCAGCTATTACAAATTTTCAACTATTAGTTGCCATTTTTAATTTTTGTAATATTGATTTTGGCTATCATTTTCCTGGCCAGGCCTTAGGTTTCCTTTACAGTTTCTGAGTTGGAGTCCCTTTCTCCTTTTTATATCCAACGCCCCCAAAAAAAGTGTAGGAAAAAACTATTAATTGGTTGAAGATTTTAAGAAATTCCGTCCATTATCCCTCTTCTCCATGCTACTTTAATGTACAGTTAGAGGAACCTCTCAAACTCTGCATTGTAATCATCGAGATTTACAAAGGAAGAAGTATGACCCTATCTTTAATGACATATATTCATGCTTTCTGTTTTGTTTTTCTCATATCGGAAAAGGAAAGGAAATTAGTTTCAATCTTTGAGAATCCATTTTTTTGTTGTAGATCTTTGGAGTATACTCGATAAAGGATGGAGATGAACCCAAATTGGCAGATGTTCTCCTACTAGGAAAACACATGGTTGCAGCAGGCTACTGTATGTATGGAAGCTCATGCATGGTAATAATTTTCCTCCCACAAATACAGCACGAATGCATGGGATTATTATGTATTGTCATTTTTTAATTGAAATTCTTTGAATCCCTAATCAGACAAGGACAGAACCCAAGTCCTCATTTCTTAAAGAAATTGTGTCATGATTTGATTAGAAGCTCTATGGTTATCTGTTTATGTTTTCATAAGCATACAATTATGTCTATGAAGTTTTGGGTTTCACTGATGAATATTACTTCCTTGTGCAACTTGTCCAGAGCACTGGCAGTGGGGTAAATGGTTTTACATTTGACCCTTCCCTTGGAGAATTCATTTTGACTCATCCAGACATAAAGGTGTGCAATATCCCTCACAGAATTGCTAGGAGATTGTTTTCATTTGCTTTGTCTAGAATCTAGATTATGGGTAAGTAGTCCAAATGCTCTATACTAAGATAGATTGATGAATACTTTTTAGAACTTCAGGTCCCAAAGAAAGGAAAAATATATTCAATGAACGAAGGAAATGCAAAGAACTGGGATGAGCCCACCACAAAGTAAGTGGTTAAATGTCCTGTGGAATGTCAATTCATTTGTACAAATTCACATACAACTTTTTTAGTAGTTGCCAAAATATGCAGGTACGTTGACAGATGTAAATTTCCCAAGGATGGATCATCCCCCAAGTCTCTCAGATACATTGGAAGGTGATAATAATGCCCTTGTCCCACATGGCTATGCCATAGATAACTCTATTTTTCATCATCTTATACCTTGAATGCACTAAAAATTAGAGGGCAGAGCAAAATCCTATATGATGCTTTTGTGGTTAATCATTCAAATGCACTAAGCATTAATTGTAATTTACCATTCCAGGAAGTAGTACATTGCCCTTATTCTGCAAAAATTGTGCCTATGTACCTCTTGTGCAGCATGGTAGCTGATGTTCACAGGACACTGCTTTATGGAGGCATTTTCATGTACCCTGCAGATAAGAAGAGTCCCAATAGAAAATTACGGTACAATCGATTTCTTGAAATTCCACCTGAGCATATGAGTTGATTGTTTACCCCAAATATAATACTGTCTTTTTGTTTGTTCTGCCTATGCAGTGTATTGTATAAAGTGTTTCCAATGTTTTTCTTAATGGAGCAAGCAGTGGAACAATCCTTCACTAGAAAGAAATGAGTATGTGATTTTCCTTTGATATAATGCTTATATTGTAGCCAAACAGATAACAGTCCTCACAGAGAATAACAAATGGATGAATACCCTTAGAAGATAATATGACCGAAGGGATACTATTATTAGATAACCTCTCATTGTGATCTAATATTTGGCAAGCACTAGACATTGTCCCAAACAAGATTCATGAGCGCTCTGCAATCTTCCTTAGGAGTTATGATGACATAGAGGAGATTAAGGCTTTATAAGCTCAAGAGGAAGCAAAAACCTGATGTCTGTTGACTGCTTGGCTTATCTGGCAATTGTATTTGTAGCCTTGTCTATGAATTATTGTCAATGATAACGACAAATCTATCTTTAATTTATACAACCTTCACCCACCATTGTAAATAAAATCTTAGGAATTTATTTTTTGTTATCTCAGCTAACCAATCTATGTGTAACAAAGTAAAAGTATTTTTGTTGCAATGTTTATATTTATGAATATTGCATCCCATTCGCTCTTAATATTCTGTTATACCTTTAGTCAATGTAGAAATTACATATGTTTGTTAGGAAACTGAAAACCCAAATTACATTCGAGGTTGTCAATCTATTTATAGCATTGTTGCAAATGTTATGCCTGTTGTAAAGGTCTGCCTTGCAACTGGGCTGCGAAAGGTTGTTGATTCCATTAAAAAAAATGACAAGAAACTTGATCCCATAACCTATTTTTTCTTTGATCTGTGCACATGTTAACATAATTTGTTTCTTCTTAGAGAGGAGCAATGGTGCTAGGGAGTTTTTCCAAGACGATATTAGTGTAAGGTCCTCTATTGGTGGCCCAGTTACATGTAACGTTACAAATTTGCCTATTGTTTCATGTTTGAATGAATGAATGGGTGCTTTTAATAACCTCCATGAGACCAACCAATCTATGGCATCTAAGGATAGTAACAAAGTTCATTTGTGCACAAATATCCTCTGAAGCTGCCCAAACTATGATTTTGTGAAATCTATTTTCTTTATAATTTTGGATCTTCTATTATGAATCTTGATTAAAAAATCAGTTGTTTTTACTAATCTCTCCTCTTCATAAGAATAGTCGAAGGAATCAACTTTCAAGATGGTGATGTACTTGATTTGGATATCCTTGTAATTTATACACTCCATGATGCAGTGTCATTCCATCTCCACTAAGCCCCAAAATACTAAAACGACATATTCTATCTACCCAATTTTATTTAAGCATTGTTTCAAAAATGTTAGGGTGGAAGGGGACTCAAAAACTGTTATCGATGCCATGAGAAAAAATTTTAACCCATGCCGAATTGGCAATTGAAGATCCTTCTAGAGAAAGCTTCAAATGCTATGGGAACTTTCACAAATATCTCTTTTCACCATCTGTATAGAAAGCATGATAAAGATTTTGACAAAATTACAAACCAGGGTATCAACATCGACATATTTAGTTAATAAACCTTGTGGTTATGAGGAAGGGGAGTTGTGGGATGAGGTCAAGGAGACTGTTCTGCGAGGAACAACAGAATTTTTTAGCCCCTTTCCATGGGTGCTTGTTCCATGTTTTCTTTCAGTAGTTTTCATTCTCTGTTTCATATGTGAAGATGTTCCTGCCTGGTCGGGGATGTCCATTTGTTTCTCCTGTGACACTCTTTCTCTGATTGTGGAGAGGATATTTTTATGCTTGTTTATGTCCCAATGGATATTAATGGAAAAAAATGATTTTTCTCTAGATTGTCTTTCTGATCATATCCCATAATCAATTGTCCATGCTTGCAATCCATTTTAGCACACGTTTTTGTTCTTCATTTCCCATAATGCTGGGTTTGGTTGAGGCATTTAGTCAAATGTTTTGTGTGTATCTTCTTGTTTTTGGTCCTCGGCATATATGTTTCACAAAAACCATTTGG
Source organism: Taxus chinensis (assembly GCA_019776745.2). Taxonomy (NCBI): domain Eukaryota; kingdom Viridiplantae; phylum Streptophyta; class Pinopsida; order Cupressales; family Taxaceae; genus Taxus; species Taxus chinensis. The sequence goes on from CM034150.1 coordinate 98,783,572, forward strand.
CATGTATCATAATTCCAGCCTCGGTTGGGTATATATCGATAGATAGAGGTCGGGCCCCTATATCTATAGGACAAGCCAGCCATATCTCCATACTCTATAGGGAATTGGCCTCTCTAGAATCAGGTATTATGAGCCATTGCTGAAAGTGGTATACTACTGAGTTATGTACGGAAAATATATATTTGCACTTAGGTAAGTTAGCATGAAATTTCCTTAGCCGCGTGGAGCCAACTTTGCCACTACCACATGTAGTTACTCTAGGCGGAAGCAATTACAAGTGTGCAGGTCTCTCTAAACACAGATGGCCATACAAAATGGAATACACCTCGTGGATAGACACAAACATGGGTGAGCATGGATGGATGTAGGAAACAAAGAAAAAGCGGACGTATTTGGCGAGGAAAGAATGAGTTTATAAAACTGACTAAATAGGGCTCTGTGTGTTAGACTTCTCTCCTGAAGGGTAAAAATCATGGTATGTTTGTGAGGTTTCATGGTATGTTTGTGCAGACTCATGGATAGTTTCAATTTCACTTTGGCTTCTGCCAAAATAGGAAAATATTGCTTGTGGATTCTAGCTTAATCTTTTGTTCCGTCTCTATGTAAGTGGCTTTAATAGTATAGTGGCTTTGGTACTTGGTAGTCTGTGGCTTGGCTAGACTAATAATGAGATTAAAATCTTTTGGAATACTTACCTTAGCAAAAAATTGATAAACCAAGGCATTGATCCTCGAGCTCGTAAACCCCTTTCCGAACCAAAGCATGATAATTGTATCCATAATATTGTAGATTTTAAAAACCTACTCATCCTAGTAACCTCTGATTAATCTCAAGATAAATATTCACAAACTTCTGAGTACCACAAATGCCTAGGCCCTATGGAAAGTAGCCTGAATATTCAAGCATAAAATTACTGCTCATGGTTTTCCACAAAGTATACCATTGACACCATATGTGATTCAGGAAAGTGCAATATGTAATTACCAATCTGGTAGCGCATTTCACATGAATCCAACCCTCATTCCCCACTGTAATTCTACTTCCAAAATGGTTTCAGAAGACCAAGATTCTTCCCTCTATTTGAGAAGGAACACCACCACAAATACCTATTTTATTGTGCCCTTAATGACAGAACTTTTCCTACAAACCATCGCTACTTTCACTGGCACTGTCAATGAAATATCCTCACATAAAGGCTTAACAATAAATTTTAAAAAAACTACATGGAAAAAGATCACTTTCATGACAAAATTGACAATATGACATACAATTTTTTCACCACCTCAGGCTGGGTGAAGCATGTGACACATTGAAAATATTGCACAAACAACTGAATTCTAATGTAATTGGCCCCCTCTCTCCATGCACTAATTTCTTTCTCATGAAACATCCTATTGCTAAAACTCATAATACACAAACCCCTGCCCACAGCCCCCCTCTCCCACTAAGAATCCTTTAAATCTCTACAAAGACCCTTTGTGGCTACTGAAGGTACTGCACACTAACAGTGCACAAAACAACATCAAAACTACAATCCTTGGCCTCTAAGGTATGATCCTCATTCAAGTCTTTTACGAAGAAATAATCAAGTCTTGGGTTCCTTACAAGCCCTTGGGCATTGAGACAATAACCAACTACTCCTTTTTACTAAATTTCAAAAGGAAGATGGCTTACCCAAGAGCTCATCAGGTCTAGCACTTCTAAACCAAGTAGAAACCTTTCTCTGTATAAATTTTTGAGAAAGGAGATTAATGCATCATCAACATGAGTAAAAAACTATGGTAATTAATAGAAGTATTGGTCTGAGGACCTATTGAGCTTAAGTCTTTAGTCATTGCTAAGTACCAAATGGTTGATTTGACCAGAAGAAATGGGGTTGTTAGAGGCATCATAACTGTTGTAGGTTTTGTTAACATTCATATTACCCTTCATCCTGATGTAGGCACTATTTGTACTGTTATTGACATTGACACAAACATTTGTTTGGTTGTCCATACCTCATTTCAAAGCTCTTACTTTAACCCATGTAAAGAGTATATTGAAAAATGTGAACTGGGGAGGACTGATTGAATTCGACAATAGTTCCTTGCATTTGACAAAAGTGTGAATTCCTTTTGAGCATACCCATGTATGCAACTGCTGCAATGAATGAAATCCTGAACACATTACCATTGCTTTTGTAGTAAAGGATTTTAAGACCAAGGAAAACCTTATTTCATAAACAGGTAATGCTTTCATTCTAAAACTAGATAATACCACTCAACACAAAGGAATGGTTGTATCACATCAACAATTCAGTATGATGGAGGGAGAAATGAACTTAACTTGTATAAACTATGGGCCTTTTGTACCTTCATGCCCCTAAAAATTCCAAGGGGGTCTTGGTATTGCTTAGAAGTGCTGGTGAACTGGTCCGTTAATCTCTACATACAGGGGGACCAAACGCATGAATATTTCCAATCTGATCTGGTTGGGTTTCTATCTGGCATAAGTTCACCAGCCATAACTTTGTCCCATACACCTTTTGTCACTTTTCAATTTAGAGGGAATAGGGGGCACCATGTATTGTATTTGTTCAATCTATGTACAGGAACCTCATCAATAGGATTGAGATAAAGATAATATAGTAAACTGAATAATTCTTGATCTTGAAACATCATTTGTTGTGCATTGTTGCTCCAATTTCAGAACCAATTGCAGAAGAGCAACACTACATGTTCCAACAATAAAGGGAGCTCAAAATGAAATGCAGAATTGTTCATCTACTGCAAATACAGATGTACAAATAACACACAAATAAAGTTTTAATAGAATAATGATGCACCCAAAGATTCCTAACCACGCCCATTTAAAAACCAAACTCTATGCCTCAGCACTACTCCCAACCAAATCCCTGCCTCATCTATGCCTAATGGATTAGGGCCCTATTCCAGCAATGGGTGTTAAGGCATGGGATACTGCCAACGAGAAAAAACAAAAATCCATTTAATTAATAATAGTATCAATTAATTTAAGCACCAAACTATCAATAAAGTATAATCTGTTGGAAGATCAATCCACACTTAGGATTGTAACAGAGAAAAGTTGCTCGTTGGTAAAGCAGCTCAGCAACAAATTGGGAGGTCCTATTTTTGAGTCCTAGCTAGACCATGGAAACTTAACATCAAGCAAGTTCACTGCATTTAAACATTAGCTACTGATAAATGGAAGAAAATTTCAAACATCTTATCATCACAAACAAATTTCAAGAATCCTAAGGGGCGTTGATAAAAGCAAGTGTTTCTACAATAGATTTTAGGGATGACATAGGCGCAGCTCCCTCATCAAAGCCATAGCAATCACCTTAGAACAAAGGTACTAAAATAATAGACAACATGATATAAAAAACCCATGACTGAGGCAATATATACAACAATAAAGATACTAAAACTATACTACAATTCCAAAAAAAATGTTAGCTATTTCATTATCACAAAAGAAATAGACTAAGAGAAGGAGTTCCAGGTCATGACAAACCACAAGATACGACAATAAGAACCCCAAAAAAAGAGGCAAATTTTGTTATCATTTTTGTAGTTGGTGACATCATAAATGTGAAATAGGATTATGTCCTATTAATCCTTCATGTTAGTAGGATTTTGGTAGGGTATTTCTCTAGATAAATTGAGAAGAATCAGTTCTACATTTTATGTGTAGGTCAGTTTTCCCTTGTTGCAATATATAAATACAAATTGATCTCTCTGGTACATATAGGTTTACGGTTTATGAACTTAAACATTTTCCCTATTTCAACATGTTTGTTTTGCTCTCTTTGAATTTGATTCAGTAGCACCACATCAAAACTAACTTTAAAATTCCATCAAGCCACAAGTTTAACCCCTTTGTGACAAAGCTAGCTAATACAAGGAATCTAAACACGTCAAATCTATGGACATATCATGCATTACAGTTAACTGAATTTTAAATTGTTGAGAGGCAACTAAATTCAACAAACCATTTAACACAGTCTATATACTTCCAAGAAGAAAAAGCCACAACTACTAAAAGAATGTTTCCTTCTCTATGAGTACCAAACCCATTTCATCAATCATTACACATAGAGTTGGTATGGCTAAATACATGCATTGGAGCAGTAGAACCCATATCATCAATATTCAAGCAAATAGCCAATGCAGCTAACTAAATGTATACAAAAACCCATTTCATCAGCCAAGATAACATCTCACATTGGGAAAAGTATTTCATGAGTCAAAGATAACTACTTGTTTTTGGAAATATATTCAATTAGTCCTCAAGTGAATGGAAAAGCGGCTACATTATAACACAAACTTCAATACTTAGGTAAATGACCAAAAAAGATAACAAGTTACATAACCAAATACTATTAAACACACCTAAGACAACCAAAAACATTCTATCTTGGTAATTTTTCGATGCTACTACCACCTGTGGAAAGAATGAATGTAAAATTTAATGCATCGATCTTTTTATTTGATTTCTTAAAAAAAGTTTTGTGATGCTTCGAATTTTTCGACATTTACATTTTAAATTCTTATTTTGTCTTGCATTTACATACCTCAAACATTTATCATTTACATCCACATGCAACGCATCTCCTACATCAGCTGGTATATTATTGACCACATCATTACAACCTCCTGACCATTTGTGTTGATAGCAGTCAATGTTGTCCACCTTAATTTGTGCTAATCAAACCAGGCCCACTTTGAGTAATACACCATACTCCATGCAACAGACCCCAACAAATTACTGATGTCAAAAACCATAACAAGTACCCACCAGCTTCCACTCTCATCCCAATACGTTACATACCCATTTTAAAAACACAACCTACACCAGAAGATAACTCCCAAACAAATCCACGCCGGCGTAACCTTGCTCCTCCTGGAGCCATACTGCCAAGGACTCTCTAATAGCACAACACACACCCATCAACATAACATTGCAAAACACTTCGCCATGGTATGCGCATGTCTGAATTTTCACTAGGCTCTACACATTCACCGAGATCTAATGGCCCTTCTCTACCCACAACACTTTGTATGGGTTTGGATGTGCGAATTTCTTTGAACCTCCCTATTGTGTTTGGACTTCAAGCAATTCGGGTACAAAAAGTAGCAGTTCGACTTATCAATCCTCCAGGGCCTAAAGAGCTAGGGGTCTACTTAGTCAATATGATATCTATGGGTTAGTTCTTCGTATATATAGATCCATGAGAATGAGATCCATAGATTTCGTCCTCATTCTTAGAATTCGGCCTATCAGTTCATAAGGCATTTTGAACATAACCTTTGTTGGACCACAATTGTCATTAGACCAAAACCCGCAGGCGTTAAACTCCATAACAATAACCAAAGTTAGAATCCACAAGAGGCGGTTAGTCCATGTCATGAAACTCACGGGAAGCGTTGGACGCACATGCCAACAATTCCCCCACCAACATTACCCATGGGAGTTTTGAACTCGAGACATGTTGCTCTGATACCATTTGTTGGATCACAATTGCCATTAGACCAAAACCCATAGGCATTAATCTCCGTTACAATCGCCAGAGTTAGGATCCATGAGAGGCAATTAGTCCATGTCACGAAACTCAAGGGGAGCACTGGACGCACATGCCAACAACCTTTCCACCATCTTGCAAGAAAAGAAGTTATGTGATACCATTATCTACAATAACCTTATAGCACTTACTTCCCAACTTGCAAATCGTCTAGAAGAGATTATTTCTTTCCACTGGTTCATCTCCCTTTGTCGACTTCAACAAGACCCTCTTTATCACGGGAATCTTTCATCAATTCCTTTGAATGCTATACAAATCTTGTCAACTATTCATTTTTGTGTGTCGCGTGCTCTTGCTCCCATCATTTTGCATTCGTCTCTCGAAGCAATACCCCTTCTATAGTCTTCTTTTACCACTTCCAATTTGGTCCGCCCACTCTTCATGAAGTACTCCAATTACAACTACAATGACATCACTTCTACATGTTGCTCTCCTTGGCAATATTTTGACTTCCCAACAATAAACCCAATTGTTCTAAGTTCTCGACTCGTGATCCTATGTAGTCACTCCCTTTCCATAGTTTCTTTCACTGCCAGAGTTGTAACCTAAGCTTTGATCCACGAATTGGTGGTCATAAAGACGAGGTTGCCAACTAAAGGAAAACCCTAGCCTAGCAGCCAACTTAAACACATGCAACACACACATAGATGAACTTGAAACCCACTCTTTATTAATGATTCCAATGAGTTAAAGATGTGCCATGCATTCACGCTCTTTAATTTGGCAAAATATTGGGATAATCTCTTTAGACTTCTGCCTCCAATCCTAAGTTTGTCGAAGCTTCTTCAACTTCTTCCACTCTCCTCACCATCTATCCAAACTACCCAATAACTTACTCAACACAACATGATATAGACCTAAAATAGTGTTGTGTTGATTTTAATCCATGCAGCCCTTTTCTAGTACACGTCTCCTACACTCATCTCCTAGGGTTATGGAGTTCCACTCATTTCCAAGGTTCTTGGGTCAATTCCACAATCTTTTGAGCTCAGATGGTCAAAACTGTAACTTTCTTGAAGAACTAACCCATATCAAAATCACAAGCATAGACAAAAAAAATACAAAATAGTATACTTCTATCACAAGCATGACATTAAAATAATAAATCCAAAGTTCTTCAATGAGAACTAGTTAAAACCTTATGCTTAAACAAAACTATAAAAGAAAACAGAAAAAACGAGAAAGATACGTGCATAGATCAGACAGTTGAAAGTGTAATGTGTTCCACTAAAGCTGAAATTTATTGCAGAGTAACACTCAGACCGATGTGGACCAACAGAATACGATCACCCATACACACATGGTATCAGTTGTACATCAGGGGAAAAAATTGCAGATATTGCCCTTACTTTGGGCAGCATACATGGTTACATAGATGGTATCCATTGTAACATTAGATTAGCAAGGTGAATCTCTGGGGAGAATTATAAATGGACATCCCATATTTTTCAAATCAGTATCTTCTAACTGTCGTCCAGAGAAATTCGGGACAAACATCTTGACATGACAACGAAACATACAATCGAAATAAGCTCAACATATTTTTTGTTGTAATCACAACAAATGAGGAAAATATGACAGTCAATGAGCAAACCGTAATATATTCAATCCTATATATCATGAATAATAAACGTACACAGACCTCTATAAAAAGGACCTCACATAAATTGTGCTTTAAAGAATCGTAATTTTATGGCCTATATCTTCTTGCCATTAAAATGATATACTTGCAAATGTTAATAATCATAGTTTTATGGCCCTAATTTTCTTGTTCTTTAAATGATATACTTGCAAGTGTTTGTGCATATTTGCATAGTAAACCACCAACATCCAATATTTAAGCCAAAATAAATTTGCAATCCTTTGTCACATATTGAACTCCACACACCTGACTATTATTAGTCTGTAAGGTCCACACACATTGCACATATTGGACCCCACATACCTGACTGTTCTTAGACTGCAAGGTGCACATAAGCTACCCTGTCCAGTGCCCCCAAGATTGAAACACGGGATCTTTGCCATTAGGGAAAAACAAAAACAAAAAAAACAATAAGATATCAATAACATGCAAAGGAAAAAAGGGTTATTCAAAATAATAAATTTATATAATAAAATGGAATTTGAAAATAGGATTGTCGTTTCTGCAAGCAATTGATGAGAATCTCAATTCTTCCGCAACTCTCAGAAAAATGTTCTAAAATGACTTTTTAGAAACTGGTCCTTTTTGGAAAAACGAAGCTCTTTCAACAAGTGTCAAAAAATCCAAATAGATGAAGCTCAAAATTCACACTCTTTAATTTCACCATTCTGTACATGGGAACAATGGATATGACACACAATAAACTTATATCATAAGAAATCAAATGAAAATAATGTGAAGTACAGGCCTATGGCCAAGAGCCACTGGTCACAACCAACTACATTTTACACGTTTATACCCAGCTCGTCTTTCACTCTTGTGGATTTTAAACCCAATTACATTTGGAAAATATCTCTGCACTGGCTCATCTTGCACTCTTGTGAATTTTGAACCCAAAGATCTTTGGAACATAGGTCTGTCCTGGCTTTGGTGGCTTTATATGTCCATATGTCATCAAAAAGAGATGTGGAAATGTGGTTCCAAAATATGCCCCGTCAGTATCTGAATTAGTCAAGGAAATTACGGAGACAGATATCATCATTAGTAAATACATATTCTCGTCTAGAAATACACTTATTCTCAATAGAAAAAACAGTCAAAATGGCCTCATATCACAAGATAAATAGCAAATATACAAGACTAGAAAATGAAAAATCATATACATGAAATAAAAACTGAACATCTGGAAATAACCTTGTTAACAAATTCTCTTGATACAACCTTGTTAACACATTCATTTACACATACATTCTTTGTTAAGGATACTGCCTTGGTACTTGGACCTTGGATAGTAAACATCTTCACATTTCGGACAGTAAATTTTCACTGTACTTGTCCGGGGAATATCAGACTGGCCAACTGGGAGACACGGTTGACCTGAACAGTAAACTCTCGGGCACCTTCCAAAATCAGTATTCTTATACTTCTCCAGCTGCACAAGAAATACCAAATGTAGAAATAAGGATTACATGCAACAGGTAAAAGCATCTGAAATGCCACTTCATTTTGTCTGCTTTCACAACAGAACTTACCATAGCATTCATCCCCTTGCTTGTTAAAATATAACGGACATGGATCATACCATAAAGCATCTCAGCAGCCGACTCCACCAGCTCATTCTGTTCCTCAGTTAAAATATCATCTGTACATGTAAAATATAATAAGTGTTTTGAAACATTGATAATCACATTACACAAGTAAAACTAAAAAATCCACACATCTCGTTCATCTGAGAATTTCCAGCTCCAAAAGAATATCATAAGCTCATGGCAAAATGTTCCCAAAAAAGAAACAATTATATGGAATCATGCTAACAAGGTTTATTATCATGAATGAACATCTTATGTATTGCCCTGTTTCCTGAAATGTTATCAAATATTTGAAGTGCTATCACCTTGAATTGTTCTAATGCCCCAACAAAATAGTCAATACCCTGGCTTAAACTTTGGTGCGCAAAAATAGTTTCCGAATTCGAGTTGTAAGACAAAAACAATGACAAATTTATTTGGTTTTACTAGTCAACAAAAGAGGTGATCCAAACTAGAAACAACTGTTTAAACAAAGCCACCTCACCCCCACCCAACCATTGTGTTCTCTCTGTCACTAATCTTTCACATTCATTGATCAGATCAGTAAGAGCAGCATTTGCTACATTAACTGTCTTAGCTTTTGGAGTCAATTTAAGTATCGAATGCTAAAATGTTTCGTGTTCCAGAGTAACTAAAATAAACCAAAAATCTATAGTTACTAACTAGCAAACAAAATGCAACCAAAATAAATCATAGGTCAATCTAAAACCTTGAATTGTATACAAGATACAATGTGAAGGACTTTCCAATTGGCAAAATCAGTCATTACAGAAAAAAGTAATTTTACCCAAAATCATGAGGATAAGAAACTGTGCATATTATTGATAAAAATACAAGGTGCGATTCCCTCCTCAGATCTGGGGTAAAATCATCTCACATTAAAGGGTTTCAGTAGCCTATGAAGGCTGATGAAATGTGAACTTTACTAATGGTATGCCATTAATCCGGGTGCCCAGCTTAATAATTGCAGAAGCTAAATGCATTAAATTTGGTCTGCAGAGCATACCTAAAGCTGGATTAAGGTAGGTTATTATGGAGACTGACTCCAAAAAAATCTATGGTCCCTTCTATCTAAAGAATGAAGCCTCTCATCATTGTCATTACAAAATAAGGTTTCTTGTAGAGAATAAACAAACCAACGTCAACTATAGCCTTGTAAGGCCAAAAAGAAACCAGATAGCAAACTTTTTAGCCGGGATGGCACCAAAATTCACACTTGGCTCATTGATTATGGAGAGTGATTTTATGGGATCACTTAGTATCAGGCATCGTAAGATATGGCAGAGATCATTTCAATACTTATATTGATAGGTGATCATAACTGATGCTGATAAGCTGCATAATTATTTCCACGTTAAGTGAAAGAGGGAATGTATAATGTTACTTCCAAAGAAGTGGACATAAAAGTATTTGTGAAGTCAAGATTCCTGTCATCATGGTTCATCAAAGCCAAAGCCATTATAATCTCTATCCCATTGACTGGACCCTGCAAGTGCAACTTTGCTTAACCTCTGTTATCATAGGAGACAAAGTAGTGACTGTAATGTTGTTTTGGTTACCTATTTTCATGGTTAATAATGGTAGCAGAGGCTCAAAGTTGATCATGGCATATCTTGCATCAATGGTCAGATTATTAATATTGAACAAATCATCTCCTAATAAGGATGGAAACTACTAAAACAGATGTCACAAAGTACTCCGAACTTTATTGAAAAAGTGTGAACTTCGCCAAACTTTATCCTCATTGAACATGAACTTTATCTATTATTTTTACATGGCAAGTTTTTTAGATGCTGTTGCATTATTTTATAAATGTGTTTGTATATATTACTGACTGAAAGAAGACAACTAAAGCTCTCTCTACTCTGTCTCTCTTAACATATTTATACATTTTTCAGAAAATAAGAATGATAAAAAAAAATCTTTGGTGCGAACTTAAGGACGTTTCTTTTTTCGAACTTTATCCATTGGTGAACTTGAACTTTTTATCCTTGTCAAACATGAACTTGAACTTGAACCTTGTGATGTAGACTGAAACAATGAGAAAAATGAAAGGAAGACATCACTGCACCTACTTCTGTATTGGCATTTTGATTTAGGTGAACCTAAGCCCCGTGCCGTATATATTTAATGACAGCTTCCAGTATCATAGAATACAAAGTAGTGAATGTTGTGTGGTTTACTATTTTCACAGTTAATAAAGGTGGCATAGGCTCACTGCTGATCATGAGCTTTGGCATATCTTGCATCAATGGTAGGATTAATTACTAGTACAGATATTTTAAATACATCTATCGGAAATAGATAAAGAGATATCAATTTGAAGGTTCTTATGTTAGATTTTTCACTTGCCACATTGATTAATAACTCCAATACATTGTTTGCCAATTTCCAAGAGAGTGGTAAAAAATGGCATCAATCTAGCTACACCATTGTGTTGGTATCAAAATAATTTGTTTGAGGAAAAACGGGCCCTAAACTCTTCGATACGGCCAAGGTTTTACTATTTTTTGACTGACTTCTCCAAGAAAAAAGAAAAAAAATAAAGTGGTCGAATGGATGTCAAATTTATGTTATATTTTCACACAACACATTTATTAGTAACTTCATTACATTCCCTACTGATTTCCCATTGATTTTTAGTAAATGGCATCAATTTAGTTGTACCATTGTGCTGGTTTCAAAAAATCCTACTTGGGAAAAAAAGGGCCCAAACATTTACCATATGGCTAAGATATTACTCTTTTCGATTGACTTCTCCAAGATTTTAAAATAAAAATAAAAACTGACAACCAAATAGACATCAAATTTAAGGATATAGTCATGTAACGGTCAAATGTACGTCAAATTGAATGTAGAGAATAAAGTGAACTCACTCCATTACACTACTTGGTTGCCATGGTAGGAATGCCTCTTCGTGTAATTATTGAAAATTTGTCTCCTGGTAAGGACGGCAACTACCGAAACAATGAGAAAAATAAAAGAAATATATCTCGACACCTACTTCCATGTTGGCATTTGTGAGAACCTAGGCTGCATGCCGTATATATTTAATGGTGAGTATAAAACTTGCCCTCCTAACACGACTCAACTCACCAAATCAAAATTTAGAAGTATAAAACTAAATGAAGCAGATAAGCATTTTCAAATTTTAGTGATTGAATAAAATGTAATTGATGTGTAAGCATAGTTACCAAGTCCGGAAATCCAAATCCATTAGGGAGGGCAAAAAATCTAAAAAAAAACGAACTTTTGAAAAAGTTCAGAAAATTTTGATACAGAATATATATGATAATAATTTATACATGTGCAAATTGAACAAATACAAAGAAAAACATTAATAATGTAATATAAAATGTTAATATATTTAATATTAGGTAATATAAAATGGCGTTCCTTCTTGTTGCAAAAAAAAAAACTATTTAAAAAAAAAGAAAAAAACAGGACCAACCCAGACCAAAGTTATCCGGGCCGGTTGGAAAATCTGGGTCCAGACGGATTTGGTACCTGTGTGTGTAAGAATTCCTATAGCCATAGTTGCGAAGTTTGGAAATCCAGATCCGTTCAGGAGGGCAAAAAAAACTGAAAATCTGGATCTCTTGATAAAGTTTGGAAACATTCGAAGCAGAATATATACATATTATATATGACCATAATTTTAAAATATACACAAATTGACAAATGCAGAGAAAAACATTAATAACATAATATAAAACGTTAATATATTTGATATTAAAAAATTTATGAGGGTGTTGAGAGTCTTATTTTCGCAAAAAAAAACTGATTTTTTTTGGATAAAAAATAGGGCCAACCCAGACTGAATTTATCCTGGCTGGCTGAAGAATCCGGATCCGGTTGGATTTTGTGCAGATCCGGCCTGATCTGGTAACTATGCCTGTAACCCACTTAATGAAGAACCAAAATTAGTGAACATCTAGATTTATGATGCAGTAAGCAAGGGAATGGCCAAGAATATATTCTGTGATTAGACGATTCACCACCCACATGTGAGCCTATTTATAATTTATATTGTGTGATTTTCATGTGGACTTGTGTACAGCATAAAGGCATTGCAGTGTGAGCTCTGAAGCACTACAAAGAGCAGTTATTGTAATATTATACTCTAGTATTAGCATTGAAGAGATTTTAGGTGGTGGGATTTTCACTACTTATTCAAGGTTTTGAAGCATTCCAATAAATCCCCTTTTAAGGGCGGGAGGCAAAGGTGGGAATGCAAAAGGGGTCACCCAAAAAATCAGACAATGGGCATTTGAATCAGAAAATAGCATGGGAATGGTGATGGGGATGGGGATAGGGATGGGGCAGAGGGATGGGAATTGAGAAGCAAGGATAGGGGCAGGGATGGGGACAGATAGATGAGAACAGGGAGGCAGGGATGCATCCCAGAGGAACCATTTTTCCCAACTGCAGATCTTGTACATTTCTTTTGCAAATTGTCTCTATATTTTTATGCATTATTCCATGTGATATGATGTTTTATTACTTAGGTTACCATGGTCGAATGGCCAATGGTTTAATGAAACCCAAATAATATTGATTATGTTTTTGCAGAGGTTTCTAAAGATTTTGTAAGACATGGCAGATGCTTCTGCAAGTCAAAAAATATTTTTGTAGGGTTGCTAAAACTACCATTAAGTTTTAAAAGGGCATTGGAACTTCTGAAACACAAAATGCAAATTTTAGAAATCCAAAAATCCTCAAAATAATTTAAGAGCCATTTCATAAACTTAAATACTAAATAGTTTTACAACTCTGCAAACAAGAAATTTTGAATGTTCATTCAAGCCCGTTACAAAACTAACATTAATTTGAAAAATCCTTGCAAAAACAGAATCATAAAACCCTGGGCTATGGGATATAATAGCTAGATTTCTATTATTTTATGCATTTCATGGTCTGATTCAAGAAAATCTGGTTTTGAATTTGATAGCCAATTTCCTATTTGCGGTTTTGTAGAGTCTGCACACGTTCTTTGTCAATATAATAATATTTTGGTGATCAAAAAAAGTCGAAAAGTAAACATAAATGATCATTTAAAATTTCATTCAAACAAAAAAGGGAGATGAATTATCTCTACTACGAGAATTAATGGAAACAAGAAAACAAGGTTCCTGGCAAACTCAAAAAAAGAGAAAACCGTGTCTGAAAGGACTATCTTATACCAATATAAGTTGCATTGCCACAACCCGCAATGGTGCATTAACTTACATAGGAAGTTCTGCAAATCCAAAAAAGGGTATATCAGGGTGTCTGCAAGAGTTTTCACGGTTGGATTTCGTGACATGTATTTTAGCACTCCAACAAATCACAAAAGGTCCAGAGGCCGTCAATAAAGACTCATCTCATGTGTAGGACTCTTTAGAGCTACCCATAAGGGTTAATGAATGGGACTTACCCCAGTAGAAAGTCCACTTGGTTAGAGTCCATGAACGTTCATAACAAACATAAGAATGACAAGCTCTTATTGGAAGTGACCCTGAGCAGAACTCGATTCAATTGAAAGTGGCCCTAAACAGAACTTGCTACTATTAAAAGTGCCCCCAAGCAGAACATGCTCATCTAGCAAGACAATGGATACTAGACTTTACTAAAGAGATCTGATGTATGACCCTGTAAATAAAAAAATTGTATAACAGATTCTATGTTGAATAGCCCCAAGAAACATAACATTAATAAATCAGAGAGATTTTTGTATAAATTAAGGGCACTTGCTAAATGAAATTTTCTTCTGATATATAAAACTAGAAAATATAAGCATGTAAACTGAAATGCAATAAAAATAATTAAGAACTCTAGCAGTAGTTGCCTGACGATAAATAAAACAAACAAAAACTCACCATTAGATGATTCCACATCCAAAATCAAGTCAAGAGCATAATCATAGTATGGAACTTGGTTGCTAAGTCCACAGAGGTTGAAATCATCTTGAATGTACTCATCGTCAACTTCACAAAAAAATTCATTGCCTCTCAAGTTACAGAACCATGATATCCAAGATGTGTCATCTGCATCAGAACCACTGACATCTGATTCTTCGCTATCTGTATCAGACTCCTCCACTGCTAAAAGATGAAAGAACACCCAACAAGAAGAAGAATAAGAGAGCAGGATGTAATGAGATGTCGAAACCCAAAAACCAACTCATGTGAAAAACTAATTCAGAAGAATGGCATATGCATTGGATAATAATTTATAAATATACAAAACAAAAACAAAAAACCATACATATTAACATGAAGACATTTTGCAAACATCTCAGAGCATTTCCTATAGCCCTACATGTTAGTTGAACAAACTCCTCAATTCCAGAGTGCCCCATAACCACCTCGCATTTGCACTGTCAAAGGGAAAACGCTTAAAGGCAAATGAGTTGTTTCAGGTCCTCACCTAACTGATTTTCTGAGATTGGTATATAGGTGTCCTTCGTGTTAAAAGAACACCTTTCACTTTACCCATATAGTGTTTTGATTTTGTATTTCCTCATGTTCCAAACAAGGGACAAAGCACAGAAAGTAAATTTGGCCTTGAAAACTGTCTATACCCACGGGCGATATAATAGCTTATATATACGTGAAGTTTGAAACAGTCCTATGAAATGGAATAAATTTAGCAAATGTCAAATATCAGAAACTTTCCCAGAAATCTGGAAGCAGTTCACATATAGCTGAGAGATATACAGTACCTGCTTAAGCGATTTACTGCGAAAAGGCAGTCTAGTCCAGTCCAAATTTTAGGATAATTTCCAGAAAAACATTACCTGGATAATTTGGACAGAAACTTTTAAAAATCTATAGAACAAAAAAGTTAAAAACTAGAGATTTCATGAGTCAAATTTTCGGCCAAAGCTCCTATAGATTTATTCAGCATCATGTGCTAAGAAAATTTTTGAGGCCTTTCTTACGGCTGAGAAAATTTAGGAGACCCTCTTCATGGGGCTACTAGATCATTGGTACACTGGGTATGGCACATAGGACCCATTTTTTATGAACATGAGGCTTATTTAATTTTCCATATATTGTTTTAATATATTTAAACTTTCAAAATATTCTTTTAGATTTACAAACTCTCAGGCAACCAGAAAAGGGAATCGAATCCAGAGGCATACAACAGACACTGGCCACATAAATGAGGAATAATAAATGGCAGCATAATAAAAACAAAAAATATATCATGACAACTTGGATTCAAACCCCGTTGACCACACTCAACAAATTAAAACAGCTGTAATAAACTGGCCAAGGTCTGGCATACATTGTGTGTGAACTTTGATAGAAAAAAAACCTTCATATGGCACTTCTAAGGTATCCACCACGATGTGATCTAACAGTTAGGTGGGACACTTAGATGGGCCTCATGGAAGTGGATTTCATCACTCAAACAAAGGTAATAGGGAATATAGATTGTATCTCTCACCTCACTGCCTAGAGGGTTAGGGGTGGGATTATTAGGGTAGGACAAGTGCATAACTGTAAGGGGACCCCTAGCTATGTTACAGGTTTCACATGGCTACTGTAACTATTTTCTAGCTGCAATTGGTCCCATGTAACATGGGCAGAATACAAAGCAGAAAAAGTTCAAATCTTCTCCAAAAAATTGGAGCTGCAATTTTTCAGAATAGGTAATTTAACCGATGGGGTCTAAAGATTTGCTGGGTCACTTGAAATATTTCAAGATAACTTTGTAGCAAATTGCAGCTACAAAGCATTCAAATTCTTTCATAATTTACTCTCAAACTATTTACTTGCAATGTTTTTTTCGAATTCCAAACATGCTGTAGCAAAATAGACAGGTCCATTCTTGTAAATGTAAATCCACGCCAAACCAGTGTATTGGGTGAGGTACTCACAATTTATTGACTTATTGTACTCTCTCATGTAGAGGCTAGAAGATTGTTTGGCAGAGAACATGCCACTCTAGACTTTAAACATGGAAGGCATAAAAATAATCTTCCATATAACTATTTTACAGGAAAGAAGCTCCTGAATTTTCTCAGCGACCACTGCTGAGTCAATGCCAGAGTACCCCCTCCATGGGACAACTAGAGTTATGACCATAATGGGTGGAGTACAATTCCGGCATGCTTGTTTTCCAGATATAAAATCCGTGCATACGATAAACAATGTTTTAAAAAACACTTCTTCAAAGGATAAGTAATACATTGATCAAAATATCCATGGAGAGGGATCTAGTAGTTAGACCTGAAATGTCAGAAATAAAGGATAAGCACGGCAGCATTCAAATAATTATGCAAAAGAAATACATTATTCTAAGTTTGATAGTGCACCATAGTACCACTGACCATAAAAAAAAAAATTACTAAATTGTAGATATGAGCCACGACCATCTAACCTCCATCTGCATAAGTTATCTTGTCAAGGGGAACATTCCGGGAGTCTTTCCGGCCAGATGAAGTCGAGGGAATAGACAAACGGCCATTAGCTCCTTTGGAGGTCGACGGCGAGGACTTGTCCAGGCTGTGCAAATGCTTGTCCAGTGCATCGTTGATCCTTTTCCGATCTGAAGGAGTGTCCCCCCGTACAACTCCTTCTGACTTTAATGCCCCTGTTCTGCCTTCAACCCCTCCAGCACCCCGCTCTTTGTACATGTCCACTGTCCTCCTCACCCAATCTTACTGTTCTTCTTACTCCCTGCTCACACGAAAGGAAGAACAAAGAATTAACATGGAGATGTGCAAAGGTTAATATCCAATAAAAGATTGTGTGAAACTGAAAACATTCAGTAATAAATAATGAAGGAACTAAAAGAGAACTTTGCAGAATTTACATTGTTATATTCCTAACTCAAAATACTATATTTCGTCAGTTTGCACCATTTACTGATTCTGAACAGATACCATCATACCAACTATTCATGATGTAAGATAAGGTTACTGTTGTTTTCGCAAAGGTGAGTAAGCCCCTTTTTCCCAGTATGGAGCACAACTTTATAAAATAAATCCACTCAGAGTTGGAGATGTTTAAGTAAAATTTCATATGAAAAATATTCCAAAAAGAATAATGAAGGGATTACGACGGAGCTGCACAAAAGAAATAAAAGACCATCTAATTCCCAAGGCATTCCAACATTAACAAAAAAGACTTTTCATTGAGCTCCAAAAGAAATAGACCGTGTCTAATTCTTGAGGTGTTTCACTGCAAAAATCTAATATGGAGCACTAGATCAAACAAAACTTCATATGAAAAACATTCAATAAAGATTAATAAAGGGAGGGAATTGAAAGAAAATATTTATCGTTAAATTTCCAAAAGTACAGAGAATCTAGCACTTGAGACATTCCGCCATAAAGAACTGAGGCATGGATCGTAGAAAGCAAACATCAAATCTTTCGTTGAATTCCAAAAAATAAAATACAAGGAGTCTAATACCCATTAAAATTTGAATATAATTAACTGGAACAGAGCAGTGCAAAGGTTAGATGAAATTAGTTTTGATATAAAAAATTTTCACCAGGGAATAACTAAGGGCAAAAATATATATCATTTAATTCAAAAGAAGAATAGGGCATATTTCGCCCTAAGGAACTAAAATGGAGTTAGATGAAATAAAATTTCTTGCGAAAATATGCAATAAAGAATAAGGAGGAGAATTATAACGAGATTTCATTTGCCTCGGAAATGAAGTATAAGGAGGTTCATACCTGAACTAAGTCAGAGTCATTAAAAAGGTTTCATCAACTAAAATATCATATTGAAATATGTTCAAAACAGAATAACTAAGTGCAAGAGTTTAAAAGATTCTTAAATAAATTCCAAATGAAGCACACGCGTCCTATACCGAAGCTTTTATGAAACTTCGACGGCACAGTTCAAAGGTTCGATAACTAAACGGAGCAGTGCCAAGGTTAAATAAAATAGAACTTCATTTGAAAAATATTACCGACGGAAATGCGAAAAAAGAGTTTCAAGAAAAGGTTTTTCATTCACTTCCAACAGTACTATCAGAGGGATTTTACCATAAGGAACCAAAGCGGGGTTGTATAAAGCTTAGAGCAAATAAAAATTCATCTGAAAATAAGTACGAAACTTGAATTAAATAAAAGTACCTTTTAGAATTCAATGAAAATTTTATGGAAATTAAAAGCATCTTAACACCGGAAACATTTCGACGTAACTTACTAAGACGGAGAGGTGCAATCAATTGCGCAGAGGTTAAAACAGAAAATGTTCAGTAAAAAACCAAGGAGGAAGAAAAAATGTAAGCAAACTGTAAAAGAAGTAGAAGGCGTCTCATACCCGACGCGTTTAGCCGTTCCGGTCTCATGAGGGTTGTGGCGTTGAACGAGCTGAACTCAACGTTCCCGCGGTCAATCTATGCGCCTGCAAATCCACGACTGCAAACAAAACTAGGGCTTCTAGGGTTTCAGTCTGCATGAAACCCTATCTTAGGGTTACAAGCAGAAAGAAAAGAAAAGAGAAATCTTGACTTTAAGCTGGGCCTTATAGAGAAAAGGAAAAATAGAGTTTGAGAAAAAATATGAAAAGGGCGAAGGCTTACCTGGTTTTTGTTGTTGTTGGCGGGGAAAATAGGCAGATCTGATCTCGTTTGCTTGTTTGCTGCTTCTACATGTTTCTTTTTTTATTTTTTATTTTTTATTTTTTTCCTTTTTAAATTTTTATTTTTTCTGGTCCCTCGATTTTACCGCTAATAATCGGTGAGGTAATGAACAGGGTCGACCACGTTGGCAAGGCCAATTGCCGAGGGTGACCGGCAATGGCCCGTCGTAGATTGTGATTTGAGCTAAATTGAAGCGGGAAATTAAATTAAATTATATAAAGTATGAATGGGGTTGGAAGGAATAAGTATGTAATGCTTTGTGGCCCCGACTCCATGGTGTGATATTTTCTAATGATGTCTGTAAAATCCTGGACGAGACTATCTTTTATTTTCTCCTTCCCTTTTCTCGGTGAACCTAATTTCGTATTATTTTATTTTATGGGGATTGAAAAGCGCTTTTCTATTAATAATACTATGTTAATAGTATAAAAATTATATGGAATTGCATCACATCCCATCATGTGCATACATCAAGCTAATCAAGCCTTAAAAAAATAAGATCGTCAACAATAAAATTGTTGTGTTTACATATAATAACTAGCAATTGCAAATGGGTTGCAAATTACACCGGAGATAGTAGTAATATTTAGTTTATTTGAGTTGTATTTCGCGTTGATATTGTTTGGATGTCTATATGTTGTTGCAAAGCTCTTATTTTGCTATTGTCCATATTTTTGTAAGACACAATTATGATAGTCGCCAAACTAAATCAGGTTTCATCATTTGGTCAAACATGGAACATTTATCTATTAAAACTTTCGAATCTCAAAATTTTTGAACAAGATATATGACCAATATTATTTTTCAAAAAGTAAACTATAGAATTTACTTTATGAAGAATAAAATCAAAATCAAAAAACTTTTGAATCTCAAAAACTCTGAACAAGATATATGACCAATATTATTTTCCAAATAGTAAACTATAGAATTTACTTTATGAATAATAAAATTAAAATCAAATATCAAGGATAGTAAATATCTAAGACTGTAGAAAAATATCTAAAATCTGACAACCTTTAAAATATCTAAAATCCGGCAAGACAGTAAATATTGGAGCCGCCGGAATTTGACACTTTCCAGCAAGGGCATCTTCAAAGTAGACGCCTACCAGCGAAATTAATAAAAAGTTTTTCAATCAAGAAAGTCTTAAAAGCAAGGATTAACAACACAAACACCAAGGCACTAAGCATTATGTAATACCAACGAACATCGTAGTTGATGGAGGCAAAGGAAGGGATCTATCAAGTTTGCTACTTCAGCCACTACCACCAAGAGAATCTGTCATGTCAAGTATGGGATACCGACCATCATTTTTCTCTTCTTCTTCCTCGAGCTACTTAGATGGAAAAATAGCAAGAGCCAGATAAGGGGATTTGTCTTAAAAAGGTCATCGCTGCCACCAAGTCTATTAAACACTCTATGTCATTTCCATTGTTAGGTTGAGACCGACGAGAACAAGGTGAGAGATCATGAGTAGAATCAAGAGGCACCGACTAATAGCACAATGGGCATTGCCCTAGTGGCCCGGGAGGGTTTAGAAGTGCTCCTCGTCTAGACGAACCTTGTTAACCTCAACCTAGATTTGAAGCATAACATTTGAAATAATAGTAACTTTGTTAGTTATAGGAAAAAACTTATCCATGACTAATTTATTATAAATAATATGATTTGCGTTTATCCAAATAGGAAAGAGAATATTAGCACAAAAAAACCAAATGTGGTTGTATTTTAAAGGTGACATGGTTGAGTCCCCTTGCAAGACATTTTTCAAGCGAAGAATTTTAGTAGGGGATAAATTAAGGGGTTAATCCATTTCCATGCAGAATGTGCACGAGCGCAAAACCAAAAAAAATGTTTAATAATCTGAGCCTAGGGCAGACATGGCAAATGAGATAAGCAACCAACGTATCTCCAACATGGAAACTTAATAAATACACCAAAAAGAAGTGCACATTTTTGGGCTCTATAATGGACTTTTAGAGATTGACAAACAACTAGCCTAGGTAGAGTCCAAACATCTCAATTTTCAATGTGATTAAGAGTATTGATCTGGAGATATTAGGAAGAGAGAAGTTGATAACCGAGTCAGGGTTTGTATCGGCAAAAAAGGGTTATAATTGGCTAATTCTTGTCCCTCCACTATGGAGCTTTAGAGAAAATCCCAATATTACAAAGGCACTCAACATGTGTGGCATTTTTTATTTCAAAAATAGATTGCACCCTTTTTTTTGAGCTAAAACTTGTCATCAGGGATACTTCAAGGTAACTAGTTGTAAGATATCACAAATAGTTTAGATTCCTTTTTTAAATATCATAAGACTCATAATCCTGGAATCCATAGCAAAAAGGACATTATGAAAGTTGAGAACAGGGAGCAACCAATGAGAATGGGAGTTAAAGGATGAGGTAATCTTGAAAACATCTCCAATTCAAATGAAGTTGGGTTTGAGAATTTTTTGAGCCTCCCATTTACATTTTGTCACAAACATTTCGCTAATTTTGTCATGTATAGGGGCGACGAGGATAGAGTACAACTTGAGGTTACTCCAAGATTGTATACTAAGAGGATTCTCCTAAGAGATGTAATTTCTCAAAGGATTTTCCAAGCCTCGTAACCTTTTAAACCTATGATAATCCATTTGACACTTAGGGCATGACCATGAAGCTTGATGTCAATGAGGCTAAGACCTCCAACTTCCTTAGGTTTGTAACAAATATCCCGAGAGACTCTATGAAAGCTCACGTTCCCTTTAGAATTGGCCCATTAGAAATCCATCAATAAATTTTCTAATTTTGCATAAACAACCTTCGAAGGCTCCCAACATCAATGGTAGCAAGAAATTCATAACAAACTTGTAATTTCTCAGTCAAGAAAATAGGTTTCATGATCCCATATGCAAACATTTTCTCAACTTTAGGTAAATATATTGATGCAGATTCGGTGGCCTATCTTATGGAGGCCATAACTTTTGACCCAAGAGTCGAAACGACTTTGTTTTTAATGAAAAACACTCAGAAAGTTCATTGTCATGTTAAGAAACACTAGCCTCTTATAGTTTGTCTCAACAATTTTTGGAGGCCGAAATCATCCATCTAGGGCCCGAAAATTGGGTTTGAAGTTTTTCATTTTTTTTTTATTTCAAAATATCATATCTTTGTAACCATGAGTCAACTTGAGTTGCAACTCAAGGAATAAATTTGTTTAGGCGTGTGGTTAATGTGCGCAAATTTTGTAGGATCTAGAAAGATAACTTTAAAACTTATTAAAAATAACTATTACTAAAAATAGTAAGGTTTTCTAAAGATAACAAGTTTAGCCAAGTTTGATTTAGAAGTCGAGTTTAAATTGGAGTCTATTGGAATTCAAATAAAAGGAAATATAATGTAATTGAAAGATCAAAGATATAATGTGTAGGATTATTCGATTTTAGTGAAGAATCTTAGTGTTTTGCCTAATAAAATTATTTTATTGTTTTTTTCTCGAGCCTCATCATTTAGTATCCGAGTGTAGGTTTTGAATATGATGGAAATATATTAAAGAGGTTATGCATAGATGCATAGAACTCTACTAGCAATTACAAAGACAAGTAGAATGAGCTATCAAAATATTATTATACGTCCAAGGAGATGGCATGGGTGGAGACGATATAGAAGAAGATATTCATATTAAGAAGAAGAAACACATAAATGAAGACGGACAAGAGAAACTAGAATCCATTGAAGAAAGGTTTATTAAATCAATCTAACGGAGGAATGATGGAATGAAGGTAGATGTTTCTAACTATTGTGGGAAGTTTAAAATCATAGGAATTGATGGATCGGTTAAATAACATGAATAAATTATTTGAATGAAAGCCTATGATAGAAGAGAAGAAGGTGAAATTTACATGACACATTTTTGAAAGGCCATGTAATGATATGGTGGGATCACTTGCAGAGGGAAAGACAACTAAAAGAAAAAGAGAAGATCAAGAATTGGAGTGAGATGGGGAAGGAGATGAAAAAATTTATGCCTATGGACTATGACTCTAACCTTGTAAATGGAAGGTTTCAAAATTTGATTGCAGAAGGATTACATTGTCTAAGATTATACTAAGGATATATATTACAAGCTTGTCCATTTGAGTACAACATGGATGAGATTTAAGAATATATGATTACTACAATGTTTGTAAATGGTTTGAAACTTTCTATTTGATATTAACTTAGCATGCATATGATAGAATAACATGTAGAGGAATATTATTAGTTAGCCTTAAAGGTAGAAGAAAATAATATTAGGCCTTGTTTTAGCGAATGATTCAGGGAGATACCAAATAGAGGAAACTCTTCTACAATAATATGACAAGATGGGTATCATAGCAGAAGAGGAGAAATGTCCCATTACTTGCAAGAGGATACGTAAGGAAGGAGTCCAAGTACTAGCAAGAGAGGAAGAGGGTATTAACATACTTATAGACTCTGAAGATTAACAATTAAGGTAGTGGAAGCGGATGGGATGGGCCCATGTAGACCTTATGTTTGTTAGAGGCGTGGTAAAACAAGGGCATAAGGACATTTGAATATTTGCAATATGTATGCATAAGAGAGGAGGTACCATGAGGATCATCATAGAATAAATTTGATTGAGGATATGGTTGAAGGTAACAAGACATAGAAGTCACACCCAGATGTGGGAGAGAATCTCTTGATGAGAAGAAAATTATGATCACTCCAAAGAAAGAGCACTATGGAAGGTGGTGAATCATGACTGCAAATTAATATTTTCCGAACAAGGGTGAACATCTAGAGGAAAGATATGTAACATTATCGTTAATTGTGGAAGTTGTGAAAATATGGTTTCCAAAGAAATGGTAGATAAGATAGGGTTGCAGATTTGAAAAGTTTCCTTTTCTTTATCATGTCATCATGGTTTAAGAAAGATCAAATGAAGTTACATTAGATAAGAGATGTCATAATTAAGTTTTTCTATATGAAATACTTATAAGGATGATATTTTGGTGTGATTTCACTCCAATGGATGTATGCCATGTTTTTACTAAGGATACCATGACAATTTGATAGAAAGGTAATTCATGACGGGGAAAATAATACCCATAACTTTTGAAACGATGGAGTAAAGGTGGTTTTGTTGCTGACTTAAAGAAGAAAAAAAAATAGAAGAACATGTTTTCCACCAAGAATTTTATCATTGAGATGGAGATGACAGGGATCTGTTATGAATTAATGGTAAAGAAAGAAGATGTCAGAGATGGTACCCATAGCAACTAGAAGCAGACAAAGGTACTAGAAGAATTTTTAGGTGTAATACCAAAAGTGTTTCTTGATGGGTTACCACCCAAGAGGGATATTCAACATCACATTGATCTAATTCTAGGATCACCCCTACCAAATCAAGTTTTCATACTGAATGAGCCAACAACATTACATGCAAAAATAAATAGTCAAGTATCAAAGTCGATGAAGAAAGGGGCTACACAAGAAAGTATGAGCCCATGTGCAACCTTGACGCTATTGACTCCCAAGGAAGATGAGATGTAGAGGATGTGTACAGGTAGTAGAGATATCAATAAAATTACCATCAAATATAGGTCTCCTATACCCCATTTGAATGACATGATGGATGTACTAGTAGGAGCTATTTTTTTTTCAAAAGTTGATCTAAAGAATGGATAATATCATATATGAATCTATGGGAAGGAGATGAATGGAAGACAATGTTCAAAATGGAGATATGGTCTATATGAGTGGTTGGTAATGTTGTTTGGATTAACTAATAAACATACAGACATTTTAAGAGGATGATGAATCAAGTTCTACGCGACTACATTGGTAATTTTGTGGTAGTCTATTTTGATAATATATTAATATTCAGTAAAAGTAAAGAGGATCACATATTGCATTTGAGGATGGCATTGCAAGTATCAAGGAAATAAAACTTATATGCAAATTTGAAGAAATGCAAGTTTATGCAGACGAGCTTGGTATTTTTGGGGATTGTATTTTCAGAAGATGGTGTGAAGATGGATGCAAGTAAGGTAAGTGTAATTTTTGACTGGCCTATCCCAAAGAGTACAAAGGTAAGAAGCTTCCATGAATTGGTTACTTTTAACAAAACTTTTATCATAAACTTTAGTAGTACTGTGGCACCAATAACAAAATGCA
The DNA here is from genome assembly GCA_019776745.2 of Taxus chinensis. Taxonomy (NCBI): domain Eukaryota; kingdom Viridiplantae; phylum Streptophyta; class Pinopsida; order Cupressales; family Taxaceae; genus Taxus; species Taxus chinensis. The sequence goes on from CM034150.1 coordinate 98,809,148, forward strand.
TGAAAGGAAAGAATTTGCATGGACAAAGGAAACGACATAGAGCATTGAATTATCAGAGAAGAAAGTGACAATTGCACCTATTTTGGCCTTACCTAATTTTAACAAAATATTTGAGGTTGATAGTGATGCTTCACATGTGGGAATTGGTGCAGTTTTAAGTCAAGAAGAAAGGCCTATATCATATCATAGTTAGAAGTTGAATGAGGTACATAAAAGGTATTATGTTTATGATATTGAATTTTATGCCATTATACAAACACTAAGGTATTACAAGCATTAATTGGTGTCAAAGGATTTTATTTTGTATATAGATCACCAAGCCTTAAAATTTCTCAATACACAAAAAAAGTTAAACAACAGGCATGCAAAGTGTGTTTCATTCATGTAAGGGTACATATTTGTCCTAAAGCATAAATCGGGAAAAAAAAACTAGGCAATTGATGCTTTGAGTAAATGTGTTTCCTTACTAGCTGTTATTGTTAGTGAAGTGGTCGGGTTTGAAGCTATTAACGAATTGTATGACTCAGATCTTGAATTTGGGAGGATTGTCGAGCAACAAAGGAGTCAAAAATCAATTGAGATGGGTAATATTTTTTATGATTATTTTATGCGAGATGGTTATCTGTTTAAAACAAAATAATTATGTATTCCATTTTGGTCTACGAGGGATAATATTTTAAGAGAATCACATAGTGGTGGCTTGAGATGTCATTTTGGGAAGAATAAGACAATAGTATTAGTGAAAAAGTATTTATGGACAAAGCCAAAGAGAGATGTGGTAAGATATGTTTCAAGATGTAGGATATGTCAGGTTTCTAAGGGACATCAGTGTAACACTGGATTATAAATGCCATTACCAACGGCAACAAGGCCATGGATAGACTGGAGCATGGATTTTGTATTAGAGCTATCGAATACACAAAGAGGTAATGATTCAATATTTTTTGGTATGGATAGATTTTCTAAAATGGTGCACTTCATTACATGTAATACAATAAATGATGCTACAAGGATAGCATATTTATTTTTTAAGGAAGTTGTTAGGTTATATGGAATCCCAAAGTCTATCACTTGAGATAGAGACACCAAATTTTTGAGCCACTTCCAGAGAACATTATGGAAAAAGCTAGGCACTAAGTTACAGTTTAGTAGTGCTACATTTCTAGGTCTTAATCACATACTACTATTCATATGATTCCTAAGTGAGAAAATTAGTAATTGACTACTGTCTTTGGCCTCTTTCTTGTCTTTCTTGCTTTCTCTTTGGTCTTGCACACCCCACAACCCAGTCTGATCTTCATTGTTTTATCTTTTTGACTTTGGACACTAGCACCTAGCCGCCCCTCATCCCCTCTAGGTGTCCCGACCTCTTTGTATCTTACTCACCTCTTTTGGGCCTCTTTTATCTTTGGGGCATCTTGTTTTCTTATGGGTTGGCCTTTTAGTTGTCAATTACAAAATTCAAACAAGGGAATTATTTAAATACAAAGGTATGCGACCATAATAAAGGACTGAGCTCTAAGCATCTATTATCACCACCTGAGGTTGATCGCTCTTAGGTATCCATCTAGGCATTCTAAGACCATCAAGGCATCCATTTACAACTTACTCAAGGGACAAAGGACTACATTTTCTACATACACACATAGGAGGGGAAGTTCATTTTGTCATCCACACATCTATTTACATTGTTACATCTAGTTATTGCTCGCTACCAAGTGCATCTTGCACAAGAGCTTTCTAGGGCATGATTTCTACACACACACACACAAGAATTACATGGAGTCTAAGATGTAGTGCAACGCTCGGTCGTAAATTCACTTCATCGGGTGATTGTCGGGGTTAGTCCGACTCCCCATTTGCATCTTTCTTTTTTAGGATTTGATGTGTTTTGGGGTTTTGCAAGATATCATTTGTTTTGCAGGTTACAAATGAACTCGGTGATCATCCAATGACATACAACTGACAAAAAGTGAGGGATTGCGACACTTGGACACTTGCGCAATTCAGCGAAAACTAGTTTATGAGTTCCTACACAATCACAAGCGCCTAGCAGAGGTCCCTAGCACCTAGGCACTCTAGTCCCAACATATATGATAGTTCCAAAATTTACCAGGAACAGCTGCGACAATCTCCTCCTTCTGTTCATCAGTTTTCCAGTCCAGAACACTTTGAGATTTATTGTGAAATCAACTAAGTCTTTTACTCTCTCTCTTGCACCTAGGGTTTAATATTTCTTTAGCTTATTGCTTGTGTCAGATTTTTACTTTAGCATTCATTTATCATACATGACTATGCAATTAAGGTTTTACAAATTCAATATTTGTTAAATCATTTGGTGATCCCATTGCTCGAACCCAACCTTGCTTCTAGGTGTTTTGTCATTTTTTTATCATGGCTCAATCTTATGGTCCATTTACTGATGCCCACCTTCAAGAGCTTGGTGATAATATTGTTGAACATCCCCAAGATCTAGATCTACTCTTATTCGTTGCGCATGAGGAGGCCACCAATCTTGTTGAGCTTAATGTTCCTACATCCATCCTCATTTATATGCCTACTGTTAACTCAACCTCATACTTCCACTCTCCCACCTACTAATGTTTCTGTATTTGTTCCTACTCCCACTAACCACTTCACTTTGCCTCTTGTTTCTCACACGCGGCAATTCTCTTCCACTGGCATTCAAGACCTTGCCTCTCTATTAGGATCTCCAAGTTCAAATATGTCAACTGCAATAGACTAATTCTCATGTATCTTCATCTCTTGATTCCACACTACTACTCCATACTCCTTTTGCACCCACCATTTCCACTTATGCACTTCCTCCAAACTTTTTCACTCCCAAGATGTCCACCTTTAATGGCTATGGTGATCCTCAAGAGCATCTCCGAGCATTTCATGTAGCATGTCTAGATTATGTGGATGATCATATGTTATTAGAAAAACTCTTTCCTAGAAGCCTCCAAGATTAGGCTATGCGTTGGTTTTACGATCTACTTGTCCATTCGGTAACATCATTTACACATTTAGCTTATGATTTTCTCCCACATTTTTCTTTCAATATTGGCTCTAAGATATCATATGCTCAACTCACACAAATTTAACAAGGATCTAATGAGCATCTAGTGGATTATGTTTACGATATAAGAACAACTTAGCTAAGATGTTTAATGTTTTCATAGACTTTGAACTTCAAGATCTATTTGTTCAAAGCCTCTTGCCACCTTTGTAAGAGAGCATCATATTTGAGACATCTCCTTCATTTTATCAATTATGTCATACTCTTAAATTACATGAAGGCAAACTTATCTTTATGGGAAAACTCAAATATAATGCTCAGGCTTCATCTTCTACTCGGTTTCAAAGCAAGTCAGTTTTCAAGCCATCTACTAACCCCACTGAAGCAAAAGTTATGGTTAACATTGTCTCTACTCCTAAAAAGCTTAATGACAACCTCCAAAGCGCACATTCTCAAAATTGTCTTGTGCTTTTCATATTCTATTGCCACAGCTTGTTGAGAGCAATCTTTTTATGCTTCCTCCTCCACTTAATCTAGATCCACCTCGACCTAAAGGATGTAATTATAACAAAAAATTTAGATGTGACTATCATCAATGCATTGGGCAGTCTACAATGATGTTTCAAACTACGACATCTTATTCAAGATCTTATTAACAACAATGCAATCAAGCTCCTCGAGCCTTCGGCATCTACGTTAGTTAATAAAAACAAAAAGCTCAAAATCTTTAATGATCCTCTCCCTAAGCATGAGAAGTAGGCTATTGATTAATGTAGGAGCATCACTTGTACATATATAATTTTGGATTTTTATAGTTGTTTAGGGTGTATTTGGTCCAATTAGATGTTCATAGGGTGTTTCTAGTCCATTTGGACTCGTGTTTCTGCAATAAGTCACCATCTGGATTTTTCCCTCCAAAATGGTCCTTTTGAATATTTGAAAATGGTCCTTTTGAATATTTGAATTAGTCTTTATAATAAGTTAGTTATCTAGGAGTTAGTAAAGTTCAATAAAGGTGTAATTAGGGGTCAAAGAGTACGTATACACTTGTAAAATGATCTATTTTATCCTAACTAGACCCTAAACCCCACCTAGTTGGTCTAATCTTAGTTGAGTTAGTAGTCTAAGCCCTGACTACCTATTTTCCTCATAAAAATGTAATGTATTTGAATGAGAAGAGGGTAATGAAAGGTTGGTGAGAGGAAAGTAGAGTGAGGGGTGAAGAAAATTTCGGAATCAGAGCCTAAATGACTCATAAAGCTTTGTAAAGTTTGTGGTTTTATCAAATAAAGGCTTCTTAGTTTGTAAATTGTGATGGATAGTTACTATGTTCTTGAAATATCCCTTGTGGGATACCACTTAAATAACACAAAATATTGAAAATTTGCAGCCAAATAAAATACTGATTTTTGCATATTTTTACCAATTAGGGCAGCGAACTGAAGAAAATTAATAACTCCCAAAATATCCACTCAAATCACTTGAAAATGTAAAGAGAGCTTGTTAATATTATAAAGAACATAAGAAAACTATTTTTGGAAATTTTTAGACAATATAGTGTTGCCAGAAAATTACAGTGTGCCCTAAACAGCTGGAAAACTTCTAAAATTCATATCTTCTCGAATGCAAGTGAAAAAACTATGAAACTTTGGAAATAACATTTACAAATATAGAAGATGATATTCTCACCCTCAGATCTGAAAATGGCCAACTGGAAACCCTCCAAATAAAGGTTGTAATCTCCAAAACAAGTCACCCTTTTTGGTAGATGGTCAAAACCCCTTTGAAATCCTCAAGAAATGATGCCAAACCCTTTCTTTATTGCTGCCGTAAGTCTGATCTGAAAACCCACTGATTATCTTCACAAATTATCTCAAAAAGCCTCAAAACCCTATCTCTAAAACCTCTAAAAATATCTCTGTAAATCAGCCCTGAAAATAGCTCCAAAATGACAAGCTAGGGTAGATCTTTCACTATCGAAGAATGCCTTGCTAGCTAGGGATGGATCTCTCACCACCGAAGCTAGGGTTCCTACGGGATTTCACTCCACAAGCTATAGATTTGTAAACAACAGTTACACATGAAAGGAGATAATTAGGTATGCAAGAATGCCTTTCCTTTCTCCCCCAACTCCTTATATAACTTCTCCAAGGCAAAAGATCCCCAATAAACCCTAGTCACATTTTTCCCTTAGAAGGGCCAATAAAATAAAAGTAACTTAAGTTACTTTTCCCTTTTTAAGTCGCCATGGTCCAAAAGTGACCCCCCAATGCAAAATTAGAACATTAGTACCGTGTGGCCCCTTCCTAACGACAAAGCGTAACATCTGGTCCTTCCAAAACACCTTTTTACATATGTTAATGAAGAATTATAACAAAATGGACTAGATATTCATACCCAATAGCTCCCATCGTCCAAAGCCCCTTGGGTATGACCAAGGCTTGGACTTGAATTGGCCCTTTGGCATAGGGAAGGGGACATTATAGTCCTCCCTTCCCAAATTTTGCTTGTCCTCAAGCAAATGCAAATTAGGATGCTACAAAATCTACTTTCCCTCCCAAGTAGCATCCTCAAGTAGCAATCCCTTCCATTGCACCAAATACTCGGTGATCACTTTGCTCCTAAGCCCCCTCTATGTCTCTTCAATAATGGATTCTAGTTCTAACACCAACTTCCCCTCCTCATCTAGTGGCGGCAACTCTGTAGATGGTATAATATGTTGTCTAAGTGTCTTCTTAAGGCATGAAACATGGAAGACATTATGTATCTTACCATGCTCCGGTAGCTCTAGCTCATATGCAACTGCCCCAACTCGACTAACTACCCGGTATGGACCATAAAACCGTGGTTTTAATTTCTCTGCACCCTTTTTCTTCAGTGAGGACTACTAGGAATACTAGATCCCCAACCTCAAAAGACCTCTATATCTTGTGTCGATCTACATATACCTTTTGTTGATTTTGTGCCTTCTGAAGGTTCTCTTTGAGAGCCTTCAGAATATCTTGGTTCACCTATAACCAATCTCGAGCTTTGGGAGCTTGGCTATCTGGTAATATAAAATCCACAAATGTCATAACATCGTACCCATACAAGGCTCGAAAAGGAGTCATACCTATGCTCATCTGATAGGTGGTATTGTAGCAATACTCACCCATGTGTAACCATCTAATCCATGCCCATTGATGTCCTGACAAATAACTCTACAAGTAGCCCTCTATCCACTTATTGACTATCTTCGTCTACCCATCTGTCTGTGGGTGGTAGCTAGTGCTAGGAGTCAACTCCGTACCTACTAGTCTGAAGATCTCCTGTTAAAAGGTGCTCATGGAGATCTTGTCCCTATCACCGATAATATTTTTAGGTAACCCATGTAGCCTAAAAATACATGTATAGAAGATTCGGGCCACATCCACTGCCTCATGCCCCTTGGGTAGGGAAAAGAAATGAGCATACTTAGTTAACCGATCAACTACAACATAAATGCAGCTATGCCCATGCACCAAGGGAAGCCCTGCGATAAAGTCCATAGATATGCTTTCCCATTTCTGTTTGGGAATGGGGAAAGGCTAAAGTAATCCTGCTGGAAAAGACTGCTCGGATTTGGTTTATTGGCAAACCATACACTCTCTGACATGATTAAGGACATCGTCCTTCATCCCCTTCCATGCAAATCTCTCCCTGATAAACCTGTATGTTTTGAAATACCTAGGATGCCTAGCTAGTGGTGTATCATGTACTGCTCGAAGGATCTTCTCCTTCATTTTGGATCATGGTACAAGGAAAATCCTATCCTTGTAGAAAATGAGATCATCCACTACTCTGTATCGGTCATCCTGTAGAATACCATCCATGATCTCACATGCAAACTGATTTTTGGAATACTCAACAAGTATATGAGCCTTCCAATCCGCTGAAATCTTAGACATAGAACTAAGAATAGAAGTGAGGTAAGGCCTCCTAGATAAAGCGTCAGCAACAATATTATTCTTACCTCTAGTGTACTCTATGTCGAAGTCATATGTTCATACCTTGTTCACCCATCTTTGTTAGTGATAGTTTAGCTCCTTCTGTCCCAAGAAGAACCTCAAACTATTGTGATTCGTACGAACCATGAATTTGCTGCCCATAAGGTACTATCTGAATTTGGCCAAAGCATGCATAATGGCCAACATATCCTTGTTGTAAATTGAATACCCTCTCTCCATGGGTTTCAATTTCTAACTCTCATAGGCAATGAGATGCCTATCCTGCATGAGTACTACCCGAACACCCTCTCCTGATGCATCACACTTTAGAATGAATGGGCAAGAGAAATCTGGTAATACGAGAATGGGACATGAACTCATCACCTCCTTGAGGTGATCAAAAACTTGTTGTGCTACCTCTGACCAAGAAAAATCCCCCTTCTTGGTTAAATGGGTCAATGGATTAAGTCAACCGAGAGAAATTCTTCACGAACTTCCTGTAGTATGTGCATAACCCCATGAATCCTCTCAAATGTGTCAATGTCCTAGGTGGCAGCCAATCTAGAATTACCCGTATCTTCTCTCTATCCACCTTCATTGTACCCCCACCAATCACATATCCCAAGTATAGAAGTTCGGTTATGCCAAAATCACACTTAGAAGCTTTCACATATAGCAAATTAGCTTCTAATATCCCCAATATCTCACCAGGGTGCCTGATATGGTCCTCCCAAGTCCAGCTGTAGACTAAAATATCATCAAAGAAAACCAATACAAACTTCCACAGGTGGCGATTGAACACTTGATTCATGCAATATTGGAATGTAACTGGAGCATTAGACAATCTGAAGGGCATCACCAAGAACCCAAAGTGACAGTAATGACATTTGAAAGCTATCTTATGCACATCTTGCTCCCTGACTTTGATATGATGATATCTAGATCGCAAATCTATTTTCAAAAAATAGATTGCACCATGTAGCTCGTCAAGCAACTCATCAATGCGTGGTACAGGATACTTGTTCTTTATTATCTTCTTATTCAAGGTACAGCAGTCTATACACATCCGCATGGTCCCATCCTTCTTCTTCACCAATACCACCGAAGAAGCAAAAGGGTTGGAACTCGGTCTAATATGCTCCATATCATCATGTATAGTCTTCTTGATCTCATCCTTAAACCGTTTGGGGTGATGGTAAGGAGAAGTAACCACCGGTCTAGCATCCTCGATCTCAATCACATGCTCAAATCCCCTATCTGGAGGTATGCCTAGAGGTATGTCACCAAAAACTGCACTATGCATGTTTAATAAGCCCTGTAAATCCACATGATACTCCTGTTGTCCATCCTCTGATTTCTTGGTCAAAACCAAACAATGTACTGCCCAATCCACCCCATTGTGCCTATAGATTCTCTCGACCCTCTTAACCGTAAAAACTCGAGGTGTCCCTGAAGATAAGCCAGTATTGCCCAATCCACCTCAACTTAGGAGTGGATAACTCCAAGTCACGAGCTCTCCTAATAGCCTCATGCAACGAAGAAGGCTCAAATTCCCTCACAAATCTAGTGAGAGCGTCTGTCAAACCTATTGTGAATAGGGAAATCAACCTCATCTTTATAACATTAGGTACCATAACCAATAGTCTCTGAAAATATGTGATATACTGATCCACGGAACCGGTCTGCCTCAAATGAGTCAACTCTCTAAAATACCTGTTGGGGTCCCTCTTATCAAATCTGCTCACTAGCCTCTTTGTGAACCATAAGTCATGGTGTATATGTGTCCCTGTGTAATCAACCCATGATGCCACCAATCATGAGTTTCTCCCTCTAGATGTAAGGTTACAAACTTAATTGCATCTTCCTCATGCATAGGATTCAAATCGAAGTATGTCTTCAACTTCTGCACCTAAGACTATGTAGTATACTTCTTAGAACTGTCGAAGTGTGGAACATAAATCTGTTCCAACCTCCTTTGCATCTCTAGTACCTATACCTGGTAATCTCTCATAGGCCTACTGTCAATCTTCATTTTGCAATATTCCTGGAATGGCATGTTGTCACGAAAGCCATCACCTAAGGTTTGGTACCTTACCTAACAAGATTCCTCATCTACAATATCCCCTAGCTGTCGTACTTGTGAAACTTGGAAATCCTTCAAGAAAGAAGGTTCGTGAAACCCCAAAGGCCTGGTAGAAGAATGGGGGGACCGCTGCCCTGAATGTCCACCCTCACCTCTTTGACCATGTTTTCCCCTATTGTTATTTTCTCCTTTTTCCGCACGAGTATCAAACATGTCTTATGCTAATCTCTCAATGAGTTGGCTCATATAGAGATTGGTAGTATCTTGCTGCATTACCATGTTGGTGAACAATTGTTTCATCAGATCTACATCTATATCCTCACTGTCTTTGTCCCCCATCTTTCAATCCCAATAGGCTGGAGAAACAACTGCTCTGATACCACTGAAATATCCCTTGTGGGATACCACTTAGAAATGCACCAAATATTGAAAGTTTGCAGCCAAATAAAATACTATTTTTTACAGTAAGGACAACGAACTAAAGAAAATTAATATTTCCCATATATCCATTCGAATTACTTGAAAATTTAAAGAGGGATTGCTAATATTATAAAGGACATAATAAAATTGTTTTTGGAATTTTACAGAAATTAAAATGCTGCCAGAAAAATCACAGCGTGCCCTAGACAACTGGAAAACTTCAGAGGTTCGTAACTCTCCAAATACAAGAGCAAAAATTATGGGACTTTGGAAATAACATTAACAAATATTGGAAATGATATTTCAACTATAGATCTAAAAATGGCCAACTAGAAACCATCCAAATAAAGGTTACAAGTCACCTAGCTTGGAAAAGGGTCAGAAATTGATGAAGATGCCTTCAAAGTGATGTTGAGCCCTGCCCAAATGGCTGCCATAAATCTGATCTGAAGCCCTTTGGTTATCTTCCCTGAATGCCCCCAAAATCCTGAAAATCTGTCCTCTGAAACCTCTGATAAGATCTCTGTATCACATCCCAGAAAGCGGCTCCAAAATGACAAGCTAGGGTAGATCTCTCACTATCGAAGAATACCTTGCTAGCTAGGGATGAATTTCTCACCACTGAAGCTAGGGTCCTTGTGGTATTTCACTCCACAAGTTGTAGATTTACAAACAACAGTTGCACATGAAAGAAGATAAAATGTATGCAAAAAGTCCCTTTCCTTTCTCTCCCAGCTCCTTATATACTTCTCCATGGCAAAAGAGCCCCAATAACCCTAGATGCATTTCATTCCATGAAGGGGCCAATAAATTAAAAGTAACTAAAGTTACTTTTTCCTTTTTGAGTCGACATGGTCCAAAAGTGACCCCAAAACGTGAAACTTGGATATTAGAACCACGGGGCCCCTTCCCAATAGCTCCTAGCGTCCACAGCCCCTTGGGTATGACCACGGTTTGGACTCGACTTGGCCCTTGGGCCTTTTGGCATAGGAAAGGGGGCATTACAAGGACATATAATGTAATTGAAAGATCAGAGCATAAGGAGGATTATTAGACTTTACAGAAGAATTTTTGTCTTGCCAAATATATTATTTATTGGTGTTTTCTCAGCCTCATCATATATTTATTATCCTTCACTTTTGTGTAAAGAAAATGTTAGGGCTATTACTAATGTAGTAAAGGCCTCGCCTTGTGGATTAATGTTCCCAATGTCTTTCGTTGTCTTTGAGATAAGTTGGATAATGACCATCTAGATATAGTTAAAATTGTAACCAGTAATATGAGTGTACTTGATAATTGATTGCTCATCTGAAAATTATTAGAGCTCGAGCATTGTGTACCAAGGTCCATGTTGGTTCATCTTTGGTCCATAAAATATCAAGGGACATACACCTATAGAAAATAATATGAGCCTTCCAACATTTTTATGTTGATACCAAAGTATTTGCTAAGGGGTAAACCATGGAATACAATCTTCAAAGTCTAATTTCTCAAATATGATGGTTCTTATAACACATGTTTTTATTTGCATGTATGCTCATTTTTTTAATAATTTCTAATTATACACGTATGCGCCATAAATTAAAGGGTAACATTATGTGTGTACTCTACTCTTTATGGTTCGGGACGAGGTAATCAACAAGTGGATGATATTAAGACGGGGGGGGGGGCATAGACAATGATGAAAGTGATGGAAGGTGGTGTAACTAACAAGGGATGGGTGTCTAATGATAATCCTCTACCAATGAACTCGTGAGAGTGCAACTTGCTCGTTAAGGGTAGCAAAACTTCAACCTATCTCTTCATGAGGAATATTAGGATCAAAATGATTGTAGTGCACAATTCCCAGTTTGTGTTGGTAAGGTGAAGGAGGTTGTGAAAAGGCTGAAGAACCCTCAAAATGTGTTTATTCCTTTCAAAGTATTCTATACCAAAGAGGGTCATTAGGGAGAGTGAGAAGATGAAAGAGAAGAAACTAGACTCAAGGATAAAGATAAATCAAATCTCCAGAGGATGTTGAGGTCTCCTAAGAAGGCATAATGATGGAATCACGAGTGGTTGTGACACTTGGCCATCCAAAACATACAATTTTCTAACTATTAAGGTGATTAAAGGTGTGGAACAAAATAATTCATGCATCAATTCAACAAGAATATCATCTTGAATTTTTCCCAAATCAAAAGAAGTGGGTGGGTGCACACAAGAACTGTCCTACCTTGTTAGGAACAAATTGGTTGTTCAAATTCGTCCAAGGATATAAGGGACTTTATTTTTCGTCACACTAGCTAGATCTAGAGTGTAGTGTAAGTATAGCCTGATCTGGGGTTATATGGATTAGATGTCTCAAATGGGAATTGTATTGGATTATTTTAGAGTCATATGAGATGTGTTGGGTAAATGTTTTTGAAAGTGGAAGCTCGTTGTAATGTGGATCAACAAGTTGTGTTTGTTTATTTGGTGGCGTTTTAAATCATGAAATGATCGTGTCTTGTTTATGAAAGTGGTGTATGTTGTGTGCCAATGAATTGTGATTCTCTTAGTGTGAATGGAATTGTGTTTGTTTGAGTTCAAGTATGATTCGTAAATAAGTTTGGATACATCTAATTGCTGAAAATACAATGTTTATTTCTAATAAAATCTAACCTATAAATGCATGCAATGGATTTAATTAAACAAATATCAATCTAATGTTGATTCGAAAGTATATACATATGTAAGTTCTTTCTTTTTTATTATTTTCCAATGATTTAAATAAACGTGGACAATAAGTAACAACTAACCTACTACTGTAGCTAGGATAAACTTTTATAAATATAAACAAGATAGCGATGAAAAATGAAAGCAAATTTATCCTTTCCTAGGGGCATATGCTATGAAATTTTAGATTTATTTTATGGCAATACAATGATAAAATGAAAATATTTTTATAGTTTTTCTCTTTAAATGTTCTTTTCCAAATGCAATAATGTGAATGAATGGTATCTAAATTTGAATGCAAATGAATCAAATTAATCTTAAAGTCATAGATCTTGAATGAATCTCATACATAATAAAGATTCCAAAGCGAATGGGTGATCTATAACAAGCTAGAGTTTCAAAACAAATATATCCTACTCTTTTCCTTTGAATATTACGGATGTAATTACACTAGAGGTGTCCACCTTTGTGGATGCCCTTGCTAGAAAATGTCAAATTCCAGCAGCCACTTTCTCGGCAACACAATACCAGTAATATTGTTTCACATAAATGTTTTTGGTGAATAGTCATTTTGGTAAGTGACAAGTGACCAAGCAACACATGTTCTGCTATTGACCTGTGATGCGCCCCACTAAACATGGGGAATTACAGATATTTACCATGAAACACCCACATTTAATGATATTATAATATTTCCTCCCCGTTCCCAAAGATCAATTTTGACACGCGATAAATATCTATCATTTTAAATGCATGCAATCGCCCTCATTTTCCATAAGCTTTGTATTTGCATGTCTGCAGTTGACCAGATCCACTCCTGTAAAATCCCCAAATATAGTAGAGCAAGAAATAGTTTTTTGTAAACCTACAAAGAAAATTCTTCTTCAAACCCTAAAACTAGGGGCTTTTCTCGAATATTTTTCTGAGGTTATCCATGGAGACATCTGAGGCAAAAGTAGAAGAGACAAAGACAAATTAATTTGAGGCTGATGAATTACAGTGGTGGTCGGGAAACTGGAAGGTGACATTCCATGCGAGTTCAAATTCCATGGTGGCCTATTTGTCGATGGATGCGTCCATCATATCTGCAAATTTGATCTCTCCAATGAGTCCAACTAGAGATTATGCTTCTAGAGCAAAAAAATCAGGAGTATTTCAAGCTCAAATTTTGACAATTCATAGGGAAGCCATGGAAATGAAAAAAAGACTACGGGTTCGAACCCCAGGAGATTTTTTCTTTGAAAGTTTCGTGTATTGGTGAGGTGAAGAAGAAAAAGTATGCCTGCACGGAGAGGCATGGATGATGGAAAGATAAAGATCGAGATCCTCAACAAATTAGGCAATAATGTTTGTAGGAGGGTGTATACAAAATTTATATATGTTTTTTTAAAGGTAACAAGGATTTCATCAAAAGAAACACGTAAAAAAATTTGTTGGGAAGTGGATAGGCTGAGAACAACATGAAATTAAAAAATGACATTGTTGGCATCTATGAGGAGGGATGGTGGAAATGGCCTGAATAGACATGGACTGTTGTTTAGAGGGATCCATAACTTTAGTTTACTGGAGCTTCCATATGAATACACCACACTAGAACCAATTATTAGCAGTGAGATCACGAGCTTGCATCACCAAAAACACCATCAGAAATACATTAAACAAGGTGTTGGAGTAGCTTCAAGAGGGCTATGCTAACAAAAATGTTGAATCTATCTTGAATCATTTTCTTCTTCTACATATTCATACTCTACTTGAGGAGTATTGATATTACCTCCAAAATAATGAATTGTAGAGTTGAAATTGAAGGCTTTGTTTCTTCAAATCGAGCATCAATCTCAAACAATTCTGTCCTTTTGACATTTGAATCACACGAGTAAATTTTTGTATGGTGGAATTGCTTTGTATGGACTTTGATTGATAGCGCAGTCCATTAATGACAATGGTGTCATCACCAACCAATGCGACTTCCACAACAATTCATTCCTCTCCTGATCCAAATACATCTTCCTCCCTAGAAACAAACAATACCAAAGTTGTTTTGTTGTATGCAGGCTTCAACCTTGATTTTGGTTGTTTCTGTAGTCAACACAGAGTAGGGTTTCTAGATTTTCAACTATGATCCATTTAGGGAAACATTCCAACAAGATTCAATTATGGTGGCACTATCAAACCCTCTATATCAAATAGTAATCATGGAAAAGAGTTCAACAAGATATCTAATTTCCCTAAAGTGAAACTCTTTCCATTAAAATGAAATCTTGTTTCAAGTCTGTTGAAACCTAAAGATTAGTCTAAAACAAATCCAAATTTACTTTGAAATCTGCAAAGAAAGTGGCTGTACAAAAAAATTACCTCAACCCGTGCTCAAAAGGAGATAATGTGTGTTTTTTTTAAGTAAGGCGTAAGGGTGTGGTTACATCGATAGTTAAATATGAGGTGTAATTCTTATTGACATATTATGTTTAGTGAGAGGTCTGGTGTTATTGCGATTTTATTTGTAGTTGCATAAGGATTATGATATACTAAATTATCAGAGAGACTGATATAATGAAAGTTCTTCATATGAGTGTCATCGAAATATTAAATTATTTTAAAAACAAAAAATATAATCATCAAATTATGACAGGTCATCTTATTTGACCGAATCAGGGTTACATCTAATGGTTGTTCTAAAGCTCCTCCAAGATAAACAACATGACTAAGGAGGTCAACCTTGCATACCAATGATTCACTAAAGGCCCAAAGCAATAGCATTTTATCATGCCATTAAAGTATATACAACTATCATCCTTGATTTTGCATCATTGTACGCTAATAAAAACAAAAGAAGCTTACATGGTACATGTATTTTCTGAAGTGTTTTAATACATGGAAGAGTTTGATAATATCCTTGCAATTTCCTTGTGTATGCATCTAAATTTACACTAGCATAGATATCTTAAATACATCTATCTAAAATACACCAAGAGGTATCAATCTTGAGGTGCCTATCTAACGTAGAAAAACTTATTAGATGCAGAGGAAAGAGAAATTCCTAACCTTGGGAAGATGAAACAATTTACTACTGGTCGCGAGTCTGATGCACTTGCAAATGTGTACAAGGAATCATAAAAAATGGTGGAGAGATGTGGCGATACAAACAATTTGAAGGTGTTGCCATTGGTATTTTACATCCTGTCAAATTCTGAAGTTAATTTGTGGAAGCAACACCCTGTGGCGCCTCCCGTGGCTTTGAATTTGCAAAGCTCCCATGGGTTGCAGACCAGGCTTCCTATGACTAGATAAATGTGGCTCTACTATTTTGTAAACAATTATGTGTACAATCATAAAATTAATGAAAATTCATAATTTGAGCTTTGTTGAATCAATGTTTTTTGAGAGAAATATTTCTGCAAATTTGTTCTTTTCTTTTTTTCCAATAGAAAGATTTGACCTTTTAATTTTAGAGAAAATGTTAGCGTTATATTTACTTATTTTGGGTGTGAGTGTGAGGACGTTGTGTTAATACTTTCTAGGTGTCTTCTTTTGAATGGGATTTGCTAGAAACCGTCTGTTTTCGGGTGCCTCTTCAAAAAAACCCGATTCCACTTTTATGTTTTGAGCGTATAAACAATAATTACATCATCAGTTTCATAAAATATTTTGATGTTTTTCAGTGACATTTTCTTTCACTGGCCTTCTTTTATGGGAAACAACGTGGCACTCACCAAAAAGCACCTAACCTTCACTATCTCCTTGTTCTAATTTCCACGTCATGATATTTAATGGAACTCCGCATTAGTCTCCATTCCCCAGGGTTTCTTTTTTTGATAAAGAAAATGTAATCACCGCAAATTTTCTGTTTTACCTTTATAACTACATTTCTCCCATCTCAGCTTTTACATTGTTTTTATTATAAGTAAGTATGGTTGAATAAGTTTGTAATCAGTATGAAATCATGGAGAAAATTAGTGCCATTGTTAAGGGAAAATTAGTGACCTTTCGAAGGATATCTTTATCAATGCCGATATGGTTGATAATGACATGAGTTTTACATTTTCAACAAATACTCTAAGTACACTTATCAACATGTATGGAAAATGTAGAAGTGTATTGTTTCTTCACTTTTTTATTATTTTCATGAGCCATAGGTGTACAACATCGGTGAGCTGAATTCTACCTGCTCACTGACATGCCGAGATCTAGAAATTTATGGACATCCACTTTAAACCACACAATATTTAATACTATAAGATTAGGTTATTTTCATTTCAATATTTTTAACCGTGGTAAACATTGTATAAAATATAGTCAAACGGTTTCATGTGATAGTGGCACAGATAGCTCAAATAGTAGCGGGTCATATCCACATTATTTAATGTTAGTGTTCTTCTATTTAATCACTTTTCTCTCAACCCGATTGAAAACGAGTAATGATGCTATTGTTATTATTATTTTTAAATCAACATTTTGGAAATTTGCATTCTCAACACTCACATTTTAGCAAAAAAGATATGTTCAATAGATTTATTTAGTGAAAAAAATTATTTTCAAAGATAAGACAATGTAGATTGAACTTATCCCTCAAATAGTTAGAACAAGGAATTTTGTTGGTAGATAGATGAGGACAATTTTCAATTATTACTCCACATCTTTTCCAATTGAAATTTGGTTCAACACAAGCTTCAACCCATAGGATCCATACAATGCTATTAATCAGCGTGACCCATAGTGGGATATTCATATGTTTCTTGTTGGGGCATTTGGCATTGATAGTAAAAACAAACTAAAAAACTAAATAGTGTTTCACCAAATGCAACAAATGAATATTCAACCCAATTATCTCACCTTCTCCAACACACTCATAAGTCATAGTGAAATAAGAGCTTACCAACATTGTGTGGACATCCATCGAGTCATACTAGGAAGTATTTTTTGTCGATTGTTGTAGTTGAAACAATTTAAGATAACACATAATACACTGCAAATTACAACTCTGACAAATTTAGCATTCTTATCCTCTTCGGTGTAATTTGCAACTCATGTGCAATTGCTAGTGATAACAAATCCAAGCCTAGATGCAATCATGCATAGTGATATTAGCACAATTTTGTGGATGAAACCATCTGTAAGATTACCTCATATTAAGGAGACGAGATTTGAGACTGATGAGAAATAAAATTTCAATGCAATGCCATGTCTTTATTTTTTTCCTTCCTTTTTCAATAGGTCTTTCTAAAATGATTTACAACAAATGAAATATAATTATAAACGAACTAAACTATCAAATAAAACAATCAAATAATGACGAGACCAACCTCTCTCATAATGATAGAAGCATATAGATTGAATTAGAGCTTATGCACTTGTGAAACTATCTCCAGTAGTGTGCTCAATACACTGGAATAACAACAATAATGGAGAAAAGAGAAATGGAGTGACTGAATTGATAATGAATGCTATTTTAGGCCTGCCTCAAAGGTAGAAGAAGTATTGGTTTGAAATCCTTTTGTATCTCCTTTGTCACTGTAGTAACAAGAAGATAAATCCTTGGAGTGCTTAGTACTAGAAGCAATCTCTTACGACTCAACTTAGTTTATTTCTTTCTAACTCCAAAGTTGCAACAAGTATGAAAGCTCAGGTAACTAGAAGTTTGGGGTTGTGGAAATGATTGCACAAATTTTCTTAAAAATTATTTTTTCAATGAAATTCAATCTCAAGTCTAGATCAAATAATAATCCAGGGTCAATATTAGATCACGAGGGAGTGGAGTGGAGGATGAGAGAAGCAAACGAAGGCTAAAATGAGGTGAAACGAGCATGTGATTTAATAATTAACTCTAAAAATCATGTCCATGCAACATGAGAAAAAGATAAGAAAAGCGAGATGGAACCATCAGTGTTAACAGGGGGAAGCTATGCAACCGTTGTGGTGGTTTACGTAATTGTTGTGGTGGTTTACGAAACAACCATAAGGGAAACAAAATTACCGTAGAAGTGAATGGAGGTGTCACGGTTGTTAACACAACCATTATGGCATGAGTGCAAACCTCTGCGGTGGTTTTAAAACAAATTGTCAAAGGGGCTAGAAAGAGGGGGGCTCTTTCTTCCTAACAAGTAGTGCATGATAGAAAGAACTAAGTAGAGAAAATGAGAAAAAATAAGGATTGGTAAAGGGCGAGAAAGTGTTATGAGCATTTTAAAATATTTTATCATATTTTGGAGATATTCATTGATTGTCATTAGGTATTTAAAATATTGCACCATGTAAAAATGGGTCCATACATATTTTCCACTTGAGGAAGTACCCTATCATAAGTTGGCTAGGGTGTGATGCTTGAGAAGCATGTAAGAAAAATAAAAGGAAAAGGGAGAGATACCTACCTTATTTACCTTTACTTACCTTTTGGTGGATCAAATCCATTTGAGATGTCTTCCCTTCTGCAAATAGACAAGCAAAAATCAAGTGTGGCATAAAAAAATAAAAATAAAAATTATGTAATAAAAAAATTAAATAAGAGGACTTACCATTTACACGGGACCGGGAGATACTATGTGTTACCCTCATAGGTTCATGACTTGTAAAACAAAGAAAACACATACTATAGAAAATAAATTATCAATGAGGAAATGAAACATGTGTTAGAAGGTGTGGACACTTGAATTTAGTAACTATTAGCGAGAAAAATTTTTGGGTAGACAAACTTGTGGATTTCTTGCTAATGCTCTAGGAATCTAAGTCCCTCTACTTAACTGGTGCAACTGTCGTTTATGCATGCACAAGAAAATGTGGATTTCTATGGTGGCCTTTTGACTGGGGATCCAATAGGGGCACTCCACTGACCCTGCAACAAAGCTAGAAATCTCTTGCTAGGGAATACTTTGTCTGAAGAGTGGAAATGAGAGTGAGAAAAGAGGTAGGAGAACTAATGCTGCAGGTTGAAAATCATATTCCTACACACACACTAGTTAGAAACTTCAACACATTCATTTATGGGAAGAAACAACTCTGCAAATAACAACAAGATCAAATAGAATTCACTGATCACCAAGTATCAAAAAACCCCTTAGTCAAAGAAAGCTAGAAACTCCTTCTTATATTGATTGCTCAAATCAAAGTTGTACATAATGTGGGAATGGAGGAAATTTGAGAGTAGAGGATAGTAGAAGAAAATGGCTATTTCCTTTGCTTTCTCTAGGTACAATGCACTCATGAGTTTACAAGATCAATCGCCAACCCTTTGAAATGGGAATGACGTTACAATTTATAGAGTGAGAGGTGACTTATCATCTACCCCCTAATGGCTTTTCATATGTCCTTGTGCAACTTGAAACTTTTCGAATTCCTAGGAGAATATTAAGTCCCTTTTTATAACATAAAGGTGACTTATTACATTAGGAACATTAGGACATGTGAAAAAGTGCAACCCCAACATAAAATTAGAATATTGGAAAGTGAGAGAAAGTTGGGGGAGAAGAGGAGAGAGAAAGAGAGAGAGAAGAAGAAGAGGAGATGTCATTCCCGATGAAGTTCTTTGATCCTCACTGATGGAAAGCTCCAAATGTAATGAAACTATGAATCTTTGAATTCCTTGCACACTGTGAAACTCTTTCAAATTAGCTCACGAATCACTCTCTAAGTTGAGTGAACTGATCCGCTGATGATCACAATTATGGTACCATTGTTAGATTAGATGGTTTGTGTCTCGGGCTTGTAGTGGAAAGAGCAAGATAGGACTAGCTCAAGACTCTACACAGACACTGGGTGTCCTGTAGTGGGGAACAAACCACTTGTGAATATTTGGTCTTCGATCCTCCTTCGGTCCTTGGAGGCCATGCGAGTCTGAAGGTCATTCAACTCCATGTATGAGACATCGTTGTCTTCCACATCATACTCATAGGCGAAGGGTTGTGTCAGCTTCTAACCCGTACATTTTGGCTTCATGTCCCCCTTAGAAAAATCAAATTACTATTTTTATTAAGTGTGAAAAATCAAGTCCTCGCTCTTCAACTGGATGTTGCGGCTCAGTTTTCCTCTTTCTCCCTGCGTTCCTCATTCCTTCTAGATCAAATTTCTTTTTTTCGCAAGTGCTCGAGGGCCAACTTACTATTTTTAGTAAGTGCCAAAAATGTCCTTTCTGGTGAATTCTTAGCTATAGTGCACTTGTAATGACTTCGTCTCCTTCGCAGGTTCTTCTGTCAACGACTTTCCCGAAATAGTAGTTCCTATGTAATAGACCTGCTATTTTTAGAAAGTTGGCTTCTGGGAGTCATATTGACGTGGAATGAAGTTTTTTGATATGGGTTTTTGCCCAATATCACCCCTTCGAAATTTCGAGCCCGCCCGCTTAATAGTCCAAGAGATTTTAAAGTTTTAATTTTCAGACCTGACAATGCTTCTGGATGCGGCAACCATTAATGGACCTCAAAATTGTAGGTCTGGTTTTCTCCTCTGTTTGTGACGAAATAAATTTCATTGTGATAGGTTTCTTCTTCTGATGCTTCATGTGCAATTCTACTTCATTTCGCCCAACGGTTTGACGGGAAATTGGATTTTTTCTTTATTGAGCCATAAGTGGGATTTCTTCACCGTGGATGCTCTGTAGCATGAGGGAAGAACTTGAAGGTGTTTTCTTGATGGCCTTGGGTAGAGGAATGAACAAAAAAATATATCATCCATTTGGGAGATTTCTTCAACTTTTCGTTTCATGGCCATGGAGTTTTCTCTGTGCTTCTCCTTCTTTGTTATGTGCTTCTCCTTTTGTGTTTGCTCCAATTATCCTTTAGGACATACATGCATTTTTGGGGTGGAAGAGGAGTACCTCTATGGCAGGTATGGTATGAGCTTCAGCAATGGATCAATGGAGGTGAGAAGTTACAAAGGAAGAATGGAGGAAAACTATGCATGGGAGTGGAAGCAGCTGGAAGCACTATGAGCACTGAAGTGACGGTTAGATTTTTGAATTTTTGAAATTATGAGAGGAGAAGCATGGGCACATTTTTCCATGCTTGATGTCCCTAACCTCAGGGATGTGAGGGATATCAAATTCCATGGTGGTCAAGAGGATGACACGTGGCGGCGATCCAACGACAGGGAATGAAAGTGAGAAAAGTTGCTTTAAAGCACTGGGAGCTGAAAGCAGGTCACATGGATATCCAAAAGGATCACCATAGGGGCTGGGTGAATTTTTCCATGTCTGATGTCCCTCACCTCAGGGAAATAAGGGACATCAGTTTCCATGGAGGTCCTGGAGTTGACACGTGGTGCTTGATCCGACAACAGGTAATGAATGCTCCAAAAATGCACCTGGGGGCTAAACTGTCAAGTCTGGAGGTCACATGAGGGTCCAAGAGGTCACATGGGGGTTGGGATAATTTTTAAATGGTTGGTGTACCTGACCTCAGGGACATGAAATTCTTCCAATAACCTGGTGCTGACACGTGTCCTCCTGAAAAATGATTCAGTCTTGAACTGCCTTTGAGAGGGTAACTTGGAACGACGATAACTTGAGCTCCTGATGGAATTTATTGGTAAAATTTTATATTATGCTGACTGGAAATATAATTTTGGATCCAATGGTGGGGGTATCATGTCTTTATTCAGCCATATGATCCATAAAAATCGGATTTTTGATTTGAGACTCTACTTATGCCTGAGAAAAACTACTTGCCAATCCTATGCGCCAAGGTGTTGTGAAAAATATTATTTCACCATCATGTACGTATTGGAATTATATTTCTGTATATGTTTGGTTTTACTTCTAACTCCATCTGGAGCTCTCATAATCTTCTTTTGAAGCCCAACAACTGTTTTAGGCCTGTGAACTGCCTAGGCTTGTGCACCCTGTTTTCACTAAGAATGCCCCAAGTATTTCAAAACTTCCCCAAACATTCCAAAATCATTTCCATGATGTTTTAAGGTATTCAATTCACCTCTATGTTGAATTTGGCCTTCCGTTCTACTCCAAGGGGGTTGATCCAATCCTGGGAAGGCCAGTGATAGCCCTTCCCACAACTGCCTGTAGATAGCATCTTTTCAAAACTCCCTAAAATCACCTAGGGGGAATGAATAGAATTTCCTAAATCACCTAGGGGACCAATTTGACATCAAATAGGGGGTGAAAATACTGACAGATTTGACTTGGGGTGCCTGGGAATGATAAAACATGAAAATTTCAGCACAGGGGTATAGTTGTAGTGCTCAAAAATTGTCAATTTCCTGTTGCACATTTACACGACAACAATAACTTATCCTTTAGAAATGAAAAGTGTGGATATGTTCCATTTCTAAGACAAGTGCTCACATTCTAAGTCTAATAAGTACATCTCTCTGGGTCTTTCTTGACTTGGTCATATCTATAATTTATTATGTCATTAATTCCATAATTATTAATTGAGAAAAGTAATAAATCATCTTTGTGCATCATTATAGAATCTTTGGTTTTACATCACAAGATTCCAGTCCAAAACCATATAGTTTGATCAGGACAAGTTGTACAGACTTGGATAACTTGTATGGTCTTACCTATTCTCATCTTTAAACTCTGATTCTAATTTGAATTTTTTTATTACATTATTTATGTTTACTAGGGTTATCCTTATCATAGTGTTTCACCTAGAAAAGCCTATATAAGCAAGTCAATATGACTTCATAACTCACCTAACACTTTCATAATCTCCTATTGCAAATATCAACCCAAAATAACTATTGTCTCTCTTAAATATTCCACAAGCAGTTGCACATCATTTAGAGCAATCACTACTATAGGTCTGAAGCACTTAACCAGGTCAAACATTTTAGCTTCCTCAATTTTCAAGCATGCAATGGTCTTAGAGCCATGTCATAATAAGAGTAAAGTCACTCCAAGCATTATCAGGGGGTTTCAAGGGACAAAAGGGTTCAATCACGAAGTTCAAGCACACTACATCATTTTAATATCGTGTTGGGTACATTATATTCTCTATAGTTAGCCCATTATTTTTGTGTCATGAGACATGAGGGCACTCATAGGGGTTGAATTATAACATACTCACACTTGAACATACATTTAGGTGAACTACATAAGGCTTGATCCTACTTAAGGGAATGTAGTGGAACACTTTGATTGGTTCATTAGGGGTTGAATACTAAGGGTATTCCATCCTCACCACATGCATGATTTATCCTATTATTATCTAATGCTTTAATGGAGGCTATTATAGGTATCTAGGCTTTCCACTTTATTTTATATGTTTACATGTTGTGTCGAGGTTGTGCGAACAAGAGTGACATACAATGCAACACATTTTCAAGAAATTGAAACATGTAGGAAGTTATGGAAGTTGACCGCATAAGGGACCAAGATTGTACATTCCCAGTCGGAACCATACAAATTTAGGGCAAGACCGTACAATAGTTGTAGGGTCATGCACCTGGTTTTTCTAGCTTTAGTATTAAGAACGAAGCATCTCCATCCTCTGATCATATTGTTTCACCTATTTGCAGATTTAGATCTCTTATGTTGCATTTTGTACAACTAATTCTTCATATCCTCTTGTGTATTCAAGATATGTTTATCAATGCATTATTTTGTTTATGTGTGGTTAACTGCAAATTAATTATATTAAAATAATCTTTTTTAATGACCCCTTACATCCTATATATTATTTGTGCACAATGATTTTACATTCCATAATATATTTTAGGGTGTAAACATTAATGAACCCAATGTTTGAATCAAATGTATTTTTTTCTTAAACCGTAGGGGGCCTAGGGTTGCATTTTTTCAGATTACATACTCTTCCTATCTACACCCTTTCAACATAGAAATTATATTCATCATCAACCTATTAAGCATATTGAGATACTTGCAAATGTCGAATTATCATGGCCTCTTTTCCACCCCATGTTTATGGAATTCCTTCTATATTAGATCACAATGCTAAAGAGGTGACTTTAAATGAAGTGGAAACAAATAGTGAACATTCGTTTGATTGTGATCATGATGTGGACCACAATATGGACCAAGACAAGGTTTTGTTTGTATTGTACTTTCACGCTCAAATTTGTGAGAACTCTCATCATATTGAGCCTCTATCAAAATTCTTCTTTCCGTTAAACTCCCTTGTGATCAAGCATCTAATTAAAGGACCCATTTTGGGTCTCCCCCTCATACATCGTCTAGTGTGTATAAATATATTATTCCTAAATCTATAGTGCCTATTTCATTCGGGTCACCTAATCTTACACTTCACTGTTATGTTATGTATATTTCTATGTCCACTATTGTTATAACATCTCCTAACTATACTCATGGTGGTTCACCAAATGTTTACACCCTAAATATATTATGTAATATAGATGCAATGTACATAAACAATTTATTTGGTGTAAGATTTCATTACATGAGGTTGTTCTAATATAATTAATTCACAATTTACCATACATAATCATAACAATGCATCATTAATACTTGCAACAATGATAATCAATAGAATGATAGCTAAAATACACAAGAGGAGGTTAAAACTTAGTTGTACAAAATGCAACAAATGAGATATGGATGTGTAGAGGTGAAATGAGATGATCAGAGGCTGGAGATGCTTCGTTATTGATATTAGAGCTAAAAATTCATCTGATGTAGGATTGTATCATTAATGTAGGGTCTTTCCCTAAATATGTATGGTCTTGCCCTAGATATATATTGTTGTGACTGGAGATATACGGTCTTGGACACTTCTATACTCAACTTTTGTGACTCCATGTGTGCTTCAATTTCCTAGAAATGTGTTTCGATGTATGTTTCTCTTGTTCACACAACTTATAATCACCTGCAAAAAAGTAGAAACCACCTTGAATACGTGTAATACCCTTAATGAAAACATTAGATAACAAAAGGAGAAATAATGTCTGTGGTGAGTTATAAAGTGATAGTGAATTACTTATGTATCCTTTTGTAAGCAAAACTTTATGATAATGCCAAACCTATGAAGATGAAACGATGCAATAAAGATATTCAAATTGAAATCAAAGTCAAAATTTGAGAAGGAGTAGGACTATATAAGTTGGCCACTGTTGTACAACTTATCCTAACCAAACTATATGGTTTTGGATAGGAAGATTGTGATGTAAAACCACATATTTTCAAATGATGCATGAAGATGTTTTACTGATTTTATTAATTAATAATTCATAAGTTAATGACAAAGAAGAGTGTGGAGATGAGAACGTTAAAAATATCTAGAGAGATGTATTGACTGGACTTAGAATGTGAGCATTTGTATTAGCAAGGGAACATAGCCAAGCTTTTCATTAACAAAGGATAAGTTACCAAATTTGAGTGTCTACATTTCCCCCCTTTAAGTATGTAATTGAAAATTATGTACTTAAAGGGAAAAAATACCTAAGTGTGTGCACACACTTTTTATTTTCTCAACAGTTGTCTTCCAATGTGTTGGTGTTGGCACACTCCACAGTGAAACCTACAACATAAAGTGTATTCAATGTTTGTGATAGAAATTAAACTATAGCTCAAAGTATAAATAATACTTGTAATTTTGGTAACATTCAAACTTCGACTTGAAGTAAATTAAGGAGATGCAAAACATGGAAAAAATACACATATTTATTATATACATGGATGAGCTCTTGTTCTTATTATACTTTGGAGATTTGGAGTTGCGTTGAAATGCCAAAGGATTGGGGGTGATAAGTCCCCAATTGTGCCAAAGGAGAAATCAGAGTGTTAAGTGCATACAACCCAATACCAAAGAGAGAGGAACAAAATTACCTCACTAAGAGAGAAGACCATGTATAAAATATTTAAGTAACCCTAATATCTTACCCTTTAAATTTTTAATAGAAGAGGAATAACTGCCTACGAAGAACTCAACCACTTTGATCCCTTCCACAACCCAAAAAACTACATTACTACATACATATCTAGGTCTAATTTTGAAACTCAATCACACAGTCAAAAAGGAATGGACATACCATGTAACCACTATGTGTTGTACAACTGGAACAAAGTGTATAAATTGTGGAATAACATAGAGGAGAATAAGTTTCGTGTACTCAAACCCTATTCTTGTAATTATGGTTGAGTATTGTAATGGAGAATGAATTTAGTACTCATGCCCCTTCTATAATTCTATGAACTAAGTAATTTGTGTCTAAAATTGCATAAAAAGTTGTAAATAGTTGAGAGGATGTCAGATTGTTGGAAATTTATGAGAATCTTCCCTATTTAGGAATGTCCAATAGGGTATGGATTGTATTATGGTCTTGACTAAAGTGTACGGTTTTGATTGGTATTGATTTATGCCACATTTTAGTATATGTACCCGTGTTTAAGGATTTTTACATATAAAAATTGTTCTTGTGTCTTGTATTATTCTTGTATTGGTTGTAGGTGTAAAATATATTTTAATAAACACCCCCTCTTTTGAGGCACATGTGATAAAGCATTTGAGCTTGTGGCTCAAAAGAAAATATATGTACCCATGTTGGATAAATCTAATAATTTGCATTGGATCATATAGAAGGCTTGAATGATGCCCATAATTGGGAAAGTATACTTGCAAAAGATGTATACATGTTTTTTATCACATTGGTTTGATGGATAACATAATTTTCTATATACAATTTACACACATGTGTTCATGAGGTTTGTTGAGCATGATGTAGGACACAGACATGTTGATACACGATAATAGATGTTGGCTTAGTCCCTTCTAATTAACACTACTCTTTACGGGCATCTATGACATTATATAAATGCTTTTGTTTCATTTCACTTACTTTACACTTCATCATTTCACTTAATTCCATACGTTGCATATATGTTATATTTCTAGCTAATAGGCTTAACACATATGTCTTGTACAACACTACCCTATCTTGTTATCTACATATTTACTATTATTGTTTATTACACTTTTTTGTTACATTGCTTTCAATAATTGCATATGTGGGTTACTTTCTTGCTCAAATACTTTCTTGTCTAACTACTTGCTTATGATTGAATACTTAATTTCTTATTCTATACAACTTGAGTGCCTTGATTTTGTTGTGATACCGTGGGTGTACCATATTTATGGCTTTATTCCTATCATGTATATATACACTTGCCTCTTTGTATGTGACCTATAGTGCCTTCTATTTTGATTACCTTACGACACCACATATGTTCCATGTTTGTGGCTTTATGTCTTCATGTGACTGTGTTTCTACATTATTGCTCATGTTAGCATGATTGCCTACTTATTCACCAATATTCATATTTCTATACACATGTATTATTATTACTTTTGCTTGTTGCATGTTAACTATTTTCTATGATAATGCTCATATTCACTTAATTGAGCACTTTAACATTTTGAGAGATTAAAATCACTGTATTAAGTCACTGGACGAAATTTCTGAACCCTAAAGTTGAAATTAAAGTTGCAATGTAAGCTGAATTTACTCGGGATATTAAAATATGTCTCATTATATCACCAAATAACACTCTTATTCTCTCTCTTAAAATAAAGCTTTCAAGTGAATTTAGATGTAGTTTTAATAATGGATAGCATATTTAAGGTAGAATATAGGATTTATCTTATCATCTCTTTAGAAATCTATTTACAATCTAATTGTTGTTATTTCCTAATATTTCTTCTAAAGTTGGAATGCAATAGTGTGTAGAAAATAGGTCATAAGCAACTCTACTCCAAGTTCATAGATTGTAGCTACCGAAAGTCTTCATGTAGCTACAGAAATGCCTAGCTACCCAAATTATTCACATAGCTGCAGGAAATTCCCAGCTACTAAAAGTCTTCACATCTACGGAAATGCCTAGCTAGTGAAAGTATTTTGGTTTGTTCCAAAATAATGTAAAGGAGCATTGAACTATTCAACCCACTCTTTGCTTCCATGTCATCAACCAAGAATACAGATCCAAACATGTGGCAATCCAAATTCATGCATGCATGTGGCGTTCCAAGAAGAATTCAAAGTCATAGACTTAACACTCCTCCATTTTCTCTCCATGTTTCAAGGATGAGAAAATAGTGGAATAGTATTAGGAATGTTGAATAAGTACTCTCCCACTTTGTGTTCCTAGATTAAAGGGATGAGTTGTAGAAATATTCTCCATGATAAGTGGGTTGTTGTAGTCAAGTTTGTTTAGTATTTATTGCTTTGAATAAATCTGCCCAAGAATAGGTAGTTAGTTCTTGGAGTGTGGACCAAGTAAACTAGGAGTAATGTCTATAAATACCTCTTCCATATATTTGGAAAGGGGGGCATATTTTGTAAATCAGTTTTGAATCAATACAATTGTAGTTTTAAAAGTTAATTGTAGTTGCTCCAAATCCAAAGGGAAGAGAATGGCCAAAATCCACTCTTCCCCAAGGAGGAGGATTTTTGTGTTATTTCTTAGCATAGTTTATTTACTACAGATTTATTTTAGTAATTTAGTTGTTGTGTGTTTCTTTTTCATGCATGTTTAATTTCAGTATGTTTTCTTAGGAAGAAGTATTGTTGAATAAGATTTTTCTTTCTCCTTTTGCATACACCTTTAGACACCACCTTGGTTATAATGACACCAACTTGTCTATGAGTTGGTTAAATGACTGGTAATACAATGACCTGCCATTTTTGGTGCCATTTTCGGGGATCATGGTGTTATTAGGAGACTCATATTTTTCTAAAAGAGTATTCTAGTGACAGTAGAATACCTCTTAGCAAGATTTGTGACAGGAGATTCTTATTCAATAGCTTCTTTAGAATTTCTTTTCCTGTAATTTCATTTCCTACAAATTTCTTTTCTTGCAATTTTATTTTCCTACAAATTTGTTTTCAGCATTTTTTATTTCTGCAAATAGATTAAATTTTATTTCTGCAATTAGATTTAGAAACTTGATGGAGATTGCCAAAAGAAACCCCCCCTCAATAAAATGGAAACACCATTTCATATTAGTCCATCAGACATGTGTTTATGCAATTATTTATTCTGTTAAGAAATATTTCTATTATATTCATATTGAGCATTTCAATATGATATTGTAGATTGTTGATAAGATTGACTACCTTAATCAACATATGGATGAAAATTCATAATAGAAATATGTATTGTCATCAAATAAAACATGTATCTAGTTCTATTTCCTATATACACAGCAATTACAATGACTAGTTACCCATGTATTTTGGTGTGATGGAATGGATACAATAGGAATCTGATGATAAATTTTCTTAATCTTTATAAAAATTGTAAAATAATATATTTAAATAGGGTTTAAATTGATTTGGGTTTCCTATTCTAAAATATTTCTTGTTTGCATGTATTGTTACTTCTACAAAGATTAAATACCAGTTCATGCATGCAAGAAATGAAAAAAAAAAACTAACTTTGTGCAGGTTAACAGAGAAAAATATTTCTATGGATTATTTGTGCAAGAAGAATGGGAGGAAAAATGCAAAAAGAAACGGGGCATTGCAGAGGAGGTCAAAGAAAAGATTCAGCTGATTTAAAGAGTTTTTATGTGAAAATAACAACATTTTCCAAATGAAAACTGCTCACAGCTCATAAAGAATTAGCTCAAATGATTTATGGGTCTTGTTCTACATGATTTTCTGAGCTCAAAAATTTTCTAAGTTCTTTTCCATATCATTTTGAATCACTCATTTTCATTGAGAAATGACCAAGATATCGTAGTTTGAATGCATGCTACTCAAAAAAATAACATGTTGAAGATTGTTTTTTTTTCTTTAAAAAATAATCTTATGATGCATGCAAGTATTCTTCTAATACTCCTCATTTTCAGTACCTTATTCATTCCATGTTACCCTCTCTATCTCATTTTTTATTAAAAATTCATTTTCCCAACTTTTGGAACCACCAAAAATTCCTCTGATATGTAGTAGTCAATGTTAATCCTTCTCATGACTGTAGAAAAATACTGGCTCAACCAATATATGCTAATTGAAATGCCAACATACCATTCATATTCAGGGATCATACCCACAACCTCTCATAATAAACCATCCATTCCCAATAAATGAAGAAGTCCTTGAACCATCTCATTTCCCAGAACATTTTACCATTGTTTCTCAACTTCTTATTTGTCATGTACACCTGACTCTTCAAAGAAACAATTATAGCCAAAGTTTTCTCCTATGCCAAACCATACCTCAAAAAAATGAAGTTTTTTGATATTTTTGTTATCTAATACATTAATATTTGTATTTCATTTTCTCATAATTTGGTGACAGCATAAGCTTCTAAGCAGTTGCTTTGTTCAAAGAAAGTTCATCACTTCATGGAGCACTCATCATATGAGGATTCCAAGGGCTGATTGATTCTCTGCAAAAGAAGACATTTGTTTCAATGGTTGTATATTGTTCTTAGATCACAAAGGTTACATTTTGAAGGAGAAGTTGAAGACTGTAATCAACTTTCTAAGTTGGTTGGATGCTGCAGAAACTCTGGAAGATTGCTTCCTGATTTTCCATCATGTTGACATTTCTCAAAAGGATAGTGATTGGTTAGAAAACTAGTTTACTGGCTGACCAATTACTAAAAAAAAAGAAAAAAAAAAAAAAAAAAAAAAACATTACACTTCAAAGTCTTTCTTGGATTCATATGACTGCTTCTCTTATGCCGACTTGGTTGATGAAATCATTTGCTACTGAAAAGTTCTATGTTGCAGAGGCCTTGACTTCATCTCTATTTTTTCAGCTGTAGATGGAAATCATGGTTATACAACATGATGAAAGTAAAGATAACTAATGAATATGGTATGGTAACTTCTATTTTTCTATTCTTGAATATTGTTATTTGTTGTTTTAATTACAAATAGATTCACTTCTTGAAAGCTTAAAAAAAAGAAAAGAGAGAAATTTGTCAAGATCTACATGTGTTGATCAAGTCAAGTAACAAAGAAAATGATGCAGATGACGTCTTTCCAGTTTATAACAATTGGGATCTATAAGCTGCTCAATAAAAAAATAGTTTGCATGAGGGCATGCACAAAGCTAAGTGTGGGGAAGACTCACTCTCTTCCAAATATTTTGAAGAATGCATGAGAAAAAAAAGAGCTAAGTGTGGGGAAAAAATATCTCTACATTATCTAAGAAAAACCTCATGAGAGCATGAATAAGAAAGAAGTAAAAATTTTACTTCTAGAATCTCAGTTTGCTACTATCATGAAAAAAGGAGAAGACAATTTGAAAGATGCAGAAGTATTGACAAAATCAGATTCTATAGGAAGATCAGTAGCTTACATGAGGGCATGCAAGAAGTTAAGTGTGGGGGAAATGATGAGACCAAAATATGTCTCATTATATCACCAAATAACACTCTTATTCTCTCTCTTAAAATAAAGCTTTCAAGTGAATTTAGATGTAGTTTTAATAACGGATAGCATATTTAAGGTAGAATATAGGATTTATCTTATCATCTCTTTAGGAATCTATTTGCAATCTAATTGTTGTTATTTCTTCCAAAGTTGGAATGCAATAATGTGTAAAAAACAAGTCATAAACAACTCTACTCCAAGTTCATAGATTGCAGCTATCGAAAGTCTTTGTAGCTATGAAAATGCCAAGCTACGTAAATTCTTCATAATTGTTTCTACGGAAATGCCCAACTACAGAAATTCTTCACACAACTACAGAAATGCCCAGCTAGTGAAAGTCTTTTGGTTTGTTCCAAATTAATGTAAAGGAGCACCGAACTATTCAGCCCACTCTTTGCTTCCACATCATCAACAAAGAATACAGATATAAACATGTGGTGATCCAAATTCATGCATACATGTGGTGTTCCAAGAAGAATTCAAATTCATAGACTTAGCACTCCTCCATTTTCTCTCCATGTTTCAAGGATGAGAAAATAGTGGAATAGTATTAGGAATGTTGAATAAGTACTCTCCCACTTTGTGTTCCTAGATTAAAGGGATGAGTTGTAGAAATATTCTCCATGATAAGTGGGTTGTTGTAGTCAAGGTTGTTTAGTATTTATTGCTTTGAATAAATCTGCCCAAGAATAGGTAGTTAGTTCTTGGTGTGTGGACCAAGTAAACTAGGAGTAATGTCTATAAATACCTCTTCCATATATTTGGAAAGGGGGGCATATTTTGTAAATCAGTTTTGAATCAATACAAGTGTAGTTTTAAAAGTTAATTGTAGTTGCTCCAAATCCAAAGGGAAGAGAATGGCCAAAATCCACTCTTCCCCAAGGAGGAGGATTTTTCTGTTATTTCTTAGCATAGTTTATTTACTACATATTTATTTCAGTATTTTAGTTGTTTTGTGTTTCTTTTTCATGCATGTTTAATTTCAGTATGTTTTCTTAGGAAGAAGTATTGTTGAATAATATTTTCCTTTCTCCTTTTGCATATAGCTTTAGACACCACCTTGGTTATAATGACACCAACTTGTCTATGAGTTGGTTAAATGACTGGTAATACAACGACCCGTCAATTAGGATGTCTTTAATGGGGATGTTAGCATGACTTAAATATCAACTTTAATAGTGTCTTACATCTAGAACATTAGGATGTATTTAATGTGGATGTTAGCATGACTTTATTAGTGTTTTATTTCCCATGTTTGATTCCCATAATCAAATGATTTTAAGGTGTCTTAAAATCCATCTTTGTTCCCGACTTTAACTTGTCTTAATTTATGACTTAAGGGCATCTTTGTTAAAGTTTCAAATAAATTCAGATACAATAATATAATGTGTATTTATATGTGCATGTTGTTGGAAGAGAGAAAACATACTATGTTAGATCGAGAAATGGCACAAATATCGTGATGGATTGAGAAAATTAGGGCACAAATATTATCATGTATTGAGAAAGAGGAAAAATAGTGTTGGATAGGGTTCAAATATTGTGTTAGATATGGAAAATTAGGGCACACATTTTGTGTTAAACTCAGATATTAGGGCCTTCATATTATGGTCCATTCAGAAAATTAATGCACGAAGATATGTTCAATTGGATAAATTGGAGTTTTGTTGTAATACATAGGGGTTGAATTGAATTCTTTCAGTATTATATGGAGGGCATACATAATTTCCAAGTACATTTTTTATATGCTTATTAATTGTTGATTGTTGGATTAGATAAACAAAATGCATTTAAGATAAATAAGAAACATAAATGTATGATTATGCACATTGGTAAATGCTAATTCCATTTTTTAAATAGACATGGAAAGTGATTTGGATCATAATGTGATGTGGAATAATGAATCAGATTCTCCTATAGATCCTCACTCAAGTTCTTCTATAGACATCCCTCTTGCGACTCCAAATAATGACGATTTTGTACCCTATCATGTATGTTTGAGATCTAAAAATGATGCATTATATTTTATTTTTTATAATTATATATACTTTTCTGTTTAAATGATTAGTTGGAAAATACTCTTCATATTCAATGCAATGAGGTTATACCACTATGACGGAAGGGTAGAGGTGGAAGAGGAAGAATGGGAAGGGGTTGTGGTTTTGGTGATAGTAGTTATGTTTTTAGGTAAATCCTAATAGGGAAAGTGCTTCCAAATCTTCATCGGTACCTTCCATTGTAAGATCTACGTATTCAATAGACACACTAGATAAATCACCATGTCAATTTGATTATGAGACATCTGATGAAGAAAATGACGTAAAAAGTGGTCAAGTACAACAAAGTAGGTATTCAATTATGTTAAATAAATTGATCAAAGACAAAGGGAATGTACCTTAGAGAGCTTACGAGGAGGAGTCTGAAGGTAATATGGAACTTCTAGGAAAATAAATGAAATTTTATGATGCAGAGTTCAAAAATTTAAAAGTATTTGGTGCATGGGAAATGAATAAATATCTTCCTATTGTATACGAACATTTTAGCTTTTGGGTAAAACAATATATGATATGTCAACCTATTATACATGATGCAAGTTTATGCCTTTTTATTTTGGCCCCCGTAATTATTGGATAAAAAACCACGCAAGATCATGTCATTCCTTTTTTACCATTTTATGGACCTGAATACCCATTCAAAGAGTGGAAAAGGTTGGTGAAGTATAAGTTTAGTATGATATGTATGACTTATGTTCAAATGCAAAAACACTTAGAGAAAAGACTGCGAAGGTGCATAAAGTAAATATAACGTATGATCACAAATATATAGATGGACGTGCATATGCATATAAGAATATTGTTGGGTTCATAAATAGTTCTAAAGAATACAGGTCAAAGTAAGAGAATTGTCAATTTATGGAGTGTGGGAATGACAAAGAGGAGTATTACATGTTTAAGAAATTGTCTCATAGTATAATAGTCAAGGCAATTAGGGATATTAGAGTAGGGAAAGAATTCCTTGTTCATTATAACAATAAGTGTCTCAGTCCTGCAAAGGTTAAGAAAATACCATAAAAACAGTGTCTTAAACAGATAGTCTTTCATGAATGATTTAATTATGATGTTTAGTGTATAATTTTAAAGACAAAAATTGCACAAAAAATTGTAATAAATATTTACAAATAAACAATGTCATTTTTCATTTGCAATGTTGGAAATTTATTGAAGTATTGAGGTGGTTTGTGTTGAATGTAATGTAAATTCATCTTGAATATTTATTTAATACCATTATTTTTTATTTCAAATATATTGTAGATGGACAATCACTCCCCTTCATCGAAACTCCACTACATAGATGGAAAATCACTCCTATCGCTACAAATATATAAATGGCCCATTTTACACCCTGATCATCCCATGCACCCTAAGAATATGATTTGCTAAGAAAGATAATTTTTGAAATGAACTTTAGATATAAAAATATGTGTCCAATGGAGAAGATAATCACTACCACAAGATAACACAATACATGAACCTCAAAGTAGTGCAATATAGGACTCAGAAACCAGACACAAACAAAATGAGGGTTTGGATTATATGATAACTCATTTGTATTCTCATCCTTCAAGTCATATTTCTGCTCATGATCATAATGTGGAAGATAGAGATAATGATAATGAAAATGATGGTGTTAATGCAATGAATGGATCTGATACAATTCCTAGCCATAAAGATCAAGTTAGAGGTGGTGAAAAGTAAATGCAGAAGATGAAGGCATTAATTATATAAAGAAATTAGTAGAAACTCCATTGTTTAAAGTCGGGGAGGCTAGAAAAACAATGTTGAATGCCACACTGACATTGATGGGCCTGAAATTTATCTTTGGATGGTCAAGCATTAATGTAGCAACACTATTACAACAAAAAATAGTTTACTGTTAATAAAATATTGATTTTCTTATAAATGTTATTCTTAAAATTTCTAGGTTTTATCTAAAAACTATAAATTGCTAAAAAGTCTTGTACATGTGCAAGTTACTAAAACATATCACTTTGCTTGAGAAAAAGACAATTCCATCCTCATATAGGAAAGCACAAAAATATCATCATCCTTGGGCATATCATATGAAAAGTATGATGCTTGTATCAATGATTGTGTATTATTTAGGAAATAGTATGAAAAGGATATAGTTTGTCCAAATCCTAAGTATAAGGAACATCATTTTAACATGACACACACACTATAACACAACACTCTAATGTGACATCCTAATACGACACCACAATGCAATGCTATTCCTTTGACATCTTCGTTGCACCACTCAGATGCAATTGCTTCACCTTTTAATTAAAAAATCATTAACATATACATGATTTTATAAAAAAATGACTTAAGACATTAAAGCAACGTTAACTGAGACATTAGGGAAACTTTAAGTGTAACTTAATAATTGGGAGGTTAGGGTGACATTAGGGTGTATTTCCTAACATCCCTCCAACATCTAAACCAATCATATAACCCAAAAAAAGTGAATAAAAAAACCCCAACATGCCAAAAACATTGTTATCATTCATTTTCATTTGCATTGGGAGATTTTGTGCGCCTTAAAACAAATTTGGAGTGATTTTCATTGTCTATGGGGCAGTGTGAAGACTCTTTATAGGGTTTTTAGTAGCTTTGTGGTCCACTTTTGTAGGGGATTATTGCATAGTCACGGGTTCTTTTATCATTGGTTTGTTTTTATATTTGCGGGGCATTATAGGTGGGGATTAATGGGATCTGTAATAAAATGTCTGGTTGAGGAAAACAAATGCAAGTATGGAAAGAAGCCATCAATAGAGGAGCGAAACAATTATTGACAAGAGGAGGGGGAAAGGAGATAGCTCCTCTAAGGGAATGAATTTGTAGAGTGTCCTCTATGGCGGGGTTCCAATTTACAAACATTTCTGAGAGGGCATACCTTTGAAGCTGTAAATTATTATTCTTCAGATGAAGAATAATATATTGAGGATACACTTCACAGGGAGAAGAATTTGGAGAGGATAACTACCCATGAGGAAGGAGGACAAAGATAGAGGTTATAAAAGATACAATCATAATAACTTAAAGTAGATGATGACCAAGTAAACTTTATGCATCATTTATTTTATGTGCCTATGTCTACATATTGCTTCACATTGAATTACTAATAATTTTTACAAGAATAGTGTATTTGTTTTAATTAATGGAATTAATTTACAACTCTCACAAAAATTTGCTTCCCAACAACCTTTTTTAATTCCTCAATCCTTCATTTATCTCCTTACCATTTAAATGTCATGCCACAATGAATACTTCTACATAGATGTTTGAAAAAATAACATAAGTTACAACCTCATGCCATTAAAAAAATTACAACCCTCATCTGCCAAACTTACAAGGCAACATGGTATTAAAACAAAAATGAAGCCAACATGGTGAGGGTATGTTCCACGAGACCACAATTATAATAGTCTAGTAAGAAAAAAATAGATGTATTGCAGTAGAGATATAGTTTAAGACAATAAAAATAATTCACACTTTTTCAAGTATTTAGTTACAAATATTTGACGACATAGTTCTACATTCATAAGTATCAAATGTTTTAAATTTTGTAATTAATGTGATCATTGATTTAACCTAAGTGGTTAATGTTTAAGTGGGTAGTAACTAATGGTAGATTATCTTAATCAATTAATTTCCAAGGCTAATTGTAGCAATATCAAGAATAATCATTTAAACATAGATAAATGAAAATAGACAATGTAACCAAGTACTAGCAATGATAAGGAGAAGAAGACTTAGCTGATATTTTGACTTCTGTGCTGATGTGATGACTAGAAAAGAATGAAAATGATCTGACAAAGATTCATCATTGAAATTGTGCCTTGAACAACTGCCTGGACCAAAGTGTATGGTATGGCCCAAAGCGTACCCCCTATGACCCTTTCTAGATTTGTGACTGATTATATGATCTGCATAATTTGAATCTTTAACACTGTGTGATGTTGATTGTGTAGTTGATCTATCTTTAAAACCCTAGATGGTGAAGGACTCCTATAAAAAACATCATTTGGGTTATGGGAACCCTTTTGCACCGTCAAAATTTCCACTACTCCGAAAAGGGCTCAAACCACATATCATTCTCACCTAACATGTGATATCTAGAATGTATGCAACCATATTGATAATCATAACCTTGCAACAATGTGATTCTACTTGACCTTTTCCTTGGCTTGCCTTACAATGATGTGCACTTTTGTCTTGCAAATCTAAGTGGGTGACTGCCCTAAAATGATTATGTATAGTATGTGAAGCTCAAGAGAGTCTTGGAATAACTTTTCTTGTGATTGATCTTAGTGTTTTCTCATTAAAATGATAGGAATCAAGTAGATAGAATGCCCTCTTCTTAATGAGAGATTAATAAATTGTTTATACATGTGTTCTAGATTTGGAAAACTTAGGAAAGGATGACTAGAAGTGTACCAATGAGATTAAAATCAATAAATCCACCATTAGAGGGAAAGGGACTAAAGCCTTCAGGTTAGCCCATAATGTATGGGCATTATGGCCCTTTCTGGGTGCTACGGTCTTGGATTTATGTGTGATTAATTTGAAAGTTGGGATTATAATGTGCGAGGATATAACTTGATTTAGTGGATTAATATGACCGTTATGCTAATAAATATGTTGTGTATGCTAGCAAGAATGAATGAGATATGGCTAGGGATATCATAGTTGGTCAAA
Source organism: Taxus chinensis (assembly GCA_019776745.2). Lineage (NCBI taxonomy): Eukaryota > Viridiplantae > Streptophyta > Pinopsida > Cupressales > Taxaceae > Taxus > Taxus chinensis. Next base: position 98,847,397 of record CM034150.1, read on the forward strand.
TTGAGAAAGTGCGGACTAGTGCAAGAGTGTTGCATAAATTGTGTTGTTGCAAGACATGAATTACCAATTTCTTTATAGTTGGTAAAATCATGAATTACATAAGAGGTTTTATAATAACAACGAGTTCCCATTATTTATCATTACACATGAGCAGGATATAAACCTTTATTATATTAGACCAAGGAGTCTTCTTGATAAAGTTCAACAATTTCATTTATATCAAAAAATTATAAGTCTAGAAAGTTATTCATTTCACACAAATACTATGATTGTTAGTCATATCCAATTCCAAAGTACCATGATAGATTAGTTTGTATATGATAAAATTAATATCAACTCAAGTTCCCATTTTAGTAGTGAATAATGGAGGCACCACATTTCTCTTATAACTATCAACTGTAAAAGATAACTTGTTGAATAACATTGACGAAAATCTAATTTTTAACTATAAGTGATTTATCTTAAGTAGATAATACTAAGAATTCAATTCCATCATTATTTCCTGGGACAGAAATAAATGATAGTTCTAATTTAGAAACAATGGCTATAATATAGGACTGAAAAAGAGTTTCCAAGACTTTTCAATTTAATAATCATGATAAGTAATAGAGTTGGACTATTTCTAGTTCTAAGGTATAATTCCATTTATAGACACCACTTTTTGGTATCCCATGTCCTTCATCCCATGTATGTTCCCCTTCGTCATCATTCCATCCATTCATACCCCCTTCTCATTCAAATCCAACCTTTTCCTCCTAAATTTCATTTATCCCTCTACTTTTTATTTTATACCTTCATTCCACCCTAATCATATCATTTATTTGTCTTTCTTGGATACCCCTAATCACCATTTATTATCCCTACATCCTCATCTAATCCTTTTATCCTTGCTAAACCTATTTATCATCCCTAGGTTCCCATCCACCCCTTAAGGACATTTAAGGTACTGTGTCTTTTTGACTTCGTACTCTTTTTTGCTTAGGAAAAGGCAGGATTTATTATCTCCCAACCACTTTTTATGTCTTCCCTAAGGCATTCCTAACTCATATTAATTACCTGAAAACCTAATCTTCACTTGCATAGGGGCTCATTGTCTTGAGCTAATCACATTTCCACTGCCTAAATCAACAGACCGCTGCAGTCGCCGGTGACCCATCCAAGTCACCGTCGACCCAATAAATATGACCATATCCCTCCTCTCTTCAAGATGTAATTTTTTAGACTTCAAGATTTCTTGCGATCTTATCTTCGTTTCTTACTCTTCTTTATAGTTCTTATCACCGCCTTGGAGCTACTTTGGAGACTTTGTGCATCACCTTTGGAGATTTTAAGTTCTCTCTTTGCTTGGTATAATTCATTTGCATGTTTGGAGCCCTCATTACCATCCCATCACTATTGTGCATCAGTTTTGTAGGCTCATTAACCATCTCAAAGCTCTGCCCTTACATTTTCCATCATCAATCTCTCTTCATAGTTCATCATTTCCATCTATTTTTATACCTTAAACCCTAGATCACTCCTTTGTCACCATCAACTAAGCCCAGTCTCCATCGACCCAATCCACATATGTTTGATTTTCTGTCATCCATTCTTGTTAGTTATTTGTTTCTTGATCCCATAACCCCTCAATCTACCAATCTTTCCTTTCTACACACATGTGGCTTTAGATCACATTTGCATCACACCCAGTCACCATCGATCTATGCCCCAATCATCGTCGACCTAATAACAATTTATCACTTTTACTCATCAGATTTATCAATTTTCTTACATCCTTTCTGTTCCCATCAGATCCAAACTCTTTTGCATTTTCTCGACATCATCTTCAGTCTCAGATCATCTTCAGAACAATGCCTTCAAATCTATCCTTTTTTTCATCTCTTTTTGGTATGTACTGCCCCAGTCACCGTTGACTATGCTTAATAGTCTTAGGTCACCATCGATTGCTCAGGTTTGGTTCAGTTTAGTATTTTTTACTGTTATCAGATCTGCATTTTATCTTATCTAGTTCATTTCATTTTCTTTATTTCAGTTCAGATTATGTTACGTATCTTATTGGTTATCCATTGTTATTTTATCTATATTTTATCAAAAAGTGGGTTGACATCCATCCTAGGAAGTTTTCACTTCTCAGGACCGACACCCTCAGGCAACCCACCATCCTATCTACTAATCCATTTTCGTGTTGAGTTTCTCTTTGTTGTGCAGGTTATCAAGCTCGCTACGAGGAGGATATTTTGCGCCTGTATCCATCATCATCTCATCTAGAGGTAGCCTTAAATCCTCTCATTATTGAAGTTTCTTATTTCTTTGTTACCATTTCACTAATTTGAAACAGGAGTAAGAAAATCAATTCATCATTATGGCACGCCCCGTGGGACACTCCCTTTTTTGTTGAGTTCTTTCATTTGTTTTCACTTCCATTTCCATATTCCATTCCTCTCTTCCCAACAAACCTTACAGGTGGGAGATTTGTGTGCTTGCATATGCTGGTGGATTGATTGTTTGGATCAACAACATGCTTGCTAAAATAAAAATAAATTAATAAAGAGGAAAATAATGTTATCTAGGTATTCTACATTTTTACCTATTTGATTTTTTTTACATTTCTCTCCCTTATTTGTCTACTTGATTTCATCGAATTTCACATTTCGATTTTGGACTTAAAAAGAACCTCTTCATACTTGCTTGAGAACATAGTCTAATTAGGAGGTCAATTCTTTGCATTCACTTCTTCCACACACATCCAAAATCATCAACTTACACATCTTAAACATCTTCTTCTAGGTGGAACTATTGGGATTTCATCACCCAATAGGAAATTTGTGGCGGTGTTCTAACCGCGTTATAATTTTTTTACTATCAGTATATTGGCTAAGCACCTGACACCCTTATCACTGCAGTGCGTGAAGTGTGGGGGTAGGCCCCAATATCAGGCCCCGTATCAGTAGTCATCACATATTTGAGCCTCACGTACCTTTGGGTATATCGATGATGCCAACTAAAACAACATGAAACCATCCATAGTTTGGAAATTTCCTAGGTTCCCCTTTGAGCCCATTTTATTTTCTTTCTCACATTCTTCTAATAAGCAAGATAATTAAAACTTTGTTGTGTGACTTGTTTGAAATATTAAAAATTAGCATAGTTTCTTGTTTTATTGTTTCATGCCCATTATTACACGTTCTCAAGAAAGAAAAATGGAACAAATCCATCATCCAACAACATTCCAATTCCCAACACTTCCTCCCAAAAAACTTCATCCCTTTCCATTATCTCTTCCACCTCCTTGGTCACCTCTTCTTCAGTTACCAAACCTATGGTTTCCATTCCCCCTCTCCATGAGTCCCAAGCTATCTGAAATAACCCCCATGTTGATACTAACCCCTTTGTTTCCATTCCTTATAGACCAGCTACACCCTCATCTATCGTTTCCTTAGAGACTTTTGGACCTCCTACCATCCCTCGTGGATGTGTGGAATTCCAAGAGCTCCTTGATGCCAATCTGTTTGCTCTTCATGATTACCTTCTTCATAAATCTACCAACCTCCCTATCAAAGAACCTCCTCTTCAAAAAATTTATGCTTATCATTCTCACCTTGAATCCAACCAAGTCCTCCTATCACAACTCACTATGTTCCACCCTAGGGCTATGAATGAGCTTTCCATGACACAACATGAGATTTGGCTCCCATCAATATTCCTCTACAATCCCCCAAACTCACCAATCCACTCAACCGGTGGATCCCATTCCTCCCAATCTTCCTCGTATCAACACCACACCCAGTTCTTCCATCCCCATCACTTCCGTCATCCACTGTTGTCATTAGTGCACCAACCCAAACATTGCAAGAATCCCATCTTAATCCTTCCATCACCTAAACAACATGATCAAACTTTGGTCCCCATCTCTACATCCCATTTCCACACAAACATCATCACCTCACAACCTCATCCTTCAGAGTCTACCCAAACTCACCAACCTCCCCTTCGAAGTGCCTTTCACTACATATTCCCTAATCAATCTATTCAATCATCTCAACCACCCCATGCTCATATCTCCACTCACCCCATGCAAGGTCAATCCAACATCCCTATCTCTCAATAACAAAAAATGTAATCATATCCATCCAATTACATTCCTACCTCCCAAAAATATCCTATCTCTTAACCAACCCAATCACAACCCTTCAACAATCTTCCCCCTTATCAACTACCTCCACAAACATCTACTCATCCTCAAACAATATCAATCTCATCCACAACCTCACCCATCTACCTTCTTATATCCCACAATCTCATCCATCTTTCTTCTAATCCTCATACATCTAATGAACATATTCACACTTTGATAAGTAGAATGGAAAATCTTGAAGCTACTACTTTAGGGTCTAAGACCATCTTCTCTTATGAACAGATTTGTAATGAGCCCATTAATCCATCGAATCCCATAAAACCATATCCACCACACTGGGAACTCCCAAAAATTTCCAAGTTTAATAGTAAGGAGGGGCCATAACAACACCTTTGTGCCTTTAGGCACACGTGTTACCTTATTTCTCATGACCAAGATCTTATGCTCCATACATTCCCTATGTCATTGGTCAGCCTGACTTTGGACTGGTATAACGACATTACTCAACATTCTCTATTATCCTTCACCCAACTCGCACAACTATTCCTAGAGCACTTTTCTATTAACATTGCGTGTAAAATCACCATTACAGATCTCTACGCCATTAGACAATTTGATGATGAATCTATCACAAATTTCATCGCTAGATGGTGTGGCATAATCAATCAATTATCTTTCTCCCTTCCACAGACTGAACTAATCAAACTCTTTTCATGGTCTTGTGCGAAGCATATTTCATCCACTCTTCAGATCCAATCCTTCCAAACTTTCAAAGAGGCATTTACCATGGCTCGTAAACTTGAACTTTGTGCCCTTGAGCAAGGCCATGTCAAACTTCGATCCAACAAACCAAAACCCAAATTCACTAAGTCATCTACCCATGGTGACAAATCTAAAAATGCAGCTAATGACATTATATTCAAATCTTATTTTGCATCTACATCCCACATATAGCCTCTACAAAGGGTTCATAGACCAACTCATAACTATACCCCTCTCGGGGAATCCTATAGTTCTATTTTCGACAAGTTAATGGTTGTGCATCTCATCCAACTTCCCCTTATCCGACCTCTCGATGACTTGTGACCCAAACCCACATGGTATCATGAGGAGCACTATTGCAAATATCACCAAGTTCATGGTCATGACATTGAAAAGTGATGCATCTTTAAAGATCTTGTACATGGCTCATAGATTGTGGTGACCTTCAATTAGATAACCCCAACACACCTCCTAATCAGCATCTTGATGTATTCAAAAAATCTTTCCCCAACAATCAACCAAATAATCAAACTACCTCTCCTACGTATCAGACACCCAATTCCCACACAATCAATAGTCTAAGCCAAGAGTTAACATCATCACCCATACTTATCATCCCTTCACCTATTACATCCATGTCTATTTCAGACTCTTCTACAATCTTACTCGTCTCTACATCCATTATATCTACATCCACTATCCCCATGACCATTCCACCCACATCCACTCCAATCTCATCTACTTCCTCATCCATATCTACTCCTACTACACAATTACATGTTAAATTTAACTCCCTACCCATATCTATCCCCACATCTATCACAACGTCCTCCTCATAGAGCACTTCCATTCCTTTACCCATCACCACATATATAGTTATAAGCACTCCCATATCAACATCCGAACTTACTAAGCGGGCATCCTCCCCCTCATATAATCACGAGTGTTATCTCCCCATCTCATCTACATTCACCCACATCAATAACTCCCATAAAAACACCTACAAAATCTACACAATTTGCGGCTTCTCCCTATCTCGATGAATCCTCTTATTCAAACATCCTCCTTCATACCTTCAACTCTCATTTCCAAAAAATCTCCATCCAAATCATCCAACCCTAACTCTAAGGACCATCCCCTTGTTGAGATCATTTTCATTCCCGCCAAGGGAAAACCTTCACAACCATAAACCTAAAAATCCTTGGCATTCTTCCTCAGAGGTATCTCACTCACACACACATAAGAAGATGGAGTTATCTCCTTCTAGGACCCATCAATCTAAGCCATTTAATGTTTCATTATCAATACTAGGAGCGCCTCCAATCTATTTTGGGGCCTATCACCTTCCTCCAAATCCCCTATCATCAATAAATATGAATCGAGGCCACTTATTCTCCCTCTAAAATCTAAACCAGAATCATGGCTATCCATCCCCTATACTCCCAAGACCAAATAAGAATCAAAGGTCCACCTACAAAACCTCCCAAAAGCAAAACACCACTCTTAGCTTCATCTGCCATTTCTATACTCAACTCATTTATAACCCACACAAACCCCTCATCAAAAAATCCCATCAGATCTTATTAAAAAATTCTTCAACACCTTTTTCGAGCATCTTCTATCACTCTTCCTCCCATCAAATCTTTCGATTCGCATGGGTAGAAAACCACATGGTTCAATCCTAACATCATTTTTGTTTATCATCGTACCCTCAGACATGATACTAAACATTGTAGGGATCTTCAAACCATCATCCACAATCTTATAGAAGAGGATGACCTTCTCATTGAAGAAGACCAACCCCTTCTCATCTATTAGTTTATCCACATCCAATCGTAGTGCTTCAATCAAATCTTCATCATTCAATGCTTCTAAATAGTCTTCGTCATCTAAAACCTTTTTTTTGCAATTCCTCCTCTAAAAGCAATACTTCTCTCAAAGAAGGCCCCCTCTATTTATCAATGTCATGTTCGTATCACCACATGTTCTCTACCCTCATTATTCTCAACCGTTTACTCAATCTACAGACCAAAGTTTGTCATCACTACCCCATCTAGTGACCCCACTCCATCATCTTCTTTAAAATCCAAGGTTTCCATCTTAGGTGCCCTGTGTACCCAACAACCCACTACCATCAAACAAAGTATTGTGAAGCATCTCCATCAAGCTCCTATCAAAATGTCACTCTATGAGCTCATCCAAAGCTCCCCCTAATCATAAACAAGCTCTCATTGATTCTCTATAGTGTATCCCCATCACTAGCGATGAGACCCAAACTTTCGCAGCCCTTTTTGGAGCACTCACAGCTTGTCGGGCCACCATTTCTTTTAAAGACTCTAAAATTCCTGATATCTCACTTAAAGACCACAACCTCCTTCTCTTCATCATTGTTCGCATCAATGATACAATCATTTGACATTCAATGATAGATAATGGAGCCAACATCAACATCATATCATCACATACCTTTAATAAAAGTAATCTTCCCAACTCTGTTGTCGCCCAATCACCTACAATCCTTTATGCCTTTAATGATGTTGTTGCCTCTGCTTTGGGCACAATTATCCTTTCCATTCATGTCGGTGAAAAAATCCTCCATGAGATCTTTTACATCGTTGAGGGGGAGTTCCGATATAATATCTTACTTGAATGACCATGGATCTGCACAATGCATTGTGTCCCTTCCACTCTCTATTATTGCATCAAATATGAGCACAAAGGGAAAATCCTAACGCTCCTTGCAGACCTTCCTCCATTCAAAGTATGTCACATGAATTATCGACCAAATGACGTACTTCTCACCTGATTCAAGAACACTCCATGAGGTCGGTGGGAAATCTAAAGACTTCACCGCTTGATACTATGGATCAAACAAATCAGTTCCATAATCTTCCACACCTCCAGTGAACTAATAAAAAATGAACCTCTTCATTTGGCCAACATTCATTCTCGTGTGATCCCTTTTTCTTATCTCAAAATCATCTAGGAAATTGACCCAATAATCTTCAATCTAGGGACTATGGTGTAATTCAGGGAGATTGAATGTTTTAGGATTGCTTTGGATGTCAAAATTATCCCTAGATGTGTATGAATAGAGGCTTAGTGAGTCAAATGAAGCTTCAAGATTTGAGGCATCAACAACACTTTTACATGAATAAATACCAAGAGAAATGGGGAAGGACACACCTTTTTCTTGCATTGTTGTGGACTTAAGAAAGCTGCCTACATAACTCGAACATCATTATTTTTTAACAGAGATACTCGGAGAGCTTGTGAGGAGTGAGGTCAAATCCTGAAACCATGATATAGGAAAAAGTGGAGAAATGAGTGAAGCAACATCCATATCTCTTGATCAATGTTGCGGCTTGAGAAGATAACCTCAAATTTGGGTTGCCTTCTAGCATAAAATGACGAACATGGTGAATGCATCATTCACCTTAGAGAAATGATGATTACCTTCATTGAGAATGAGTTGAGGATACCTTTCATAGGTTGGTACTTTTTGAGATACATTTTGAGCAAGAGTTAAAAATTTGAATGGTTTCGTGCTAGCGAGAGCATACACTAGATACGAGGTCATTGTGAAATTTCTTATTGCTAACAACTGGAGAAACTGACGGTGAATGTTGTCACTTATGATATCTCCCCAATCTACCACCTGGTTCTCCTTTGTGAAAACAAGAATGAATTGGGTCATCCAGTCTTGAAAGTCCTTCATTGTATCCTCTTCCATTACTCTTCTTAACAAGATGTTTACATCCGATTAACCCTCATAACACTCACTTCTTGACAGACTCTTCAACACATAAGAGGGTTTCCTACCTTGTTTCAACCATGATCCCGATACGAGGCCCTGGAGGTAGGATTCAATCTTTGACCACTCATGAGATACAAACTCTTTCATGATCATGACCATGTTGTTGCTAGTTGGAATTTGTATACATTGTGAGATGCCTTTAGGGGTGAGCACTACGAGGATGGAGTTGTCATCCACTCTTACTATTCTGGAATATGGTTCATAGTGTTGAGAACATGCTAACACCAATTTTGTACTATGTATTGATAAAGGATGACTTGCTACTGTAAAAATCCTACTCGTGAAAATATTCTCTTCAACAGGCTCTCTTGGTCCTTTGAGCATCCTATTTTTTAGGTTCTCTAGGTCCATGTGAGCGAGATCACTGTCAGTGAACTTACTGATGTTAGATTGAGATGAAACCACCATCGTTTTGTTTTATTTTGCACTGGGATCTCGTGCTCTAATTTTCACTATTTTTCACCAGCCCACACTTGGATATTCAGTGACCAGGGTTTAAATAGGTTCCATACTTGAGAATTTTAACTTCATGTTTCCAAAAATCAACAAGATGAGTGAAAAAGGAGCTGCATTGGGGACACAAGGGACAAAAGGGGATCATAATTACACCTTGGAGCAAGATGAATACAACAACTTTCTGCACCAAAATATGAAACTTTCTATTTTTAGTAGGTGTGGTCAGGATTTGTTATTTTGAATTTTTTTGACAATTTTACGTAATCCTTGTTCTCTGAAGCTCCCAATCTAATTGGGATATTTCTATTGATGATGATTTTCTATTTTGAGAATTTTTTTATTTTAGGACATCCACTTTTTTCCCAACTGCTATTTTTAGAAAGTTGTCCGATTGTTTTGTAAAACCGCCTCTTCAGATACCCATAGGTTTATGGGATGCTTTTGTTTTTTGTCCATTGTTTGATACCCACGGTTTTGTAAAACTACTCAAGCAGTTGTCTATTTATATGGTCTTATGCATATGATAGATAGACAAGCAAATGTATTGCAGATGTGTTTTGAATTCAGGTGTGAATTTTGTAGAGTTTGTTGAGCATAGCCCCAAATGGATCTAGATATTGTATTGAGAGAGTAGAGGCTTGTAATAAAATCTGAGCAAGTGATTCTTGGTGGACGTAGCCCAAATTGGGTGAACCACGTTAAATATTGTCTCTCTGTGTTGTGTTATTTATTCTGCACTTTTATTTGATATCTGTAATATTTTCTGCATATTAGTTTCTACTGTTGCGATTCTGTAAGGGATTATTCTGCATATTTTATCTCTTATTTCCTAACAATTGGTATCAGAGCCTAGTTTGGTTTGTTGAAGTGTTGAATCACAGGGAAAGTTTTATCTTGAGTGGGAGCTATGGCAGATGATGGAAGATCTAGGGTTGATAAATTTAACGGGGAGAATTTCAGTCTTTGGAAGATGCAGATGGAAGATTACCTTTATCAGAAGGATCTTTATACTCCGTTGTCTGAGAAGGTGAACAAACCCTCGAGTATGATAGATGCAGAATGGGATTTTTTGGATCAGAAGGCACTTAGAATGATCTAGCTGTGTCTTGCATCTTCAGTATTATTTAATGTTTCAAAGGAAAATACTACAAAAGATCTAATGGATGCATTAGGGAAGTTATATGAAAAACCCTCTTCCTCTAACAAGATATTTTTAATGAAAAAGTTATTTAATATGAAGATGTATGAGAATAGTTCAGTAGCAGATCATTTAAATGATTTCAATACGATTGTGAATATGCTAGCTTCGGTTACAATAGAATTTGATGAAGAAGTTAGGGATTTATTAATTCTGTGCTCTTTACCTGAAAGTTGGAATAGCCTGGTAATGGCGGTAAGCAACTCAGTTCCAGCTAACTCGAAGTTGAAGTTTGAGGATGTTGTAGGGGTGATTCTAAGTGAGGAAATGCGAAGAAAAAACTCTAGGGAATATTCTACTTCAAGGAATGCTTTGACATTGGAAACTAGAGGGAGACAGAAGAATAGAGGAAGCCATGGAAAATCAAAGGATCGGAGCAAGGTCAAAATCCAAGAATCAAGATAGTATGCTGGCAATGTGGAAAGTCTGGGCATGTAAAGAAGGACTGCTGGGAACTTTGGGACAAGAAGAAACAATAGGGAGAAAACAAGGAGGAAAATGTGGCAACAGGTAATGTATGTCAGGATACTTTGACTCTTTCTTTACATAATATTATTGAATCTTGGGTTTTAGATTTGGAGGCTTCTTTCCATGCTACTCCACATAGGAATTATTTTGTTGATTATGTTCAATGATATTTTGGGCATGTTTTTCTTGGTGATGATGAGCCTTGCAGCATAGTTGGAAAACGTTCTGTTCAAGTTAAGATGTAAAATGGGAATACTTGGCTATTGAAGGATGTCAAACATGTGCCTACATTAAGAGGAAATTTGATATAGGCAAGGCATTTAGGAAGTGATGGTTGTATTGTGATATTTAAAGTGGACTCTTAGAAGGTTACCAAGGGTGATTCTTGTGGTGGCAAGAGGTAAGAAGGTTGGAACCTTGTATTTAACCACTTGATAGCACTAATGTTTGTAGTCTTGTGGCTTCATATGTAGATACAACATTGTGGCACTATAGGCCCAGTCATATGAGCCATAAGGGCATGGAGATCATAAAGGAGGATTTTCCTGGATATACAGAAACATGTTTAGAGTTTTGTGCAGACTGCATATATGGGAAATAGAAGTGAGTAAGGTTTCTCAAGGTTGGACCTACAAAGAAAGAGAGTAAGTTAGATCTGGTGCATTTTGATGTATGGGGGCCAACTTAGGTATCATCTCTTGGGGGTTCAAGTTATTATGTTACTTTTATTGATGATGAAACAAGGAAAGTTTGGGTTTATTGTATTAGAAATAAATCTGATGTATTTGACACTTTTGTTAAATGGAAAGCCTTGGTAGAGAATGAAACAGGTCTTAAGCTAAAATGTCTCAGGTTAGATAATGGAGGGGAGTATTGCATAAATGAATTTTATGATTAATGTTGTAAGAATGGAATCCACAGGTAAAAGATGGTTCTAGGAACTCCATAACAGAATGGGGTATCAGAAAGGATGAACAGAACAATAATGGAACGTGCTAGGAGCATGAGGTTACATGTAGGACTGCCTCTTTCTTTTTGGGTAGAAGCGGGTGAGCACATCTGTGTACTTGATAAATAGAGGACCCTCAAGTGCCTTGGATGGAGGCATACCTGAGGAGGCATGATATGGTAAGAAAGTTGATTATTCATTTCTTAGAGTCTTTGGATGTGAGGTGTTTGTTCATATAGACAAGGATGATAGGACCAAGCTAGAGGCTAAATCAGAAAAATGTATTTTCATTGGTTATGGTGGTGATGACTTTGGGTTTAAATGTTGGAGTATTAAGGACAAGAAAATCATTCGGTCTAGGGATGTGGTCTTTAATGAGAAAGTCATGTATAAGCAACAGTTGCAGGAAAGCAGGGAAGAATCCAAGAAAGAATATGTAGTAGTAGAGGATCTTCCAGATGGGAAAGTTACCCATGAATCAGTTCAGGAACCTACTCAGTAGGAACCCCAAACTCCTACAGTGAGGATGTCTTCTAGGGTAAGAAAAGAACCTAAACATTTTTCTCCTTCTCTGTATTATTTATTACTCACTGATAGTGGAGAGCCATAGAGCTTTGATGAAGAAATGTAGGTGGATGCCAACAAGAAGTGGGAGCAAGCCATGGATGAGGAGCATAAGTCTCTCATGGAGAACTAGACTTGGGATTTGGTGAAGCTACCAGAAGGAAAAAGAGTATTGCAGAACAAGTGGGTGTACAAAGTTAAAGATGAAGAAGGAGGAAAGAAAAGATATAAGGCCAGGTTGGTGGTCAAGGGGTTTGCACAGAAACAAGGTATAGATTTTGATGAGATATTTTCTCCTGTAGTAAAAATGACTTCTATTAGAACTGTTCTTGGAATAGTGGCAACAGAAGACTTGCACTTAGAACAGTTAGATGTAAAGACTGCATTTCTCCATGGTGATTTGGAGGAGGAACTATATATGTAGCAATGAGAGGGCTATGAGGTCAAAGGTAAAGAGGAGATGGTGTGTAAATTGAAGAAGAGCTTGTATGGGTTGAAACAAGCTCCACGTCAATGGTATAAGAAGTTTGATATCTTCATGATGAAGTAAGGTTATATTCGATGTCATTCTGACCACTGCGTGTATACAAAGAAATTTGAGGATGGAAGTTATATTATCCTGTGTTTGTATGTTGATGACATGTTGGTTGCAGGTAAAAACATGCAGGAAATAAAAGTACTTAAGAAACAGAGCTAAGTGAATCCTTTGATATGAAGGATTTGGGGGCAGCCAGACAAATCCTTGGTATGAGGATAAATCGAGATAGGAAGGAGTGGAAGTTGACTTTATCTCAGGAAGAGTACATTAAGAAGGTATTGGATAGGTTTAACATGCAGGATGCTAAACTGGTTGGGACTCCTTTGGCAGGCCATTTTAAGTTATCAAAGGAGCAGTGTCCTAAGACAGAGTAGGAAAGAAACCAGATGTCCAAGGTACCTTACTCATCAGCAGTTGGCAGTTTGATGTATGTTATGGTGTGCACTAGGCTTGATATTGCCCATGCAGTGGGAGTTGTGAGTAGATTTATGAGTGATCTAGGTAAAGAGCATTGGCAAGCAGTAAAGTGGATCCTTTGGTATTTGAGAGGAACCATGGGGACAGTTTTGTGCTACAGTGGATCAGACACCACTTTACGTGGTTATGTAGATTCAAACATGGCTGGAGATGTAGACAACAGGAGGAGCACGACAGGTTATATTTATACTGTAGGTGGGATAGCAGTGAGCTGGATTTCACGACTACAGAAGCTGATGACTTTGTCAACCACAGAAGGCTGAGTATGTTGCTGCCACAGAGGCAAGCAAAGAGATGATTTGGTTACAACAATTGCTTGAGGAGTTGGGGCATAAGCAGGAGGAATGTAAGCTACATAGTGATAGTCAGAGTGCTATACACCTAGCTAAGAACTCTGCTTTCCACTCCAGGACAAAGCATATATAGTTGAGATATCACTTCATTAGGACAACTTTGGAGGAAGATAAGTTGAAGTTGGAGAAGATTCATACCAGTCAGAATCCTACAGACATGATGACCAAGGTGGTCACAAGGGATAAACTAAAGCTATGTTCAGATTTGGTTGGCCTTCGTGGATGATAGTGAAGGGTTGAGAAGCTTGCTCAGTGGAAATTAGTCTCAAAGTGGGAGATTGTTATGTTTGTGGAGTCTATTTTCATGTTAGAGTGTGGTACACCTTCTATGTGTTACACTCGAGTATTTTTATGGCGGTCCTGCTCACCGGTGAGCAGGTCAGGGGGGTTCAGGGGTGAAGCCCGCGAAGTAAATTTTCATGGGTGGTTTATAAACCCATGGGTAATGGGTAACCGTTATGGGTTGTTTTTGGGCTCATGGTTTTTTGGTACCCATTGTTTTGTAAAATTGCTACCCCTTACCATTTTTGGAAAGCGATGTTTTGCACTAGCTTGCCCGAAATAGCCTGAAAACATAATGTTTTCACCTTGAAGGCTCAAGATGGTTGTTTGGGGTCAAATTTTATATGAATTTGACTCAAAAATCCATTATAATACTAATGGAAAATGTTATATACCTTGAATATGCATTAAAATTAAAAAATACCCCTTTTGCTCATAACAATGAGGGGCTCCTGCAATGTTTGAACTGTATCAAGAAATCATTAGACCTTGGATCAAACTTGATGCTATCACCACATAGAGAATTATTCAAGATTTATAATTCCTATTTTATTACCTTATAACTCCTTACGGAGATCCCATAATCATCCAAATAATTCCAGGTTCATAATTTGACTGTTCATTCCTTGCACCTAAAAACCCATTGTTGAAGAAAATGTCCCTGAATCATCAAATAGTTCCTAAATATTCCTGAACTACTTCCAAAACCTCTAGGGATATACTATACCACCTCCATATTCTTAACACCTTTTCATAACCTTCCTAAAGGATGTACACATGCCCCGAAATGGCCAAAATTGGTCTTTCTAGACCTATCAGAGAGTTAGTCTTCTAATGCACTTAACGAAATGGAAGAATTGAGCTTATCACATGATTTTGCAAACTTCTACATGTTATTCCAAGGCCTTAATATTAATTTTGAGGAAAAGGTGATTGTGACACAAGAGGCAAGCTGACTGGGAGAGGGATTCAAGAGGATTTTGAAGCATGTTTTCATCTTGTGGCTTAGTTGTCATGATGTAAATTTTGCATTTATGGATTATCAATCCACATGGCAACACAATTTCAGCGGGATTCACACATCAATCACATGAAGAGAATATGACCCAATAAACTAATGCGAGATAAAGAATACTTAACAAAATATTTAGATAAATAAAAAATGACATACACAAGATTACACATTACACACAATTTATCTTGGGAAAACCATTCATTGTAAAAAAATAGTACAATAACTAATTTATTGCCTTAATTATTTACAATACAAAAATGTATTTTCAAGTTCTTCTTTACCATAAAACATGTCCATTTATATATAGGAACATCACTGTGAAATCCTCACAGAAATATTATAAAACTATGGTGCTAAAACCAAGAACTATATAAACTGGGGGCTAAACCACCTAGCTATATACCTATAAGGTCCTAACTATACACGCCTAGACCCTTCAACTAGAAGATGACTAACATCTAGTTTTGATGAAGGTGGTACCCCCAATCTGGATGTATAATGCTTAAGATTATAACTCATGGAAAATATACAACACATTTCCAATATTCTCCCATTTGTCGAATAATTTCCATAAGGGGTACTAAGGCCATACATTAAACAACTAAAGACAATCATGTTATTTAATTTACGCACCAAAAAAAGTTTTGGTTACTCATAGCCTTTGTTAATGAATCATCAACATTATCTTCTATGCCCAACTTCTCTACCAATATCTTCTTATCCATAATTTCTCTTTAAAAATGGTATTGAAAATCAATGTGTTTGTTATTGAATGATATTCATGGTTATTTTAAATAAAATATGCACTCTAATTGTCACAATTTATCCGTACATCATTTTGTGTGAGCCTAAAAGTGGAAATCAACCTTTGAAGCAAAAATTCTTCCTTGCTTGCATGAGTATATGCCATGCACTTAGCCTCAATGATGGATATTGGATCACTTTTTTAATGTTTACTCATCCAGCTTAGTGCTCCATTGCACAAGTTGAAAACATACCCACTATTAAACTCGTGCATATCCAAATATTTACCCTATTTTGAATGAACAAAACCATGCACATTAAATGTCCTACTTTCACTAGGATCATCTTGATTACGTACTAGATAAGAAAATTTACTACATATATACTTGAAGGTCCTCTTCATCACAACTCAATGTTCCTTTCCCAGATTCGACATGATTTTTCTCACCACTCCCACTATTTGAGAAATATCATTCCTGATACAAACCATAACACACATCAAATTTCCAATTGCAGCAACATACAACACTTGAGACATGTCCTCAGTTTCTTGTTTTGTTTTAGGACATTGTTTAGCATAATTTTTTTGACCAACAAGAGAATACTAAGAGGTTTACGTTTCTGCAATTTAAACCTTGGGAGTATCATCTCAATATAATTCCTTTGATTTAACCAAAATTTCATGTTTACACATTCTCTTTAAATGCCAAAATTTAAATTTTGTAGCACCTATATCCACTATATGAAATTGAATTGATAACTGAGACTTGACTGATCATTGCCTTATTATTGCCAATTAACAACATACAGTACTATGATAAGTTTTTCACCTTCTAGTTTAAAATAAACATATGGATCAACTTTATTCTTCCAAGCCCAAGTCCAAAAATATACATCTCAAGTTTCTGGTTCCACTTTCTTGATGATTTTTTAAGCCATAAAGATACTTTTCAGCCTGTACACCAAATCTTCCTTTCCCTTTACCTTAAATATTTATGGTCATGTCATGTAGATTTCCTCCTCAAGATCACCATGTGGAAAATTTGTCTTTACATCCATTTTTTCTATTTTGAGATCAAAAACAACAATAATAACTAAAAGAAGTCTAATAAAATGTAACTTAGCAACTAGAGAAAAAATATCATCAAAATCAAGTACATCTACTTGAGAGAATCCCTTTGCTATTAGGTGAGATTTATACTTCTCCATTTTCCCTTATGCATAGTATTTCTTCTTAAATACCCATTTACAACAAACATGTTTTCTTCTCGGAGCCAACTTCACCAAGTCCCATTTATAAATCTTATCTAAGGACTCTATTTCTTCCCACGTTGCTTTCTTACCAAGCTTAGTTCTTTTGAGCCAAATGCCTGCATTATAGTCTTAGGGTCATCTTTAATAATATTAAAAACTGATAAAATAAATGTATAGTGGAAATCAGGAGGGCTATACCTAGCACACATCCTTCTCTCCCAGTCTAATCTTCTCAAGAATATAATTTCTAGTTCTACATCTCCTGGTTATTCCTTCTTTCTTTCATTTTAATCTTCCTCTTGAAACTCTCTTTCTAGTCCATCTTTTGCAATAACATCAAATTTAGATGGATTCACCCTTTTTTAGTTCATCATGAACATGTACATGAACTTCCTTTGGTTTTGCTTTCTAATGTGGAATCCCCTTAACCCTCGAAGATTACACTACAAATGCAAATACTCTTATGTGTTTTTAGATTCCATAGCTTGTATCATTTTACACCATTAAAATATCCAATTAATATGTACTTAATATATTTATTATCTAACTTTGTGTTTTTCTCTAATATATAAACAATCTTATAAGAAACACAATGAAATATATGTAAATATTGAATCAAGGGTTTTTCACTAGTCCAAGCTTCCTAGGGAAAATTTTAGCGGTGATTTTTTGTTAATTCACGAATATTCAGGTTTTTCAATTTGGAGGAAAAGTACACAACATTGTTTTGCCTAAATTATTGGGATGCAAGTTACTTTTCTGGGTTAGATCACCTATAATTTAAAATAAATACCATAGTTATCAATGTATATCACTGCTACCTTGAAACTCAAACTGGGCACAATTGCCAACATATCCCCTAGAATTAGATCATATAGATATGGGCCGGGGGCAGACCTCTTATCACAGTTGTAATATATATATATATATATATATATATATATATATATATATATATGGGCCAAGAGAACTATAACTTTGCATCCATATCCCCAGAGCTATGGGGGCACCTCTCGGCCCTAACTCACCCTCCCCCTCAGATAAATATGAATCTAGGTGGGAGGTGGGAGGCGGCTCGGGTTCATTTCTAAATTCATGTCGAGGTCACCCTATCTATACTCCCCCCATATCTAGATAGGGCGCCCAAGGGGGAAATTACAATGCCTTTTATATATATATGGGTCGGGGAGGGTATGAGACTCCAACTCTTCGAGGCCAAAAGTAGAACTTGTAGAAGTGTAATTATTTCTTGTTTGTTTGCATAATAACTATTTATCTACATAACAATTGTGCATATGCAATTGAGTTGCAATTATTTGAAATAGATGATTATTCTACATAATAGTCGGCCTCCTGCAACTTTAACATGGTCATACCCTATAGTTGTCTAAATACATAGAAGTCGATTGTCTACAATTTGTACCCTTTTAAAACCATATGCAGGTGTCTCTCGATCGTTCATATGAATTATACGGATGCTCGCTGAAATCTAATGTGATGAATTCTGTTAATAATGGTAAGGGGCTAGACTAATCATAATTTTTTAATCTTATTTTAGCCAACTACAAAAAATGCTGATGCAATCAACATCTAAACCGAATGCATGTACTAAATCATTAATTGTATTTTTATTTATTTTTCAGTTTCATATTAAGGTTCAATAATAATATGAAAACCCTTTTTTATGCAAAACCCACTAAAAAAATTAATCACAATAACATGTCACCAATTCAAAATATTATTGATGATGACATGCCTCCACTAAATGACAATCATGATTATGAGATGTGACTAGCATTAAACATTTCTACTTCTCATAAAAAACCAACTCCGATTGAAAATTCTACTCACAATTTTGTGCTAAGGAATAGGAGGTTGGAGAACATTCATGATGATGAGATGTAAACAAGAGAAGATATTTTTTCTCATTTAACACCAACTTGAATTGAAAATACTAAGAAATTTGAAAAAAGGAAGAGAAGTAGATGGACAATTGGAAGGTATTTTAAGTTTTATTGGGAAACTAAATATCTATTCATTAAACCAGTAAAGCAAAAAAAGGTAACGATACTCTAGCATAATTTAAATGTGCAATACGTAGTTGGAAACTTAGAAAGGAACATAAAATGCAACTCAAGTTGGACACAATTGAGAAACATTGTGGCGAAATATATGCTTTGGCTAAGCAAAAAGATGGAGAAACAAAAAGAAAACACAATTGAAAAATGTAAATGAATGCATGTATGTAAGGTATGTAACAAAGTATGAAAATGACCATAAACAGGTTACTAAAGGATTGTTTTAGCTACTTGAGTTTTAGTTCAGTATGTATTACAAATAGTAATTCTCATATGTAATGGTTATATATTTGTGTTCATTATTGTAAAATAATTTTAGTATCTTTATTTTTATTTGTAGTTTTGTTATTGATTTTGACAATGACTTTCATATATCAAAAAATATAACAACACCATCGAAGTTACAAATATAATATTAATATTTTTTTGGATAGGTAAAAAAGGGTTGTAGGGTCCCTTTCCCTTCAATTAATAATTTGAAAATAATTCATTACATGCTTTGAAATGCTTAGTATCAAAATTTTATATACAAAACCCATTACGAGGTATTTGTAACATATAGTGTATTGTATCATAATGTTAGGAAATAGTATTGATAACATTATTAAGTGTGTGAATAATAAAATACAAACTCATATTGAGTTGTATTTTATAGTTGTACGTGAGTTGTAGTACAACTTACTAGAGCTATTCTAGGTGAGATATATTGGGGATGAGTATGAGAAAATAAAGGTTGAGAGATATGAGGAAGATAAGACTTGACTCCTAGTTTATAGGATCAAGTATTTGTATAAGAATCTCACCAGGAAATGAATAAATCATCCTGAATGAATTTTAGTTTCTATATTTTTATTATTCGGTGTTTGTTTATTATAGTTCAGTTTTTATCATTAGTATCAAAGCCAGGTTATTCCAGAATGGAGGTTTGAGTTTTAGTTGAAGGGCAACTTCATTAGAATTCTCTAACTGTTGCCCTGTGTTATGTTAGATTTATGTGTGAACTTCTAAGTGTGTTTCATATGACTGTGATGAAGGAAACATAGAGGCACAAATTTGTCAAATAATTTGGTTTGACAACGCTACAGTTGGTTGGCTAAGAACTTTGTGGAAGTTTATTTGTCATTTCTCATTGTTTTTTCACTTGTACAAATAAGATCTGCCCTTGCATCAACATTTTCAAGTGGATTTCTATTTCATCACAGTGTCTTTGCTCTTACAACTCCTTTAGATTTTTCTAAACACTATCTTCGATGCATGCAATCTACAGCTGTAAGCAAATCACTACAAATTCAAGCCAACACGCCAATCCAAAATATTCATGCATCCATAATGAGATTCTAAGAGCTTGTAGAACATTGCCTTGTCCTTTCTGAGTTATGCGTAGATTATCATTGTGATTGCTTTCTAACTAAACTGCACAGTTTATTGGCACAGACTCCAACACTTGGCTCATTTGGTATCTGATCCCCAACTCCAAATTATTCCTTCACGGCACTGGCAAGCTCAGATATGCATACCTGCGAATCTAGCTCAAGCTCGACTTCAGAGGCATTATTCAAACGTCCAAAGGTCAATATTGTTTAGTCATTGGTATTTGGTCATAAGTTTAATTATTTTGTAGAGTATTATTCTAGTCATGTTTAGATTTAGTGTACTTATATTCTTTAAGTTTCACAGTGCAAAGCTATCAAAATATTAAAATATTATATAGTCGTCATTAGAAAAACGATACAGGGTATGGTATTATTTAGATATATTATTATTGCATTAGTATAATGCTTCAGTCCGGTCCATTACAAAGTTTCTTCTAAGTGATTGTATTACATGAGTATCATATTGTCTTAGTGTGTTTAGTCCTTATCGTATTCTATTGTTATTGTAAAATTCGTTTTGTTTGAAAGAGTCAGGAAAATTGTTACAAAAAAAATGATAAATGAGTGCATTTTAGGTGTACTCCGACACTCACTTTTTAAGAGAAAATGCAAATGAAAATTGCTCCTAGCTTCGAGGGCTCTGCCCCTCGACCCCACCATTGTATCACGATAGGGAACTTGTATCATCCTCGACTATAGTTTTTGGTGAGTTAGCAACAACATTAGATGGATGCCTGGAGGCAACGTAGGAAGGAGGTTGATCAACGACCTCTCGTCAGGCACCATCGACGGGGTCATGCGGTGCTGATTTGGTGGCTAATTATTTTCAGCTATGTGGTAGATAATATAAACAGATGATATATTCCTGTTATTGTAATGTGTGACAAATTCCTATATGTAACCTTCTGATGAAAAATATAGTGGGGAAGTAAAAAAACACATACAGACATGGATCTTGAAACAGTTTGTGGAGATCCAAAAAACCACATGAGGTGAACAATAGAGTGGAGAATTGTTCATGTCCAGGTTGGTGGCAAACGTATTGTAAAACCATAGAAGGTTGAGCGTTGCTCCCTTCATTTATATCAAGGTCATGAGCTATAGGCGTGCCGCAGGGGTTGACATTCTGCTGAGATGTGAAAACGATTTTTCTACCTTGTTCATACTAGGGGAGTGTATATTAGGAATTAATAATGTTAACAATAGGGGAGTGAATGTTAGGAAATATTATTTATAACATTACTAAGTGTGTGAATAATAAAATACAAACTCATATTGAGTTGTATTTTATAGTTGTACGTGAGTTGTAGTACAACTTACTAGAGCTATTCTAGGTGAGATATATTGGGGATGAGTATGAGAAAATATAGGTTGAGAGATATGAGGAAGATAAGACTTGACTCCTAGTTTATGGGATCAAGTATTTGTATAAGAATCTCACCAGGAAATGAATAAATCATCCCAAATGAATTTTAGTTTCTATATTTTTATTATTCGGTGTTTGTTTATTATAGTTCAGTTTTTATCATTAGCATCAAAGCCAGGTTATTCCAGAATGGAGGTTTGAGTTTTAGTTGGAGGACAACTTCATTAGCATTCTCTAACTGTTGCCCTGTGTTATGTTAGATTTATGTGTGAACTGCTAAGTGTGTTTCATATGACTGGTACAAAGGCAACATAAAGGCACAAATTTGTCAAATAATTTGGTTTGACAACGCTACAGTTGGTTGGCTAAGAACTTTGCGGAAGTTTATTTGTCATTTCTCATTGTTTTTTCACCTGTGCAAATAAGATCTGCCCTTGCATCAACATTTTGAAGTGGATTTCTATTTCATCACAGTGTCTTTTCTCCTACAACTCCTTTTTTGTAAACGCTATCTTTGATGCATGCAATCTACAGCTGTAAGAAAATCACTGCGAATTCAAGCCAACATGCCAATCCAAAATATTCATGTGTCCATGATGAGAGTCTAAGCGCTTGTAGAACATTGCCTTGTCCTTTCTGAGTTTTGCGTGGATTATAATTGTGATTGCTTTCTGACTAAACTGCACAGTTTATTGGCACAGACTCCAACACGTGGCTCATTTGGTATCTGATCCCCAACTCTAAATTATTCCTTCACGGCATTGGCAAGCTCAGATATGCATACCTGCAAATCTATCTTAAGCTCGACTTCAGAGGCATTATTTGAAGGTCCGAAGGTCAATATTATTTAGTCATTAGTATTTGGTCATAAGTTTAATTATTTTGTAGAGGATTATTCTAGTCCTATTTAGATTTAGTGTACTTAGATTCTTTAACTTTCATAGTGCAAAGATATCAAAATCTTAAAACATTATATAGTCATCATTGGAAAAATGATACATGGTATGGTATTATTTAGATATATTATTATTGCATTAGTATAATGCTTCAGTCATGTCCATTACAAAGTTTCGTCTAAGTGTTGTATGATATGAGTATCATATTGTCTTGGTGTGTTTAGTCCTTATCGTGTTCTATTATTATTGTAAAAGTTGTGTTGATTGTAAGAATCAAAAAAATTGTTACAATAAAAAGGACAAATGAGTGCATTTTCGGTGTAATCTGACACTCAATTTTAAAGAGAAAATGCAAATAAAAAATGTTCCTGGCTTCGGGGGCTCCGCCCCTCGACGCTGCCCTGTATCGCGACAGGGAATGTGTATCGTACTTGACTATACTTTTTGCTGAGTTAGCAACAACATTAGATGGAGCTTGGAGGCAACGGAGGAAGGAGGTTGATCATCGACCTCTCATCAGGCAGCATCGACGAGGCCGCAGTACTGATTTGGTGGCCAGGTATTTTCAGCTGTGTGGTACATAATAAAAAAAGATGATACATTCCTGTTATTGTAATGTGTGACAAATTCCTATATGTAACCTTCTAATGAAAATATAATGGGGAAGTAAAAAAACACATGCAGACATGGATCTTGAAACGGTTCGTGGAGATCCAGAAAACCACATGAGGTGAACAATACATGTCCAGGTTGGTGGTAAACCTATTGTAAAACCATAGAAGGTTGAGCATTGCTCCCTTCATTTATATCAAGGCCATGAGCTACATGCGTGCTGCGGGGCTTGGCATTCTACTGAGATGTGAAAACGTTTTTCTACCTTGTTCACATTAGGGGAGTGTATATTAGGAATTAATAATGTTAACAATAGGGGAGTGAATGTTAGGAAATATTATTGATAACATTATTAAGTGTGTGAATAATAAAATACAAACTCATATTGAGTTGTATTTTATAGTTGTACGTGAGTTGTAGTACAACTTACTAGAGCTATTCTAGGTGAGATATATTGGGGATGAGTATGAGAAAATAAAGGTTGAGAGATATGAGGAAGATAAGACTTGACTCCTAGTTTATAGGATCAAGTATTTGTATAAGAATCTCACTAGGAAATGAATAAATCATCTCGAATGAATTTTAGTTTCTATATTTTTATTATTCGGTGTTTGTTTATTATAGTTCAATTTTTATCATTAGTATCAAAGCCAGGTTATTCCAGAATGGAGGTTTGAGTTTTAGTTGAAGGGCAACTTCATTAGCATTCTCTAACTGTTGCCCTGTGTTATGTTAGATTTATGTGTGAACTGCTAAGTGTGTTTCATATGACTCATATGAAGGTAGTATAGAGGCACAAATTTGTCAAATAGTTTGGTTTGACAACGCTATAGTTGGTTGGCTAAGAACTTTGCGGAAGTTTATTTGTCATTTCTCATTGTTTTTTCACCTGTGCAAATAAGATCTGCCCTTGAATCAAAATTTTGAAGTGGATTTCTATTTCATCACAATGTCTTTGTTCCTACAACTCCTTTTTCTAAATGCTATCTTTGATGCATGCAATCTAAAGCTGTAAGAAAATCACTGCGAATTCAAGCCAACACGCCAATCCAAAATATTCATGTGTCCATGATGATAGTCTAAGCGATTGTAGAACATTGCCTTTTCCTTTCTGAGTTTTACGTGGATTATCATTGTGATTGCTTTCTGACTAAACTGCACAGTTCATTGGCACATACTCCAACACGTGGCTCATTTGGTATCTAATCCCCAACTCCAAATTATTCCTTCACGGCATTGGCAAGCTCGGATATGCATACCTGCGAATCTATCTCAAGCTCGAATTCAGAGGCATTATTCAAAGGTCCAAAGGTCAATATTATTTAGTCATTGGTATTTGGTCATAAGTTTAATTATTTTGTAGAGGATTATTCTAGTCCTGTTTAGAGTTAGTGTACTTAGATTCTTTAACTTTCATAGTGCAAAGATATCAAAATCTTAAAACATTATATAGTCATCATTGGAAAAACGATACAGGGTATGGTATTATTTAGATATATTATTATTGCATTAGTATAATGCTTCAGTCATGTCCATTATAAAGTTTCATCTAAGTGTTGTATGATATGAGTATCATATTGTCTTGGTGTGTTTAGTCCTTATCGTGTTCTATTATTATTGTAAAAGTCGTGTTGATTGAAAGAATCAAAAAAATTGTTACAAAAAAGGACAAATGAGTGCATTTTCGGTGTAATCCGACACTCAATTTTTAAGAGAAAATGCAAATGAAAATTGCTCCTAGCTTCGAGGGCTCTGCCCCTCGACCTCGCCCTGTATCGTGACAAGAAACGTGTATCGTCCTCGACTATACTTTTTGTTGAGTTAGCAACAACATTAGATGGAGCCTAGAGGCAATAGAGGAAGGAGGTTGATCATCGACCTCTCGTCAGGCAGCATCGACGAGGCCGCGGTACTGATTTGGTTGCCAGGTATTTTCAGCTGTGTGGTAGATAATAAAAACAGATGATACATTCCTGTTATTTTAATGTGTGAAAAAATCCTATATGTAACCTTCTGATGAAAATAAAGTGGGGAAGTAAAAAAACACATGCAGACATGGATCTTGAAACGGTTCATGGAGATCCAGAAAACCACATGAGGTGAACAATAGAGTGGAGAATTGTTCATGTCCAGGTTGGTGGTAAACATGTTGTAAAACCATAGAAGGTTGAGCGTTGCTCCCTTCATTTATATCAAGGTCATGAGCTACAGGCGTGCTACAGGGGTTTACATTCTGCTGAGATGTGAAAACGTTTTTCTACCTTGTTCACATTAGGGGAGTGTATATTAGGAATTAATAATGTTAACAATAGGGGAGTGAATGTTAGGAAATATTATTGATAACATTATTAAGTGTGTGAATAATAAAATACAAACTCATATTGAGTTGTATTTTATAGCTGTACGTGAGTTGTAGTACAACTTACTAGAGCTATTCTAGGTGAGATATATTGGGGATGAGTATGAGAAAATAAAGGTTGAGAGATATGAGGAAGATAAGACTTGACTCCTAGTTTATAGGATCAAGTATTTGTATAAGAATCTCACCAAGAAATGAATAAATCATCCCGAATGAATTTTAGTTTCTATATTTTTATTATTCGGTGTTTGTTTATTATAGTTCAATTTTTATCACTTAATATATCTAGAAATTCATTTCTAGAGGGTAGATGGACCAATAACATCTTTATCAAAAACATTAAACCCTCCAGTTCCGACTTGTTTGAGTAGGGGTTCATATGCTTTTTGTTTCGTGGATGCCTCCTTGTGGGAGTTCTCGAGATGTTGCCCATGAAGTGAAATTAGAATCTTCAACACATCCAATTTTGGAAGTGGCACTCTAATGGCATCCCCAAACTCAAGATTGACCACTTCATTGAAATTTCTTAGAAGATTTAAAAATTGATCCTCCAAAGTATTGAAAGCAATGACGGTTATAAATACATGTGTGAGAGTTCTAGAAGGGGAAAGCAGTGACGAGTCATGTCCACTTAATTCCAAATTTTCAAACACTATGTCCAAATTTACCCTATACTCAAACTTGATGAAGATAATCCCCATCGCCATCACAATACTCTTGTCAAGATTTACTTTAAGAAGGTTCTTAGTGAAGACTACAATTATTTTAGAATTCATATCGGGATGACTTTGAAGATTGAGATAATTTGAACCCATAATGAATTTAATGACATCCCAGACTTGCCAAGTTTGGGATTTAAAAATAAGGTTCACTTTGGTGTCTGTGATGGTTTGTAAAAATCCATCTCTCTATGGTGGATGCATAGATAAAATTGTGGATACAAAAGGACTGCCATCAAATTTTTAGAAAAAATTTGGGCTATATGACACTCGATGTTTATGTATAGATAGGGCGAGAGGGGGAGAAGTACGAATACACAACAAAGAACGTTGACAAAACTGAAAAATAATAGGGTTTTTTCATATTTATAAACCAACATGGATACCTGATGACCTTTGGTTGGTCGAGCATGCACGTGTGGTATGGTATTGACCGACTGCACATGCATATGGCTCGTTGCATTTACATTTGACTAGTTGCAGTTACAATTGGCTAGTTGCATTTGTATCCAACCAGTTGTAGTAGGCCGTCAATCATTACTGACAACATAGACATCCACCTTTCCTTAGATGCAACTGTGTTTCAGGAAAATGTCTTTGACTGTACAAACACCCATCTGCATGTGTGGCCTTACAAACGTATGTATGCATCTATTTGAAATGTGCAGTTGTCTACCCATTGTGTATAAAAATTCTTCATATTTTGTTTCCTTTTCATGGTTCACAATTTTGATTCCCATGCATGACTATACAA
The DNA here is from genome assembly GCA_019776745.2 of Taxus chinensis. NCBI lineage: Eukaryota > Viridiplantae > Streptophyta > Pinopsida > Cupressales > Taxaceae > Taxus > Taxus chinensis. The sequence goes on from CM034150.1 coordinate 98,874,566, forward strand.
ATTTTATTGTTATTCGCCATAAATTCGAAACATGTTTTCACAGATTCACAAAAAAATCCAAGGGGGATTTTAGTAAGGGATTTAAAAAAAATTCTTGATGCTTCCTATGGAGTTATATCATTAAGGTTTAATGTGGGTGATCTATTGATTAGGTAACAAGCAGTTGTTACTTCTTTTGCCCATAATTTCTTGTATAAACATGCACTACTAAGCATACTTCTACCCTTATCCAATAGATTCATATTCATTCTTTATGTAGCTCCATTTTGTTGCGGTGTATATGGAGATGCCTTCTGTATTTATATTCCACCCTATTTACATAATTGCTCAAATGCATTAGAGCAATAATCCTCATCATAATCACTTCTCAAAACATTTATCTTCTTTTCTATTTGATTTTCCATAAGAACCTTAAACCCTTTCAACATATTGGAAACCTCAAGATTTTTTTGGATAAAATATACCTAGGTATTCCTTGAGAAATCATCTATAAAAAAGACTAAATACTAAGTTTTTCCTAGTGATGTCACTTTCACATGTCCAAACACATCACTATGTATTAAATGTAGAAGTCCTTCTCATCTTGTAGCATTAATATGAAACTTTACTCTAGTTTTATTTTCAAACATAATACACTCAAAAATCAAAATCTAAAGGGCAATCATAAATTCCTTCAACCACCTTTAATTTTTAACGCTCAAAGGACTTTTTGTCCAATATGTCTCATCCTTTGATGCCATAACACTGTATTCTTTGCAAGAAATGTAGGATTTAGATATGAAACTTTATTATCCCAAGGTACCACAAAGCCATTACACCCATCACTTACAATGTTATCCTCAAGCTTGAACAATGTTCTTGTATGAACTCCCCTTTGCCAGTATTGTTGCTTCATGAACCATCTTGCAACTATCCTTATTAAAAACTACTTGCACACTCGCTTCACTCATCTTACGTACATATATTAGGTTTATAGTCGAACTTGGAATGTGTAAAACATTAAGGAGGGTTTTTATACTTCCATATTTGAACCTCAACTTGACTCTCACGTGACCTATATCTTGGAGGTTGAGTTGTCTTCTAAGAAGACTTCACTCCATTGATTTTTTCATATTCACATAACCACTCATTGTGAGGAGTCATATGAAAAGAGACACCCTAGTAAATCAACCATGGACCATCACATGCATGTGAAATTGAATTCGCTAAGAATAAATCTCTCAAGTTTTCATTTTAAGGTTTCATATTTGAAGATCCAACATCATCATATGACTTACCCTTTTCTACATTTTAAAATATATAGCCTTTATTAATGGCCCATATTACCATGGTTCCAACATTTAATATATAGTCTTTGATTTAATTCTAAACTTTGACATTTATCCCTCTCTTCCATTTTAATATTTGCATAAAGTAACTGACTTACCATAGTATTAAATACATTTAATGGTTTTGCCACAAAGTTACCATTGCTCCTTAATAAATAAAGCTTATATATGGGTGCACCATATATATCTATTAGTAATGGCTCCTTCACTTTATAGGCACCCTTCTATATGGGACGGGGGCAGTCGAGTGCATCAATGCTCGCCTCTACTCTCTCTATAGGGGTCCCTATATAGATATGGGGAGGGAGAGGTACTACCCAACCAGCATGGCTATATAGAGAGCCGAGCATCTCACCTGCGTTATATATATAGTCGAGCATCTCACTCGCCCCTATATTTAGATTGGGTTAGTCCTTAGTCGGGTTGTTATTATTTATTATATCACGTCTGTAGTCTATGGTCAGGACAACAAACCTCCTTCACGCTTCGTTCAGTCTTTGGTCCCACATATTACCACTCTCCACTCCTATTGTCATTTTAGTTCAGTTCGTCTACAATCACGAGAACACTAGTGGATAAGGGGCCACACATACCCCCCTGCTATATAGATATGGGACACTCCCCCTACCTTTCTCTTCATTTGATGGATAGACAACTCTCTCTCCACCCCATCAACCCCCTCTACTTGATGGAATTCTCTTTTTAAGGAGAAAAAATTTGCCCACTCGAGACTTCATCTCATACAAAGTCCCCAAATTCTCCCACAACCCATGAGAGGTTTTCTCCATTGATACATTAAAACAAAGTAAATCGGAGAGACAAAATTTGATTGAAATCTTTGTCTTCCTATTGATTTTTCCCCAATCCTCTACTTTCATACCTGTAAGCACATTTCTAGACAAAACAACCCAACAACCCACTGATCTCTATGCACAAGAAAATTTTCCATCTTGATATTCTTTAACTCAAAATGTTGGCCACTAAATTTTTGATTTCAATTATTGTGCTTCCAGTCATTTTCTTTTACTTGAAAAAATTGTCAGTCAAAAATCCCACTTGAACAAAAATTTATCATAGGTTTTATAAATCCTAACTCTTCACACAAAGTTAAAACCTAGCTCTAATAGTAAATGAAGAAAATATGACCCCATAAACTAGTATGCGAGAAGTAATACACAATTGACTCTTTAAGATAAATTGAAAGAGAAAAATGGCATACACAATACACACAATTTATCTAGTGAAAACCCTTTCAAGAAAAAAACCTAGCACATTAACTTCTCCTTTATTACACTAACTCAAACGTTTACAATACAATGATGTACTTCCAAGTTCTACTTTACCCTAATGTATGTTCAGCCATATGTAGGCTCATTAATAAGAAATTGTCAAAGCGTTATTACAAAACCACGAGCAATATAAACTGTGGGACATGAAAAAGAAAAATGCCATACACAATACACACGATTTATCTATTGAAAATCCTTTCAAGAAAAAAAACCCAACACATTAACTTCTCCTTTATTACAGTAACTCAACCATTTACAATACAATAATGTACTTCCAATTTCTACTTTACCCTAATGCATGTTCAACCATATGCAGGCACATTAATAAGAAACCGTCAAAGCGGTATTACAAAACCATGGGCTATATAAACTGTGGGCTAAAACCACCCAACTACATACCCATAAGAATGTATAGTCCTTAAGATTGTGAGTTGTGAAAAATATACAACACATTTCTAGTATCACATAAGTGTTGTGGGAGATAGGGAAGTGTCCACATGGACATCGAAAGTAGAGTATGGCTTTCATGGAGCAACCAATGTTGGCTCTGTTGGATTTCAACATTGTGATGCAAGTAACATAGCCTTTCGAGCTATGATGAGTCAATATGGTAAGCCCATTGCCTATTTTGGTGGGAAACTGAATAATGCATACAAAAATATTAAGTGTATGATCAAGAGTTTTATCCCATAATGTAAGCTCCAAATAAATAGAGGTAATGTAGGTACTACTTGTTGCACAAGGAGTTTATGTTGTACATAGACCATAAAACATTGAAATTCGTCAATAGTCAAAGTAAGTTGAATTAAAGACACATGAAACACATTGAATTCTTGTAGAGTTACCCATTTGTCTTGAAGCATAGAAGTGGAAAGTCAAAGAGAGTTGCATGCGCACTAAGTAAAAGATGCATTTTGTTGAGTGAGATACATGTGGAAGTTGTTGGCTTCGATGTTAAAAAGGAACTCTAGGCAAAAGATGAATATTTTGGAGAGGCATGGAGGACACACACATAACCAATGAGTGTTGATTGCGCACCTTGGTTTGACTACTTATATCAAGGGTGGTTGTTCATACGCACACAATTGTGCATACCTAGAGAGTCAATGTGAGATAATTTAATCCAGGAGAAGCATTGTGGAGGATTAGGTGGTCACTTTGGTATTAAAAATACCTTGGCATAAGTGAGATATTATTGGCCACACATGGCTATATATGTGCATAGATATGTACATGATGCAAAATTTTCCATTTGGAAAAGTGAAAGAGCCAGAATGCAGGGTTATATCAACTTCTACCATTCGTTGAGTAACTGTGGGAACAACTGAGTATGGATTTTATTGTGGGCTTTCCTAGAAGGAAAAAGGGTCACGATTCTATCTTTGTTGTAGTTAGATTTTCTATGGCTCATTTTATTGCTTACAAGAAGACTATTGATCCTAACTTGTTTTTAGGGAAATCATGAGGCTACATGGATTGCCATGCAATATTGTGTCAAAAAAAGGCACTAAATATGTGGATTATTTTTGGCGCACAATGTGAAAGAAGTTAAACACTAAGTTGTATTGTTTTGCATAACATCTACAAATGGATGGCCAAATGGAGTTTTCCAACCAAACCCTTGACAATTTTTTGAGATGTTTCATTGGAGAAGGCGAGGACATGGGATTTAATCCTTGCACAAGAGGAGTTTGCATACAATAACTTAATGCGTTGGGAAGACACCTTTCCAAATGGTTTATGGACCAAGTCCAAGAGGTGCTACATAATTGAATAACATAAAGGAGGGAAAAGCACAAAAACATAAGACTTTTTGCCTTACATGATGGAAGTGCACCAAGTGTGCATGCAGTAAGGATAAACAATGCACAATACAAACAACACACAAATTCGTAAATAGAGAAAGTATTTGAAGTGAGAGACATAGTCCTTGTGCACCTGCATAAAGAGAGCTTCATATGATAAACTGAAGTGAGTAAATTATACCATTTAAAGCCTTGTAAAATTTTGCACCAAATGCATATGAGATAGAATTGTCGGATGGGATAGACATTTCACTTATCTTCAATGTTGTAGATTTATACCCTTACTTAAATGGGTAGACAAGTGATGAAGCAAAATGTACCTAAGTAGATTAGAGGCACCAACTATTAGAACACCTGCATAGAGAAATAATGGATTCACACCTAACAAAGACAACATGCGGAAAGGAATACAAATAATGTATGATAAAATGGAAAGAAAAAGAAGTTGAGGATGCATTGTGGCTCAACATAACTAAGATTGATAAACTTGGTTGATCCATTAAAGACCTTATAAACCTTGTATTAGCAAGGGCTCATGTTTCTTCTTACTTGGGGTGTATGATGTAGGAGCATCCAATTTCACTTGTTATCTTTCATCACCAAAAATAATTAGAAGAATAAAAGTTGGCACAGTCTTGCATATCTTTGTGTGACCTTACACAATTTCATGCATCGTGTTACTTAAACATAGGAGGCTTGGCACAAAGGATTTGAAGTTTTGCACAACCTCTTAACTTATGCTTGGAGTATCACGTTTGTGAAGGGACCGTGCACAAACTTTGCATGAGCTTTTTAAGCGTATGGGCTATGTGGATCATGTGTTCTTGCGTACATGTCTACAACAAGCAAGGCTTCATTTGGACACGCATGTCTTAATCTATTTTCTCCAAACTATATGACCAAACAACCTGGTATGTTTTAATTGAACGAAAATGTCCCCATGAGTGATGATTGGTACTATATGGATTGAATCAACATTGATCTAATTGAAGAATCTTTGCAAAGGCATCTTTACTTCTCCCACCATATTCTGCAGATAAAGGGAGTGATGAATGTGTAAGGTCACGAGGAGTAGCAAGAGGAACTGGAGGCAACTTGAAGGTAGGAATTGAGAAGCAAAGTTTGAGTAGCTTAGGTGAATTGTTTTAATGCTCCATTTGCCAATGTGGCGAGTTTGGTTCAAGAGAGTTTTGCATGTCAACAAGCTTAGTTGGGATGGAATCCTAAGAATTGCATCCCTTAGATTATGTTGTAGAGTCTTTATTGTAAGACTGTAAGAAGATTTGTAATGCATTGTGTTTGAGTCTATAATGTTCCTTGTGGATAATAGAAGAAGGTTTTATTGTTTCTTTGAAGATGCGTAGTGATCTTTGTAAATTCAAGGTCATCTCTTAAAATTTGTGGGTTGCATGGTAAGGCAACTCTTCATCGAGACCCCTAATTGTGACTACATCAAGTAGCAATGAAACTACTTACCACAAGTTGAAGAGTGATAAGAAAGATGATATGGGAATTAAATTTAATCGAAGTAACTAGTCATAAAATCAACATGTAGGAAGCACCGAGGGCATATTTGCCACCTTTATTACTCCTAAACAAGCACTAACAAATAAGTGTATTCCCTTCTCTTCCTAAACATAACTCGAAGTGTTGAATAATTATGAAAAGTGTTCGAATAACATAATGACAATTAGAATTTTGATGGTTTGCAATTGAAGATGATGATTTTTGAGAGTATAGGGGATTCTAGATATTTCCCCTAGATAGAAAAGCTCTAAAGAATTTGGTTTGGCACTCCTAAACTAATCCTAAACCATTACTCCACTCTAGTCATGCACACTGAGGTAACCATACAATTACACACTGAGCAAGTTGTCCTTAGATTTTGTTGATTTACTTGTTCACACCCATGGTAAAAAACCATCGAGAAAATGTCTATCTGTGTATTGTTACGAGGGTATCCTCTAGCATGGCAAGGGTTGTGGATCCATTTCCATTGGGTATCATGGGCCTTCTCCTCATCCACATCCTAAAATATGTAGACAAACATGCATCAGTAATTTTCTTTCCTTTAGAGACTAACTGGGCTTGAGTTTTAGGAGAATTTCCTAGAGGATTTGTATTGCTTTCTCATATGATTGTTCAGTCACACCCTCTTAATATACCATTGACCAACTTTGGTCACTTGTCAATGTCAATATAAATTTCTTTAGCCTTCCATGCTTCTTTTTCCCTTATTTCTCTAGGGGTTCTACTGTCACTTAGCTATTTGTATTTGTACTTGTATTTTATGCCTAGGATTCTGCTATCTTGGGTATACCCCCAAATATTTTTCTTGTTTGGCTGGTTCTAACTTTATTCCTAGTCACTTTTGGGCTTCTAGGGATCTTTTCTACCTACCAATGTTCTATTGTAAAACAACTTGTCATAGGTGTCAGAGGGCTATATATAAGGCATATACCGACAAGTGTAGGAGCTAGAAGTTGAAGCAAATTAAACAAATGTAGACGTGGTAGCAACAATCCCATGTGCCATCTACTATAACATGCAATAGCAACACAATGTTTTTGTCGATCAAAAAGACCAATCACCTACAACTCAAATGGGAATAAATGACAACAATTTAATGAACTAACAATTTGTATAACAAGATATTGAATTCCAATGCAAGCTTTTAATATATGTTTGAAGTTTACTTAGGCTACATAATTAAATAAATGATATGCATAGATGAAAGATTCTCATGAATCAATTGTAAATAGGCTAAAATAAGCACAAATATTTAATCCAAGCCCAATGTTTGTTCCAAAATTGATAGTAAGGGAAGAAGAGGGTAAATGATCTTGATAACCTTACTTATCATAAATCTTAGAAACTTGAGCAATAAGTTGTTTGACTAAAAGCCACCATGAAGTTTTGATCCAAAATAATGGTGATGGGGAAGATGTTCAAATAAGTGCATCTAGATAACCACCTAATATTTCTACTTCCATCCTCAAGGCAAGACCCTGAAATATTAATAAACTACCATCAATATGACTAGCATCAGTGAATCAAGGTTTCACCTCTACTCTTAAGACCATTATCACCCCTCAAATTAAAGGCTAAACATTTGAGATATAATTTCTTACATCAAATTAAGTTGCCCCATAATGCAACAATAATAATTGTATTCAGAAATTAGTAGTTTTTACTACCTGCAATTGTTCTTAGAATAGTTGCATTTGGATTTAAATGCAAGTACAACAAAAACAGGTGGAGTGGTATGTCGGGGTGTACTGCAAAAAGACCCAAGTTTGAGCACAATAGGTATATTTATGTTCTTGTACAACCGGCCAATTTTCACCATCTACCAATGACATCCATATGGGATGTTATTGTTCCAGCTCAATATAATAATCAGAAAGCAATTTCAATAAAAACATTAAACTTCGATTCTCAATCATACAATTCCATGTAAACTTGTCCATTATTTTTAGTGTCCCACAATTCAATGTTAAAAAGAGAGAAGATCCATCATCTAGGAAGAGGCATTTTAAAAGGACTTGTAAAGTTGTAAAAGACCTAGAGCTTGTAATAAAACAATGTGTAATTATATTATTATACTAGTTAAAAAGGAATAGTCTCTAAGCCATAGAAGAAGCGTTAGGGGTTCACTGCTTCCAACAAGATCCTCATTTGATTCGCGGGATACCATTGTAGGTGGGACCCGGGACACTAACCTGGGATGAATCACCAACATATCACAAATCATTTAAAAGTAATAACTATGATAATCCACAAGAGCTAAAAATGTTGGACCATACCAGCGAAGCAATTAATAATTATCAACTATGTTCTCAATAATATAGTTCTTCCTCTATGGTTTTCCTTCTAGAGGTTCGTTACCTTCTTCATGTATAGTTTTAAATTAATATTTGAGATGGCTTTATACAATAAAGGAATTTGATTATTCTATTAGTAGAAATATATTCCGCCATCAGAGAAACAAAAATCAGCCAGAGACAAGCTGATAGAATGAAGCAATTTTATCGAAATCTCAAATCAGGATTCTAAAATCTGCACATGAAAAATATGCCAAAAGAAGGAAAATGATATACGATCAGAACTATATCAAACAGAGAAGCAATTGTGGGACTTCTCCAAGATGATGTTTTAATGCAAAATTTGTCCAGTTTAGGCTAAGCAGAAACATATTCCAAGATACTTCTGCAGGAATTTCACACTGAAGGAAAAAGGGATCAAGTCGTACAGTTCGACATTAATAACTAAGTTCCATTTTAACATGGGCACTTTGACTTTGGCAAAATATTAATTTTATATCCTCGGATATAAGTTGTTCTATGGGGAAAAAAAAACTTTAAAATCCCAACAATATCTTCATGATTGGTAAAGAATTGTCCCATATATGTTCACAAAAGGCAAGCGGTGCCTCATCAAATATAGATCACTTCATTCCATTGCAAATTGAATAATACTTGTCAGTATCATGTCAAATATGTACTTGTCCAATCTTAGCCTTGCAGTTCGGGCAAATGAAGCCAACAGAATCTGCCTGCAGATCACTGTCGAGTCCATCATGACTGAACTCTTGGTTACACCATACACAAACAAAATGCTGATTACTGTTTTCAATCTTGGCTAATACTGCTTCCCACTCGAATTGACCTGGGGGGTCCATCTCTTGCTGCAAAACAGAAGAATTTAAACCTAATTCCATTGGTGTATTGATTGGACTGTTCGTGTCTTGGCTTGTTTCAAATGAAAACTTTGGCATATACTCCATCTGGAACTGTTCAAAGCTTGTTAAGCTATCAATTTTATGGTTTCCAGAATCATAGTCAAGCTCATCCTGTGAAAATATCAAGTTCCACATATCATAATTTGAAAATAAAAATGTGAAGAAAGGACTAAATGACTTCCACAAAAGCAAAATACCTTTACTGATCCTGCATCAAATGAACTGAATATCTGTTCTTCATGTGAAGATGCAAAGTCATTTTCCCCTGACGGTGATGACGATTCAGGAACTGCTCCCACAAAAATATCTGCATTTTGCTCCTGCTGATTACAATCTTTGAAAACTGAAGTCACAGTAGCATCAAGATTGGTCTCCTCTGGAAGCTTATTATCGCAGATATCATGAAGATTAGGATCTGCATTTTGTGACTCCATATTAGAGTGTTTGGAAACTGAAGTCACAGCAGCATCAAGATTGGCATCCTCCGCAAGCTTATTATCACATGTGTCATGAAGATTAGAATCTACATGCTGTTCCTGTGGATCACAGTGTTCAGAAACTGATGTTACACTCGCATCAAGATTGGTGTGCTCGGTTAACTTACTATCACAGATGTCATGTACATTAGAATCTACATTTAGCGCCTCATAATTACAGTGTTTTGAAACTTTCGTCACAGAAGCATCAAGATTGGTGTCCCTTGTAAAGTTGATATCAGAGATATTATGAAGTTCAGAATCTGCATTTTCCTCCTGCTGATAAAAGTGTTTGGAAACTGAAGTCACGGGGGCATCAAATTTGGTATCCTTTGTAAATTTATTATTGCAGATATCATGAAGATTAGAATCTGATTTGCCTGCTGCATTGGAGATTTCACCCAAGGAATCTTGGGGCCTTTTTGCATTTCTCACATGAATACCAACATGACCAGTGTAACGATGTCGCTCGTTGAAAACTTTATGGCATATCTGACATTCATATTTGCCATCTACCACGATTACCCCATCAGCAATGCTCGACTTAGCAGAGCGTGTTTTCTTCTCTTTTTGGCCATGATGAACAGCAGCCAAATGAGCCATCAAAGTGCTCCTGTTAATGAATTTTGTGTCGCACTTTGAACATTTGACAGACGTATTTGGAGTAGGGACATCCTGATCTTTACTAGAATTGTCTTCAACCATTCCTGATGTTATAGTTAAAGTATTTGTTTGTGATGTCTGTATCTGCTCATTAACAGGAAAGGCAAAACCATTCAACCCTGGAGAGTACTGATTAGAACATCCTCCACTAGAGTCCGCTGGGTCCTTTGAGTTACAAGGCTGCACACGAAAGCAGCAATTCAAGTCATGCTGATTCCAGGGCTTGTATAGTATTAGTGACAATCAAAGAAACAAAATGACATGCAGCTTACCATGCAAGATGTCTGTGTCAAGCGATCATGCACATTCTTCGCAGAGTGGCAACAGGGTGTTTCTAAAGCCTCATGAGTTGAAAGCATATATGCAGAAACTTCACGACAGGAAGCTAATTGCTGACCATCTGGGCTGAAGTACAGAATATTGAAAAGTAAAATGTCAACACATAAATATGGAACTGAAACAAATCACTATGTCCTGCTCAATAAACTCCATGTGCAAACTTCTAAAATTGCATAGATCTAAGCTTGATATGATGTTTAAAGTTTAAACCATATTTTCCACAATCGTGCAGCTAAGGACCCATACAAACCACCTGACATAATTGATCCTACAAATATCAACTTACAAAATATCCAACTCTATTATGTATCAAAATATTTAAATCCTCGTCTAATTCTCTTATGTTTGGAAGTGTCTTCTCCACCTGTAATGTCCCTTTTTGGTGAACTCAGGAAATGGTGAAAAGCTCTCAAATCAGATTTGAAACACTGCTGTCATAACCCTGCAAAAACTGATCTCAAACCCTTCCTAGGGAAGAACAGCCCTTCGAAATGGAGTTAGACCTTGCAAGAATACTTGCAAACTTCTGCCAAAATTAATGGAAAACCCTTATCAACCAATTACAGTTGTTAGAAATCAGATTTGTACGTGAAATTAATTAATTTCGGAACCCTAACCAGGGAACCTTCCTGAGCTTGCTAAAAATAGTAGAACATCGCCAAAAATCACCGAACTCGAGATATTGGCTTAAAAAAATATAGAGAATAAGATGATTTCAAATTTGCCAAAATGTCACCATACATACCAAAACACCACCTCAACATAGGTCGCTCCACTTGAAATAAAGTATAAATTGCACCAAAGAAACAACACATGCAAGAGAAAAATACTTCATTTCCTTACAAACCAGCTTGCATACCAAAATCCTCATGAAGGGTTTTCGTCCTTGGATGAGATCATCAACCTAAGGGATTTCGTCCTTGAGAGAGAATAAAAGGGCTACACTAGCCAACTTTCACCAAAATAAGAATAATCTCCAAGACATTAATCATTAATGCCCAAGCGACCTCCTTAAATAGCCACAAGGAGTGCTTAAACAATCATAAACATCATGGCCGACTCCTTAAGTAGGTGTTTTTAATATTATAAAAGGTATTTGGAGCCTACATGCTCATAATACCTTAGTTACTAAACTACTTAAATTCCTCTATTGGAGCAAAAGGCTTCCAATAGGATAAATGATGATAAATGAAAACGATCGGAAGGAATGGGTTATAGTCTTCAGAATTTAGCCTCAAAAAAGGGATATGACAATCCCTCCTTCCCAAGATTGCTTGTCCCCAAGCAATTACAAGTACCCGGATCCCAATTAAGCCTCAACTGCTCCTCCTTAGATATACTTGCACATGAAGCAAACTCGTCAAAGAGAAAATGTGTCCCCTTCTTCATCTGCTTTTGCTTTGTGAGTGTGATGTCAGATTTTTCTACTTTGCTTGCCAAGGCGTCATAAATATTGTCCAAACATTGGTTGTTCCCAATTTCTCTCCTGTTGTTCCAAACATAGTTGTAATCATGTATTTTGTTCCCTAGAATTACAAGGATATGGGCTGCAATCTTTCTTATAACAGCTGAAAACACATCAACAATGATAATAGACTACAAACCCTTCATCCTCGTGGCTGGATACTCCTTCCTCATTGTCAAAAGAATGGGTAGAGAGATGGAATTAATGCGGACAACATATAAAACAAAGATATAACAGCTATCATAATGATTACCTTGGCCTCCAAAAGATGCTTCCAAGCTGCCCCAAACCAATCTTTTCAAAATTTTGGTTGGATCATAACTCATGAATGCTGGTATGTAAGTATAACACCCATACCATGCCCGGAATTTTGTCCCAAATAACACCAAATATGTTGGAACATTGACCTCAATTGTTCTTAATGAGTGAACCCTCTTACCCATCATTTTGCATAAAAATAATGTCTTCAAATCCGCCCCTCTATTGCTTTCCCAGGAAGATATACACAACCCAACAAACAAAATTGGGAAAAACAACTCTTCTCCATTGTAGTATTGTAAGCTTAGAAGCGAAGTGGCTAAAAAACATCTTATGAAAGTTACCCTTACCTTGTCCATGTCGCTGGAAGAAGAACACCGCTTCTGAGTAATCAAAATCCACTTGGTGGCAAGTGTGAGTAACCTTCGTCGTGGAGGGTTTTCTGATTGCAAGTGCCTTACTTGCTGCAAGCCTGCAACAAAACAACTATCCTATGTTGTTCCTTCATGCAAACTTCTTCCATGATGTTACTAGCAAGCTAATTTTTGGCATACTCAGTTGTAACAATATTTTCCAATCAGCTGTTATGTGAGAAAGCAAACCACAATGTGAATTCCAACTCCCTTCATCCTTTAATACCTTGAATTTTGATTTCTTTATCTTCGTCATAGAATTTCAGTCCTCTATCATGACAATTGAGGGTGAATTCCCTCAAAGATTGCAGCCATTGAATTCCAAGAACTACTTCATCAGCTAACTTAATCAAAAAGACTTCATCACATACTTCATCTTCTCCTAGGAGAAATGATAGTTGTTCTCTTCTCTTTATGCAAGGTCTGGTGGTGCCACTCTTGACAAGCCTAGTGACCCCTTGGTTATGACAAAAACCCCTCACTCTGAGTGGATGAGAAGTAGGTGTGCCACACATTGAAGAAAGGAAGTTGCTCTTCCACCACATTCTTTCTTCCATATTCATGGAACCATGGGTTAACCACATATGAAACAGAAAATCAGAACTACCATCATGCCTTTGATGCTCCAAACATGTCATGATGAAATTTCCCTCCATATTGATTGTGAATCAGATAATCTTCTCATCGTAGCACCTATATTCATTATGCGGAAACAATTTTGAATTTGAGTCCAAGAATCCATACAAAAAGAAATGCTTCTTACCTCATTACTTTGTGGAGTATGAGGTGCATAATGATGTCCAATCAGCGGTGATATAAGAGGACATAACAAACATTAAATCTGATCACCTTCTCCAACCAGTTGTGTGTGAGGGTAACATATCAGCAGTGTCATATCAACAAGCAACAAAACAGAGATTTTTTCATACCATGGGCTGTATTTGATGCTCTCTTGACTCAGAATTTCTGAGTTAGGAACAACACTCAAAAAATAACCCAATGGAACCCTTATCTCATGCATAGCATCATCCTCATAAGCCCTTAGTAAATCTTATTTGATTCCATCATGTGACTGCCCTGATTACAATAAATTATCATAGAACAACAAGGGATTTTTACCTTTCTTTGGATGACGACAAAATGGGGATTGCTCTTTGTTAATATCTTCATTGATTGGCTCCTTGGTGGTGGCTGTTTGGGACAGACCAGCAAGTTGAAAATCATTAATTTCACCTTCAAATTTGACTTCAACTCTGAATTTCTTCTTTTCATCAAACCCTTCTTTTTCCTTTGACTCATGCTTCATGGTTGCTTCCCTTTTCCTTGTCAATAATGAAGAGCTTTTTGCCCTATGCTCTTGTAAGTGTTGTTTCCCTTGAACGGCTATCAATCTAGCAGTCCTAGCTCTTCTTTGCCACTCCTCACACTTTCTTTGGGTTTCCATTACATCCTTCGTGCTTGCATATATGAATTCCTTCTCATGTCTAATATCAACATTTGGTTCCTTCAAAAGTATATTCTTCTCTATCAAGGATTCTTCATTGACAACTGTCAGTTCAATGCAACCATTAGATATCAACGATTCATCATTAAGCACAAAAGGATTTTTACCTTGATTAACTTCGTCCCGATGGAAGGACCTCTTCTCCACAGGGCTGTAACATTCATCTTCTTGGCAAGTTGTACTTCTTCCTTTGGAACTAGGGTTCTTTGCCGATAATGTCCTTCTTCCGTCCTTAATTTGATGAAATCCGTGAGAGACATTGCCTCCGGAAACTCCTCTGGCATTTCTCGGAATTATGCAAGCCATATGATGTAGTCACGAGCTTGTTTAGGGCTCCCTTGTAGAGCGACTTCCTTTGTAGCCACGAATTGGGTTTTTTGTAGGGCCTTGTAAAAAGGATTTTTCTCCTTCTTTGATTCACCAGGGCTGTAGGAAAACTCTTCTCCTTTGGCTGAACCACCACCTTGCAAGTTTTGGATGGCTAGGGTAAGCCTATTCAATACCTCCTTCATTCCTTCTTGTGTTTTCATAATTGTCTCCAATTTTTCTTCTCTGAACTCTGTTGTCTTCTTCTTTTCCCTCCTCTGGTAATACTAAAAATTGTTGTCATCTACCATACATCACAGGCTTGGGAGGAAAGAGCTCTGATACCACTGTAATGTCCCTTTTTGGGGGAACTCGGGAAATGGTGAAAAACTCTCAAATCAGATTTGAACAACTGCTGTCATAACCTTGCAAAAATTGATCTCAAACCCTTCTTAGGGCAGCAACTTTCCTAGGGAATAACCCTTCGAAATGGAGTTAGACCTTCCAAGAATACTTCAAACTTGTGCCAAAATTAATGGAAAACCCTTATCAATCAATTACAGTTGTTAGAAATCAGATTTGTATGTGAAATTAATTAATTTCGGAACCCTAACCAATGAACATTCCCAAGCTTGCTAAAAATAGTAGAACATCGCCAAAAATCACCAAACTCGAGATATTGGTTTAATAAATTATAGAGAATAAGATAATGATTTCAGATTTGCCAAAATGTCACCGTACATACCAAAAAACCACCTTAATATAGGTCGCCCCACTTGAAATAAAATATAAATTGCATCGAAGAGACAACACATGCAAGAGAAAAATATTTTATTTTCTTTCAAACTAGCTTGCATACCAAAATCCTCATGAAGGGTTTTCGTCCTTCACAAGTTCCCCAAGGGTTTTCATCCTTGGATGAAATCCTCAACCCAAGGGGTTTCGTCCTTGAGAGAAAGAGAGTAAAAGGGCTACACGAGCCAACTTTCACCAAAATAAGAATAATCTCCAAAACATGAATCATTAATGCCCAAGGGACCTCCTTAAATAATCACAAGGAGTGCTTAAACAATCATAAACATCATGGCCGACCCCTTAAGTAGGTGTTTTTAATATTATAAAAGGTATTTGGAGCCTACATGCTCATAATACCTTAATTACTAAACTACTTAAATTCCTCTATTGGAGCAAACGGCTTCTAATAAGATAAATGATGATAAATGAAAACGACTATCTAATCAATAATAAAAATATAATCTAGATTTCCCCTTGCTTTTCTCCTTAGACCCGTGGGGAAGGAATGGGTTAAGGTCTTCAGAATTTAGCCTCCAAAAAGGGACATGACACCACCTTACCAACTAACATGGCAGATTGCAAACAAATAACTTGTACTTGGTTAGATTTCTTTACAATTCTTCTATGAAGCCCAATCTTTGCTCTATGTTTTCATACCTAGTTAGACTACTGTTGGGTGTTGGTTAGACCAAGCTTCATTATATCATGGTGTGAAATGCCAAGACTAGTTCTTATAATGTAAAAGATTATGAGAACATTTATTTTTAGGCTATGAAGGTTAGTTACATCAGATGTATCATGTTTTATTCATTGATTATCTCATGCAATCCAACTATGGAAGTTAAACATATACTGTGATTTTCATTTATTGGATGCATGTGGTTTACGTGGATTTTGTATAGTCTAACCATGATGGATTATTATCAATGCTCCACGGGGACGCGTACCTTGGGTTTTTTAGCTCGTCCCCATACCGGAGACGTTTCAGAACCTCAGGGACACGTAGGAAACATCCCCTTCCCATCCCCAAACTCTGCCAATAAAGGAAACGTCCCGGGGACTTCGAAAAAATGCCAAGAAACAGTAGGGGATGGCACAAAGCGTCCAGACGTCCCCAGTACGTCCAGGGGACTTCTAAAAGTCCCTCGACCGTACTGAGGACGTCTAGATGTCCCCTACGTCAAAGCCTGTAAAAAACGTTTTTTTTTAAAACAAAAATGCATAAAGTTATCTATTGAAAACCTTAGTGGATTATTTTTTTCAATGTTAAATAGGAAATTTTCATAATGTAATTTTTGGAAATGTAAACGTAAATACAAATAATAAAACAAATTCAAGCAATGTACTCGGCAAAGCAAAATATGTTTTCTTCTGTTGAAAAGTTGAATGAGGATGCCTTGAAGTGTGGGAATGGAAAAAAGAAATTATGATAGGATCATAGCGATCACAATATTTAGGCATTGATTGGTCTATGCTAAATGGGCTCCTATGATAACCATCTATATTTAGACCAAGATGCAGGAAATGGTAACCTAGAAATGCGGAAAAATCCTATCCAAATATGGATAGATTCTTTCCAACATGAAAGGAAAAAGCCAATGCTAGTTTTGATGAAATCATATGTTAAACACAAAAATTGTGAAGCATTCTACTTGACGCAACACAAGGTGGACATGATTATATTATTTTCAAATGCTTTTGGGATGCCTCGAAGCATAGGAATGGGAAAGGGAAATGATTGGGTTGCCATGCAATGTTGTCTATCAAATGCACAGGAATTTCTTGGTTGTTTAATGGGAAACTGAAATAAGCACTCACATTTAGGCCAGTATACAAGAAATGAGAACATATAAACCTAGAATATCCTTTTAGATAAGATGTAGTTTTGCTCCTAGAATGGATTTGGAAAAAACAGTCCTTGTTTATTGTAAGAGGATTTGTCTATTCAGAAACAAAAACTTTCTTGCTATTTCCCTCTTACCAGATCTAGTCAAGCCAAGATAAGAACAGTCCCGTAAAAGTGCAAAAAACCAACTAGATTGTTTTTTATACTCGGAATGAACATGGATCAATTACATCACATTAGTTTTACAAGGCTTTCATTTTATATTTAAGGCTTGCACCGTAAGGTTAAATCTTATGTAAAATCTCAATTCAACTCTAATTTTATGTATTAAGGTTCTATAATGTGTGTGATGAATGCTTTAGCAATGTTATCATTGAATATTTGAAATTTCCTATATTTTAAAAAAATTTCCTTATTTTTTAATCGCTGTCCCCAAAAAAAAGGCCTCCAAAAAAATCCGTCCTGGAAACACGTTCCCTCGTCCCCTGCCGTCCCTGTCCTGAAAACTTAGTGGAAGATAGATTATTATGTTTGGAATTATCAATATGGATGATTGGCACTGTGATTATTACTCGTGTTATTGATTATGATAGTTGTGTTGTGTGACAGGTTAATTGTGGGTTGTTTGGCTAGTTATGACATTGTTACTAGTTCTGAGGAATTCACCTTCATGCTATTTTTATGGTGTATTAAAGTGTAATATTTCATGAATATTTTCCTTACCCGTACATGTGTTTTGAACACATTGATGGGTGTAATGAGAATGCAGGGTACAAGTACGACCAAGAGAATCAAGGGATACAATGTTCTAAGAAATTATGCCTCCAACCTATCCACACTTTTCAGTTCACGTTGACATTTAGAATTGTTCGTGGACCTTGGTGCTATGGTGCTATGCAAATTGTATCTTGTACCTTGTCAACTTTATCTTGTAAGTTGTTAGGTTGTAAAAACATGTGACTCATTTGTGAGACCCTCTCCTTTTGTGATCATGTGAACCCTTGTACTACAAGATGAAAAATGTAAAAATATGGACCTTAGTACTGTGTAAATCATGTCTTGTACCTTGTCAACTTTATCTTGCAAGTTGTTAGGTTGTAAATACATGTGACTCATTTGTGAGACCCTTTCCTTTTGTGATCATGTGAAACCTTGTGCTACAATAAGAAAATGTAAAACCCATGCAAGTGGGATAGGGATGAGACCTCTTTAACTTCACAAAAACGTTTAGCTGCATTTGAGAGATTAACCCAAATCAGGAAATTGTAGAGAGAAATTTTTCCTCTTTTAGCTTGTAAACAAATGGTGGACCTTGGGGGTATACTAGGGAGTGTTTAGAAGGCCTAGATAACTCTCTAAGAAGCCTATGGGCATCTAGAAGATGCCTTGAAGATTAATATGAAGGAAAGACAAATGAAGGAGAAAAATGCCACCTTCATTGGGCAAAAGGGTTTAGGCCCTTAGGGGCTTCCTTTATGACAGTAAAATTTCCATAGGGAATTACATTTTGCCATAGTTACCAGGGGACGGGTATTGGTACGCCGTTTTTCAACACAAATTGGAGATGGATACTTGGAGACAAATATATATTTAAATAAAATTTAAAGAAAAAATATAATTCGATAACCCAAATGTAAAATACATTAAAAATAATTTTTTAAGTAAAAACATTATGCCTACTAAAGACAAGTCATTCTATTGAGGACGTCCCTAAACTTTTTTATATTTTCTAATTTTTTTTTGATGTTTTTACTTTTTAAAAGCTGTTATTTTTACAAAGAACATTCAATTATAATCTTAAAAGTACCAAAAATACATTAAATATAGTTTAAATCCCTAAATGTCATTGAAAAAAGTTAAAATATTGAAATATTAATTTTTACGTATTATTTTAACCACCGTACCCCTGCCGTCCCTAAAATTTGGGAAATTTTTTGCCATTCTGGAAACCCTGTCCCTTTATACTCCCGTCCTCGAGACTTAGCTAACTATGGTCAAATTTCCAAAAAAAATCAAATATAAAATACAAATAATTATTTTTTAACAATAATTTAATCCCTGTTTAAAATTCAATAAAAAAACAAATTAAAATATAATATGATCATATATCTAAATTTTAAAGAGGCAAGTTTAGGGTTTCACGGAAGCAAGTTTAGGGTTTTTTAAACTTGCTTGTTTAAAGGAGACTCGTTTTTTTTCTTTTAAGGAGATGGAGCATGAGACATCACAAGTCTCCAAAAAGCATCTTTAAGTACAAGAGATGTATCAATAACCCTCTCTCGTAAATCGTTTGCATCCATGTCTCCGAGATGCATCTTAAGGGTAGGAGGCGTGTCTCCCTAAAACTCTATTTTTTTTGCTACGTTTGTCATTTTTTTTCTTTATCCCAGTCCTTAGGTAGGCTCTTGATACATGATGTTTTGTATGCCACATTGTAATTGTTTGGGTTGTTAAATAAGTTTCCCTTCTTAGCTACATTGTTGGTTTTGTTGGAAAATTAGTGTTACTACTCACATTATATGTGTGCGGATGAAAATGTATTTAAAATTTTAGATGTGTGTGAGTTGTTATGAAACAACTCATACTAGATAGGATTGAGAGAATAATGTAGGGCTTTTATGATAAGAGTAGGCCCCTTGTTTAATTGAGATTGCTCGTCTATGTGTATGAACCAATGTTCCCTATGTCCCCTACATTTTTGGGGCCATCCCCAGTAGGCGACATTTTGGGGACATGGGGACGGGTAGGAAATATCCCCTAGACTTCCCCGAATCTTTGTTTTTGTGGGAAATATCCTTGGGACGTCAAAAAAATTCTAGGGTATGGCTAGCCGTCCCTGGTACGACCAAGGAAAGTCTAGTCATCTCTCGATCATACCGGGGATGGCTGGCCGTCCCCTACGTGTCAGTAGCTTTAAAACAATTTTTACCAAAAAAACTCAAAAAAAAATGTCCCCCTTGGGCTAGCTAATTCGAAAGTGGAATATAATTACGAATTGTGGATCATTTTCACTCGAATAAATTCTCCATTCAAAGGTGGAATATAATTACAAATTGTGGATCATTTTCACTCGAATAAATTCTCCATTAAGGCATACACCATCCTCGGAGGCTCCATCTAAGAAGCATGGCACCATTAACAGTAATTTTTGGAAATGGATTCCCAATGCACAGGTCCAGTTTTGGAAATGCTTTGTTCCTGATCTAGAAAATATTCTTTCTGCAATAGGCTTCTTGAATTATATGAAAATTTGGAGTAGATGAGAGATCCATTCTTGTTACTGAAGCTCATGAAGTGCCTTCATGATCAAATCCAGTCACAATAGCCTCTTATTGAAGATATCTATGATAATAGGTGCACACTTTTATGATTCTGACATGCACTGTTGTAGAAGCAACTGCAAGTGTTGTAGATATATTGAAAACTCTGATAACTCAAATCTGATTAGTAAAATCCTGCGCTGTTCAACCTGGTTACAGGTAGGATAAGACATTTTCAATTTTAAAAGTTTGTTACTCTGAAGACTTTTACGTTATAAAAAAGAAACTACACAAATATGATTTAACTATCTCATGCAGGATATTCCAGAACCCTTTTTCATTTGAAATTATAATAGATATTTTGCCTCTACTTGAATTGTACCTAAATGTCTAATGGTTATAGTTATTAATTTATTCAGCCTGCACTGCATTTTCAATCCAATTTTTTTTTAAAATAGGAATTCTCTCTTTCAGACAAGTGTCATTACAATGCTCCTTATCAATATGATGAATGCCTTATCAATGCTATCATATGAATATTTGAAATTTCCTGTATTTTTAATATTTCCCATCCTTTTTAATAGTCATTCCCTAAAAAATGGCCTCCAAAAAAATCTGTCCAAGAAATGCATCCCCTGTCCCTTGCCGTCTTTGTCCCAGAAACTTGGTGGAACATAGGTTTGAATCAAATTGAATAATATCATTAATTTTTATTGTGCAAATTCTTCATTCAGTATCAGAGCAGGTGATATTAGAGCAGGCAATATATGGATAAGTAGATTGATAATCGGCAGCTGTGATGTTCAAAGGTTGGCCAAGCTATGATATTCAAGTTTTGCTAGAATTATCTGTTAGTCTAGGGAGAGCAGCATTATATCAAGGTATTTGTGACTTGAGCATGCAACTTGCTCGACACAATGCTGTGTATTAGCAGAATTTATGATTTACAGGAGAATACAATTGTATCTTCCATAATATATGCTGTCCTTGTAAGTCGGCTCTTTCCCATTGAACCTATCATTGAAGATCTGTGGCAGCATTGAAGCATTCTAGGCGTGAGAGAAGGAAATGCAGGTGTAGATCTGTCTTGCATCCGAAATCTACTTGATTGCATGCATTTATCACCATTCGCTCTTTGAATGCTGCATAGGTTGTCCCCTTGATACCTTACGGCCTTCACGTGAACTGTTCTTTCATCACTTATATCTCAGATCCACCAAATGCTCCACATTGACCCACCAGCGCCGGGCGACATGATCCACTGTCTATCCACGCACGTTTGCATCAATCCAGACTCAATTCCATGCCTTATCAACCTGTCTCCACTGACATCTTCTCTAGTCCATTTTTTATCCCAAGCTAGCATGTCATGCATCTCTGTGTACATCTGTTTACATTATGAGAAGTTCATGGAAATAAATTCCACTCTCCACCTTGTGCAGTCCATTAAATAGTGCCGCATATATTCATTCTTGTAGTGCCCCTGTCATTTCATGCCCAAAAGCATTCACCACTCAATTGGAAAACGTTGTTTAATACCAAGTACGTTGGGAACCTATTGTTTGAATGATGTCGTGTTCCTGTCTTCTACAAAAGAACTAGCTACATTTGGATTATTGATTGCCGCATGTTATTTCTCATGTAAAAGAAAAATCGTTCTCTTCACCTAAATAAAATCTAAGTTAAAACACACGAGGAAGTGACATTTCATAGGCATTTTCTATTTTCCCAAGGAGAATACAAAGACAGGAATTGCGTAAAAGGATGATAATGCAGCCCTAAAGAGTTTACTTGCTTGCATGAAGAAATTATGAGTTTTTTTACTATTTTTGAGTTTGGTCTGCTTTTTAAAGTCTGTTACAAAGTTAACGACCAATAAAACTTTAGGGCATCTTGATTGTTTCATAGTATTTTATCAATTGGGTCTATCATTAAGTTTGTCATTAAATTAAAGTCATTAGTCTAAAGTTGTTAAAGGAGATTATCATTTTCAAAAGTTACATTATATAGTTTATAAAGAGTCTTTCTGTGGTGATATTATTAGGTCAACCAGGGTCCATAGATTATTTTTAGAGTGTTGTTCTGAAAAGTAATTACATATTACTTTTTAAATATTTGATAGTCAATTTGGTTGTTGAATTGTGTGGCAAAAAATTGTGATCATTTGTTATTAAATATAAGGGTCAATATTGTGTGTCTTGTTTAGAGCAGGTGTCAATTTGTCCTAGTAAAGTTGTCATTTGTCGTCAAAGTTATTTATCTCCTTATTGCAAACGGGCAGATTTTGGGTTGAAACTGATGTCTTGAGTCAATTCAATTTGTGGGTGGAGGGGAGGGATTTTTACAATAGTGCCATACAATGCCATGATTTAATTATCGAAGCTAAGCATGTTGGAGGATGGAGGCAAAGGAAGGAGGCGGCCAAACAACATCCTTGAGTTTGCTGCTAATTCGGAGGCTGCGCTTTGCTACACTGGCTAAATCACTGCGCCAAACCAACTAGAGCCAAGAGACGAGTGGCAATGGGTCCCAGTTATGCTACTCACAATCGGGTGGCAATGATCAAGAACAAAGGCTGCAAATGAGAAGACAACGAGGACCCAATCTTCATTTTCATATTCTATTTATTGTGTGTGGTGCATTAGTGATTAGAGAAAATAATCATCACTGTTGTAGTAGAATGTGTTCTTGATCAAAGTTGTCGTGAGGCCATTCCTACTACTCTTGTTTGGTTTGGTTGATGAGTTCCCATCATGGATCGGTTGATGTGTTCCTGTGGAATGGTTGATGTGTTCTCGACTATGGCTTGATTAATGAGTTCCCATGGAATGGTTGATGTATTCTTGACTATGGCTTGGTTAATGAGTTCCCGTTCAACAAAATGTGTCAAGAATGTGTTTGCTTTAGTTCTTGAATGGTATTTACTTTATCCATGTTTGTACCAGGGGGGAATGTTGGGAATATAATGCTAGTACTCAACATTATGTGTGTGTGTGTGAAAATGTATTTAGAATATTAGATGTGTGTGAGTTGTTAAGAAAAAATTCATACTAGATAGGCTTGAGTCAGAGAATGTAGGGATTTTTTGATAAGAGTAGACTCCCTTGTTTAGGAGATCTCTCGTCTATATGTACGAACCAAATATTGAATAATATCATGTGAATTGAGGTTTTTACCTTTGTTGAGGCCTCTTTAGGCATTTAATTTGACATGTTTTCTATAAGATATTTATGGCTTGTTAAATCTTGGTTTATAGACTTTTAATTGGCTTGGGAAGACTTGATTTGTACTTGGTTACTTGTTTTTATTTGGTGAAAAATGTGTACCATTAAGATGCCGAATTTAGATAGCTTTGTGAGTTTTGTTTTGAGAGTTGTTGAATGCAGATGCGGATGCTCATTGGTTTTTAAGGTTGTTGGACAAGCTATTGGGCTGGAACTTGAGGCGGCTGGAACTTGAGGCATGCATTGACAAGCCACAGACAGTACCCCCTATTCATGGTGCACAAGGTGGTCTTGGTGACATTCTATTACTCTTGGAAAGTAATGGAGGTATTCTCTTACTCTTGGAGAGTAATAGAGATGGGCATTTGTGTGTGGCCTTGGAGCCATATTCTTACTCTCAGAGAGAAATGAAGGCATTAGATTTTTGTGGCATGATATTGGTAACATTTTATGGGATCTTGGTACTTAAGCAATCCTCTCCCTACATTGGGTAACCTGGGGGTTACCATAATATTTTATTAGGTTTCGGGCTTTGCGGTTTTTATGTATTTTGTGGCTCATGGATGAATCCTATCCACTTCTATTTTGTTGGTTCAAACTTAGTTGTGCCTGTGATTAGTCACTTGGTGTATTCTCCTGTTTCTGACTACATATGTTCACTTTGTCAAACTTATGCGGTGGTTGTGTGTTTATTGGACCCCTTGGATCAGGAGTTGATTAGGGTCTCCTCCCTTACGATGTCAAAATGGTTGCATGGAAAACGTCCTTGTCTCTTGGATGGATAAATGTGTTTTCGGACATTTTGTAAACTTGGCAGTGTCCTTGATTTAGAGGAGCTAGATGAGTTTGTAGCTCTTGATCTTTATTGTTGCCTATCATTGCATTATTTTAATCTTGTGAAGAGCCATTTAATGTTGCAATGTTGACTGGCCATGGTCTTGATGCACCTTATTTATGAGTTGGACAGGGAATAACTTGGTATTGCTGATTGGGTTAATCGAAAGTGTAGTCAAGTAATTTTATAAATTTCTAATTGTGACTTGGTATTGCTCAATTATTCATTGATTATCGAATTAGTGGCATAGCTGAATTGGACTATTGTAGGGATTGGTCAATTGATCTTGTTCTTTTAAAATATGTTGACGTAGCTTCCAGATTTTTGGTTATGTACCTAAATTAATTGGTGTACTTCTAGCGAAAAATGGAGGTGTCGCTAATTGTAGTGACATCCAGATTAGCAAGTGTCCGGAACTGATCTAATTGTGGTTAATTGGGTGGGCTTAGTATTTATTTAACCATTCAATAGAATAACTAATTGTTAAGTTAGTTTGGTTAAATTGGGTTTACTGTGCTTTAGAAACAAGTGTGTGTATATATACATAAACATATATATGTATACTATGTGTGTGTGTGTGTATATATATATATATATATGCATATACATACACACACATATATGTATACTATGTATGTATACATATATACCTATGTTCCACAGCGCTTCGGGGACGGGGACAACGGGACGGCAGTCTGAGGGTCAGTTTTTGGGGCCCACAGGAGGACAGAAAAGGGTTATTTTTTGGGGTCAGCGGGAGGACGGCAATATATATAATAATATAATAGTGTGTGTGTGTTTTAAATATATAATCAAATTTGTACAAGTTAATGGACACCAGTATAACATGATACTGACAGCAGTATAACAACAGATATATCACAAGACATGATGACAGCATTATAACAGCAGCAATAAATTTAAAATATTTAAACATATCATGAAAGCAGTATAACTGTTAACAGCAGAATAACAGCAATAAAATTAATCATGACAGCAGCATATTGTGTAATGGCAATAAAATTTCTGATTTCATTGTTCAAATTTTAAACAGCATAGTGGGAGGATTTGTGCAACCCCCACACCCTTTTTAAAGCAGTATTTTTTTTAAGTCATGAAGGAATTTTTATTTTTATTTTTATAAAATGCCAAGAGGCCATCAGAGACTTTTGTCTGTCCCCAGGATGGTCAAGGGATGTTTCAGAGGTCCTCGGCCGCCTTGGGGACGTGCAGCATTTCCTTTTTCAGAGACATGTTTCCAAGACGATTCGAACATTTGCAAATTTTTGGGGACGTCCCCTGCTGTCCCACCGTACCCGAAATGTCATTGGGGATGCAGACGAGGGTTTTCGGGCCAGTGATGCATCCACATAGAACATAGATATATACATATAAATGATTTTTTTTTGGAATCTTTCAAAGTATTTTTCCAAATTTATTAACTACTGAAAACATAGCAAAAAATCATATATTAATTTTTATAATAATATAAAATTAGTTTTTTAAATAGTGTATAAAAATGAAGGTCAGGTTGGACCTCCCAAGGGGCTTTGAAAGTTCACCCTGGTAAGCAAATCGCAATCTACTTGTTTGCTAAAGGGGTTGCCATGAGTCTCTCAAAAGGGTCGTGGCCATGTGGAAGGCCATATACTTTGGGTGGGCATTATGTGTGTTGGGGTTAGTTGGGTTGAGTTGTCTATGAGAAGGCACTGAGTCCCTGGGATGAAACTTGGGGCGAATTTGACTAGAGATTTGTTGCTTGGAAAAAGCACTGTAGACCACTAAGGCCTATGTTTTGTTAAGGCGTGGTTGTGATCAAGGACCCTGACACAGAACTCTCCGGAAGCCCAAGCTAGTAACCATGCATAACTCCAAAGTGGGTGTGGGGTCAATTGGATTGAGCCTTGGTCCAAGCATAAATAAAGCACATAAAAAGGGGGGCAGGCTATGAGCCTGACACTCCCAAACATGGGTTGAGCGGTGCATTGGCACTGTTTTCTTTTGCGAATGTTAAGCCCAATTTTCTATGTTTGGAAAGGTTGTGACTAGGGCCAAGAAGTTTGCGGCAAGAGCTGAGGCCAATTGTGGAGGCCATTTATAAGGCACAGCCATGGGGGAAAGTCAGGAGGTAGTGGGGTCCTTGGGATATTGTGGAATGAATGGTGGGGATGAAATACAACTCTTCCACACCCAACACCTCCATTTCACCTATAAGTAAAATCAAGAAAACAAACAACTCAAACAAAACCTTGTACTCTGAATGAAAACCCATGGCTGGGAATGGGCCTCGAAGGATAAGGTGTTTATTCTATCAAATGAAATTAGAAATCTAAAACAAGAAGCTTGAAACTAAACTAAAATGGAAATATAAGCATGGGAACTTAAGCTAGAAATCTTCTTGTTTCCATGGAGGCTTGTCTTAAGAGACTTGAAAGGCCAAATAGGGCTTGTATATGAAGGCCATAGAATGTGTTATCTCCTTCTCCCCTTGTTCCTCCGTCTCCAACTTTCTAAAGTGGAAAAAGGACTCTTTTGGCTTGGAGAGCCTTTTTGTATGTCTCTTAAGGTTTTTAAGGGTTAAATTAAGGGTTTGGAGTTTTGAAAAGTGTAGATTAAAAGAATCCAAAGGTGGAGATTGGATCCTCCACCTTTAAGAAGGAAAGTGGTTTTTGAATCTTTGGTGAACTTTTACTTTATTATAATGCTCTAATATCAACTTATCAAGTGCACTTTCTAATTGAAAGTTGAGTGGGTCATGAAAAAGGGATTACTTAAATAACATCCCTAAGGGTGAACTTTATAACTTGACCCCGTTTATGTTAGGTCTGATCCAAAGCATGTAATTAGTTTTTAATAATAATACAAGGGGCACGCTTCTCATTAGAATGAATGAATGAAAGATTTTAATAACATCCACAAGACCAAGCCGTCTATGGCACCAAGAGCTAAAACAGAAGTGTTTCACGCAAACACAACAGCCCTCCACAAGGGCCGCCCTATTAGTCTTGCAAAATTCCAATCCCTTCTCTATGTTGGATTTTCTATTATGGATCTTGATCAAGATTTTTTTTGTACTATCTAGCCTTGCATCTTCAAACAAGTTTGTTAGTTTGTTTGATGTCAAGTTGTCATTGTATTTGATATGAATGTCATTATAGATCGTGTACTCCATGATATAGTGCCATTCTATCTCCGCCACGTCCTTATAAAATAGGCGTGTTCTCATTTTCCACTTGTCTTTAGGCATTGTCCATCTGCCAGTCTCATATTTAAGATGATGCAAGCTAGACCTTGGCTGCGCCAACAACATCTTCACCTTCCACTTGATTTCTACTCCTATGTATGCCTTTTTATCATGTTCCCATGTGGTATTAAACTCTTTGATATAGTATGCTTTCTTTAGCCCGTGTTTTGTTCACATGGCTGTCCTAAATTTCTCTCAAATATTTTTTAATTGCCTTATTAATGATTGGACACTCTTGCATGTTAATGCCCCATTTACCCATCCACTTGTTCTGTTTCATCCAAGTGTTTTACCTTTTGTTTAACTCTTCCTCTATCACCATTTCAGTCCATCGATGGGTCTCCATACTTTGTCTTTTTAAAATAACTTAACACCCGAGTCATCGACAATGTCTCTATTGAAAAAATCCTTGATTCAACTAACAGAATTTCATATGGACATGATGTTTTCACTAAGACTATTTGTGATGAAGTGTTTTTGGATTCTCTCTCTCTGCCTCCTTTTTAAATTTGACACATTACACCCAAACTTCACATCCGTATAGGACCATTGGTGTGACAAGCAAGACGAACATGGTTCTCTTGGTTTTCCAATTCCATAATTCTGCATTCCCGCATCTATACTGTAATGGGCATAAAGCCTTCCACACCCCTTGTATTTTTTCCCCTACATGTTTCCCAACTATGTTTGTTGTAAAAATCAAGCCCGAGGTACTCTTATTCTTCCACTACTTCCACAGACCTTCCTTCAGAAAGGAATTTAATTTGTTTATTTTTTCTCTGTAGTGACAATATTAGACTTTGTTTTTTTGGTATTCACTTGCATTCCTACCTCTCGGAAAAAGTGCTTTGGAGCACTTAAATGCTCTTTCAAGCTATGTATTGTTTTTACAATTAGGATAAGATCATCTGCATAAAAGTATAACCTTATTATGTGGTTGGCTACATCAATGCCCATTCCTCTAACTTATCGAAATATAGCCCAAATAACGTGGAGGACATTGGACATCCTTTTTTGACACTAATATTGCTTCCAAAGCATTCTAACATTCCTTCGCTTGTTCTAATTTTGGCCCTGATTTGTTCATAAAGTCTATGAATTCCTCCGTCCTGCTCCAAAGTTTGCTTCTAGTTGTTGTGTCAAATGCTTTTTCATAGTCAAGAAAGTAATAAAAAGATTCTTCTCCTCGAGTGTCCCATATTTGTTCAATTGTCTAAGAGTGATGCAATGGTCGATAGTGGAATACTTTGGTCTAAAACCCACCTATCCTTTTTCTTTCTCTGTGTTGCTGCTAATTTTGCACTCTACCATGCTATTGAATAGCTTTCCAAGAATGTTGTTGACCATGATAGTGCAATAGTTTGACGGGTTATTGATATATATACTTTATAGAAAAGGATAGTGACACTAGTCGCCCAGTCTCTCAAGAAGTCATTCTAGATGATATCATTCATTATGCTTTTGATGTGTGGTGTGAGGACTTCTAAACCCCATTGCAAATACTCTACTTACAGTGCATTTATGTCTTGCGCTTTACCCCCTACTAGCTCTTTATGCCTTGAGTAATATCCTCCATTTAAAAAGCTTCGTTAATGTATTGACTATGGGTGGGACGACTTTATCCTGAACATATTCATAGTGTAAGTTTGTGTACTCTAACCACTAGGCATTTATGCTATTATTCACTATTTGTTTTCTCTTTTGTTGTAGTTTCCTCCAAAAGCCTTTGGGGTTGTGAAGGGAAATTAGCTCTTTCTTTCTTGTGTTCATATAACTATCTTTTTTAGACCGTAACAATTTTCATGAGTCTTCTTATTGTCTTTCAAAAATTTTCAAAGAGGCACCACCTTTACTTATGTTTTTTAATTTTGTGTAGTTGCATGTTTAAATAGTTGGTAGTTTTGTGTAGCTGGGCTTGTTGGGTAGTTGGGTTTCATAGGGTTATTTTATTATTAAACCTATGGGTGAATAATAAGAATGTGCATATGAGAGTTTCAATGATGTAATCCAGGTACTCCAATGATGTAATAGATCTTCATAGTAATAAAAATGCATGGCACTCTGCCATTTCGGAAACTTGTAGATTCCCTGTGTATATGAGTAAACAGTGTATTAACAACCTTCATGAAGTAAGGATTGTAAAATGGAAGGAGGTTGAATGAGAAAGATTTGTAAAAAGTATTTTTCTAATAGCCTGAGAAGAATGAAGAGAAGATTGCTTGAGCGTACAAATTTATTTATAGTCTGATAAAACATATTTTTGTTTGAGAAGAATAAATGATGCAGGGACATCCAGGGACGAAGACAAGAAGACTTGCACTAAGAGAGGAAGGAGTGCGCACAAGAAGTAGAAGGCGCACAAGGAGAGAAAAGGAGAGCGTTGAAGACTGGTAGACTGCCGACCATGAGGAAAATAGTCGGGACAAAAAAGCGCGAAAGAGAAAAAGGAAAGCGTGAAAAGGAGGCACGCGGCAGAAGTCTATGAGACAAAGGTCGCGAAAAAGAGACAAAGATTGAAGAAGTGGCCAGTAGCCATGAAAGGATCACGGAAGCACATAAGAAGTATAGGAGAAGGAGCTGCCAAGGATTGGTAAACCGCCGACCGTGAGGGAACTAGTCGAAAGGAAAAGGAGTCACAGGAAATAGAAACAAGGAGAAAGAAAGGAGTGGCCTAAAGCCACAAAAGAAGAGGTATGCGCAGAAGGAATGCACATATGATAAAGGGTGGCACATGAGGGCGATTGCATCAAGACAAAGGAAAAAAGCCGTGAGAAGCAGGTCAAGAAGCAAGAGGCATAGGAAGAATAATGCGCACAAGGAAAGTAAGCGAAGAGTGCGAAAGCAGGTAGACGCGCCACGAAGAGAAACCCCAGACAGAGAAGGGCAATGGGCGAAGAGAAGACCAAGAAGGAATGGGTTAGAAATGGGTCCAGACTCATAATTGCGTTAGGAAGAAGATGCACAAAGAAGAGGGGAGTGAGAAAAGGCAATGCTGGGAGGCAGAAGGAAGAGGTTGCAGTAGCAAGAAAGGTGACAAAAGGAAGAAAAGAGAGAAAGTACACAAGGAACAAGTGCGCAACAAAAGCCCATGAAGAGAAAAGAGGCATGAAAGGAAAAGATCGCAAAACATGAGCGACAAGGAAGCAAGAGCCGAAGAAGCGCACAGAGCCAAGCTGCGTAGAGAAAAAGAGTCGCAAGAGGAGGAAGCCCAGGGATAAAGTGGGCAAGAAAAGAGAAAAGTCTGAAGGCTTTAGGCAAAGGTGGACGAGCAAGGATGAGCACGGACACACACGACAGAGGGATGAAGCGCCAAGGAGTAAGAGAGCAACTACAAGGAGACATCAAGGCATGAAGGAGCGCGGATAGGAGAAGGCGCAAGGAGATAAAAAGGAAGCGCGCATAAGTATTAAAAAAAGAAAGCCGTAGAACATAAAAAAGACAAAGCCCGAGGTGAAAAGACAAAACAACAGCAGATAGGAGGACCAAGGACGGATCTACATGGTCACGTGGTTGATGGCAACCAAGCAATGAAACGGTCAAAAAGGAAGAGCCAACCACTGAATGATGTGGCACAAGGAGATTGGTCAGAAGTAAATTATGCGGATAAGGGAAGTAAAGATGCCAGATTCAAATTTGAAGTCCGAGCAGGAAGTTCGAAAGGAGGCCAACACAGAGGAGAGAGAAGCGGGAAGACCGAGCACCCGCGGCTATAAATAACAAAGAAGTTGCTAAGTTAAAGTTGTTGTGAAGTGGTTGAAGTGGTGGTGTTTGGCTTGTAGGCCAATCAGAGTGGTAGGGCCGAGAGGAGAAGTCGGTCATGAGTAGGAGAGTGTGAGAGGGGCCGCGAGGTCAAGATTGGGATCGGCCGTAGAGCCGAAGTGAGATGCAAGTCTGGTTAGCCCTAATAGGCGCCAACAGTTGTATACCCCTTAGGGGAAGAATTTGTAGATGTCATATGGCCATTTGATAATAATAACAGGAGAAACATAAACAATTTTTCCATCTGCTATGTTATCTCTAAAAACGGCAGGCTCGGGGAGTACCCATTGAAGTTGCGTTGTTGTCAAGTGGTATCAGAGTTGGTTCTTTCCTACGGAAAAGAGAGGAAAAGTGTTGGCTAGATTTTCTGCACAGCTAAAAACCTAGGCAGTCATGAGATAAAGCTCCCTCATTTACCAGTGAGGCTCCCGTGTAAGATGTTTATCAATTTAGTGGGTATGAATCCTAATAACTATTTGTGGGGTTTTACTTTAATTACAAAGCTCATGAACCATAGCTTAGCAATTCTGCAGCAACTAATCAGTTGTTTATGAAGTATTTTCAGAAGGGGGAAATAATGGAATTCGGGAAAGAAGAAAGGAAGATGTGTGATTCAACCAATAATTCTCAGAGTTGTACACAGATTAAATAAACAAACAGATCTCAAAAAAATTAAAAGTAAAGGAAAAGAATAGCTTCTAATCTAAATCTTAGATAACACAGTTTATCTAAAAAATTCAAATAGAAGCAAGAAGCAAATCACAGTAGACACAAAGTTCTCCATAAATCTGTCTTTTATTCAATTCTCCAACTTTCACATAAATAACATCAAGGGTTACAACACAAAGTCTGAAAACTCAAGAATGCTCTAGCAAAATTGTGATAATCTAACCCGTAGGCTCTTCCTCTATTTATAATTAATAGAGGGCAATTACAAATAGGAAGCTTTCAATGAATTGCCACATGTGGAAGCTATGAAAAGGGGAAGCAGCTGGCAGTATTCTTCCTAGAATTCCTCTTTGCATGACATGCATGATTTATAACTGAAAATAGAACCTTCTATTTTGCATGTCTGCCACCTATTTCCAAGTAATTGACTTCTTCCAGTAACTTGAAGTAACGGCTTTTATAGCCAATTACCTAAGTTTTACAATTTTAATTGATTGCTCAATTGCTTTGTCGGAGAAAATAAGAGAAAGAAAAAGAAGTTATTCCCACTGCAACACTGTTCATGTTTTGTTCTTCTTCCATACTTTGCATGCTGATCCAATCATGTATTACTTCTGCTTCATCACTTTAGCAATGAATGATCTGAATGATATCTCTGCCTTGAATCTGAGATGCTTTTTTCTCCCATATGCTGTTGAATCCTTTCCTTTGATTCTCACCAAACTGGATCTGGAAGCAACTGACTGATATTTGCTTGCGGGTGCTACCTCTGACCTGTCTTCCCTCTTATCCTTGAAGCTTTTGCAGTTCTTCTCCAGTACGTGCACCAGTGCAATGTTTGCCGTAAACAATTCAGACAAAACTCATCACCTTTTATTTTTAATTGCATATGAGCAATTTTAAATTCTGAAAAGCACTCTAGGTGAAGGCAAATACAAGTAAATTCAATGAAGGCTTCAACTGGAAGATTGGGAGCACATGCACAAGCTCCTGAAAGGAATTTTCCATGCAATGACTTCCACATGGGCTGCGTTAGAAACAAGAGGATGAATTTTTGTCGGAAGCCCTTGCAATTATGAGAGTTGGATCTATTTCTTCCTTTGATTCTGAAGATATATTCAATGTATCAGACATTGACTTCTGCTTTCTTCACCAATATGGGCATAAATGAAGTATTCCTGCAAATAATTCAGACAAGTATGCAATCCATAGCATGAATATCTAATTTATTCACTGAGATCTGATTATAAAGCCTGCTGCCCTCTATTTTTAGACTTTGCTTGCATGCCAAGCAAGCTAAAAATATTATTTTATTCACTTGTGCACTCACATCAACATGCAGATAGCCAGAATAATAAAAAGGAAGCCTTTCCAACCCTAGGCGCCAAAACTGGATGCTTCCCGACAATTAAAAAAAGTCAGCTTTTAAGCATTTAGCTATGCCAGAATGGGTCGCACTTTTTGGCTAGGAATTGTGGAAAAAACATGAGGGAAAGGAAGTGGAAAAATTCACCCTTCCAGGCAGCCCCAAAATTCCCACTATTCACTTAAATGACTTGATTTCCATCATGGGAATTTTTCACCTTTTAGGCAGCCCCAAAATTCCCACCTTCCAAGCAACGCCAAAATTCTCACTTGAATGGAGAAATTACTTTTCCCAAAAGTGCGACTAGCATGAAAGAAAGTTTTTTTTCAAAAGTGCGACTTCCATGCAGGTGAATAAAACCTCTTTGGTGGAAAAAAAATTCCAGGAACCCTTCCCACCTTCCAGACAGCCCCAAAATTCCCATTTGCACTTAAGTGATTTGACTTTCATAATGGAAAAAAACAACCTTCCAAGAAGGCTCCAAATTCCCACCACCTAGGCAGCTCCAAAATTCCCATTTGCATGGAGAAGTCATCTTTCCCAAAAAGTGCGACTAGCATGAAGAAAGCTTCTTCCCAAAAAGTGCGACTTGTATTATGAAATTGCTCTTCCCAAAAAGTGCAACTTGCATGACTTTTGCTTTTAAAGTTGCGTGAAAACTCATTAGCAACATTTTATTTCCATTTTTGGATTTTCGCGGTGAAGAAAACACAAGCATAGAATAAAATTTTCCATTTTTGGAAAGGGTCCAAGGAGATGTAGCAGCAAAAACTTGCAAGTGTCACAACTTTCACTCCGTGGCTCCGTTTTAGGTGTCGTTTTCTCTAAAAGTGCATATTTTCTCGAGCTCTACGCATTGATGGCAATATTTTTCTTATTTTCATAAAATCCATTTTTGCACCTTTTTGGACCAAACAACTTCTTGCAATCTCCTGAAAAGAATCCTGAGCTCTGATCACCTTTAGACAGATTAGTAATTAAAAATACTGGATAGCTTTTCAAAACCCTAGGCCCGGGAAAAGGTCTGGCAAGAAGAATGAATAGGCTACGGGAATTGCCGAAGAAAACAAACCAAAACACAGACAAAAAGAAATAAAACAAAACAAAAGAAGTTGCGGGCAATTGCTAGAAAAATTTCTCCACTTAGCTGATCTGCAAAAATTCTTCCCCCCGGGTGAATGTTCTATGGTAATAATGATGGGGTGAAGTGCTTTATATAACCTAAATCCTCCAATTTTAGCTCAATCTATTTTTTAAAAGAACTTTATTTATTTAATAAATAAATAAATAAAACGCTTGCAGACAAGGTCTGGCGAAGGAATTGAGTGAGCTTTGGCATGTGGGTATTTGTCGAATTTGACTTTTATGACTCTCTGGGGATACCTTAGAGCAATGCAAACAACTGCAGGCAAAACAAACACAAAACGACCCGTTACTTTGAAAAGAACGAATTTTTTTAAAAGGGGTAGTCCCAGATTTCAAGGTGAAATCTTGGGGACACCAAAAAGGCATCGCTAATAAATCGTTGAATATTAGGCAGTTATCCGAAGTATGTGTTCTGCATCGTGAGAAAAGGTGGGTATAAAACACAAGGGAAGATGGAGCGCAAGCGAGATGGTGCCGAGAAAGAAACATGTGTCAAAGGCGACAGTCATGAAGAAGCTCAAGAAATGATGGAGGAGCTTCAGGGACCCAGGGACGTGAGGACCCAACAAGAGCGCATAGAAGAAGGCCACTAGAAGAAGTGAGGTCTGGCAACCAAAGGTGGTGAGGAGGTGAAGAAAGTAAAGGACTCGATAGAGAGTCGAAGGCACGATGGAGTGAACGTGCAAGGGATGCTTGGAGGGCATCAGAAGAAGGCGTGCATGGAGGCATAGTCGAAGGTTACGCAAGAAGAGCGTAGTGGACAAGAACCCAATGCGGAGGCACCGCAGAAAGATGTGTGAGTAAAGGGAAATCCAATGGCAATGCGTGAGAGTATCACACAAATGAAGGAGGCTGCTAAGGAAGAAAGAGAGATGGTCGAAAGAGACCATGAGCGCACGAAGACATGCGCAAAGCCACGAGAGGAGACTATGGCAATGAAAAAAGAAGAAAAGAAACAAGGAACGCACAAGAAAGAAACGCACACAGAATACACAGGAGATGCATGTAAGAGCATCTCGAAGGGATTGGAGGCGAAACGCGCCGTAAAGTGCGCAAAGGAAGAGGCCCCAGTAGAAAGAAGCGCAACAAGATGCGCAGAGAAGCAGACTCCGTAAGTAGTAAGAGATAAGATAAGATAATTATATTAAATGTCCAACAAATGACCACAAAATAGGTCAATGGGATTGCACCATACAAAGCAAAACAGAAGCAGCAGGAAACCCAAAAAGGTCTCGGAAAACAACCAAAGAAGAAGAAAGAGAGAACAAAGGAGAGTAGGTGAAGGGAGAAGCCTCGACACCAACTCTCAAGACTATCGCCCAAGGCCAGCTAAAAAGAATTTGGTAATGTGTTGGTGTCTGGTATCAGGAACTGTGAGATGTCTGGGACGCCTATGATCCGTGGAAAGTCGAGCTCTCCGAGTGGAACTAGTGGTCTGCCGCCTATGAGAGAGCGCAAAGATAAAAACGCACGGAGCAATGGGAGTACCATTGCGGGAGAAGCTGAATAATCTTGGGAGAATGCAAGAGTGCGCATGAAAAAGGGCATACCGGGTAAGGAGATCTCGTGAAAAGGCGTGCAAAGGAGCGCGCAAAAGAAGAAGAGCGCATGAGCCAAGGAAAGTGCGACAACAGTTCGAAAGAACTAAGGGAGAATGTAGAGGAGAAAACCGGGTTCGAGAGAGGTCGGAAGCAGTTAGAAACAGAAAAGGTTGCCCCGAAGGCAACAAATGCATAGCAACTAGAGACGGTTCTTGAAGAATGCATGGAAAGAGGTGAACAAGGAGGAGAGGAGATCGGTAGAGCTCTCAAGGAGTTGTCTTGTGGTGAGGCTCTAGAAGTCTTGCGCAAAGTCAAGCGCGTAGGGCGAAGAGAGAGGACAGATGAAGGAGGTGACACAACAGAATTACCACAACAAGAGAGAGGAGGCCAAGGCTGTTAATAGGAGTGCAGTTTAACAAAGCCCAAGAAGTGAGAGAGAGAAGCCCTCAAGAAGTCTGCAGGCAAGGAAGATGCAGAGGCACAGAAAAGCTGCGTCGAGAGTAACGCACAAAGAGATATTTGTACGAAGCGTCACAACAAGAAGGTGACCAAGAACCAACAAGACGTGGAGTTAAGACACGTTGAGAGGGCCCAAAGAAAGAAGGGCAGAAATAAGGAGCAATGCGCAGAGAAAGAAAGCACTAGGAGAAAAGGTTGTAATGGCAGGGCGATAGAAGGAGGGAGAAGTCCAACGGCAGAGCAGACCGCGGAAGAGGACGTGAGCGCGAAAAGATCCGCACAGGGAAGAGTTGGAGACTGATGGAGACCCTAAAATCGAAAGGCTCACAGAAGAAGCCCTAGCAGGACGGTTCAAGGCAAGCAGAGACTTGGGTGAGAGAAAGATGATAGCGAGGAGAGACTCTCATAGGATCGAGTAGAGAGATCCATTTGAAAAAGGATGTCAGGTTGTGGTGAACAGAAGCTCATAAATATGCGCAAGATAGCACGGAGAAGTCACATGAAGGTGACAAAGGACTAAAAGAGGCGCCGAAGAAAGCACAAGAGAAAGAAAGAAATGGCTCGATGGATGAAGAAGCCATGACTAGTTGTCCAATGGGTGGTTTTACCACTCACTAAATCCGCTTGAGGACCTCAAGTTTTAAGTACCTCGGGTGTTTAATGCAGAGGCATCCTGAGACGAAGACAAGAAGACTTGCACTAAGGGAGGAAGGTGTGCGCACAAGAAGTAGAAGGCGCACAAGGAGAGCGTTGAAGACTGGTAGACCACCGACCATGAGGCAACTAGTCGGGAGAGAGAAGCGTGCAAGAGAAAAATGAAAGCGTGAAAAGGAAACGCGCAACAGAGGTCTATAAGAGAAAGGTCACGGAAAAGTGACAAAGATTGAAGAAGTGGCCAGTAACCACGAAAGGATCACGAACGCACATGAGAAGCACAATAGGAGTTGACAAGGACTGGTAAACTATCAACCATGAGGCAACTAATCGAAAGGAAAAGGATTCGCAGGAGATAGCAACGAGGAGAAAGAAAGGAATGACCTGAAGCCACAAAAGAAGAGGTATGCGCGGAAGGAATGCACATAAGATAAAGGGTGGCGCATGAGGGCGGTAGCGTCAGGAAGAAGGAAGAAGGCCATGAGAAGCAAGTCGAGAAGCAAGGGGTGTAGGAAGAATAATGCGCATGAGGAAAGTAAGCGAAGAGCGCGAAAGAAGGTAGACGCGTCACAAAGAGAAGCCCCAGACAGAGAAGGGTGAAGTAGGAAGAGAAGACCAAGAAGGAAGTGGAAAGAAATGGGTCCAAACCCATAAGTGTGCAAGGAAGAAGATGTGTAGAGAAGAAGAGAGTGCAAAAAGGTAGTGTCGGGAGATGCGCAGAAGGAAGAGGTCGCAACAACGAGAAAGGCGAAAAAAGGCAGAAAAGAGAGAAAGTACAAAAGGCACAAGTGCCCAGCAGAACCCTGTGAAGAGAAAAGGGGCATGAAAGGGGAAAATCACATAATAGGAGCGACAAGGAAGAAGTAGCCAAAGAAGCGTGTAGAGCCAAGCAGCGCAGAGAAAGGGAGTCGCAAGAGGAGGAAGCCCATAGATAAAGTGGGCAAGAACAGAAAAAAGTCTGAAGGCTTTAAGCGAAGGTGGACGGACAAGGGCGAGCACGAACACACACGGGAGAGAAATGAAACATGAAGGAGCAGGAGAAAAACTTCAAGGAGACAACAAGGCACGAAGGAGCGCGGATAGGAGAAGGCGCGAGGAGATAAAAGGAAGCACGCATAAGTATTACGAAAGAAAGTCGTAGAACACAGAAAAGACAGCTCGAGGTGAAAAGACAAGATGACAACAGATAGAAGGACCACGGACGGATCTGCATGGTCACGTTGCTGATGGCGACCAAGCAATGAAATAGTCAAAAAGGAGGAACCAAACACCGAATGATGTGGCCCAAGGATATTGGTCATGGGCAGATTATGTGGAAAAGGGAAGTAAAGACGCTAGATTCAAATTTGAAGTCCGAGTGGGAAGTTTGGAAGGATGCCAACACAGAGGAAAGAGAGGCAGGAAGACCAGTCACCCGCGGCTATAAATAGCAAAGGAGCTGCCAAGTTAAAGATGTTGTGAAGTAGTGGTGTTTGGCATGTAGGCCAACCAGAGTGGTAGGGCCAAGAGGAGAAGTCAGTCAGTAGTAGGAGGGAGTGAGTGGGGCCAAGAGGTTAAGGCCAAGATCGACCGTAGAGCCGAAGTGAGATGCAACTCTAGTTAGCCCTAGGAGGCGCCAACGGTTGTATACCCCTTAGGGGAAGAATTTGTAGATGTCGTATGACCATTTGATAATAATAATAGGAGAAACATAAACAGTTTTTCCATGCACTGTGTTAACTCTGAAAAGGGCAGGTTCGGGGAGTACCCGGTGAAGTTGCGTCGCACTCAATAAATGAAGCTTTTTTGCCTGAATTTTATTTCTTGAAGCACAAGTAATCTGAAATGTACAACATGAAGCACTTTTTTATTGTGAAGGCATTTTGAAAGGACAAGTAGGAGAGGACAAAGTAATTTCAATATATTTATGTTGGAGATCATACATGTGCTAAGACAGCAGAAAGAGGATGAGAAATGTTAAGCAAAGGTGCTAATATCCATGAATGGTGTCATTTCTTGTTAAATGGTTTGTTTTCTAGTGTGTTTGACCTTACTCAAGTATGGAAGGCATGATATCTATTGAAAAAAAAGATATTTTTTTATATCTCTCTCTTCCATAAGCATGTCAGGAAGGATTTATTTGGTGTATGGCATTGGTAAAATCATGAAATTCTGCTGAAATTTGTTAAATAGGGTGCTGAATAGTGGTTTGATATTTGTCAGGCACGTTTAAGCTTTGATATTTTTGAATTTAGTTTTTTTGTTTGCTGAAGGCTGCCACACAAGAAGAGACCATATAAATTTACTCTATGCAGTGTATGAACATCTAGGAAAGAAAGACGTGATTTTGCAGATAAGAAAGGTGTGATGCTACAGCTGTTTGAAATCCGTACAGTATGAAAGGCAAATTTTTGTATCTGTTGCTGTCGTATGGCTGTACAGATGCATAGGATATTTCTCAATTTCATTTGCTTTGCCAAAGTTCAATATGGACTTATTGTTTGAATTAATATTTATGGGTTAGTTTGTCATACATAGCCCACGTGACCCCAAAAAATTCTGGCTGCTGTAAAATGTTTTTGCTCTTGCCTGTGCACTCTCAGGTGAAATTATAATTTCTATGCTTTTTTTACTTTGATGTTAGGAAAATATGGGTTATGCAAAGCTTTTGATATTTACATGTTAGAAAGATGTGTAGATGAATTGGCCATTATATTGTGTCAAGGAATTGAAAGATTATAGGTCACAAGTTCAAACGCCATTCTCTTTTGTTTTGGACAGATTGATTCAAGAAGTGGTTATATAAATGTTTTGCATTCTAATCGTCAAAAAGCCTTGTAGAAGAATTGGTAAAAGAGGTGCTTTCTAAGACATTTTGTGAGTAGAAGGTCAAGAGGTCCAATCTTGCCAATGGCAAAACCAAAATTTAAAATTCCATCCTTTCCATTACATATTGTCTGACTATGCAATTATTCATTCATTTTGCTTTCTAGCATGAAGCTATACATCTATCCACAAGTTTTGAAGGTTTTGGCCCATTCTAAATCCATTGGAAGACTTTGATTTTTGTTTTGGAGTCTCCCTTGCAAAGCCTTTTAAAACTAAGCAAGTGCACATGAGTTGCAAACTACACCAGAAGTGATATCAAGTTGAAGATAGCTTGTGATTTTATTTTGATGTCAATACAATAAATTAAAGAAATGCATTCCATGAGAAATCATATCCTTGAGTCATTTGTCAAACAGTTCGTGTTTTTTGTATGCTTTGATGAATGTCCTTGTGCATATCCTTGACATTGCAGTCTACAAGATCACATCGCATAAGTCGAAATTTTGTCGAATAGTTTACGAGCCTTATGTATGATTCTACTTGTTCCATACATGTCTAGCAGGGTACCTGCAAGTTTGCAACTACATTTAACAAAAAACAAGCATCCATTATGGTTTGACAAATGTCCATGTCTTGATCCAAAGCTACCATTTTTACACAGGATGGAAGGATATTGGAAAAAATTGTGATTGCATTTTCCAGATAGGTTGCAAGCCCTTTTCAACAAACCCATTTTGTGCAATCATTGCACTCCATCGAACAATTTACATGTCTTATGCATGCTTCCATATTTTGCACACATACCTACCATGGCACTTGCAATGGCAACTTGTGACAAATATCCCTTCTCCGTTATGCTTTCGTGAATGTACATACCCTGTTTGGCATAGGTTGGGAGCATGCTAGGAGTATGCTTTTGTCTAACTCTTTATAGATGGTAGGCGGGTAGGAGCCAAGGTATATAGTTAGTTGTAACCCTGTTTATAGCCACACACCCCATATCAATCTCTAAGATGTAATAGAAATGTAGACACGAACAGGCAAAGATTCCTTTCTTCATATTTGTTGCTAATCTCCCAAGTATCGCTGAAGCAAAATTATACAATTTCATATGAGCAAAACAAAAAACAAGACCGAATTTGTTCGAGACATTTTGTCAAAAAGTTACAACTTCCAATTATGCTATGATAAATGTCGATGTCCTATTTTAAAGCTCTCATTATGACACAAGCTAGAAGGATTGTTGAAAACGTTGTGGGATCTGACTTTACACTACCAATTGCATTTGTTGGAAAACTTCCAAGGCCTTTTCAACAAACCCATTTTGTGTCTATCCCGCAATCATTGTGTAACATCCCAAAATTTCTTGTACGTTAAATTAGCTATAGTTAAGTCTAAACAGGATTATACGAGATCATCATTGGGTATAAAATTCATTTGGTTCATCGTATCATGACCCACAGCTTCTACTGCGGGGCATGACATTGCGGAACGAATAACCCCGCACCCACCTTGATGATCCTTTCCTAAAACATGATTAGGCCTTAATCATAGGTAAAACGGTTCATAAATGATAGTGAATCTTTCGGTTATTTGTATTCCGGTTACTTTATTTTAATCGGTTTGGTCGTCTTTTGTTTTGTTCAACTTTTGCAATGACCGTGATGAATATTGCCTCTGTTTTATTTGACAATGCTATATCAAACCAGCTTTATGAGAATATTTGAATTATTATTTACGGACTTGGTGATTTTCATTTGTTTGAATGTTTTATATGGAACATGGGAATTCGAATAATTATTACGATAACATATTGTTGGAAATATGTGGACTTATATTATGATGATTAATTTTACCATTAAAGTTAGGTATAAATCAAAATAAAAAATAAAAAAATGCATTATTAATTTGTGAAATTATATATTTAAATCCTAAAAGGATTTGGCATGTAAATCAAAAGTTAAAAAGAATAATAATAATAATATTTTAATATTTTAAATCTGAGAGTTTTGATAGGGACACGCCTTCATCTGACACCAAGTATGTGGCATGTATTGACGCATGAAGCAACATTGGGAAGCCCGAAAATTCTCCATTATAGTATAGTTTCTTCATTATATTTTCTTTTATTTTTCTTTTCTGTTTTCATTCTTCTCTTCTGGGATACCTGCGTGAGTTTTAGAGGAAGGATTCAACTTGTTGGAGTTGGATGAGTAAGAGGTTATTGATTCTGGGTTTACTTCAAACATGAATATCTTCTCCCTTCTCTGTAGCATTATTTGTAAATAATGAGGAAATACACATTCTGTTTTAAATGGCAATTAAATGAATTTGTGTACAGCTTCTGATTTAATTGCTTGAAAATGAAATCTAAAAAGGAAATTGATGAATTTTGTATTCTCTTAAGTTTCTTTTGTGTTGTTTTAGTTAAACCTATAAAAAAATGCAGATGGGTGTTCTTAATCAATTTTTATTTTATTTTATTTTCTATTTAAATTTGATTTCTGGAAACCCAAATCGATTTCTACCTCTGGGTTTTAAACAATAATTTATTTGTATGAGCAAAGCGATTTCTAGATGGTGTGAAAAATGTTTTACCAGGTATTTCATCATTTTGCCTGAGATATTTGCTTCAAGATTCTAATAATTTCTAAACAGAAAAGAAATTAATGCTGGAACGAACTGATTTGGATATGTACAAGTTGATTTGCCTGTAGGTATAATTTTATTATTTGATTGAAAAATAAATTAGTGTTAACAGTCTATGTAAGATGACTTAGATTTTCTTAAAGGATTTCGTTACTAGAAGTGTTAGAAACTTATTGATGTAATTCTATGCAAATAGACTTCAAAATTATCTTGTGGTATGTGGGTCAATTTGTTTTGTTGATCTATTGGTTGCCTGAAAGAACATGTTAAAATGATTTAATAGAGGTGTTTTTACACTGTTTAGTTGGATTGTTCCTATAAATATATATAAATGTATTTTGATTGTTTGAATATAAAGTTATTGTGCGTTTTATAGAGCTGCTCATTACCTAGAGGGAATATGTCTAATTGGTATTTGGAAATGATGACTTCAGACAGTTTTGTTAAGCTGGTTGTTGATTGGCAGGTAAGGAAAATAATAGTTGAATCTGTACCATGTAAAGCATGATTTGCTTATGGTTTAATCAAAATTCGGACGTTGAATGATTATGGCTTGATTATGTCTTGATCCTTGTGATTAGAGTGAAACATGATTGCTGAAATGGAAATTGGTTGTTCTATTGGTGTATATTCATAGTTGTATCTTGATGTAGAACATGTAATAATACATTCTCCGTTGTATTACCATGCGTTTGTTGATAAAATAACTTGTATATCATTTCATATTTTATTAAATAATTGCATCAGAAAATGGAGTTAATATTCATGCCAGTTCATTTTGAACTCACATCATACCACTACTCCAGTCTTGCAGGACAATTAGCCGTCATGTTCGGATATGCAGAAACTCATGTCTTGTGAAGTTTTATCGTAGCATGGATCTAAATGAGATACTTGGATTTCAATTTGTAGAAGGATGATATCCCAGAATTTTGACTAAATTTATTGGGATCTTGGACCCATTGTTAATATTCAAACCTCACT
Organism: Taxus chinensis; assembly: GCA_019776745.2. Lineage (NCBI taxonomy): Eukaryota > Viridiplantae > Streptophyta > Pinopsida > Cupressales > Taxaceae > Taxus > Taxus chinensis. The sequence goes on from CM034150.1 coordinate 98,918,392, forward strand.
ATGTGAGAGTTACCGTAATAGTTATATATTTCGCCTTCACGGCATATGTAATTTATGATTTTAATAAAGAGATGATTACCTTGTATGAAAGAATATCTTAATATGAGTAAATGATAAATATTAGAAGTGAGAAATCTTACTTATCATAAATTGTTATATTTATTTATTTAATATTTGTCAATGTATGAAGCCAATAATTGGGCAATTATTGTAACAATCAATTGTCTTTAATTTCTAAATTAAATAAGCTATTTAGTGGCGTAGCTAATCGAAGGAATAATTAAATATACATGTTTTAATATATATTTAATTCGACCTTTCGGTAAACTTGGTATTAATATGATAAGATTGTAAATCCTGATGTACAGAGAATGGAAGAGTATCATTGTAAAAGGTAATTTAAGGTTAAAAACAAGCATCAGGAAAAAAGAGACTAAATGGGATGGTAAATAGATGAAAAGATCCATTAGACTTATCTCATGATGATCCTAGTTGGCCTTTTGGCATTTATCTCAATATAAACCCTTGCCAGATAGGTTAAATTGGAAATAAAGTAAATACAAACTATAAGATCTAGATAACTGTGAAAGGGATAGTTGTGAGGTGGCGGAAGATTTAAACTCATAAGACTAGTGTGTTGTCTTGAGTTTGGTCGTAACCTGCACGGCAGAAAACTTTGGCCAAAGTAATGCATTGATGGTTGTGTATTGTCTGATCACCTAGTCCTCCAATTAAATTAAAATTGTCAGTAACCTAGTTTCGTAGTAGACCCAAGGACTTTCACATGGTTGCCATGACCTGAAAAAGGTTGAGCCAAAATGCTAATAAGCATGGTCACTCGAAGTAGTGGCGAAGGGAGATCGTGGAGATCCGGGTTCACCCTTCTTAGCCGCACATGGCTTACACGGATGTTATCAGATAGATCAAAAGAACAAATTTGATTTAAAGAATTTGATTATATAAATCTGTACGATTGCAGCTGTGTAATCTGTTTTTATGTATGTTTAAAAAAAAAATCCTCATTTTCCATTTCTAGTAATTTTGAGCGTTACACATTGCAATCCATGAGATTAGATTTCTTTTTGGCATCTTTTCCAACAGTTCATGTGCCTTGTTAATGCTTTCACTTATCACTACTATAGGCGGAGGTTGTTCTCCAGATGAGTCTGGGCATTTGTAGTCCATGGTGCAACCATGATAATAGTTAACTAGGAGTTTGTGTTTGGAATAATGTTGTTACGTTCCAAATTTGATGGTGCATCTTTATGCTACTTCCTAGCTTTGTGCATTGTGCATGGTGCATCTTTACTAACATCTTGGTTTTGCTTGTCGTGGGACTATCAGTGAGAAATCTCAAATGTTAGCTCAACAGTTGATAGATGAGAAGCTCGTCTGTGGAAATGAACAAACCCTCATTCAACTAGTGTGATGCATTTGTCATCGATCTACAGGGAAGTGGTGATCACAGAAGAAAAATCTGAGTAAAATCTGTACAACAAATAACACCCTAAATTAACACTAAACCCATGTTTCCAACACAACCATATCTAAACGAGTTAAACTTGAATTATAGATGATTGATCTATAATTAGAAGACAAGCTATAACACAAATCTAGAAGCTCACATTGTTATAATTCTATAACATCTTCAAAATGCAACTAAATTTAAAATAATTAATTAAAAAAAAGGGATACATTCTCACATAAAAACATACTCCACATTTTTAAAGAAAAATTATATTCATTATATGGTACTTCCCGGTATATCATTAATTTAATATAATGAGCATGTTTACATTCAATTAAAATGTCCTTGAACACAAAGAAGCCACCATGTGGCTTTCCACTTTACTTTTTTTTAATGTGTTACTATTGCATAGGTATTTGTGCACCTTTAATAAAAGGTTGTAAAGAAGTGGGTAAAATTTGGGAATTGCAATCCGATCTTGGATCAATTCATTAGAAACAAAGGCTTCAATGAAGGGGAGCAAACATTAATTGGAACTTGAAAAAGAAGTAGGGTTGGTGGCAATCGGCCACCCAGTCTGCGGAAAAGAATTAAAAGTGTTCAGTGAGGATGGTGAAGCTATTAAATTCTCATCGCTGCCCTTCCATATTAGACTTCCGCCGCCAAGAAAGCACTTAAAACAAATTTCGTACACGTGTTGGATGCAACCAAGAAATGTTGTTAGGAAAATATTGTCAGGATATTTGCATTGGAAAATTAGAAGCCAAGAAGTAGATCGTGCCTTCACCGTAAATATATATTGAAAATGGAGTTATAAGTTGTTTTAACGTATTAAGGGTGCAATCTCAATAGTGCTTGACACCTTGTGCTTATGTTGAGCTTGAAAATGGGAAGTTTATTTGTGAACACCATGGATGTAATACTACTTTCCTAATGCTAGTACCATCAGACACCAAATTATAATATTTTGTGGGCTATCGTTCCATTAGGATCAACTTGGTAAGAGAGCTAGAACCACCCACCTTGAGTTTTCTTGAAGCTCTAAGATAAGGTTTTGATGAAGTGGCATTTTTCCCTAGGTTATGGGAAATTTGTGTTATTTTTGTTCATGTCAAATTTTGATTTTCTTTATTGATAAGGAGCGAACTAGTTATCAATTGGTGTTTATGTTGCATATACTTCTCACCTCTCGACTTATGTGGGGGTCATAGTTGTTGAAAATCATGTAAGATGCACCATACTTCAAGTGTGGAATTATCATCGAGACAAGAATCAATGTACATGGGCATTCCCATGATGATGCTCATACTACAATGCAAGTACAAATGATCAAATATATAGTGAATGAGGCACATTCGTCATCTTTGTGTCCGGTGGTGTGAACAAGCATACGGCACAAAAGGTCAAGTTGTGGTTGCAGTAGACATATTGACACATGTTGAGCAATGCTAGAGGTATATGTGATTAGTTGGTAAATTGTGGCAGGTTTTTTTGTATTTTTTCTGAGTGTTATTGCTCCAATTCATCTTTTGCCCCCTCTGGATCAGGAGGTTTCATTAGGTTTGATCCAAAGCATGTACTTAGTTTTTAGTAATAATACAAGGGGCATGCTTCTCGTTAGACAAGTGAATAAGTTAGTTGAGTGATTAAATAGTTAATAGTTTTTGGTGGTTGGGTCAGTCCTGTCGGGTTATCTTGTTATTAAACCTACAGGTGAATAATGAGAATGTGTTTGAGTTTTACATAGTTACCTAAGTCTAAAGGGCGGGGGAACAAGGGGACAGGGTTCCTCGGACGGCAAAAAAAATTCCAAATTTTGGGGACAGCAGGGGAACGGCTATTAAAATAATATATAAAATTTAAATTTTGAATATCTTAATTGTATTCAATGAAATTTAGGGATTTCAACTGTGTTTAATGTATTTTAGGTACTTTCAAGATCATAATTTAATGTTCTTGGTAAATATAACAACATTTCAAAAGCAAATGCATCAGATTTTATTTAAAGATTTTTAAACAGGGGATGTCCACTCTAAGTCCCCAAGTCCCCGAAACATTCAGGACATCCGAGACGTCACCAAAATCTAGGGGACGCAACCACGTGTAACATTGATGCTGTTAAAAATTTGAATAAGGAGGAAGTCCTGCACAAAAAAAAGATGTGCCAATTATTTACTGTAATGGGTTCTTATGAGTATAGTTACCATGTTCTTACAAACACGGGGAAATTTTGGTTCAAACCATACTTCTCAATCTGGTCGAACATTATTTTCCCTATTTTTAAATCATAAAAGTAAAGCGTTTAAATTAAATGAACTTCAACCTAAAAAAAAAATGAAAGAAAAATACTAATACGTAAACACGTAATGCAAAAGCTCCGCAGATAATATATTTATTTATTACTGTGCAATTGGTTTTTCTTTACAAATATCACATATGTATGATATTTATTATATATATAAATATTTAATATTTGTAAATTTTCTGAACTGAACAGAACCTTTTGCAAAATTCTGAACTTCCGAATTTTTTCCACTTCCAAAGTATCCAAACTTTTTGAACATTGAAACTGTGCTTACAAGGTTAAGATGTTTTCATTTCTCTCACTCTTGGTATTTTCCCTTTGGTATAAAAGATATAAATATTTAAACTTTTTGATTTCTCATTGCTTGCTTGATAGATTACTCAGTAGTTACCCATAAGATTCTCTTTCCCTCATGATATTTTTGCCTCCACTAGTGGTGTTTTGTAATCTCTTTCTATATAGTTAAAATTTAACCCTTAGAAAAGAACTGTATTTCCACCTATGCTACCTTGTACTTTTAAGGAATATTGTACACAAAAGACCTAAAATATCTTTTATTTTGTATGGTTGTTCCAAATATAGCGTTAGTTGTCCTTTCACAAGAGAACAAAATGAAAGGGCAATTTTTTTAGTTTCCAAAGGAAAACACTTTTACCACGTTCTAGAAGCATTTCCTTTGCTGTCTCCACATAGAATGCCAAAAAATAATTCTTATACATTCCAAACTGCAAAGTAAAATTAGTTACCCTAGCTTAACAACTCCACCTTGATGCACAACACATCACATCGATTTGTTCGACATGGCACAAACAGATTGAGCAATATCACATTGCCTACACATAGCAGAACAAACCTGAAATAGTCTGTATCATCACAACTATAAATTAAACCCCAGAAAGATCATCTGTAAATCAAAAAGCATAATTAAGCACAAGGTCAAAGGCATCTTTGGATTTTTGTTGTAAACACCTTTGCATAAATGAATAAAAAATAAAAAATCACATCCAAAACCCAGAAACGTTTTTAACCCAGTTATCTTCCTCATCATTTTCCTTAAAATTACTCACAGCAGGGAATAGGAAATGATTTGCAGCTGTAAAAATAATCCTAGTAATATATTTTCTATGAATATATTTAGTAATCAGCCGCCTATCAACCAAATCAGAGGCAAATATTTGTTCTTTGCATGACTTTAACGTAAACTTTTAATCTTTTTCACCGTAAGGGCCTTACTCCATGCACAACCCAATATAGCATAAAAAGGTACAAACGTGGGGTTGTGTACTTGAGCATTAAAATGCGGTGGGTGGGTGGATCATAGTAAAATGTTTGCTTTGTTTTGATTTTAAACAGGTTATTATTTGGCAGGAAAATAACAGCATACCAGGAATCGGTAGGATTGAACTTTATACCTGACAAGCGGCAGTTAAAACTTCAAAACAATAAAATAAAGTTCTATGTCTCTCGCCTTTGCATTCCTGAATATTTTCAGGGATCCTCTCTTTTTAAAGCAGAGCTTTATTGCTTAGCGCAGCAGTTAGAATATTGATTTTCAAATTTTTAGCACTATTTTTATCAAATTTGATGGGGATTTAGAACGATTTTAACTTGAAGAAATCCTCCTTTATGCCTTTCAGGCAAGGATTATCAAGAGAAGTTATGGCATTATTTATAACTTTGATGGATATTTTAAGAAATCTCGACGGAAATACGATTGTTTAGATGAATATTGACAGAAATAAATTGTCAAGCCAACTCTTTATGCAGCTGGGCTACTATAGTGTCTACCGTCTACAGTTTCTTCTCAGAGCGTAAATGGACCTCAAACACAGTAAATTTGTGGCAATTTTTCGGACAATGAAGGTAAAAATTTAATAACCTAAATAGTGGATGGTTTAATTGGAAAAAATGGGCGAATATATCTTAAAATGTAATGGCACTGAATATATTAAGACTGCATCTTTTATAATGCATGGCAGAGGCCCAAGATCTAATCAGATCTGATGATTAAGATGCACCACGTAAATCTCCTTTATAAATGTAGAAGACATCTAGACAATTCTACAATAGTCAGAAGAAAGTTCTAGAGAGGAATTGTCTAGAGAAGTGTATCACCTGCTGGAATGGTCCAGAAAGGAGAGTCTAGAAGAGAGTAGAATCACCAATCTGTTGGAATGTGCTGGAAGGAGTAGGATCCAGATAGTTAACAAATAAACAATATTCCAGCACCCTCCATAATGTTTATTTGGGTAGGATAAACCACTCTCAAATCACCATCACATAGGTCCAACAATTAGGCCTGATCAGCTACCCATTTACAACATAACTTTTGTTTGTTGATTTAGTCTTTCAACTACATACAAGTTTTCCGACAATCAATTTGAGATACAGCTGAACCATCTGTGAGTGTCCCTATGATCCCCATATCATCTCGCCAGATTGCATGGGTAACCAACCGCCACAACCCCCGAGTATGCTAGGTAATGCTGCTTAATACTGAGTTCACTCTATAACACATTCTCGAAACATTTACTTTGTTTCCTCCTTATAAGAACTATGTGTCCCACTTTTTAAGCTTGTTAGATAAGTATTTACACCACTATTTTTTGCAACATAAATTTGTTTTTATAACAACATTGTATTTGTCGTTGCAGCATTCAATTTACAAAGCACTTCTAGGCAGCTTATTTATTCTCTAAAACACTTTTTCTGGAAATAGTTATTCCTTTACAAAAACTACCCGCTCATCAATGCGATAATTTATGAAGTCATCTCAAACCATACACCCCACTATCTTAAATACCTATTTGACTTTATTGTCCCCGCTCATAATTTTCTTCACAAAACCTATCTTCTAGACTGTTGCTAGACATTTACAAACCACCATTATATTTATTTCAAAAATATTATGGACTACCAAAAGTCCACCATATTTGTGAGATCCATATTTAGAAAGGTGTTTAGTTTTTAATTTTTAACAAAGTTCCATAACACTTCTCATTTTTTGCTTTGTAAATATGAAGACTCAAACACTATCTCACCTTTGATGTCATTTCCCTCTCAATGGTATTTGGAAAATTATATGAATGCTTTTCCCTGTGACATAGCCACAATCTCCAGCTGCAGTTCCAAATTTCTCTTCAATGGAGGGGCTAAACCATGACGTGCTGCATAAGTTTTACCTTGGTGGCATTCCATCCTCAGATATATCTATGCTAGTTAAAATCAAAACACAACAAAGCCTGTTGCACACCGCAAACCCCAATAAATATCTGCAGAAAACCATCTACCCAGGAAAAAATCAACAGTGTATACAATTATTAAAGTACAGACAACACAACAAAAATTTGAGATTCCATTGACCTGTTCTTCTTTCTCTTCTTTTCACAATTTCAACATGACATTTTGCAGGTACAATTTCTCCACAGCATCTCACAGCTGCTTCATATGTTATTTTCAAACTTCCACTGCCTCTTCAATAGGATTCAAGACCTTTCATGGCCTTCTGTTTTGTTGGCTCTCATCTTCCGTGGATCTTTTTGGCCTCAACAAAACTCCTATAGATTTTACACAGGCTCTAAGGCCTCATGCTATCTGCAATAAACTTCTGACTTTTTTCAGTCTTCTTCAAAACACTGTAGCCACCATAGTTAGCAGGTTCGGAAATCCGATTAAAATCGGAAGGGTAAAAAATGCGAAAATCCGAAGCTCTTGAAATTTTTTGGAAAAATCCGGTTTGATATACTTATATGTTTATATTATGAAAATATTATAAAAAATAATATTACAAAACTAATAGTTAATTATTAATGGTTAATATTTTAAAATATTAAAACCTAAACACATTAAATACAATAAATTATTAATTATTAATAATCATTATAATATTTTTTATAAAATAATAGTTATGCAAGTATTATTCAAAAAAAAAAAACTTAGAAAATAAATAACAAACAAAATAAATTAAAAAATAAACAATGAAAACAATACATATTACATAATACAAAGTATATTAAATTAAAAAACCTAAAAATACCTAATCGAATGAAATAAAAACATAAAGAGAGGAAAACAATGAGATTTCCTCGCCGCCGCTGGAGATGGAGAGCTCATTGCCGCCGCCGGAGATGGAGAGCTGTCGTTGTCGCCGCTGCTGTCAACCGTTGCTCCTCTGTTGGACCTTTATCGACCTCTGTTGGTGCTCCTTTAATGGCGGACAATAGAGTCGATAGAATGTACACCCACGACCTCCTCTGCTACAAGCTACCAAATGGCGAACTTTACAGTCTAGGCTCTACACCCACGACCTCTGTTGAGACGAATGGCAAAATGTTTTGTTTTTTGTGCAAAAGTTTGACTGATTCGAATCAAACTTTGAAAAATGCGGTTCGAACCGGATTTCATCCAAATCCAGCCAAACCTAGTAACTATGGTACCCACTGATTATTCACTTTCATTATTCTCTGCCTCCAATATGAACTGACAATCTTTTCTCATACAGACTGTCTTAGGCTCCTACATCTTTGTATCCACACGCACTCGTAGGCGGTTTTCCTACCGACATTGAGCAACGTTATCTCTCCTCGTGCATATGATGTCAAGCATAATAGCAAAACCAGTGTGTTGTTTGTTGCACGAATTTGCACATATATATACACCTAGTTTTGTCGGTTAAGCTAATGGCAATTAGGGCAATAGCACAATCTTCACATCTCCAACTAGTAAAGGCATTAATATCATCACAAATCATGCAATACATGTTGCACTCATAATAGTTGTAGATGCACAGAATTATCTTAAACATATGCCTGTGTAGATGCCTTTACGGTATGGAAGCTTCAGCGTATTTTGACGTGCCTGGGAAGGGAGTAGTCAAAAACAGTTGAGAAAGTGGTAGCAGGAAAGCAGGCTCTTCCAGCCAAGGCTTCTCCAAAGAGATAACCTCTGGCATAATTACATGGCACTCTGCCATGTCTGGTTTTGGAACTTGTAGATTCCCTGTGCATGTGAGTGAACAACTTATACTTTATGACTTGACCTCATAACTTAAAGTGAATATGAAGTCATAAAATTGTCCATGTAGATTTCATTAGACCTTCCAAATAGAACCCTTTGGGACCTTGTGCTCTGTGTGTGCACCTTGTTACCTAGACTGAACTTGTTAACATCTCGAGTTGTCAACCATATAACTGCAAGACTTCTAGTGAGTATTGACCCTTGCAATCTTGTGTTGCACCAACCTTGTGATTGTAATGTCCCTTTCAAGGACTGAAACTGAAAAAGAAGGAAACCACACAAACCCAAGTGAAGCAAAAATCTGATTTTATAACAGCAGCTGTAATATACTTCAAAACCCTAGCAGCAAACTATGTAGAAGACTTAAAATTCACCCTAAATTACCATGCACAACTGAAAATACTTCTAAATATTATTTCGACCACGGCAATCAATATCCATCTAATTGGCAACAAATAAATGGAGAAAATCAGCGAAGATACACTGTTGTAATTAAAATTGTAAGACAACAACAGGGCATCCACAAACAAAGGTTGAAAATAGTAGATAAACCTCTCCAAAACTCAGCCAAAATGTATGGATTCCGGCCTTATAAATGACGGAGAATCAGAATATAAAATCATATATGAATTATGTGCCCTAGAAGGCACTGGACCAACACCAGATCCTAGTCGCTCCCCTAGGGAAGAGCTCCAAAAATCATGCAAAACCTTTGTAATCCTTCTTTTTGATGTCTCTAATCCAAAACAGCAAGCAAGTCTCCAAGAGATGTCTTCAATTCACCCACCACGGAGAGTTTTTCAATCTCCACCAAGCCATCAAGGAAGGTTTCCATCTTCCTCGGATGCCACACAAGAAGGTATTTCGTTCTCAAGTGGAATGAGGTGTGAGCAACTTGCCCAACAAACCAATTGTAGATGTAAAAATGCGCCAAAGATGATCTTGCAAATGAAGTCCTTCAATCCCTTTTATACTCCTTGCTTGGCGCCAAAGGCCAATTAGAATGAGAACCGACCTCTTAAGCTTCACTTCATTTTTTAATTGTCTCTTTAATTCCTCCAAACCCAGCTCGATGTGCCTCCTAAAGGAAAAACACTAAAAGAAAACATTAAATCTAATAAAAGAAAACTGACATGAAGTGCAATTCCTTCCCTTGTTCACTTATTCTTCTTCGCCACAAAAAGGGAATGACAAGAAGTCTTCATTTGGGACTTAATTCAAAAAAGGGGACATTACAATATTCATAATTGCAAATGCTAGGAGTTAGGGTTTTACACCCTTAAAGATAAATGCAAAAACTCAGCTAAAATGAAACCTTAGTTTACATCCGCATCAGAGATGACATTATATTGCAATATGCATCATTAATATAAAGGCAGTGGGTTCCTTCACCAAATCATGTTTCACCTTAAGATTTTCCTACTTCCTTTTCAATGCCCTGCTATGTTTCCATGTGGACGGAAAATTAGAAGATGTGTATTTATAGCTTCTAATCTGCTATCACTATATACAAGCCTCCCAGCTTAGACACCTAGAATAATGAACAAGTCATTTCACAATGCCCTTTTTTCAAAGAAAAAGGGTCGCATCTGAAGTTTCCATAGGTACATACCTTATCAGGCCATAGGCCTATTAGGGCTAATATGGATCCATTGTCAAAAATCTTGTAACTTCCAGAGAAAATATATATAAATAAATTATGTGCAGATACAAGGCAATGCAAATTCTGGTAGTACATAATGTAATCCTACTTGCATAGGGGATGCAATAGTCAAACTTGGAGCTATGTCGGAGTGAAACTAGTTGAGTGGTAGAAAACAGCTAACAAGGCCATTTACCACTACTTTGCCATGATTTATAGAAGTTCCAAAAAGAACTCTCTCATAGCTGTTCGAATCTAGGAACAACTCACAACGGTTTGCATTGCTATCAACAATCAGCAATTTAACATTCTTCTATTAACTTATTGGAAATGACTGAATGTGTGCATGCCCAACTATAATCCACGTTCTTCCAAGAAGCTGATATATGAAAAAGAGAACCATAGCACCACCCAATTTTCCAATGCAAACTGAAACCATTGCATAACTGCAAGCTACAACAGTCTGAAATCTTATGACGGCAAGAGGGAAATTGCAATTATTCACCACCAATACAACGTTTACATGATCCATTTGACATGTAGGAAATAATTATTATTATTTGCAGAGAAAGTGACCACCAAGACTACTGACATTGGTAGAACCATCGCTGAAGCCTATAATAATTAATTGCATGCAACAAACCCATGCTTAACTGTAAAATCTCCTCTTATTAAATTATGATTTCAAGTGCCTAAATATCAATTCTAGAAAGTACTAATCCATGCCTCCAAAAATATGAAGAATCCAAATATACCTGAGGAAAATCAGGATGTATGTGCCCTAGAAACCAATGAACTCCTACCAGGTGAGGGGCCCCTACCCTAGGAGAGGGTCTGAAAGATGAGCCTATACAATGGGTCCGAAACCGTTGTAAGCTTGCAAACACAGACGACTTGTGCGGCTTTTGTGGCCCACACTCAAAACCATGCAAATCTGATCTTCCCTACCTGCAAATGATGCCCTATTGCACTGATAAATCTGCCTTGAATCTGAAAATCTGATTGCTAGCACCATTCACTTGTGATCTTCTGTCCACTTGAGATCACCAATGAAGATCATGAGATTTTATGTCTTTAAATTACAGCAGTATCATTGAGTGGATTTCGTCTCAATAGACCAGCATGGAGGGTCATTCCATCCTACCCGAATGTGCATGAGAGAGAAACCGTAAAGCTGTGCTGGCAACTGCTAGTCAGTAATGAAAACTAAAATCTTTATGGGCCACGAACTGCTCCCTCCACCTTCTAAGCGATCCCTTTAAATACTCGAGGGCTAGCACCAAACACTCAGAAAAGGAAGCCAAGGAGACACCTTACCTCCATTTTGTACTTAACTCCATTACCTAGTGGCATTTATTTTAGGTCGATGTTTGCACTTTTGAACTCTATTGGTCTTTCAGACTTCCTAAAAGCCACTTAAAACATTTGCAACTAATCATAATCCTAGAGTACGTAAAATAACTATTTTTGCACTATATCAAATTATTAATTTATTATCCATTATTTTGACATGGTATTTTTATAAGCAATAAATCTTGAAAAAGGGAACATCTACATCCATGCCTCGCTTAACATCACTCCATCACCGGGCATATTCAAGCCTAGTCCTTAGAGTCCTGCAAGGGACTTCATATGTATAGGTACTGAATATATCTGGTAAGTGTCCCACAATATGGCTTTGTAAACCTATTGATAGCAGTCTTTGGACTGCCGTATTATCATTTTACTATCCTAAGGTCCCTTATGGAGAATTTCTGATCAGATCTGGGTTGCCTATAACTACTAATTTTTTTTTGAGTTACCCTGCGACATGCAGTCACTATTGTGACCTTAGAGAGATTCTTTTCTAGACCCACCAGATTTTTGTATCAGCTGAGCATATAATTCATATTGAGAAAAGCAATTGGTTACCTTTAGTATCTTTACCACGGTAATTTGGAATAGGTGTACACGATGGTTCACCGATTCCATCTTGGCCCATGTATCATAATATTTGTTTGAGATCTAGCAAACAGTTCATCTGTATACAATGAGAGGGTGCCAAGATGCTAATCTGGTTTATTGCAGATCATAATGTGATTGATACCTACTACCCCTTGAGACAGGGTTGAACAGGGTGTCACAGTACTTCATGAGAGCTTGTAACTGAATCAACCCAGCAATGGAGCCTCGACTAGAGTCGACAGGCTATCTCTCCATACTTGAAAAGGGGTTACTGCAGTGAGATGTCATTGTGAAAAGGGCCCTCATCGAAAGCATGAATTCTTCATCAGTCATGTTCTTCAAAGTCTAGAGAATTTTGGACAGTCCATATCAAAGTGGATTTGTCATCACATCTGACATGGGAAAAGAGTCACCAAGGTGATCCCTGAAATTATCTAAAGGATATTGATTCATTTTTCCTTTATACTTTAGAACTTGATTAAATTCATTCACATAGCCAAAGTAACATCAGTATGCAAGAAAGACCATGATCATTAATTACCTCATAATGTTGTTACTGAAGGACAATAATGGGGGTCTGGGGTTGAAGGCTTCATAGCAAGCTTTGTCAGCCTTATCTAAGCCTTGTCAACATGAAAGAGACCTTCTCCTTCGTCTTATATTCAACAAGATCAAACTCTATCTGCCCTAGCTGTGGTTCATATTTTGTTGACACATGCTCGGCAGATCTTCAGTGGTGGGTGCCGAGATTGTCATGTGAACCATCTGACTTGGATCTGATTGGTTGAGTGGTAGTGAAATTCCAACAAGCCGATTATCAATGAGAAAACATCCACAAATGGGGTTTTATCCGAACTTCATGACGTATCGCTTCCACAATGACGGCAATACCATATTTCCCTGTACTTTCAGCTCATGGTGGACGGTCTTACTGGCATCTCCCACACATGTCCATTAATTCCAGCTATGTAATCAAATATTCCTTCAATGGCTCATTAATGTATTTGTGATTCCACCTCAAATATTGTTGTGGCTCGATCTAATGTTTCGTGGCTTTCTTCATTGATTTGCATAGTGAAACCCCTTTGGACTTGAATCCCACAGACACTTTCTTGCTGCCCTAGGGTTAGACCCTAGCATGATTCTTAGATTGGTTTTCAGTTGTTATCAAGTTGTTGGTATAATTAAAGGTGTTTACAGCGTCAGCCATCTGTTCAAGACAACCGGTTGAAGACCCTCCTTTTCTCCATTGTCAGGTCCCAAAAAGGACATTGGGCATACTAACTAGATTCAAAGACTTACTTTAGCTTTTTAACTTTCGGTGTTAGTTTTATATTAGGTTCCTATTTCATGCTTATTTATTTTCGAATGAGCCCTTTATTAATTCATAGATAGGCTTCAATGGTAGTTTTTACCCAGCTTTAGGCTCGTTTTTAAAGCTTCCGAAATTACTAATTCCTATTAATAACTAGACTTAGGTCAGTTATTTTATAGTTGGCTAGTAGTTAACTATTGCATTGCACGTTAATACCCTCATACTTCTGGATTATTTTAAAGCTAAAATAACACTGTAATGTCCCTTTCAAGGGCTGAAACTGAAAAAGAAGGAAACCACACAAACCCAAGTGAAGTAAAATCTGGTTTTTATAACAACAGCTGTAATATTCTTTAAAACCCTAGAAACAAACTGTATAGGGACTCAAATGCACCCTAAAACCATGCACCATAGATTGAAATTGCTTCTAAATAATTACTTCAATTCCGGCAACCAATATCCATCCAATTTGCAACAAATAAATGGAGAAAATCAGAAAAGATACACTGTTGTAATTAATTCTGTGACAGCAACGGGCAGTCACAAACAAGGGCTGAAAACAGTAGATAAAACCCCCAAAAAATAGCCAAATTATGAATTCCGGCCTTATAAATTATGAAGAATCGGAATATAAAATAATATATAAATTATATGCCCTATAAGGCACCGAACCATCACTAAAACCTAGTCACTCCCCTAGGGAAGAGCTCCAAAAATCATGCAAAGTTTTTGTAATCTTTCTTCTTGATGTCCCTGATCCAAATCAGCAAGCAAGTCTTCAAGAGATGTCTTCAATGCACCACCATGGAGAGTTTTCGTTTTCCACCAAGCCACAAGGAAGGTTTCCGTTCTCCTTGGATGCCGCACAAGAGAGTTTTCGTCCTCAAGTGGAATGGTATTGAGCAACTAGACCGACAAACCAAATGTAGATGCAAAATGCGCCAAAGATGATCTTCAAATGAAGTCATACAATCCCTTTTATACTCCTTGCTTAGTGCCAATGGCCAACTAGATGAGGGCTGACCTCTTAAGCTTCACTTCATCATTTAATTTGCCTCTTCAATTCTTCCAAACCCAGCCGATCTGCCTCATAAAGGAAAAACACTAAAAGAAAACATTAAATCTAATAAAAGAAAACTGGAATGAAGTGCAATTCCTTCCCTTGTTCACTTATTCTTCATCGCCACAGAAAGGGAGTGGCAAGAAGCCTTCATTTGGTATTAAGTCGAAAAAGGGGACATTACAAAAGTGGTGAAAAATGAAAAGATCCTCTTGTGAGTTTTCGTCCAAGATGGATTGTTTGGGAATAATTTCAAGATTTCCATCGTTGGTACGGAGGTAGCTGCTGTTATTATCTAGATCTTTGATGATGAAACTATTTTTGAGGTTATTAGGAGAAGATATACGGGGAGGCATGCTTGGATGTGAAAAGATCTAAGAGGATTGCATGAAGTAAATGACTAGGTTTGAACATAGAATCTAGAAGAGTGAATTTTGACAAGCAAGGTTCGCTTGGTCAAATGGATAATGCAAAGGAGCTAGGATGGGAAATAAGGAAGTTAAGAAATTGATAAAATATGAGATAAATGTGAATATGACTCAATCAAGGGTGGAGTAAGATTTATGTCAAGTTTACCGAGATGTAATGATGGTGAAGACGATCATTATGAGATATAAAAGGAAACTTGAAGATAATTCACTGAATGGGGTAAATTCACATCAGACTATCATTACGAGATATAAAAATAAATGTGAAGATGACTCACTCAATGGTGGAGTAAGATTCGTGTTGGGTTTACTAGAATGTTATGATGGCGAAGACCTATGTCAAAGGGTTCACCGAATTTCAAAGAATAATTTCGGAATTCGGCTAATTGTAATTTAAATAAATAAAAAAATCGTTAAAAAATGTCATTATATTTGTACAAAATGAATTTTTTTTTTCTCCCCCAAAACCGTAAAAAACGTTTGTTTTCTGTGAATAAAAGTTTAAAAAGCTTGCTGGAGAGCCCTGAGAGGTCTGCTGTAACTGCTGTTCATATTCTGCAGTATGCTGTTTTCGTTAAATTCCTTCAGGTCATTTATATCTTGTTTTAGCCTTTCAAATACGGTCTGCTGTTTTGGTTCAATTCTTTCAACTGTCGTATACTGAACTATTCATGCCCCGATCTGCGATCTTGATTTGCAATTCAAAATACTGAAAGCTCTTTCTCCTTCAAACCCTAGCTACAAACTATCAAGATCACCTTCTTTGAAGCTTTTAGGAACCACCAATTGGAGAGTTTTTGTTCTCCAACTTGAACAAGAAAGGGTATCGTCCTCCTTATGTGCCACACCTAAGGATTTTCGCCCTCTAGTGGAATGGAATAGAGCAATCAGCCCCAAAACCATGTAGTGTAAAATTATAATAAAGAAGCATGCCCAAAATGTGTCCAAGCGACCCCTTATATATCTTCTTGATGATAAAGGGAGGACTAAAGGTGAAGGAGGTAAATATAACAAAAATGGTGGGCAAAAACATAATGATAAACAACACTTGTTTTACAAACAGTGTGGCAGAAAAGGAGCCGTGAGGCTCATGAATGCAAGACTTCATGGGAGAATATTGAAACTTATCACAAACAAAAAGAAGAAAAGAAGCCCACCAAAGAACCAGACTCCACTCAATTCACCAGTGAATATGTGCTCTCAAGTATAGATGAGGAAGCAAACAATGTGTAAGTGAATTCAACATGGTTTGATACTTGGGTCCTTGACACTAATGCCACTCAACATATGGCTTTCCAAAAGGACTTCTTTGAGGAGTTTCATGAGAACATTGTGGCCTCGTATATCTGGCAGATAAATCAAGTTTACAAGTAGAAGGAAAGGGTACAACCCGACTCAAGTGTCTAGGGCTTCCAACTTTCATTCTTAAAAATGCCATCTACCTTCCTCAATTGAAGAGAAACATGTTGTCTTTGGTGTTCATTCGTCAACAAGGGCACTCCATTTTACTGGACAATGGAGAAGTCACTATCAGAAGAAAAAGTGACAATGTAGTTGTACTGACTAGATGTGAGGAAGGAAAATTCTAAAAACTCAAGGGTGAGCCATCAATTTCATAGAACTTTGCTCATGTTGTTGAAAACAGAATGTCTCCTGACATGCAAGATTTGGGCACTCCAATCATGACTACATTTGTGTGTTGCAAAAGAATGGCATAGCAAGATTCCCCACCCTACCCAAAAAAGTTTAGTGTGGGGCCTACATTTTGGCTAAACAATCAAGAGGACCTATTCAGAATTCAGAATGGAAAGCTGAGACCACTATAGAAAAATGACATGGATCTAATTCCTCAAACAAAAATCAAAAGCCTTCGAAACGTTTCAAAAGTTTTGAGCTATGGTGGAAAACGTAGTAGCAGGTTCGGGTACGATATGGGTATAGATACGAAGTACCCGATATGTGGGTACAATCATTTTTTTGCCTTAGGTACGTCTTGGGTATGCTCGTACAAAAAAATAAAAAAATAAAAAAATATAGAAATTAGAACGTAATAAATCAAAAAATAGAGACGTTTATATAAGTATGCCTGTAAAAAACAAAATAACCACAAAAATGAAAATATTATCTAATTGCCAAATGTCATAATAATCATATATCTCAAATGTCATCTGTTGATCATAATTAATTACATCAAAATTAATATTCGTAGTCATCTTGCTCTTCATCGAGAGCATCAATAATATCAACGTTGTGTGGTGCACTAGAATCATATTATGCCTCCCAAGAGAGTCAATGTCAGACAATGACTGGTGTGAAAGGGTAGGATTCAGGCCAACATCGTTGGGATTTATATCCCAATGCTTTGATAACCCTCATTGTAATTAGGCTTCTTGTGGGAGATAAGGCACAAGTTTGAGTGTATGTAGACCAAGTCCTTGACCTATTTTGCTCCGAGCTTGTTACGCTTTTGTGAGTGCATAATGTTGTGTGTGCTCTGATTCCGCTCACAAGAAGATGAACTTGCAACCTATATTAAAGTTTATAAAAAGGTAAAAGTTAAAATTCAAGTTTTAAACAAAACTAAAAAGAAAGTCAAACATTCGATAAAATAGTAAACTTACCTATGACAAGACCTTGATTGCAAGATTTTGAACAGCCGGTGTTGCTTGGCCATGGAAGTACCACCACATATGTGCATCCTTCTTGTATTTGTCTCGCATGGCACCAAGGCTTTGACCTTGGGAGGTGATGAAATTCCCAAACTCGGTCATAAATGTGTCTTCTACCTTAGGATCAGGAAAAATCTTGGCTAATGCCAACTTGAACCCTTCGACCACTTTCACGCCCCTATATGGTGCCACCCTCCTCAGCAAAGAAAGGATCTCCGTGCTACAAAATCGAGGAGTTAATACAAAGGCAAGGAGACGTAGTGGAGTGAGCATTTTGTTCGACGAGGATTGAACACACTTCTTTGAAAAAAACTTTCTCGGGATCTTGCTCCTTTGCACTAATGACAACTTTTATCTTCTCAATCATTAAGTCGATGCCATCAGATACTTCTCCCAAACATGGATGATCCATGTCTATGAAACGAATCGTGCTCATAATGGGCTTTGTGATACTCAACAAATAGTCTACATGGCCCCATAAATGATTATCTAGGATCATATTTTTCAATCTTTGGGCCCATTCTTTGTTTGACCCTTTCTATATGACCCACATGTTGCTTATGACCATGCATTGTAGTGCCACTTTCACCTTCACAAGTCATCTCAAGACGATTATATGAGAGGCAAACCTTGTCTCAACAACCTATTAAAAAAATAAAACAAAAGAAAATTTAAAAACTTATAAAAATAAAAAATCTACAAGTACCTACTAGGTATTAAATAAATTTAAAATATAAAAAGGAATTACAATTTACGAAATAAAATAAAAAATAAAAAATTTACAAGTACTTTCAATAGCTCCAAAGAAGAGAAGTTTCTAAACATGGCTTGGGAGAGGTGATCGTTTGTGATGAACATATGAATCTCCTCTCCCTCGTCATACACTTGACTTATCCACGGAATTTTTTTGCCAATATTTTGAAGCATGAGGTTGAGTGAGTGGACAGCGCAAGGTGTCCAAAAAATGTGCGGATGCCTCGCCTCCACCAACATCCCCGCAACCTTGCAATTTTTTGTGTTATCCGTAATGACTTGGATAACATTTTGAGACTTCACCACCTCAATGGATTTAATGAGGATGTTGGCAACGCACTCTCAATCCTTCACACATCTCTCGCAATGAACGGCCTTAAAAAACATTGTCCATTTAGGGCACACTGCAACCATATTGATAAGAGGCCTACTGCATGCATCTTTCCATCCATCATAAATGATAGAGACCCCCATTTCTACTCATGAATCCCTAATCAGCTGTAATGAATTGTCAACATATCATTTAAGCTTGGCCAATAAGGTGGTGCGGACTTTTTCATACCCTTGCCCTTAGTTACCTTTTGGGGCCACATTCATTGCTCTTATCATTTCCTTCCAATATGGTGACCTAACCACATTGAAGAACCATCCAGCTGCATACAAACGACGAGCAATATGCTCATCCGCAAGATTTCTCACCTCGTTTTAAAAAGACCTCTCCAATGGTCATTTTGTTCTACTTCTCTTGCTTAAAGGAGTATCTTCATCCTATGTGGGGGATGATGGCAAAAATGGATGTGTTGGGGCCACCATAGTAGAACTGCTAGTAGTAGGTGGGGCCATTGGGTGGCTTCCTTGATCCTCTCCCTTTTTTTAACAAAGGGTGACCTTTTTTCATGGCGTAGGTTGTGTCTACTTCCTCTTGTTCCTTGATAAATTCAAGAATTTGTGTTTTTGACATTGAAGCAAGACGTGTCCCCTTACATCCTCTAAGACCTGTATTAAAAAAGTGACATAGGTGGGCCTTCACTTAGCTATAAGAACTATTGTGTGTAGCATTGCACTAGTTGCATTTCCATTTAGCCCCCCCCCACCACCTGGAACCAAACTTAGAACTGTCACATGCCTTGAAAGGGGTGATTGTTCATCATGTTCAAAGTGAAATTGCTCTTGACCCACTTACCCAGAACTAGCTAACATTGTGATTGTAAAAAAGTAGCTGCAAGTTAAATAAACATGAAAACTAAAAAGAAAAAAAATCAAGATTAAAAAACTTACCTTGGCAACAAATTGGCTCCTCAATCACCTTAGGAACGCAATTGTAATGAAGTTTGATGAAGCTTCAACCCTGAGTGAGCAATGGAAACTAAGTATGAAAAGAGAGGATATTTTTTAAATTTGTGTTTTGTGTTTTGTGGTCTTTTATCTTTGTTCTTTGTGTTTGAGTTGCTTTTTAGGGTTAGAAAGAGTTTATTATTATATGTTTTATGTTTTTATGTTGTTTTTTAATTGAAAAAATAAAAATAAAAAACAAAAAAAAGTCTTACCCTATTGGTGCCACTTGGGTACTTCCAAGCACGTCTCGTGCGTACCCATACGTCTGAGACATACTCGGGAGGTACCGTACACATAACACTTACAGGGTACATACCCAAGCTAGGTACAAGGGCTTAGGAAGCACAACCGACTTCTTAGGTGGAAAATGAAGCTTAAACCCACATTGGGACACTCGAGACTAATAATGGTGGTGGGTACACTTCAAAGGTGTTTGAATCCTATCCAAGCAAAACGGGATCAAACACCATCTCACGTCTCCTCACACTCCTTAACAAAAGGGAGTAGTTGAGAGGATGAACAGAATCATGATGAATATGGTTCATGCCATGTTATATTTCAAGGTGGCAATTCTACTCTTTTAAGCAGAAGCAACACAAACAACAATGTACCTCTAAAACAAATCACCATCAACAAACCTTCAATTGAAGACTCATATAAAATGTTGTGTGGTCATCTTCCTTCAGTGTGTCATCTTCAAGTTTTTGGAACCACTTGTTACACATTAATTCCTAGGGAGAAAGCAATAAGTTAGACCATAGGAGTCACAAATGCATTCACTTGAGGTACTTTGAATACTCCATGGCATACAGGCTATACGATGAGAAAAACAAGATGTTTTTTGTCGTAAGAGATGTGGTCTTTTGTGAAAATACAAAGGACAAAGCCAACATTGATCAGCAATTGGGTTGACTTGAAAACTATGCAAAGTTTGACAATCTTGCAAACAATGAAGGGGGAACGTGCAATTAGGAGTCATTTGATTATGTATATCTCTTATAACAAAGATAGAAACTCCTTTTAAAGAAGAACGTGCAATTGGGAGTCATTTGATTCCGTAAAGGAGCTTTAGACCATGAGGCACCAAAACCACAAAAGAAGATGCCTAAATTGACAACACAAACATTGAAAGACGTTTGTCTTGATGAAGTTAGAAAACCTGGCACACGAAGTGCACATGCAGCCACACAACTGATAGAAAATTTCCTACTAGAAATTCAAAACAAAATTGAAAAGCCCACCTTGAATGATTCTCCATAAGAACTCAAAGGAGCATTTGATTCAGAACCAACCTCATTCAAACAAGTAGAAAGCGATGATACACTAGAAAAGCCATGGGAGATGAGTATGATGCATTGGTGAAAATGGGACTTGGAAGTTGGTTAATCCTCCACTCCGCAATAAACTAATTGCTTGCAAGTGGGTCTTCTGCAACATATACTCTGTTGATGGCTCGCTTGACAAACATAAAGCAAGTTTTGTCACAAAAGGTTATGCCCAAAAGGAAGATAGACTACAATGAAACCTTAGAACCAATTGTGACGTGGACTACCATTCAGACTTTATTGGCTTTGGCAACATGAAATGGGTGGAAAGTTCATCAAATGGATGTGAAAATTGCTTTTTTGAATGGTGGTCTTCAAGAAAAAGTGTATGTGACTCAGTCTAAAGGTTTTGCAATGAACAACCATGAGCACAAAGTGTGTATGAAAAATTGTTATGTGGTTTGAAACAGGGCCCAAGTGCATGGTATGAAAAGCTTGTTCAGAACTTCCTAAACATGAATTTCAAGCAATTTCAGTTTGAAGATGCAACTCTTCTTGTAAAAACAGTTGTATTTTTGGTGGTATATGTGGATGGTCTGCTCATAATAGGAAATAATGAGAAATATACTATAAAAACCAAAAAAGAGTTAATGAAAGGATATGAAATGACAGATTTGGGCTATCTTCATATTATTTGCGTATTGAAGTGCTTCAAAAGTCAAAGTAAATCTTCATAACTCAACAGAAGTATATTGGTGAAATTTTGGGCAAATTTGGAATGATATATTGTAAGTCTCTCAGTACGCCCATGTAATGTCCCCTTTTCCTATGCCAAAGGCCTAAGGGCCAGGTCGAGTCCTAGCCGTGGTCAAACCCAGGGGGCCATGGACACTGGAAGCTTTTGGGAAGGGGCCTCATGGTTTTAATATCCCAGTTTTGTGTTGGGGGTCACTTTTGGACAGGGCGACTCAAAAAGGGAAAAAGTAACTATAGTTACTCTTATTTTATTGGCCCTCCTTGGAATGAAATGCGCCTAGGGTTATGGGGCTCATTTGCCGAGGATAAGTATATAAGGAGCCGAGGGTGGAAGAAAAGGGATTTGACAGCTTGTGGAGTCAAATCCCGCAGGGACCCTAGCTTCGGTGGTGCGAGACCCATCCCTAGCTAGCAGGGCATTCTTTGGTAGTGAGAGATCTACCCTCGTTTGTCATTCTGGATCTGTTTTCAGGGTTGTGTGGCAAAGACAATATCAAAGGTCTCAGAGAAAGGATTTCGCAAATATTTGGCGGCATTGGGAGAGGATAAACAGTGGGCTTCTAGATCAGAATCACGGCAGCAAATCAAATCCACGGCAGCCATTTGGACAGAGCGTGGCCGCTCGTTGAAGGCATCTTGTGAAGGATTTCGCGGGTTTTGGGGCCGTTTGGGGAAGACAAGCAGAGGGGCCCTGATCAAATTCACGGCAGCCTTTTGGGCTGGACATGGCAGCACGCTGAAGGCGCGTCCATCATTTTCCGACCCCTTCTCCAAAGCATGGCGACCTGCAGCCTCTATTTGGGGGTTTTTCCAGTCGGTCGTTTCAGATCTAAAGGTGGAAATATTGTTTCCCTTTTCTGTTAATGTTATTACCAAAGACCCTTAATTTTTGCTCCGGTATCTAGAGAGTTACGAGCCTCTGAAGTCTCCAGTTGTCTAGGGCACGCTGTGCTTTTTCTGGCAGAATTTTAATTTATGTAAAACTCCAAAAACAGTGTTATTATGTCCTTTATAATAATATCAAGCCCTCTTTAAGTTTTCAAGTAATTCGAATGAATATTTTGGGAGATATTGATTTTATTTAGTTCGTTGTCCCTACTGTAGAAATCTGCATAAAACAGTATTTTATTCGACTGCAAGTTTTCAATATTTTATGCATTTTTAAGTGGTATCCCATTAGGGATATTTCCGTCCATGGAACAAAAGATACCATCAATTTGATCGATGCAACTAAACACGGAAAACTCATTGAAAGTTTGATCTATGTGACCACAAGTAGACCGGATTTTTTGTCGTCGTTGTTGTTCTATCTAGATTCATGCAACTCAGAGAAAGTCATTGGAAAGCAACAAAAAGTGTCATTTTATATCTCAAAGGAACCTGATTTTGGGCTCAAATACTCCAGGGCAAGGGACTTCAAATTGGTTGGCTATTCAAATTTTGACTATGTTGGTGATATTGAAGATGGAAAATCTACATCAGGGTTTCTAATGAATTTGGGAACAGTAGATGTCAATTGGAAATCAAAAAAGCAATCAGTGTCAGCAATTTCTTCAGCGGAAGTAAAATACATGGCCGTTTCAGAGGCAACAAGAGAGATTTTGTGGCTCGAAAGAGTTATTTCAGACGTGTAGGTACAGCAGGTTTTGTCAACATCATTGATAGTTGACAAAACATCTACAATTTCAATGGCAAAGAATCTAGTGTTTCACGACAGAACCAAGCACATCAATACAAAATTCCACTTGATTTGGCATTATGTGAAAGAAGGCACTGTCAAATTGCTCATTTGTCCTACAATAGAGCAACCAACAAACACTTTGACAAATGCGCTTGGAAAAGAAAATTTTGAAAAATTCATAGGCATGCTTGGTCTCACAGTAACGTCTATGGATTAAGGGGAGATGTACTATTATGGCACACAATATTAGATAATCCTAGGTGTTATTTCAGAGAGCTTTTTTCCTGTAGTTGGAAATTGAGAGTTCTTGTAGGTATTTGAACAGCCATGTAGAATATGAAGATAACAGCCATGGAGATGGGTTTATATTTGTAAATCTCGTCATTTGTTTATGTTGAATAATAATAATAAGTTTATTTTGCACATTCCATTCCATTCTCTTTTGCACAGTTCATTATTGTTGCCTCGACATAAATTATCCTAAATCTTCCAAGAACAACCCTCGAGTAGTCTACAAGCTAAATTTGAAGTACAAGGGTTCAACAATGCATGTTTCCAAGTGTCAAAGGTCAAAGGAAGGATCATTATCAGTTGCATATGATTTTGTAGTTGCATCTCATATAGGATCAAGGACTGAACCTTTTCCCTCCTCTTGGGAGAACTCCATTGGCCTTGATTCAACCACACTTGCTTTTTTCAGATATGTGGTGCAGCATTGTCACATCACAGGGTATGAGAGGTCAGTCGCCAATACACTTGGCCATTTTATTGTATCGTGTTGTTTGAGTGTTGTTAGGGTATATATAAAGGAGAAGTCAATTTTGCTTCATCGCATCAAATTGCAACATTCTAGTGCCAAAATCCTGAAGTGCAGAGGCAAACAAACACGATCTAGAAGTTGTAAACCATTCACTACAGTCAACCCTGGACACTATTGTCCGCCATTAATATTGTCCCTACCCACTGATACTGTCCAAGCAAAGTTTCAGGCTGTGAAGCTTCTAGGATCACTTGATGAGATCACTTTAAGCCAAATTCCAATCCTCACTCCCTTTGTATAGTCATCCTTCAAGCAAAATCAAGTTGGATC
Source organism: Taxus chinensis (assembly GCA_019776745.2). Taxonomy (NCBI): domain Eukaryota; kingdom Viridiplantae; phylum Streptophyta; class Pinopsida; order Cupressales; family Taxaceae; genus Taxus; species Taxus chinensis. The sequence goes on from CM034150.1 coordinate 98,943,119, forward strand.
TTTCCATTGTTCATTGTTTAGCATTATCTCGACTTTCTCTCCAGCTTGTCCTAATTTACACTAATTGATGTTCAAATTGTTGTGCTTAATTGTTTACATTTCTGGAATCTGAATTAGGGCAATTTTTACATTATTTTATGCCATAGGTGTAAAAACACATAAAACATTTTTGTGAACCAATAAATTGATCGAATACCAACCCCTTGGGCTTCCCTAGTCCTATTCGAATTTTATTTGTTCCCCTTTTAGGGTCTGATTTTGGACTGATTTCAGATGAGAGGGTTTCCTACAACCCTATTCCCCTTAAACTTGGTTAGGTTTCATTCGTCTAGCATTTCTTGGTGTTTTTCATGCTTACATTTTATGCCACCTAAGAGAGCTAGATCTCTTATACCTACAAGGCAAAGTGCTAGATTGAGTGGTGGTATTATTGATAACATTCAGATTCCTTTAACTCAACCTCGCATATGTTTACAAGAGAAAATGGTGAAAATTAATGATTTGCATGTTTCTTCTTTTATTGATACAAATTCGAAGGATGCAAATACAAATGTCAATCTTGTGAGAGATGATCATGCTTTCACTTGTGCTGAGCCTAATTATCTTCCTTGCAAAACCACACACAATTCTAATTCTACTATGACCATTATAGATAAATTTAGAGAAAACTTTAAACTATATTCTTTGGAGATAGATACACCACTACATGTGGCTAAAGACGAAAAGGCTAAGTTAAATAAGGATACCACACCTAAGAAGATACATGGTAAACCTTTGACTGATACTAACATGCCTTTAGAGGCTCACATCCTACATTAGGTGTCCAGACTAACGCTACTATTGTTCATACTCGTGTGTCTACACATATGGCTTCACAAGTGATGCCTATACCTGGCATTCCCACTATGGTGGCACTACAATCTACACATAATACTAGTATGGGTATACCCGGTATTCCTACTATGGTGGCACTACAAAAAGGCTAAGCTACAGATACCACACTTGAGAAGATACACAATGAACCTTTGACTGATACTAATTTGCCTTCTAGAGGCTCACATCCTACATTAGGTGTTTAAACTAATGCTACTATTGTTCATACTCATGTGTCTACACCTATGGCTTCACAAGTTATGTGTGTACCTCAAATTCTTACTACAGTGGCACTACAACCTACTCAAGCTTCTATGGGTATTCCTATACAACATATAGCTTCCTTTGTGCCTACTAGGCTTGCACCTAATGTGATATCTTTGCTGGATACTTTATCTCATGACAATGTTTTGTATGCTACTTCACACATTGCTAAAACTAGTCACCAAGATGTATATGCACAACAACTCATTAATATCCGAGCATAACTTGCTCAACTACAACAAGGATCTAATAAAACGGGTCAATGATGAGTTCCCTTAACATATTACATAATTCAATGGCTCCTAAGATCCTTAGTTATCCCCTACCTATAGTGTTCATTGCACCTTAGATTACACTATTTGATCACAAAAGCGACCACGAACATCATCTCAAGACCTTCTTTGTTGGTGTCTAGATTATATAGGTAATGATAGATTGTTAACAAGGATCTTTTCAGAGAGTCTTGAAGATTTGGCTTAAACTGGTTTTACACTCATCCAATGGGTTCCATACATGTTGTCAATCCTTTTGTCAATAGCTTCTTAGCTCATTTTTCCATCAACACAAACCAAAAGGTCCCTTTTGCTCAAACTGCACACTTTAAACAAGGACCTAATGAGCATATTGGTGACTATGTACTTAGATTCAAGACTATGCTTTTGCAGATGTCACGCCAAGTTGATGATGGTGAATCACAAGAATTTTCCACTCAGAGTTTGCTTCAACCTAGTAAACATGCCATCTTGTTTCAAATTCATAAATATTTCAACATCTTTGTAATACGGTTAAACACCATGAGGTCAAGTTCCTTGCTACAAACAGACTAAAATATGGGAGCAACATTCCCACATCTTCTGGAGCTATAGTTCATAGTAAAACACCCTTGAAAGTTAAGATTAATGATACTCATAATAAGACTAAAACATCAATCAATGCAATATCACAACCAACCAACACTTGTCCTTTCTACTTCTCAACAAAGACAGTTTATGCATGCATCCCAACCCCCTCATAAGCTGCTTCAACAACTACTTGACAGCAATTCCATTTCTTTACCTCCACCTACTAAGATTGGTGCATCTAGACCACTACCTAGGAACTACGAGTCTAACTTCTATTGTGGCTATCATAGATGATCTGGACATTCCACAAACCGATGCTTTAGCTAAAGAAATAAGATCCAAGGTCCCATTGAAAAAAAGCTATTTGAAGTAGATAGTGACAACACACAACTGAATAAATCAGTTGCACAACCTAATCAATGTCTAAAGACATTTTGGATCCTCCCCCCGACCATGGTAAATAAAAAACCAAGAAGAGGGGTAAGGTACATATGGCTTATCATACAACACCTCCTATTTCATTAGCCCCTAAAGTTAATGTTACTCACCCCATTGATGGACTCATTGGTACATTACCAAATGCGAGAAACCAACAACCTATTATGACATTCTATGACCATGAGGTCCCTAGTGGTGACTTCTTGGCAAGCCTTTGCTCATATGTGCCTTAATTGATTCACATATGTTCAAGTTGAAAACATGACAACTGTACCCCAATGTCGAAAAAATTTGCCAAGCCCCTCCTGAATCATCCTACCTTCTGTGTCATGACCCCTCCATCCTTGAAAATGATTCATAGTGTGATGTACATCCTTCCCAAGTGTCTCAAATGTGTTCATAAGGTCACTCAGTCCATTCAGTGTAATGTTGTCAAAAGAGGAAATTTGTACTAAGCCTAGAAAGGCTATTCCCTAGCCTATCTGGGGCAGGTGTGCATGCCCTGGGTTGATCAAGAAGCCTAAAGTCGTCAGGAGATGTCATTGAAGAGTCTAAAATGCAATGGAACATGTTTAGGGAAGTTTGGGAAAGTATCAAAGGTTTTGGAATCAAGGCAGTGAAAGTGGGTTTCAAAGGCTTGAGGAGCTTGCAGTGTAAAAAAACACTTGAACTTCAACAGAAGATTTTGGGAGCTCCGAGATGAGTCAAGAGGCAAACAAGATACCATCAGAAAGCTAAAAGGATCCTCTACATGATGGAGTTTTCACATCTTTCACAAGACCTAAGCGCTTCTCTGTGCAGACCAATCTCAGCAGACTCACCTGGCGGTCCTGAATGAAAAAACAACATTTTTTGGAGGCAGAATCAAGTCTTAAAAACCCTCCCATTGATCTTAAAATGGTCTTGGGAGTCAAATTGATATTAAATTTTGCCCAAAACAACCTCCAACTCCAGGAAAGTTGGTTTCATGATTTCAAGAGTTAGTCAAATTCACAGTTGGAAGGCTGGCGCATTTTGGTGTTTCCCGACTGTCCCAATTGTCTGTGACAGTGAGGGCAATGGGGACAGTAGGGACAAAAAAATGCGCCCTACCCTATATTTGTAGCCCCTGGACCCTCATGTGACCCTGTTCCTTCCTAGCAAAGTGCTAAGTGATCCAAAGTGCAAAATTGGCTAAGTCTGAGCTTCCTACCCCTTGTGCACATTTTTCTGACCCAACTTTCTGGGACAGTCGGGATAGTTGGGGCAGTAAAAAGTGCCCCACCCCTAGCCAGTGCTCAGGGTCTTCATATGACCCCAAATTTTCGTCTCTCGAGTGCTCTAGTCTTTCTCTCTCCTCCTCCATGCTCACCACTCGTTTCCCGCCACTTGTCAAGCCTAGGGAAGGGGGCACATTTTCTTGCTCCAACTATCCCAGCTGTCCTGGGACAGTCGAGATAGTTGGGACACAAAAATGCACCCCACCCCCTTTGCTTTTAAATCAAGTTTTTAAAGCATGCTTTCAAGAGTTAAAAATAATGTTGTTTTAACCATCTAAAGAGCTCTACATACCTTTTTCACTCCATTCTTTCACCAAGTTGACCCAGGCAACCATTGAAGACACCTCAAAGCTTAGATAAACCTGCAAATTCATCAGATATACCTGCAATTTCTTCCGAGGCAGCCATGAACGCCGAAACGAAGAAATTCTCATATCTTTCAAACCACTGATCCGATATGAATGAAATTTTCTAAGCATTTCTACAATCCAGGCACCTTCAAGAACATAGTAACAAAAAACCCTCTCATGCTCTATATTATTTACAGCAGCAAACCCTCTTTCCATGCCCTAGGTTACGCTTTTTTATTTCCCATCATTCCAGAGGGCGGATTGCGACGAAATTTTGAGCACAGGATCATGAGAGCAAGCCTATTCCAGTGAAGTTATTTTCATGGAAAAATGATAGGGGAAGTGGCATTTCTAAAAATAGTAAGTATCTGGTCTTTATACTTACTATAAATAGAAACACTCTGAAAAAGCAAACCTTCTGAAGACAGTGCACTCAGAAATCAATGGTGAAGACAAACTAGGCAAATTCGGTCAAAAAAGCAAAAATAAAAAAACCCGGCCCTCCTCTCCCTCTCAAAAAAGCGCTTTCTAAAAATAGAAATTGTCAAAGATCATCAAAAAGACCCCAACGAAAGTGTATTTAGTATGTTAGGAGTTTTGGGATACTGAAAAAAGCAAGAAAAATAAAAAAAGCAGCCCCTAGCTACTACTTACTAAAAATAGAAAGTGTTTTTTTTAGGTGCAAAAAGTTGTTGTCTTCCTCATTTTTTCTCGCCTAGCGGATTTTTGCTACAATGAAGTTCAACTTTGCTGGTTTGGAGCCCGTTTGAACTCTTACATCTGAGTATCTGGAAGTGGGTGACAACGATGTCGCTCACATGGACTTGGAGGATCTGAAAAACCGGATGCTTGGTGGACCCAGGGAACCTATGGAAGATAAGATATACACAAGTGGTTTGTATGCTGTGGGTGGCCACCCACTATCCGTCCAGAGCACAAAATTGGTGACAACTTGTGCTCAACACTATGAACCAGACACGAGAATCATACAAGCGGATGACAGTTCAATCTTGGCAGTGCTCACCCCCAAGGGGATATCACAAAGTATGCAGATTCCAACTTGGAGCAACATGGTAGTCATCCCAAAGGAGTTTGCATCAGGGGAATGGTCAAAGACAAATTCATACCTTCAAGGCCTTGCATTGGGGTCTTGGTTGAAGCAGGTGAGAAAGCCCTCCCATGTGCCAAAGTCTTGGTCCAGACATGAGTTTCACAAAGGATTCTCGGATGCTATCATTCTTTTGAGCAGAGTGATGGGAGAGGAAAGCACCAAGGAGTTCCATGATTGGATGACATTGTTCATCCTCACCATCATTGAAGGCAAGCAAATGATTGACTGGGGTCAAATCATCAGTTGCTCCAGCTTCCAATCACAAGAAAGTTTTCCATGACATCATACCTAGTGTATGCTATTGTTAATACGAGAACCTACAGGGGTCTAACTCTCACACTGAACATCTCCCGAAAGGCTCCCACCTATGAGAGATATCCACATATGATCTTGAAAGAGAGTAACCATCACTTTTCAGGGTGAATGATACATTCATCATGTATGTTGTGAGATTACTTGAAGGAAACCCCGAAATCAGACTGTCCTCACAAGTTGTTACATTGATTCAGAGATATGGATCCTTCTTCACACAATTTGCAACTTTCTCATACATCAGGGTATCTGGATTTGACCTCACTCCATGAAAGCTTCCTCGGTACCTAAGTGACAAGATTTTTATGTTTGAGCTTTGTAGACAACTGGCTCACGTCAACGGAAAACTCAAGAGCAGGAAGAAGAAAGGTGTGTCTTTCCCCATCTCCTTGGGAATTTTTCTTACAAATCTCTCATTGATGCATCAAATTTGGAAGCCTCTTTCTCTCAGATGAATCTATTTTCCTACACTTCGAGGGCTAACTTTGATATCCGGAGCACTCCTGATATGTTTCATATCCCTGACTTGCACCATGTGTCCGCATATTGAGGACTATTGGGTGAACTGTGCTGATGATCTTGAAGTTAGGAAAAGAGATCATATGAGGATGACAATAGATAAAATGAGGAAGTTTGGATTTGATTGGTTCAAGAAGGGCATTAATTATGATGGAATAGATTTGTATGATAAAGAGTACCCAAATGTGAGAGCTTTGCTCCTCCCTCAGGTTTCTTGGAGCATTAGGGAATCAGGTGATATCAATGAAAGGACTGAGGCAGTGATTCGGAGATCTAGAGAGTGGTTCAAAAAGAAGAGGGTGGCATTCATCGAGTCAGGAGGTCTCCACGCTCTCGAAACATGCATCTCCTCTCTCAGTGGCAGTTGAGAAAGCTTCAAGTTCAACCCATTCTGAAAGGCTTCAATAGAGAAATTCCATGGAATCTGAGCCGACTCACTACATGAGGACCCACAAGAAGGAGAAGGCAGCTCAAGAGCCAACAGATGGTATGGAACAAGGTTAGGTTGATCTGGCTCAACCACCTATCATTAAGAGAACTCAGATCATTTCTTCTTCTGCAGCTGCGCCCATTCAACCAGCCCAAGATCCACCTTCTCAGCCAGAACAAGAAACTGCCATCATGCCCAACACTGAGCCCGAGACAAACGAAACATTCTCATGGGTACAGGACATGATCGAGGGAGAGACACGCATGAGCCAACAAGGTGGTGATCCTAGACTTTTAGGCCATATTTGCAATGGTGAAGTAAAGAAAGGAAAGAAAGCACAAATTGCCTCCCACTTTTTCAACGGCACTTCAAGTAACCAATATGTGGAGGTGGCTCGGCCTAGAGTCATCAAACCTATCAGTGAGATGGCCCCCATCGGATTATGAAATCGGCACCATTCCACTTGGACCAATGACACATGAGGGAGATGTTCATCTGTTCCAGGAGTCTTCCACTCGCTTCTCACGAGAAACCAAGAATACAAAGAGAAACTTGATCAAGCGGAAGACCATATAAGGACCCTCACTTCATACGTGCAAACATTCTTGGACCCGAATGCTACCACTTCTCATCTTATTGAGGAAGTTACTCCCATCAGTAGCTTCGACCCAGAGTCTATCAGAAAAACACAAGGCTTCACCATGCAGGGCAGAGCAAACGACAAGTGGGTGAACAAGATTCTAGAAAAGGGTAAGGTGTTGCTTCCAGAGATCCTGTCATTGTTCAAGTACATGAGTGCAACGGCTGCAAAAGTAATCATGACTAGAGAGGAGATTGAAGCAGAGAAGGATCATTGGGACCAGGTTTATCCACTGGTCATTGAGATGGGCAAGGTAAATTCATCCCTCTTGGTAAACAAGGAAGTATTCACTTCAGCATCGGATGACTTGTCTCAAGTCTGGGCTCGGACTTTGGTTGCTCATTATGAAATGATAAATTGTGCTCTAGGTGAATTGGATTCATACGAGGAACACATTTCAAAGATGCAAGGGGATGCCAATGTTGAGATACAGAAACCTGGAGTGCCTGCAGTGAGCGAAGATACTTCGGTGGATGATTTGTTAAGGCCATTTGAATATCTTGTCAAGGAAGCTGAAGATCCGTTTTCATTCAACAAAGACACATTGGAGTCCCTGGCTGAGATAAGAGCAGTCATATCAAACATTGCAAGGGATCATCAGTCTTGGTTCACAGAATGCAAGAACATCAACTCTCTCTCTGAAAATTGGGTCAAGTCCTTGAGTTTTGTCCACATCCCGCAAGCTGAGAAAGTTGCACCTGTGGCTATGCGATACAACAAGTAGTTCAAAGGCATTGAGATTTCTCCTGAGCAACTTTCCAAAAGTCCATTGGCAAGCAGGTCTCCATCGGCAGAAGCATCTTCTTTAATTTGAGTAGCTATCTTCTTTCTCTCTTCACTCCCCCTTCCTCTCTTCCTTCATGTTCTAATTCTTCATTGGGAGGTTGCACTTTTCATTTTGTCTTATTCACTTTCATCTTATTCATTAATGTGACTATAGTCAAAAATTGTAATAAGTTTCCCTCAATTAATAAAAAGGGGACTTAATTTCTTTCCTAGGAATGTCAAGAGTCACAAGTTGTAAAGACAAGTGAAAAGACATGTGGGGGGTAGGTGAAGAGTCTTTTCTAAATCTATATATTGTAATGACTTCCTCATTCCAAGGGGTTGTCAATTTTGTATGTTCATGAGTAGATAGCTACCAAGAATAAGCAAAAGATAGCAAGTTCTTCTATTTCTCTCTATATGCTTTCCTCTTTTTCTTTCAATGTACAACTTTGTGAGAATGTCAATAAAGAAAGGAGTTTCAGCTTTTCTGGATGAGTGAATAAGTGAAATTTTATGTTCATGGTTTTATCTTGTCTTGATATTGTTAGCAAAGTTGTTATTCTTCCCAAATTGTGTGTGTTAATATATCTAATTAATCCTTGCAAGAATCTGAGTTTTCCTACTTGCAGCATTAATCCCTCTCCTAATTTCTCACTCCTACTTCCCCACCTTCTTAGCAAATTCCTCCCTTGCACAAGATTGCAAGCATTTGCCGCAGGTGCAGTGGAGTGTGCCTATTGGATCCCCGACCTCTAGGCCAACAACAAATTTACTTTTTTGTTCACGTACAATAATTTATGATGGATTAAGAAAAAATGTTTGCACTGTGACATTACTTACTAGCCTTGAGTATAGTTACACTAATGATCATAATTACTTTTGAAATTCAGTGGACAACACACTAACGGTGGCATTTGACGTGTTATGGCAATACATTCATAATGAAATCACTAAAATTGCAGAATTAAATAACTATATTGCAGAAAATAAATTGTCTTGTTACAGAAAGAACTCTAATTGCAGAAATGAAAGTATTTTATTCCAATTGGTAACATATACAAATTGGGCAAACTCTATGGGAGAGATGTATGTTATATATCTTTACAATTGAGACTATATGCAGAATGGGAAAACTCTATAAGGGAGATGTATGCCTCAAAACTTGCAAACTTGCAACCAGCTTATGTCTATAAAAGCTTCCAACGTGCAAAACCTGTCTTCATTTGAAATCTTCTTTATAGTGAAACAATGTAGAAGATGGAAGGTTACTAGTAAGAGTAAATGAAGGGTTCCAAACGGGAACTGATATGTCACCCTACATGGAGATGACATGTATCCACCTTTGGGGTGAATTTGAATGGATAGAAAAAGGTAAAATCCGAAAATAACATAGTACTCTTTGTTGGGGTCATATCTCTTGGCTCATTGACCCAATTGGCAAACAACAAGATCCATTGGAAAAATTACGGAACAAACTAGAAAAAAGCTGGTATGACATTCGACTCTGTTATCATCGTATGGTTTTAAGCCCATAAATGCTCTGAAGATCCTCAGAAATGCAAAATACCAAAAGCTATCAAAAATAGCTAAAAATAGATTTTAAGACTTTCTAAAGATAGATTTTTAGAAATCCTACTATGATTGTTGATATGGATCAATCTTGCTCCGAGTACTTGTCTAGATCATTCGCCCTTCCTTGAGATGCAATGGCCCTCATTGCTTGTAAGATTAATGTCTAATGTACATAGGAATTTTTGAGTGCCAAAGTGATATTAGCAAACCAACATGTAGAACTGCCATGGTTGCACTTTCCGCAAACATCACATGGAGATTCCAATAATGAGCAGAATCATGACCTGTTCTACCACAATGATTACAAATGCGCTAATGAAACAAATACATCCCATGTCGGTGAATAGAAGGCTCACACCAATGTTGAGAAGAGCATTGTCGATGCATGCTTGCTTTAATGAACATGGGACCCGTGGTGGATTGAGATGATTCCCCAGTGCACTCGAGACCAAAATTCTCGGGTCTTTTTTTAACTTTGAGAGGTTTATGAATTCCTTGACCATGTTTTCCAAGGCTTTGTTCATTGTACCCCATATTATTTAACAATTTGAGACCAATAGCTTTTGTATGTTTTTCAAAATTGTCAATCACATATGGAGAATTAACAAAATGTGTGGAAGAAAAACATACCATGATTTCCTTTGTTTTTGTTTATGCATCTGCAACACTTTTCTTCTTTTCTTTCATCCCCTCGAATTCATCTTGCGGGACAGCTAGGTCTTGTTAAATTTCTTCACAAAATGCTTCTTTTTCTCCAAATTGATTTTGAACATTGTGCATAATTTTGTTGCACCTTGTCTCTACTTGGAGCAATCCTTCCACACTGGGGCTTCCGAAATCGGATGCATTTTTCTGCATGTTCATCATCTGCTCCATGATCATGCTAAGATTGGTCTGCAACTGTAGGGTTTTCATCCCTGAAAATTTCAATTTTTGCAAGGAGCGATTCATGCTCATTTCGCAATGATGGAAATAGATTTGTATCTTGAATTGTGCCCTCTTCTTGTTTTTTGGCTAGCTTTTCCCATCATTTTCAAAACCTGTAAAATTTTGAAAATTTTGTTTTCCCGCTCCAATACAACTGATCTGAATAATATTTTGGAATTTGGTGGACAACAGTGGCATATAAATTCATAATGAAATCAATGAAATTGCAGAATTAAAGAACAATATTGCAAAAAAATAAAATTGTCTTGTTGCGAAAAGACCTCTAATTGCATAAATGAAAGTATTTTATTACAATTGGTAATTTATACAAATTAGGCAAACTCTATGGGCGAGATCTTTGAAATCAAGAACGTATGCAAAATGGGCGAACTATGTAGGAGAGATGTTAACTTGCAATTCTCTACAAATGAAGACGTTTACAAATGGGAAAAATCTATAAGGGAGATGCATACCTCAAAACGTGTTGACTTGCAACCTATAACTTGTGTCTACAAAACTTTCAACTTGTAAAACTTGTGTCTTCATTCGAAACCATCTTATTTATAGTGAAACAATGCAAAAGATGGAAGGTTGCTAAGAATAGTAAATGAATAGTTTCAAATGGAAATTGAAAGGTCACCCTACACGGAGATGACACGTATCCAACTAAGGTGAATTCGAATGGGCAAAAAATGACTATTATTGTTTTTTTAGTGCTCCTTGTCGGGACCATATCTCATAGTCCATTGACATGATTGGCAAACCGCGAGTTACTTTGAAAAGATGACAAAGTGAACTTGAAAAAATCCTAAACTACAATAGACTCTGTTATTGTCATATAGTTTGAAGCCCATAAATGCTTTGAAGGCCCTCAAAAATGCAAAATAACAAAAAATTGTCAAAAGCTACTAAAAATAGATTTCAAGACTTTCTAAAAATACACTTTTAGAAATCCTGCTCTAATTGCTGATATGGGTTAAGACTTGCTCCGAGCACTCATCTGAATCAACTAATTTGATAGGTATGACCTCTGATTCAAAAATCGCAATTTATCGGCCCAAAAGCAGAGAAAACGAATAAACTTTAAAAAAATCGCAATTTTTGTCATAGCGATAAATGGTGATTTTTATGGGTGAAAATCAACCCAAAAATCGTGGAAAATTGCAGGTTTAATATAATACAGCAAAACAGATATAAAAGTGCCATTTTCCATGCATTTCGACTCGTTTTTTTTTTATTGCGCGATTTCAACCTAGGGTATTTTGTTGGACGAGCAGGTTTGAACTTCGAAGCAGGTGATATATTATTGCATTTGTCATGTTGAATTATTTATTAGCTAGCTGGTGAAGTGTTGTACAGGGCTGTTTGAGAGAACACACGTAGGTAAAGTTTAAACTTTAAACAGTAAACTAAATGCAAAATGGGTAAAGTTTCAGAGAAGTCGAGTGAGCAAAGTTTAAATTTTAACCTATAAACTAAATGCATGTACAGTCTCGAATCCTCCATGAATATATTTCAGTTTCCACTTTCCAGTAATGTGAGTACTGTATGGCATATGCTTTGAATATATTTCGGTTTTCATTTAAATTTTTAAATTTTAATGATTTGTTGGCAGTCAATCTGCTTTGAAGTAAATCTTGAACAAATCATTTTAATGATAGTGTTGACAGTCATAGTCAAAGCAGACTATGACTGCCAACAATATCATTAAAATTTAAAATGATTTGTTCAACATTACTTCAAACTCAAAACATACTAATGATTTGTTGATGTTCAACATTACTTCAAATTTCAAACTCAAAACATACTATGCTTGTCAACAATATCATTAAAATGATTTCAACATTACCTCAAAGCAGATTATGGCCGTCAACAATATCGTTAAAATGATTTGTTCAACATTACTTCAAAGCAGACTATGTTTGTCAACAATATCATTAAAATGATTTGTTCAACATTACTTCAAAGTAGACTATGACTGTCAACAATATCGTTAAAAACTTTACCCACTTGACTTCTCTGAAACATCATGATTTCTGCTATAGTACACAAAACAGCCCTGTAGAGCAGTGAGCACTTTAGCTAACAAATAATTCAACGTGACAAGATACAATATACATCTTGCCCAAATGACAAGTACAACTTGACACGTTGCAATGCATTATGGTACTGCTTAGAGCCTTGGATTAATAATATTATGAGTTGTTTTTTGTGGGTTTTAGCTTATTTTGTTGCATATGTGGTTAATTCTTATTTATATTGTTTGTTTCATCATGCAATTTGATTTTTCTAAGACTTGTAAAACTAAAACAAAAAACTTATGTTGTTCTTTAGAATGGCGTCAACATCCGGTTCAGGTTCAATTGCTCTTAGTAAGCCTAACTCAAAAGACACCTCTTGGAAGCATTGTGAACAAGCAGAAGGCAATTGTGTTGTATGCAATTATTGTGAAATGAAGATGAGTGGAGGTGTCTATCGCCTTAAACGCCACTTGCACAAATATCAGGGAAATATGTGCTAGTGTGCACAGAAGTGCCACTTGAGGTTCAAAGAGATTTGTTTGCTTTCTTTGCGAACTTATGCAGAAAGAAAAAAAAGGAAAGTTGATGCACTTGCAACCCTAGTGAATAGGAGGGCATCGAGAGATGATTTTGACATTGAGGACTCTTCTACTACCTCAACTCCAGGGGGTCGAGGACATTGGGATGCGGCTTATCCACTGGAGAGTAATTTCGATTGCATTTTTTGTCCCTCAAATTAGTCCTGGGGTCACAACCTTCACTTGAAAGTACTAGCTTAGAACCAAGAACTGCACAATGAAACAAGAATATCTGCGACAAACTTTTGGTACTAAAACAACATTCCTTTCAATGTGGTGAAAAGTCCATATTGGGGGAATTTGGTCACTGCATTGAATTGTTGCTGGAAGGGGTTCAAGGCTCCTACCCATGATTTCAGTGGCCTATTGTTGGAGGATTCATGTCAAACATACACAAAACTATTGTAGAAGAGCAAAAAAAGGTATGGCAAAAAAAGGCTGCAACATTTTGTCTGATGGTGGATGGATGAGAAAAACCTCACATTGATTAACTTTCAAGTGGCTTCAAGTGGGTGGGTGGTCTTTTTGAAGTCCATTGATGCATTCCCACCAAGTGAAAATTTCAAATGCTTTGTGTGATATGTTGAATGAGGTGGTGATGGAAGTTAGTGTGGAGAATTTTGTCCAAGTTGTGATAGACAACACAACAACATATGTAGCAACAGGGAGACTTCTTGAGGAGAGGCACCCTACACTTTTTTGGACCCCTTATGCAGCCCATTGCATTAATCTCCTACTTGAGGACATAGGAAAGATCTCATGGGTGGAAAACGTGGTTGAAGAGGCAAGAAATATTACCAAGTTCATCTACAATCACACTTGGGTGCTAAACTTGATGAGAGAGCACACCAATGGAAAGGAGCTTGTGCAATGAGGGGTCAGCACGATTTGTCCACAAACTTCATCACATTATAGAGCATTGCAACCTAACTAACATCTCTTAAGTAGATATTTGTGAGCACATGATGGTTGGAGTCTTCACTATGCTAGGAAGCTCGAAGGGGAAAGCATCTGTGAAGACCATTTTGATGATGTGTTTGTAAGTGCACAGAGGAAATCATTAAGGTAACCTTAAACTTAAATATTTTTTATTTATCATTTATTTATTAAATATTTTGGATTTAATATTTTCGATTTTAAATTTAAAATGTGCGTTGTTTTGTTTTAGATGTCGGAGCCTTTGGTTCGAGTTCTACGTTTGGTGGATGGGGAGAAAAACCAAATGGTTATTTGTATGAGGCATAGACATGGCCAAATAGGCCATAACAAATTATTGTGGGAAAAATCAAAGAAAATATGAACCTGTTTGTCGTGTGATTGATTGGAGATGGAACAAGAAGTTCCACATATTTAGAAAAATACTAACAATGTAGAGAGTTTTTTCTAATCACAGTGAAAGTCAATGATAGGTAAATAAACAAATTTAAAATACATGCATAGAGAGGATTTTATGTGGAAAACTTAGAGGTAATTGTTGACTAGATGTAAATTTACCACGAGCAAATGTCTGTAAGTATTCTTCGGCTCTATTGAAACGAATAACACTCCGTTGTTACATCAATGGGAGTCACCCCGCATTTAGCTCTAATGATTACAATTGTTTACCATGGTACAACTTTACAATCCATGGGTTCCTTTTATAGAAAAAACTCATAGTACAAACCACGTGTAGTGTAAATTGTGTGCCGTACTGTATTCACTCCCTGAAAATGTGTTGTACGAATGCCAAAATATAGAATAGTAGAAAATATAGGTGGAAAGAAATGGTAACCATAATGCAAGGAAAAATAAGAAAAGAGAAGGAAAAAGTCAAAATATCTAGGGGTTATAAACTTCTTTTCAAAGTAGCCAATTCATTTTGGGTACATGTTTGGTTATGGAGAATTGAGCTCGTGGGTATGGTGATTTTTTTGCCTTCAAAATGGCCATGAAAAAAGAAGAAAAATTTCGAGCCTAATAAACAGGAATTAACCACATGGTATGCCAAATAAAAAGAAATTAACCACAAAAATACCGATAAATTGAAAATGCTATGCCAAATGCCATGACAAATATTAGCTATTACATCAAAGTTAACATTCATTGTCATCTTTCTTTTCATTGAGAGCATCAACATCAACATCAACATCAACATCAACATCATGATGTAGTTCATTAGTACCACATGCATTAGCACTCCCACTAGCTACACTATGTGGGTCTTGCAATGTAGAAGAAGTTTCAATGTCAAATAATGAAAGATGGGAAATTGAAAAAATCCAAATGAACATTCTTTGGGTCTACATTCCATTGCTTCGTCACCCCTTCCTTGTACCCCTGTTGTTTGTACAATAGAGGGTGCAAGTTGGAAGGTATATAAACCAACTCCTTGGTCTTTTTTGTCGACGACTTGTTGCTCTTCTAAGGGTGGATGAAGATAAATTTACTCTAGTCCCACCTAGAGGAAGATGAACTTGCAACCTATCGAGGCAAATTCAATGCAAAGCAATTCCTTCCAAAGTAAAAACAAAATTTAGAAAAGTAAAAACACAAATTTAAAATTTTAAAAAGTTAAAACTTAAGAGAGTTAAAAAGTAAAGATGGATGATGCCCCTCTGATCTTTCACCTAAAAAAACTTTTGGAAATAGCTCTAGTTATAAAATCTGGAAGGGAGCTCTAATCTTAGAGAAGTCTCTAAATTTTAATCTCTCCAATATGAATTTTCCAAGCCAAAAAATGATTGCACATTCTCTTTTTCAAAGAGAAACAAGTTCGTATGTGGAGTTGATCAATTCCAAATGAAAGTTCTGAATTATGATCAATGGTCATGATTAGATGCAAGAGAGTGAGGTAGAGTGGGTGTAGAGTGATTTGGAATTGAATTGAATTGATTTACACTGAAGGTGGAGGGATTAACATGCAAAATGAGTCAAAAAACGTGCTCTCAGGCTATGTTTAGAACACATATGCAAAGGTCACACAACTGTCGGTAAATGCAGGTGGCAATTGTCAAACCTTTGTGACAACTATTGAATTTGTTAGTCTTGTGATGCGATTGCTGTGGTGGTCTAGTGAAGGTGTTGCGGAGGTTTGTAAGACTGCTATGACAATTGCGCTAATCGCCACAACGGTTCACATGCTCCAAAATAAAATGCAAGCTTGAATTTGGGGAGAGAAATCTTCAGTCTTGGCAGTTGGGGAAAGCTTTGAAGAGAAATTTGAGAAAGAATAGGTATTGAGAGTCAGTGTAAGGGATGAAATTGGGTCTGAGCATTTTTATAGTGTTTTTGAGGTCATAACATCATCATTGGGTGTTTTAAAATATAACACGGTGCAAAATTTGGGTGCGTATGGGTATTTGGCCAAGGAGATACAACCATGTATGAACATCCTTGTACTTGTCCCAAAGAGTACGAAGGCTATGACCTATGGAGGCTATGAACTTTCCAAACTTGCTCATAACCATGTTTTCTACCTTAAGATTGGGGAAGATCCTAAAGAATTCCAACTTACTCCCTTCATTGACTTAAACATCCCTACATGTTGGCATCCTCCTCGGCAAAGAAAGGATCTCAATGCTGTAGAATCTAGGAGTCAAAGCAAAAGAATGAAGATGCATTATGGTGTTTATTTTGTTCCACCAATTAGTGAGGTATGATTGTACTTGTTTTAAACATCCCTACATGATGACATTCTCAACAAAGAAAGGGTCTCAATGATGCAGATCTAGCAGTCAAAGCAAAGCAAAGGAGATGCACCGCGGTGTTCATTTTGTTCCACCAATTAGTGAGGTATGATTTTACTTGTTTTAAACATCCCCACATGGTGACATCCTTGTCGGCAAAGAAAGCATCTCAATGATGTAGATCTAGGAGTCAAAGCAATGGAAAGGAAATGCATTGTGGTGTTCATTTTGTTCCACCAATTAGTGAGGTATGATTGTACTTGTTTAAAAAATGTTTCCTTAAGATCTTGTTCTTTTGCATTTATAATGGCCTTTATCTTCTTTATCATTGCGTAAATGCTATCGTAGATCTCTCCCAAACATGGCTGATCCATGTCAGTAAATCTAGTCATACTCATAACGGGCTTTGTGAAATGTGATGTCCCTTTTTGGGACTGAAACTGAAAAAGTAGGAAACCACACAAACCCCAAGTGCAGTGAAATCTGATTTTTATAACAACAATTGTAATATCCTTTAAAACCCTAGAATGAGCTGTATAAGAGCTTAGAATTAACCATACAACCATGCACAACAACTGAAAATTACTCCTAAATGATTGGTTCAATGACGACAATTAATATCCATCTAATTTTGTAACAAATGGAAAAATCAGCGAATATAAAAATCGGAACCGGACTTAGAACCGGTTGAGGGTTGGACCGGACCGGAACCGGAACCGGACCAGTTCAAACTTTATGAACTGGTTTACTAAAAAAGACATTAAAAATTACATTTTTAATGAAAACAATATATTTGAAAGATTAGAAACCATGATTCCAACAATTACACACAAAATATGCAAAGTTTTCTCATGTATATACTATATAACATGTAAGAAAGGTGTTTATAGCAAAATGACACGAACTCCAAGTCCAATACACAATATACATATATTATATATGAGATTCTGAAAAAAATACATAAATAATGAGGTTCTAAATGGCTTCTACAGTCAAAGAATCCAAAAAAACATGCTATGATCATTGATACTACAAGTTACAAAACTCTAGAAGATACTAGATGACATCAATGATCAATTATCAAACTTTGCACCACTATTGAGAATGGAATCCTTAGGCTCATCCTCATTAATGTCATCACATTCCTCTAACTCGGACCCATCCAAATCTTCAGGGACATCTGCAACAACTGTATTGGCAGTAGCACGAGTATGACTAGTGCCTGTCATGTCTCGTGACGATGCTACTAGTGGCTCATCATCTTGATCCAAAGCCATCCACTGCAAGTCATCGGGATCAAACTCTGTTGGCTGAATCTCTACCCAATCTGAGGTTGGATCTATATCATCCAAGATAATGGGATTTGTATCAGGTCTTCGGTTCAGTAACTGGTTGCACCTTAGCCAAAGGATGTATTGCACAAAAACAAGACCATTTAACCGTTGTTCCAAACAATTTCTCTTGTTCGTGTGAATCCGCTCAAAGATAGATTAGTTGCGCTCGCACCCAGAAGCACTGCAAGTTTGGCTCAAGATCTGAATTGCAAACTTTTGCAATTGAAGACACTGTCTACCAAATGAATCCCACCAATGTGTTGCAATAAAAGATGTAAATGTTTAATTATTAAACAACGACGATACAAAACAAAGTTAAAAATTAAAACTTATAACTTAAAACGTAATTCAAAAAATTAGATTGTGTCGTATGCTAAGAATTCATGATTATTCATTGTAAAGTTTAATCAAATGAACTTCAAAAAACTTAGAATTGCTTACTTGATTGGTCCACATCTTTTACAATCTTTGCAAGGCTTTTCCCAAAGGTACTTGTGGCTCTGTTGAAGAAATTGATCAGCCGGTGAACTTCAAGTTGTTGCCTCTCATCAGGGAGCATGTGTTCTAGGCACTTGTACAAACCATCTTTGACTTCTCCTGTTTTATCTTCTCCAAGCTGAGCTCTATAATGATATCTTGGGTTCAGGAAATATCCAGCTTCATGTATAGGGCGATGGAGTTGATTGTTCCATCTATTATCTATAATCTCCCATACAGGCCCATACTTAGTTACCTTGTCTTTGTATGCTTCCCTTATATGCTCCTTTTCCTGATCCATAGCCTCATAAATGTAGCCCATGGCTAATTTTTCCCCATTCACCAACCACAACACCTTAACAAGAGGCTCAACAATTTTCACAACCTCTGCTATTTTTTTCAAAATAAATTGTCAAAAACTTTCTTTTTTATGTCTTTTCCATCTTGTTTGCGGCTCCACTTTGATGCATTCCATTCATCACCTGAAAACATTTTTTTCAAGTTTTTTGCTTGGGAAGGAGAGATTGCAATGTGAGGAAGTTTGTTGCAAATCTCGTGATGGGTGGCCTAACAAGTTCTCTGCTTTTAGTGTTTTTCCTCATTAGGTTCAATACCCATGAGTGATTGTAGATGTATTTTGTGATGCTTTTGGCGTGCTCTACAATGTTCTTTATCCAATCTTGTTTTCCTATATCCTCAAGCATGAGGTGTATGTAATGTGTAGCACATGGAGTCCAAAATATTGTTTTATGTTTAGTCTTTAACATCTTACCAACAAGAACATAGTTAGAGGCATTATTTGTGATGATTTGTACAACATTTTCCACCCTCACCTCTACAACAACCTCATCCAAAAGTTGAATCAATAAGATTGCATTTTTCACCATACCAGATGCATCAACTAATTTCAAAAACATGATTCCTTGTGGGCAAGAAGTAAGGAAATTTATTATGATACAATTCTTTCCATCACTCCATCCATCTAACATAATGGTGCATCCTCTTTTGATCCATGACTATTTACAACCTTTCAAGTATTCGTCTATTGACCCAACCTCTTTTTGCAAAAGAGATCCCCTCAAGTCATGCATACTAGGGCCTTTGAATCCCTTGTCAACAACAATGGAATCTCGCATAGGTTGGTAATAAGGTGAGCACGAAGCATTGAAGGAGACATCTCCATCATACCACCATTTAGCTATGTATTCAAAAGTAGAGTCTTTGTATTGCTTCTTCCAATGGCTATCTAAAGTAGGTTGATTCTCACTCGACCTCGAGGCACTAGCACAGGTGGAGGATGGGAAAAGGCTTTGAATGTTCATTGAATGGGAAGAACATACCAAAAAGGGTCTCTAACATTGACTGAAGGGTTAGAGCAAGAGCCTTCAACACTAGTGTTTGTTTAGGACATGGCAAGTTGCCTCTTTCTCCCTATTTCAGCCTCTATCTCTTTTTTCCTAGCCTTCTCTTCATTATATTTCTCAATCTTGAATTGTATTTCCAATTTAATGTTTTCAATATCTAGTGCATCACATGGGACAATTTGGCCTCTTTGACCAGCCAAGTGTTGCTTCAACCTATGAATGCTCCCCCCTTTAATGTGTTTCTTACAATATTTGCAAAACACTTGATTATCAACAATATCAACATGGCTCCATGTAAGGTCTTTGACTTGGGGAGGCATGGTAAATGCAAACAAATCTAGAGATAAAAATATGTAAAACCTATCTTAATTTTTTTGCAACAAAAGAAATATATTTGAAATTTGCAATTGTGAGAGAGAAAAATAGGGGCAGATTTATGTTTTTAACATACCTATCAATGAGATGAACTATGAAGATCAATGGGCACAAGAGTTCGGTCAAGAAATCCTCCAAGATCGTAGATGGGTTGTAGCCTCCTAATGTAGATGTCAAATCCACCATAAATAGCCCACAAGGAATGCCAACCAAGATCCAAGCTCACTCCAAATAACAACTCTTCAATGCAGCTCCATTCCAAATGGTCATATGTGCTCAATGACAGAGGTGTGAGACAAATAGAGGGGGAGTCTATATAACATCATTTTAGGGTTAGGGTTGAAAAAAATAACTTAAAAGATAATTTTTTATATAAAAGAGTTTTTGCACATAAACTGTCGTGCAACTAGTCTAGACTTGTCCTGTACTAAACCAGTCGGTTTGACATGTTTTGTATGGAACCAACTAGTTCGGTACTAAACCCGACAGTTTCGTACAAAACCAGTCACTGGTTCGGTTTTTCTACCGAGTTGCAATTTTTTTTAATAAACCAATCGAACCAATAAAACCACTCTAACAATCTAACTAGCCTAACCTCCTACATGAGTTTTACTCACAAGTTACTAGATTGTGGTGAATTAATCACCTATCTAGGTTGTCCTAACATTCCCCCACTTAATTTAGCATGGTCTCAAGTGAACAAGAGAGATTCTTTCATTCCCTCAAACTTGCCCCGTGCAAGTGACTTCGTGAAGACATCTACACGTTCTTCTTCTATCTGACAAAACTAGAGTTGGATGTTGTGTTGTAGAACATGTTTGCGTATAAAATGAACATATACCTCGATGTGCTTTATAAGTTTGTGAAACACTAGATTGCGGACAAGCATGATAACACCTTCATTGTCAACATACAACATAGTTCCTTCTATGGTACTCCTTGTCCTTCACGCACGTCGACATACAAGATGGTTACTTCTATGGTACTCCTTGTCCTTCAAGTATGCAACATAACCATATTGCTTCGCACACAACTCCTTCTACAACGTGATATTTTGCTTTAATGAAAGATTGAGAAACAAAGTTTTGTTTCTTGCTCTCCCATGATATCAGATCATATCCCAAAGAGAGCACATATCCAGAGGTGAATTATTTATAATCAATATTACCTACATGATCTAAGTCCAAATATCCTATGTCAAGAAGAACTTGACCACTCTCCTTGTGATTCTAGACCAAAATTCATTGTTCCTCGCTATGTATCGCAATATCCACTTTGCTCGCTTTCCAAGTGATAGATTTTTGGTGTCTTGCATGAACCTTGAGAGGTAGTTGATAGCATAATTGATGCCCGGCCTAATATATGTCAAGTAAATCAGACTCTTAATCAACTGTCGATAAAGAATGGCATTTACTTGCAGATGATGGATCTATCACGAGACAACTAAATCTTTGCCTGCTATAAGTGTGGCAAATAGTTTGTTATCTGTCATTCGAAACTTCTTGAGCATTGTGTTGGCATATTTCATTTGAGACACGAAGATGTGGTGTTCCTTTTGCCATACTTCCAGTCTAAGACAATAGTGCAGCAGCCCAAGATCTGTCATGTCAAATGATCGATTAACATAGTTCTTCGTTGCATCGATCATCTTCACTGAACTGCCAATGATGACTAGATCATCAACATATACAACCACAATCACAATCTCCCCCTTGTTTGAGGTAGAGATTTGGATCATAAGGACTCCTCTAGAATCCATGTTGAACGAGATGCTCATCAATCTTTATATACCAAGCTCAAGAAGCCTATTTGAGACTATCCAATGATTTTATGAGCCTACACACCTTTTCTTCTTTTCCAAGTGTGACAAAACCTTCTGGTTGAGTCATGTAGACTTCTTGTAGATCTCCATTAAGAAAAACACTTTTTACATCCATTTGGTGGACTTTCCAACCAAACTGTGCAGCCAAAGCAAATATCATTTTAATCATCTTGATCTTGGCTGTGGGAGCAAATGTCTCTTCGTAGTCAATGCCTTTTTTTGAGCATACCCTTTTGCTACAAGCCTTGCCTTGCGCTTGTCAATACTACCATCTGCTTCGTATTTTGTCTTGAAGATCCATCTGCAACCTATAGGTTTCTTCCCTAGTGGAAGATCTACAAGCTGTCATGTGTTATTTTTCATCAATAATTGATATTTTGCATGCAAGCATCTTTTCAAGGTTTTGACTCTAAGGCTTCTTGAACTGTAGAGGGTGCAACAAATTCTACCACTGTGCTCATTGGGCCAAACAACTATTCTGCAAACTAGTAGTGGATTTGTTTGGGATGCCATCATTTTTGCATCTCGTATCACATTGGTATACCATTTAGGCATACATTCAAAAGTTCTTGTAGGTTGTGGAGCTAGAGGACCTGATTGATTATCACCATCAATCCCATGGTGCATTGTTAGAGCCTTGATCACCTTTTGAATTCTTGTGGACTGATTACGTGCATCGGTAAGTGTGTGAGGGTGGATTGGTCTCACTGTTCTCTTCAAATTCAACAGTACTTATATATATTTTTACTAGTTTTTGGATTCAATAGTTTGTAATCCAATGTATCTTCATTGTATCTTAAACCTAATGTATGGCATTGAATTGTTATCCAATCTTGTTCACTTCTTAGGTACGTTCATGCGAGCCTTATATTCAAAAACATGATAGTGAGGTTATTGATGGTTGGTGTCTTGACCATGCTTTTGTGGGGTTCCATCAAGAGGTGTACTGGGAACCTTGCTCAACAAGTAAATTGTTGTTTTTACTGCTTCTGCCCAATATGTTTTTGCCAAACCCGAATCTTCAATCATACAATGCACCATTTCCATGACAGTGTGGTTTTGTCTTTCTAAAACACCATTCATTGTGGAGATAGGGTTCATTAGTTGACGACAAATAACTTGTATTCAAAAATATTGAGAATTCATTACTGGTGTATCTGAGCTTGATTAGAAATTTTTTTGATTTTATAACCAATTTCAATTTCCACAAATGCTTTGAATTGTCTGAAATGTTTGGAAGGCTTGGTCATTCGTCTGTAGTATACCCACATTTTGCGTGAGTAATCAACAAAGAGCATAAAATGCTGAAACCCAATATGATTAGGTCTCATGGGTCCGCAAAATTGGTATGCACTAGATATAATTAGGAAGCTTTGAAGGTATTTTTGCCAAATGGAGCTCGATGTTGTATTCCTGCTAGACAATTGGGGCAAATATTTGTATTTTTCTTAAGTGGAGGAAGGCCTCTCATCATGTTATGACAACTTAGTGCAAGCCTGGTATCTAAAACTCACATGGCCATATCTGCGGTGCCACAAATTATGTCGAGTTTAAATCTCGTGCAACAAGTATCTGATTGTTTTTTTGAACAAAATCAAGTTGGAACATCTTTCCAACTCCAAATGCTTGTGCAACTATCTTCGAGCTTTTTGACTTACCTTTGATGAGGCACATCTTTTTACCTAGCCTTTACAGTTAAATTCAACCTTTCAGGTGTGCTCCAATAAGTTGACTGACAGAGAATACCTTTTTGTGAGTCATGGGACAGACAAGGCTTCAATGATCTTGCAGTCATGCATGCCAAGTGGTAAGGAAATGTCGCCAATGCCTTGGACGTGATAGGATGTATCATCACCCAAAGAGACATGGTTTCTGGTAGTGGTATCTTGCAAACTGTAGAACCAATCTTTTATTCTGTCAGTGTGCGCTGAGTTACACCTAAGTTGAACATACAAGATAAAACTTTGTGAAGTTGATGGCTCTTGAGATTGTGGAACATAGAAGAAGTCATCATCAAAGGGATTTTCTTCCTATTCAACTATGTTCCCTTGTTTTAGCTTCTTTCTCCAGTTTCCATTTTCTATCCTTGTGACTTATTATGTTGTCCCTATGATGACTACTAATTATCAGGATTCTTGTAGCTTGAAGAGCCTTTTGGAACACGTTGTACCAATATTCTTTCAAGTCATGGCCTTTTTTACCACAAATAAGACATTGCTTTGTTGTTTGTTCCCCTGTTGATTTTGTTGATTCCCTTGCTTTTGGGATTGTTTTGAATTCTTCATGGATCCTTTTCCCTTTCTATTGTGAAGCAAGAGCATGGTCATATGCCTCTTCTATTGTACATGGATTCTTCCTGTTGCAACATGTTAACCAACTCTTCAAAAGGTCGATTTTGTTTAGTGACATTCAATGTGGTCAGAAAAAATTTATAAGAGGGTGGCAGTGCTCTCAAGATGATTGGTACGAGAGAGGCATCATATGTCATCTACTCGCCCAAGGCTTGGAGTGAGGCCCTCAAAGTTACAACACACCTCAAAAAGGCTTCATCTTTTTCACCTGCCTTCAACTTGAAAAAGTGCAGTTGACTCTAGAGATGGAGAACTACATTTGATTTTTGGCTTCATACACTATATTGAGCTTATCCCAAGCTTCCTTAGTTGTTTTAGCATCACGGATATGGGATTCTACCTCATCTGATACCCTGAACATGATTATCAATTCAGCCTTCTCATTGGCTTTGTCAAGCTTGCACTGTTGATCAATGTCAGTTGCATGTCAGTTGTATGTACCTTCAACAACTAGCCCAATATCCTCAAATTCCAAATGTGTTTTCACTTTTGTTTAATATGATATGTGAAAGGGATTCATCTTGTCAATGCACCCTACTTAGAAGGAATTCCTTATACGTAGACGTATCTTCCCTATATACTTGGAAATTCTAACTATGAAGATTCAAACCAATCGATAATCATGAATGGGAAATGGAGGGATGATTCAGTGGAAAAAATGTGTTTATCCTTATTACTCTTCAACATTTTAAAGGGTCAATACCACAGACACCATTATTGCAGCTATAAGGCTATAGATACAGTAGTTCAAAGCAAAACAACATTACCCATTAGCAATTGCGCTTGAAAATTTGCGATGCGAACGCCAAAGGGGCATTGTAAGACAGTTGATTTTGAGGGACCAAAACATAAAAGGAGGAAGAGGGGTGTGAAAGAGGGGGTTAGAGGGAGGAGAAGCAATTGGGAGAGGATAATATCGGGTAAAACCATTTTGAGGAAGCTAACTTTCTTAGGAGGAACATATGTAACATGTGCATATTTTGTCAAATGTTTGAGGGAGAAAGGGGATACGGTGTGAAGAGCATCCTAGCATTATAGTCGAGAGATATCTTATAAAGGAAGGTGTTGTCAATGAATACTTGAAAGGAAAACTTGTATTTTTTGGTTTAATCTTGAAGTCAACATATGTTAAAAACTGCAATTTTTTGCATTGAAGGTTCATTATGTTGACAATTTTATGCTCATATATGATTATGGTTTCTCTTTAGATTTTAAGAATGCGAATAAAGTTCCTCCTCATAAACATTTGTATTGGGCGGTAAAATAGGTGGGGGATATGATGAAAGACGTAATGAGTATCATAATTGAACAAAAAAAGAAAGTAGTATCACGCCTATGAATAGCGATGCAATGCGTAAATTTTAAGCCATACGGAGGGGTCACTCAGTCAGTGTCATAAGTTGTATGGCACCATAAATACGCCGACCACAAGTGAACGAAATGGAATATTCTAGAAGAAAAAATGGAAAAGGGGGCTTTGCATCGTTAGAAAAAGACAGACATTCATATAATATGGATAATTTAATGGCACGAATAAGAAAATTCATTGAAAAAACAAAAACAACGAAAATGCCATGAATTTCTCAAGAAGTCGGAGGGGGGCAAGCTTCTTGTTAAAAAATGCCTTTCGGCATAAATATTCACTTCCAAATATTAAAAAAAGCATTATTAGTTTCTCCCACATGAAAAAGGAATTGAAATGTAATATACACTTGGACCTATTTATAGCGGGTGGAAACAAAAT
The DNA here is from genome assembly GCA_019776745.2 of Taxus chinensis. Taxonomy (NCBI): domain Eukaryota; kingdom Viridiplantae; phylum Streptophyta; class Pinopsida; order Cupressales; family Taxaceae; genus Taxus; species Taxus chinensis. The sequence continues at coordinate 98,969,155 of CM034150.1, forward strand.
AAATATTGACTATTGTAAAATTAAGAAAATTGTTTTGTAAACTCTTGGACCGTCTTTTGTTGATTTGGATGAGCACAAGGGAATAAACCAACTACGTGACATTTACAAATATTTAACAATTCAATTTTCCATTGATTTGAGACCAATACGACAATATTTTGATTATGAGATACTAATCCAAGCATATTATAGTTCAAGGCCCACAATTTGACTCCATACCAATAATATTAAATACGACGATATATTTTTAAATATAAATGCAATATTTTGCTTACTAAAAATGTGATATTAGTAAGAAAAAAAAGTTACTTTAAAGTGAATATCATTGTATGTCAAGGGGATTTCGGGAACCATAGCAATTGAAATGGGTAGGAAATGATGATCTCTTAAGTACAAAAAAACACTTAAATGCAATGATCTCTTCCTACCTCCCTTTCTATGGTTTAATCCAAAAATACATATCTAAATAAGTATCCAAAACAGTGATCTATGTGCTGAGGAAAAAGATGAATTTTGGCCGACGAGGACGAAATCATTGCTTGCACCGGCCAACAAGATTTCATTGCAAATAATGCCAAGATGATTTTTCGTTGTAGACAAAGTCCATTCCCTTCTTTATATTAATAAGTTTCTTTGCATGCGCGTTAAATTTCCTTTATAGTACGAGGGATTCCCATGTTTCCCTTAGGAGCCTTCCCATCAAGGATTTGAGCAGCAGGTTGAAGAAGGGGGTGAAGACAGAGTTATAGCCCCCGCTCATCACATTGTAAAATCCCCGGCCACCTCGGTGTCCAAAAGCAAGCTTGGAATTCTTCTCGACTTTGAATGTCAATTACGAAGGAATAATTTGGAGGATGGTTTTATAACAGCGGAGACATTCATTTGCAAATGGGACAGAAACGACACATGAAGCATGCTCTTCCAAAGCATCAGTGAAGAAGCTCGTGCTCCGCATGTAGTGTCTTATGTAGATGTCCATGGTCCGTCTAGAGAAGGCGTTTCACAAAATTTTGTTATCAAACTGTGAACCAATCGATATGGATTTGTGTTTGTCGACCCAACCATCGTTTTATTCGCCCACAGAGGACAAAGACTCAACGAACAATTGTTTAACTACTCACATGGATGGAAAGGATTTATTTCATCGACGTCCTCGTACAACTGATAGCCACATCCTCTTATTTTACTATGCATGTTAGAGAGAGGTCGGGCTTTCTAACTGAGACAACACATTTCTTAATATGACAAGTTTAATGTAGAAAATTTAGGGTTTGTAGAGTTAGGACACATTTTAAATTTGTTTTTAAGGGCATTCGATATAGATATTCCTTAGATTGATAAAATTGCAGTTGAAAAGATATGATATGAATCGTATAGCTTCAAAAGTAGCGTATCTGTTGTTTGTTTCTCCATGTATTTAAGAGCAAAATAAAAGTTGTGTGGGAAAAATAGACCCATGTTAAACAAACCCACCAACTGGGTTAACTGCTCTTCAAAACCAAAGCAAAACATGGAGAGCGACACATCCTAAACAGCCTTTCAGACTTGTCATTTTCCTTACATAACAATACGGGCACTTTATTTGAGATCCATAGGCGTTAACTACGTTAAAACCCAAGTTAATGTCGTAAATTTAGCAATAATTGGATATTTGCAGCGAGAATTAAATTAAATAAATAAACAGAATGTTACAGGGAACTGTGCTAAACGGAGCTCTCGCTAATAGCCGTCCTAAAATCAGCACCATTATGGGTTAAATCAAACCTGCACGCGGAGATAAATTTGTAAACCTAATATCTCCTCATTTTACTATATACAAATTGATTGATCTGGATCTGTATCTGTATCTGAAGCGGGTTCAGTTGAATCTGAGAGGAACCTACTACCTGTCGTTGTTTTGTTTGTTGTATACAGAAGAAGAAAAAGAAGAAGAAGATTGAGGATTAGGAGGCGCTTCATTCGGGCATAATGTCTAGTTGTATTGATTTTGCTTCTTCTGCTTGTGAGCACCTGTGTTATGCGCACTGTAACCTTTGCAGCACCATTCTCACGGTAGACGACAACAGTCCTATGGCAGATGTGGACTGGAGTGTGACAGTCCAGCCAGCAATGTACTCATTCCAAACAAGCGGAAGACAGGAGCCACGTTACGGTATTTTTAAATGCGTGGAAATTTGTGCGCTCACAGCGATTAAAATATTATTATGTCGACTATGTGCGAATGTCAAAGGGGCCAAGGTTCGCTCCAACTTATACAATGCCTTCGGCATAATAAGTGTGAACCAAAGGTATTGCTAATACCGAACACTACGAGTTGAGATCAAAAAATCCTGATTTTGTGTTTTTGTATTGTGCTAATGCTTTTGTTTGCCAGAAAATGGAGAAAAAATGCAGATTTGCAATTACAATGGACAATATTTTTGTAGGAAATAATTGCAATGCAAAGAAGAATTTACCCCTCCCCCCCTCCCCTATAAATAGAAGCAAAAAAAAATGCTTCTCTATCTAATTTTTGATAAAACACCTTGCCTTAGTAAATTTTTCACTAAATAAAAAAATTGACCAAAATATAGATTTTTGGGGATTTGACCCCCATACCTCCTCCTTTATGAGAGTCTTTACAAAATTACTTAGCCAATCCACCTATTTGGGGTTTCAAGCACATAAGTTTGACAAGTGATATTTGAAGTGTTAAAAACGTGGCTTTTGGAATGAAAGAGCACACCTTTTTCATTGAACCCACGAGCTTTGTAAAACCACACTCTTTTGGCTTTTGGAGGCAATATAAGATGTTTGTGGGCTAAGAGTGTTGGCGGACATGAGCAATTCGTTAAGCATTCCTTTTGTCACCATGCCGCCAAGCTTGTGTGGAAAGTTATAGCATATGCAAGTCTGTCAAATACATAGACCACACGACTCTATAAACACGCAAATCAACGCTGAGAATACACAAACTGAAGAGAAGCGGCTACAGATCGACAATGAGACCGTTGAGAATTCTCGTAAGGCCAAATGCAATCACAAATAATAAAATAAAATAAAAATCAATGTTGGGTCAAGGTCAAATGCAATCCGGCAAATGTCAAGCCTATTGTCAAACCTTTATCATGTGTGTGGAGATGTTGGGTTGATCTAGCTAAGGGGGGTAAAATGGCATGTCAGGGTTGGGCACAACAAAACCTCTACCCTTAGCTTGATCTAGCTACCAAGGGTTGTGAGCTTGTCGCCACCAAGCTATCACACTATTTTGCAAAATCCTGAACGGCTCAAAGGATCGTTGAATGCTAAATTGAACAAATGCTCAAGAGAGTGAGTGTGCAAGGCTCCTCTTCAATTTTCCTCTCTTGCTGAAAACATCTCCCAGGTTCAGAGATTTTTGCTTTGATACCACATGTTGACAAGCAAAAATAAATAATATTTTATTAATGCAAAAAATGATCATTATAATTGAAGGAGACGGTTGCAATGTTTATAGACATTGCATAGCCAAAATAAGTTCCTAGAAAATAGGAACAAAAACACTACAAACAAGGAAAAGTATGCCCAAAGTGAAATGACAGGCTTAACAAATTAACAATGAATAAAACCATTCTTAACAATCTAACCAACCTAACCTCCTACATGAATTTTCCTCACAAATTACTAGACTGTGGTGAATTAATCACCTATCTAGGTCATCCTAACATATATGGACTACTTTGTGCTTATGATCGCTCATGTGTGACTACTTGTATTTGAGATTGTGTGTCATGTCATAGGATCCTCTCGTCCATGTCATGTCAAGGTCATGCCATGTTTGCATGTGTGCTTCTTGATCATGATGCTTGGTACTTATATTTACTTTGCTTAGCTATGTCAGTGCTTGACTATCTAGCATTCTATTATAGGTTTGGTGTCATGATCTATATCACAGACACTACTTTGTGATACTAATAGTGCTCACCTTGCCATGATCCATATCATGCATCTAATGGGGCACATACTATCATGTCCTTCATTGATATATCTTGCTTGTTACTTGTCTATATCTCCAACTGACGATGATATCTTCTATGTTATTAACGCTCACTTATGCTCATGTCATGGATTACATGTTACATATGTGCTTACAATGATCACATATTTTCTATGTTGACATATCCTATCATGTTTGTATACCTGATTACTTTTATATACTTTTTAAACAATATTTTTCACTTTCTTTTAAATGAGTGATGCGTAGGTGCATTCATTTGTCTCAAAAGGGGGGGGCATATAGTTGTCATGTTACATATGTGCTTACAATGATCACATATTTTCTATGTTGACATATCCTATCATGTTTGTATACCTGATTACTTTTATATACTTTTTAAACAATATTTTTCACTTTCTTTTAAATGAGTGATGCATAGGTGCATTCATTTGTCTCAAAAGGGGGGGCATATAGTTGTCTTACTCCTAAGATCCAGATGGTTTCAGTCAAAGCACACTACGCCTAAACAGATTTAGAGATATTCGACATGGTGAGATGGTTCACATTCGGTTTCATATGGTTCACACACAAATTCAGGGACAATTCCAATGGTTCACATACAGTTCTCTAAGCCCTTGACAAACCACATTCATGCGTTTAAGAGATAACCTTCTGAATTTAGAGGCATTTTGCAATCTTTAGAGAGATTGTATTCAACACTCAGACATTCTTCATACTTTTGAAATTTTATCACACTATTGCTTCAGTTACACTTTTAGGTTTTTCATATGCAGCAAAATATCAACCTTTGCCCATTGGCGGGTGAGTTTCAGGACACCTTGTGTCGTATTAGCTCCATGACTTGTATCATGTTCAAATTTGGCTTCCTTCTCTAGCTAGAAAGTGAGTTTTTCCCATTGGCAAGTTATCATACCCATTTTGTGTCACATTAGTTTCATGATTTTTCATATTTGAGATCACATCTCCATTATAGTTGGGTTATTTGGACACCCATGGCATACATTGATTTGCTCCACCTTCATTGACAGGGGCATCACTCTCCACTTCAACAGTTACTGCATTTGGGGCATGTTAACCCCATGACATCTACCTCCATGGTTTGGTAGTATTCAACATGGCCCACTTTCCATTTAGGGCATCTTCAAATCATCGATTACAGTAGGGGCATCTACATCCCTTGAATCTCCAATTCTAAGGATACAAATGGGGCACATACACTCCATGGCACTCTCCAATAAATTCCTGCAATAACATGGTTTGTGTACTACCAGGGGATTCGTTCCATTACTATTTCAAAGTAAAATTTCAAATTTTCAAGTTTTCAAAGTTGCTTATCTTTACCGAGACATTGATCTACTTGCATTTTCATGTGTTATACTGTGCATGTGGGACAATATGACATTCCAATTACAACAAATCCTATATCTACACTTTAAATAGATACATTTTCCTTTTAATATGATGCACACACGACATTAAAAGGGGGCAATCTATGGTACCCTAAAGTTGGTCGGAGGCACTTGGCAATAACAGTTTTTGCACTCTTTGACACGCAGACTATTAACACATATTTGACTCTTTTTATCACAACTTTCCCCCTTCTAATTACCCTTACATCATCTTGGTTATCTCTATTTACCAGTTCTATTCAGTTAAGATCATTGTCAATCCACATAAGAACACATAAGGCCTACACAAACATATCTCCCTTTGCAAATACCTAATTTTTGACACCCGAGACACAATTGGCGACCCCATGCATTACAATCCAATGATATTGTCTAACCCCACCAGTTTTGTCATCCGCAAATGCAACGATCAAATTTCAAACATGGGCACTTCTATTAGGTCGACCTACGCTTGATCCTTGGATCAGATTGTGTGGAAAATTAATGAAGACCCTCAACCTATGTATACAAAATCCTATGTACGCATCATATTCAAATCCTATGCACTACCTTGGACATCATTATCAAAAGGCTTACACATTATCCTAAATCTTCCAAGAATAACGGTCTACAAGCATTCCATGAGCTAAACCTGAAACAAAATGGTTCAAAGTTGCACAGTTGGCAAGTGTTAAATGCCAAAGTAATTATCATTCTAAGTTACATGTTGATTTTTTATTTGCATCTCATATAGGATCAAGGAGTGAACCTATGTCACTCCTCTTCGAGATAACTATGTCAAAGCCTTCATTCAATGACATACTTGCTTTTCCCATGTATATGTAAATGCAATCGCTCTCACAATTATAAGTGGTGTGAGAGGTCTAGTTCTAGATCCAATATAATAGAACATTTAATCTATGTTGTGTATGGTTCAATATTTGCTTGGGTTTTGAATAAATGATAGGTCAAATGTTGCTTCATCACATCAAATCACAATATTCTAGTGCACTATAACCCTGAAATACAATGACATGGAAGCATTATCCCAACGTTACAGTATGTTGACTCAAATCAGCCATGACACTACCATAAAGCCTAGGCACGTTATTGTTTGTTGGTATTATCCCTACTCGACCAGTCACTGTCTAAACATAGTTTTCAAGCAATGAAAATTACTAGGATTGCTTAACGATGTCTCTTTGGAGCTAGATTCCAAGTACCTTTTTCCAACATTCAGTCATCCCTCATGTAGAATTAGGTTGGTTCTTTCCATTATTCATTGTTTAGCATTATCTCTCTGCTTTGTCTCTAAATCATCCTTATTTAACATAATTTAGGCTCAAATTGTTGTGCTTATTATTTACATTTCTGAAATCTGGATTAGGGCAAGGTTCACCTTATTTTATGCTCATAAGTATAAAAATACATAAAATGCCATTTATAGGCATTTAAGGAAGCATGTGTCAATTTCAAAATTGATTACCTCTGACTTTAATATTTTTTATTTTGTAATAGATATAAACTTTGGTATTTGAATTGAATAATTCTCACAACTTTTCTCTGACCGTAAAGGGCAAGTATTTTTCCATTAGAAATATTATTTCAAAGAATATTATTTAATTTAGTGATAATAATTGTGGGTACGTTTTCCACTCAAAATGTTTTAGGTCAAGTCATTATCACTTCCATAAGTTAGTAATCTTGCGAATTTGGAGTCTTGTTTGAACCATGTCCATTGTTTACAAACAAAATGTTGCATCAATTATATGTTTTTCATGAAACATGCCCTTTAAAGCCTTAATCTCCTCTAATCACGCCTTCACTTCTACCATGTTCCTTTGTCCCTACAAGTTTGAGTTCCATCAAATACAACCTACAATAATGGCCACAACCACAACAATGATAATGAAATCGTTTTTGTCCAACAATTTGGATCCTACTACTTGAAATTGTTTTTGGATCCTACTACTTGTTTGTCTGGCATTTTGGATCCTACTAATAGATCCATTGGCTTTATTTTTCATTTCTTGAAGATGGATCAAATAGTAAGATTTGAATTGTTCGACAAAAACAATTTGATGCAAATAAATCAAGAAGAACATCATTCATTATTACACTATGAAGAAACCAGCCTTAAAACTAAGACAAGAATGAAGTTGTGGGCCTTTGATAGAACCTTCAATCAAAACTCACATTCTAAGACTTGTAAGAAAATCAAATAACAAATAGGACCTGCAAATCATGTAGCAAAAATGGCATAGTTCCTCACCGCCTTTTGTAAACAATAAGAACATAAGATTGGAAGCAAGCAATCCAAATCTTGTCCCCATTCACAGACTTCACTACTTTATAAACCCGATTCTAGGAAGCATACAAATGCCCAAATATCACGAGTACTGCTTTCCAAGATGCAAGAAGACTCCAACTACATGCCAAAGAAACTATTCTAGAGTACGAATGTTCATATTGTTTCCCTACACTTCTCCTAACAAAAAATGAGTTCAATGGCTCCTAATTGGACTATATCCTGTCACACACAATTAAGCAAAGCATACTAGGCCAACCACCTACTGAAGACATTGCAAATTGTTGCCAAGTTGTAGAAGAAAGTTGAATGGAAAGGGATTGATCTAGAACTCTTCAGCTTCAAAAACAACATTTTTAAATGCAGAACCAATTTCAAACAATCACCACAGCCACCTGCAAAACAAGTGTTTAATTGAGACAACAAAGCCCACTTAGAGGCATTCATGATTACCTCTTTTGGATATAAGTGTAGAATAAATATTAAAGACCAATGACACACTTCAATTTCTATCATGTCTTGGATGCATTTTTTAAGAGATCATTCCAAAAAATTTGTTAATGTAACTTTTCAACACCTTGAAATCGACCAGTCCATATCAAGCCAATACATTCACTACTTCTACACAACCCCTACATCAAGGCAAAGGAAACGGCACAGTTGTGCAGCCACCTTGAATCTTGAATCTGGACTTTGCAAATGAGAAGACCTTCAACACCCTGTCATACTTTAAGAAGGATGGTGAGCAAGAGAATGCTAAAAGAACTTAACATGAAGTTGCTCACACTTTCAAACAAGTCAATGCCCCTACAACCAAATGCCTAGTGGGAGAAAGGCTAAGTCACTAGGTTTGTATTCGACGACGATAAAATTCGGAACAAGTTTGCCAGCCTATAAAAATTAGGAAAAAATTGTGATTACATTCGACAAATATAAATTTCATTTTTTTATTAGTTTTATTTTCAAAATTAAGACATAGAGATAAATGCCTATTAATATTCAATTTAGTTTATAATCGTAGACTTAGGTAATTTAATTTGTCTTTATTTTATGTTTAGTATTTTTATTTAGTATTTATATTTTAAAATTTTATTTCTTATATAGATATTTATCTACAAAATATAAACATTTTATTAAATATTAAATTAATTAATATTTTTCAATATTGTAATAAAAAATTTATTAAATACTTATACTAAAATTGTAACATACCATGAAAGTTAAATTTAATAATGCTTAACATAGTTATTTTTGATATTTTTTAATAATGTAATAAAAATATTATTAAATACTTAATACTAAAATCGTAACATACCATGAAAGTTAAATTTAATAATGCTTAAAATAGTTATTTTTGATAATTATTAATTAATTAATCCTTACTAAATCTATAAACTAAATTAATTAATTAATTAATCCTTACTAAATCTTTTAACTAAATATATTAATAGTTATTAATAAAACTATTGAAAGCGCAAAACTTAAATCATGTCATAAAATAATGTCGTGAACTTTATAGAGGAACGAACGGTGTAGTCTGAGGATGAACGAGTTGCATGAACTTTGAAGGCTGAAATTTCAAGCAACCATCGTTGGAAATCAATCAACCAAAGGTCACTAACAACAATCCATTCTGTCATGATTTCATGCAACTGAAGCCCTACGATCCTGAAATTTCAGCCCTAGAATTTTACAAACACCTCCACCATTCTTCAAGTTGAAACCCTACGATTTAACAGTGTTCTTCAAACACCTACGATCTGACAATGTTCTGCAAATCCATGCAAATTTAATACATGAATTTTGACAAATTTTATATTTTGTGATGGTATTCACCAAATTTCGAATTTCATCAATGAAATTCTACGAATCCTGTGACATCAGAGAAAGGGATCTACTTACCTAATAGGAAATGGCCCCAAACATAAATTTTGTGACAACAATGAAGAAAAGGAATTTAAGACATTGACCAAGAGGAACATTCATGTCCAACATTAGAAAGTGAATAATATCAAGTTGTGTGTCATGATTTCTGACAAATGGACGTTAAAAAGGGATGTTATGTAACACTAATTCGTAGTGACTCTATCTGAATGTATTGTGGCCCTAAATAAACCAAAAGGGGGAATGATTGAGAATTCATATATGATGTTAATTTTTGCAACTACGTGCGTAACAAATTTGTGGCCATGGTATTGTAAGCCCAATATTGACACTCATGATTTGTGGTCATGTTATTGTAAGTGTGCACACTAATGTTTTGACTAAGTGGTTTTGGCATTAGCCCCAGTAATTGCATTGCATACAAAACTAGTGTGTGTATATATATATATTATAAATAAAAATGAATCATGAATTTCATATTTTGGTAGAATAAAAAGAAGTATTGTTATTTACACGAAATAATTCATTATGTATTTGACATTTATAAAGATAATTTGAAAGTTGACTTGGGCAAACCATAATTTCTAGTTCCGGGATAAATTTTAAAACCATGAAAGTTTAGACTTCTATCTTCCTTGTGTCATGACTTTGGTTAGGTTTAACCCAATCAATCCAAGGCTCATATAGATATGCACCGCCTTTACCTTAAAAAAAAATTGCATTGGTTAGTGTTCAATTAACTAATTTTGAGCCTCTTGAAAGATTTTCAATGTTGCTTCACTCAACTTGTTTTTCTAGTGAAGCAATCTACCAAACTCTTTGTGCCAATAAAACAACACCTTTCAACTTTTTGATTTTTTTGGTTCGAAAAAGCACCAAGTGTTCCTTTCGAAGACAACTATTGAAGATTTTTTTGGTAGTAAAGACATTTTCCAAACATGCTAAAATTTTCATTCTTTCAATGTTAGGAATTCATTATGTTAGTGCTCACATAAATAAGTATGTGTGAGTAAATAGGTAAATCTAGTTAGTTATTTAGTATGTAGGTTTAATTATATTAAACCTATTCTAATGTTTGTTAATGGTTAGTCAAAGTTAGCAACTAGTTGGGTGAATATTATTAGTTTGGTATGTGATTTGTTTGGTTATTCAACCAACTCACGAGAATAGGTGATAGTTGTGGGATTGGCTTGATTCCTTAATAACGAGATCTAAAGCCTATAAATGTGCAATGTTCCATTAGATTGAATATTGAGCAAATTATTATTGTTGAAGATTGATTGTTGTGTGAATTCGAAGCTATTTATGTAAGTTTATATGTTAAACTTTGAACCAAAATCACATTTGGTATCAGAGCGGATATTCTCTCTAATGGAATCATAACAATTTTTTAAGGGGCATCTCCGTAGTTTGCATTGTTGCCCAAACTTTACGAGTTAATTTTTGATGAAGAATGTTTGGTGTAGTTTGTATGAATTTGCAGCAATATGAGTATAAATATTTTTGAGTGGTGTAGAATCAGAAGCCTATACAAGTGCGGCTAAAAAAAGATTGAGATATCCCGTGAGAAAAATACCAACAAATAGTGTTCGGTAAAATAGAGATGTATTTTACTCATATGATATCGGATTAACGTCTCTGTTTTTGGAAAGATAGAAAGAGGAACACAATGTTGTTATTTACATCATCTTCAGATTCGGGCTGCAGATGTATCACAAGTTCCATGCAAAAGGCGTGTTTGTTAAAACACGCCTTTTGCATATAACATAAGCAAGTTTATTTTATTGTTGCCAAGTCATTGTATTGGAAAGTCTGTGTTTTACAAGTATTTTGTTTTAGTTTATATCTTAGTTTGTCTTGATGTTATGACTATATGTTTATGTTTTAATAGTTTTTAAAATTGTCCTTAAAAAGTGTGTCTAGTGTCAACATTAAATAAGTAATCCAGTCCATATTGTAAGAAGTGTTAGTGTCAGCTTATTTGTAAGAGATTAAATTTGTCATCTAAGAGTCCTTTATGTGTCTTGTTGTGGCCATATAATATGTTTCGGTCTTAGTGTCAAATACCAATTTTAAAAGTCATGTATAATTGTCAAGTCAAACAAATTCTATTAGTTGATATATGTCGTTAAAGGTCTAAAAGTCATTATTGGTTCTTGTCGATAAAGAGTCGTGTCATCTGTAAATTTTTGTATAGTCTTGTCAGAGTCAAGTTAATGTTTGTTGAAAAGTCAAGTCATCAAGATCAGTTTTATTGTAAAAGTGTCAGAAAATTAAAAAAATGCCTTATAGACATATTTTCGGGTGAACCCGACGTCCTAAAAAATGTGTTTTGCATTGCGGGGGGGAGATAAAAAATATTACAATGTGGAAACCAATGAGCATCAAGTCTTCATCAGCTGAGCAAGTAGCACATCAACTTAAGGACGGAGGCACAAGAGGTAAGAGGACAATAAGCGACCTCTCACCAGCCGCTAACAACGAGGCCACATATCTACAATAGTGGCAAACCAATCAATGCCAAAAATGGCTAAAGCCAAGATTGGTCTCCAAGTGGCAGTGGTGACAGTATTATACCGTTCGTGATCAAAGTGGTAGTGATCTACAACAGTGGCTGCATAAGCAAAAATGAGGACTGAGTCCTCAACCTTTATTTCCTTGTTTTTGTGTATATGGTGTAATAACTGCAAACAGATGATTATAAGAGCATCTGACTATAGACATCTTCTGATTGTCGTACTTCTTCATCGATCAGCCGGTGGGAAGCTCAATGGAAGTGAAAGCGGGAACTGATGTGTTTTCGTATGTAGGTGAATCAGTGGATGTGTGATCGGCCGGTGAAAATGTTCACTGGAGCGAAAGTGGGGACTGTTGAGTTCTCATATGTAGGTGATCATGTGCACCAAATATCCAGAATAGCAAAATTACGGATCTAAAGCTTGCATCCTATAAGGACAAGCATTTTTGTTTCGAGTACCAATGGTGTGCTTACTCCCCATCTTCGCACTAAGAGGGGGAATGTTAGGAATTTTTTATGTTAGTGCTCACCTAAATAATTCTATGTGTGGGTAAATAGGTAAATCTAGTTAGTTATTTAGTTTTAGGTTTACGTATATTAAACCTGTTCTAATATTTGTTAATGGTTTTTCAAAGTTAGCAAGTGGTTGGGTGAATATTATTAGTTTGGTATGTGAGTTGTTTGGTTATTGAAGCAACTCACGAGAATAGGTGATAGTTGTGGGATTGGCTTGATTCCTTAATAAGGAGATCTAAAGCCTATAAATGTGCAATGTTTCATATGATTGAATATTGGGCAAATTATTATTGTTGAAGATTGGTTATTGTGTGAATTCGTAACTATTTTTGTAAGTTTTATATATTAAAACTTTGAACCAAAATCGCATTGAGGTATCATCTTGAGAAATCCACAACATAAATTCATGCAGCTGCTGAAAATCACAATGGGACTCATTATAGTTCAACGAGACTTTATTTATGCTTTCAAATAGAAGACAATTTAACATTCAAACTAGTCAACAATTTATCCTCCTAGTATTATGTACTTTGGTGAAAACCCTTTACTTTGACTAAACCCAGCATATGTGTATTTACTATCAACTTTGGGCTATGTAAACAATCGAAGTCAATTTCGTATTAATGTAGTTTACACCGGCTATGGACATCACACTAGCCACAGACAATTTATGATTCAAAATTGTGATGAATATCATATTTACTGTCAAACACATTTGTGTGGATAAGGAATGCGCATAAGCCCTTAAAGTGCCAATAAAATAGCAAAAGAGATTATCTTCTAAAACCAGAACAGTAGGGAGGCGCATAGCTCACAATTTGCCAGAAAAAAACATATAATAGACAATGAACAAATCTGCTTATATAAACATAATCTAAATTATTGTTCTAACCTAACATGTAGGCTAAGCCTAAGAAAAATTCAGAAGCATACCCTCCTTTTCAATACAACTAAACTCATAATGCCTCCATGAAATACCTCTTCTGACAACAGCAAACACTACCATACTCCTAAGATAAGGTTTAATTATTAGAAAAATGTGAGAACCCAGAAACATATGGGAGATGCTTCATCCTATGCTTACATGTTTACGTCTGACTCATCTCACACTCATTGAATAGAAAGAAAGAGAAAGTAGAACAATACCTTATATATTTGCGACATTCAATAATGAACCGACTGTTTTTCTTTCTAACACCCAACAGAAGTTTCCAGCCTTTAGGGAACCCTTGAACAAACTCTTCAGCATCCACAATCTTACGTTTCATTCTCTTAGATGCCCATTCCCCACCCAATTTCTCAAAAAACTCATGCACTTCTGCCTCTGTTTCTAAAGTTCGGAATCTTCTCTTCAATTGAGGCACAAATGGCTCTTGAGTAGCTGTACGGCGAGTGTGACCAGTATCAGCAGAGTTTTGAGTCACAGCTGTATTCCTATCTACTGATATCTGGTCGCTATGGGAGCAGTTACTCACAGTTTCATCCTGTATATATATGGCAACTGTTTTGATAGTATGACTGCTGTCATCTGCAGTTTTATCATTCTGGGCTCCTGCATTCAAAGTTGTATCTATGTGGCCGCAGTCTTCCATAGAAGTGTCCCGTGTATCCCCTGGTATCTTGAGCACACATTGTTCTTGTGTGCTAGTATGTTGTCCCTTCCGTCTAGCATCCTCTTTTGTTCTCATCTTCTTTTTGGGTCTCTCAAAGCTTTCATCCATTGTAATCTTGTTCTTGTCTGTGTCCACAAATGTCATTGTGGACGACTGCTGCATCTTTGCATCTGAAGAATCCCTAGTATCATCACAAATTTTATATTCTATCCTTTCATTGGAACTTTCAATCTGCATATCCTCAATGACATGATTGCATTCAACCAGCTGCAAACTGTCCTCTGCTTTGGGTGGGCATTTAACATCGGAATCATGGTCAAGGGTGCTATTTGAAGAGGGATTGCTGGCACTTGCTGAGTTAAGAGGAGGAAGGTGGGTCAACTGTAAAGTCAATACATCCTTTTGGAGTTGGTCTCCAGCACTCCTACATACAGGAGGACATTCTCCTTTCATAAACACCTGTCTCAACAGCTGTAAGATCTGATTATTATCCTTTAGGTCAGATGCACCTTCGAGGTTCCTCCCACCTGCAATTGAGGGTCTCGACACACTGAGAAGCCCAGCTCTCCGTCTTGAAACGCCTCCAAGTTGCTGCTCTCTTCTCTGAGACAAACGCAACCTTGAATAAGTTTGCTTCCGACTGCCGGCACTCTCATTAAAAATAGACCTATCTATCTTAGGGATCACAATATCATCAAACCGCAGGTCTGAATACTCATCTGAACATTGTGCTGCGCAGTTGATTTCATCTTGAGACAAATATCGCAAATCTACAACTGGAATTTTACAAAAATCCAGCTGACCATCCAATTCATCTATGGCCAATTCCATCACCTGATGCAATGGACGCCAAGTGGACCATTCAAGCTCATAAGAGATAGGTTCTTCTGAATAGCTATTCATAAAAGATGGATTATTGCAGAAATAACTAGGGGTATCACATATCCTAAGGCGGTGAATCAAAATAAAATGATATTTAATAATGCTAAACTCTTGTGAATCACTACTCATGAAATATAGGCTAATGAACGAATGACTATAGGATTACATACTCTAAGCAGCTCACACAAAACAGGGTGGCTAATAATCACAACATCCTAAACTTTGGAGAGGGGTCTGGAAGATAGACACGAAACATCAGTATGAATAAATGTCTACCTGTGAAATTTTGAAAAATCAGATATCCAATAATGTTAAGAACCTTTTAAATCAATGCTCGGCAAAGTTAAGAAATAAAGAATTATAAGTGCTAAATACTTTAACCCAGTTAATCCTGAAGAATGATATTGAATAATGTTGATGCAGAAACCCCCATGCACATAAAATAAAAAGAATTTTTTTTCGCAGAACTTGATGTCAATGAACATGAGGTGAACACTATATTACTGACCTTACCCCTTGGTTAAAAATCATGTAAATATCAAGCATTTGCATATTATGTGGCCAAATTATATTCTTTTTTGAAAATTTGGGTTTTAAAGATACTCACACAGCGATCTCAAAAGCACAGTACATACAAAGTGAAAACTGCATAAGGCTCATACATTCAAAAAAATTACGTTTTTAGACTTTGGGTTTTAAATATTCTCACAGAGTAATCCCATAAGCAAAGAATGAAAAATTTAAACACTGTTCAAACCTCCAACATTCAATTTTCTCTTAATTTTATTAACTTATGAACCAAAAATAAACCAATCTTACCCTGAATTTATCCCAATCCAAAAATTTAAATAACAAATCCTACTACAATAATACGCTAAAAACTGATAATGTAACAGATAACTATATTACATGTTAGAGAAAAAATTGAACAAAAATACTGAGGAAATCCTCACCTTCAAAAGCCGACGAAGATGATGTGATTGATTCTTTTTTCCCTGTTCAAAATCTTAAGTGCTTGTCAGACAGCTCAATTATTTTTCCAAATAATAAAGATCGTTATCTTGTTTGGTTTATATAACAGCACATATTCGTGAAATTCGCTTCTTGTCTCGAGGAACTTAGAAAAAAAAAAATTTAGCTTATTTAGCTGCTGATTATAATGCAGACATCGACAGCTGCAAAAAGAGGGTTTCCTCGAGGAAGGTTAATAATAAATAAACCCTAGTTAGTGTGAATTTCTCGGCGCGAAAGTCTAAGTCGCCCAGCGGGCAAGGTTATGATATTGCTTTGAGTTTCTTTTATGGAAACTCGGATTAAGTCAGCCATGCAATACAATTAAATCTGGGCACATAAAATAGGGGAAAAACAACCTTAAATTGTTAAAATATTTATAGAAGAAGAATGGAAGAATATTTAGTTTTTTTTAATGTCATGAGAGAGCGGAACTAAGAGGATGGTCCCATGCAATGGGAAAGCTAAAAAAAATTAGCAGATGCGGGAGAGAAAAAATAGGATATTTTAGCATTAATAGGGTCCCATGATTTTTTATTTTTTTGTGCAGAGATAAAATAGGAAGCTTTAGCACTAGTAAAAGTAGGGTCCCATGAATCTGAAATAAACTTTTTGATGGAAATTTGAGAGGGAAGCTTAAACTCCCGAAATTTTTTAAGCCGCTGATTTCTTTTCGTGCTCCCAACTACTTTATGGGACTGAAAATCCTCTCCCTAAAGTATAGCTGCTGAGAAATTTCAAGAATTTTGTTGGGTTTTAGTAGCAACAATAAAAAAAAATTGCATGGGACCATATTTCCCAAATAAATAGGAGCAGTAGCCCTTAGCATGGGACCATGCTATAATCTATCCTAATACAAATCATTGAATACTAATTAATTTGTCGAGGATAGTATCTTCTTATATCGATGAGTATGTCATAATAATCTTACTTGATATGGCATTATGAATCCTAACGAAATGTGTGATTGGTTAGAATTATAGTTGAGACAAGTAACATCTAAATGAATTTGTTAAACATTTGTTTCAATACAAGGATCGTTGTTTCGACTAACACCCGTGATTTAGATATTACATAGTCATAAGACATGTTGCAAAAAAATCATTTGTAGTGTTTGTGATAAGGGGCTTTTAAGATATGTTGATCGTCGTCTACAAGTTGTGTGAGTATATGGCCAATGTGCCACACTCCCATCTAGTTGGTCATTTGATGTGATCAAGGGGTACAATTTCCTATCGGGAAAGATGTTGTGGTGAATTAACTAATATGTTGCATCAAATTGGATTACTTGCCATTTTCTTCACTTTGAGTACAACTTATATGTATTGAAATTTTCTTCACTTTCAGTACAATTGATATGTATTGACCTAATGTACATACGTTAATGCTAGAAACACAACCAACAAATCCACGAGAAGCCTAAAATTGGCAAAGATGATATATTATTGATTATCCTCATATGGTGGAACATTATATATGGTAATCCAGCTATCTTTCATTGCCCCTTCGATCTAAACAATTCAAGCAAAATCATACATGATACATATATAGGGCCCTCAAGTGCCCTTCGAACCCACGAGAATAATTGAGTACCGAGTAAGTTAGTTGACTTGACTTCATTAAGGATATTTACTTTCCTCGTACAAGTGTGGCCCCACTACGACTCGACCTGTTGTGAGTGAACTTGTGTCTAAGAAGAATCATGCATAGGTGAAGAGTCAAATATTTTTGGTCCATCCTTTCTCTTTTTCAATATATGTGTAATACAAAAATTAGGGTTTTGTTCTTAATTTAATATATTGTGCAGTGACAATGATTCAAAACCAAGACAAATAGTCATAAATCTTGCTAATCTTGTTTTTGCCAACATATTTACCAGTAATAAATCAATAAGTATAATTGGGGTTTAGGGTTAGAGAGTTGAACTAGACTTGCGATTAGATTGTGACAAAGTGCTTATAATGCAAATAAAAGTAGATTGGGGTGTCATTAAGTTGTTATGGAAATATGAGGACCTAAAAAGCTTGCAAGATATTTTGTGAGTATTGAGACACATTCATTACCAAACATCTCTCCCAGTGTTATGAATTTGTCCTTTTATATCTACACACTTAGTTTAAATGTTAGGATTTGGTTCACATGTCTCTATAGGTTTGATTTATAAGTTTTTCTCCATGTGATGACTATGTTGTGATGAGATATGGCTTCTCCTTACTTTAAAACTCTAATTTTGTGCATTTAACATGGAAGGGGTTAACAGACTTTGGGTTGGATTGCCTCGCCACACCCTCATTGTTATGATGGGCATTGTGTTATTTACCACCATTTTGAAGACATGTCAATCCTATGTGATTCCCGAAGTTATGACGAGATACATGTGATATAGAATAAATAATATAAATGGGGCCCTTAATCTAGTTATCACACTTGGTAACATGCTCTTGATATTTCATATTTTGGTCATGGTTGATATATAGCAACAATATAGATGACTTTAGATTTTGGTAGCTTCTTGTTGTGCTGGATGTTCTAAGCAATATACTAATCTAGTGTTTTCTCTTGATTTTCTTAGACTGACAAAGTAGAGGATGCATATCCCTAATGTCTTAAGGTGTGTGTGTATTCATATGTGTCCATTCATATAATTTCCCACTCAACCAACCCAAAATTACCACCTAGGTCAATTAAGCTAAGTTGCCATTTTTTTAAGTATTTGTTAGAAGTGTAGAGGACAGTTTCATGGTCAATCATGTCTTAGACCTACAAACTATCCAAGGTGTGAGAGGAATTCGTTACGAGACAAGTGGAAGTTTGAATGGATGTTTTATAGTTTTGTAGCATGTGTAGTGATTCCTAAGGAGTTGAATTGCAAAATAAGTAGTCTAGTGGTTTTAGGATGCGGGATATAACTGAAGGGTGCCTTAAATTGGTCATTTGTGTATAAATGGGATAAACATCATAATATATGCCAAATGTCATGTTTCTAAGTGTTCAAACTATATATCATGTATTATAGTTGTTGAGTTGTGGAGCTTAATTGCTTTAAAAATAACATGTTTTACAATTTGCAGGTTTACACAGTAACCGACATCGGTCGACTGACTAGCGTCGGTCACCTGGGAGCAACCGGTATCAGTTGGGTAACTAGCGTCACTTACATGTGCATGAAAGTTTTTATTTTAAACGCGGGATTAGATCCAACCTTTTATTAAAAGGAGATCTAAGGGTTGTAAATGTATTGTTATGTTGCCCTAATGTTTATATATGCTTATATGCTAGCAAACCACGGTTAGAAGGTGAGATTGATCATAATTGAGAGAATATTTTCTTGGAGATGAAAAAAGAAGCTTGTGAAGGAAAAGTATTGTAAATCTATGTGAGGTGTGGAAGATTGCAGATATTCACTATAAATCCTTTATAAAGCAAAGAATAATAGATTGGTTGTATCTTGGTGGACGTAGCCTACACTGTGTGAACCACGTTATATCTTGTGTATATTGTTCTTTTGGTTTAATTTCTACATTTATTGCTTGTATGCTTAATTTTGATTATAGATATGTACAACAAGTGTGTGTCTAACCCCAATAACTGGTATCAAAGCTTTTTTGTTTGAGGGTTTTGTGTGTTGATAGATTTACTCATAGAGGGATTTCTAATTGAGTGGGAGCACAACAATGGCAAAAGATAGCAAATACAAAGTGAAGAAATTTGACGGCCGTAATTATCAATTATGGAAGATGCGGGTCGAAGATTATCTATATCAGAAAGATTTATATTTGTCGTTGGATGCGAATGCAAAGTCTACGAAGATGACTGATGAAGAATGGAATATTCTTGATAAAAAGGCTCTGGTATTTATAAGATTGAGCCTGACAGCATCTGTAGCTTCGAATATTACTGAAGCAGCAACCACGGTAGAGTTGATGAAATCTTTAGCTAATTTATATGAAAAACTAAGTGCTTCAAATAAAGTTTATTTGATGAAGAAATTGTTTAATTCAAAAATGCAAGAAGGTGGATCTGTATCAAACCATTTGAATGATTTTTCGTTCCATTATAAATCAATTAAAATTAGTTAATATTCTATTTGATGATAAAGTGAAAGCACTTTTATTCCAATGCTCTTTTTCAGATAGTTGTGATAACTTGGTAATGGTTGTTAATAATACAACAGTTTCTACTAATATTTTGAAGTTTGATGATGTGGTTAGTATAATTCTGAATGAAGAAATATGCAGGAAAAGTATAGGAGAGTCATCATCTGGAAATGCTTTGAATGTATAAAGTAGGGGAAGGCAGAAGGAGAGATCCAAGAGCAAGAATAATGGGAAATCAAAGTCTAAGAATGACATATCTAAATCTAGAGGTAGAGGAATAACTTGTTGGAATTGTGGAAAGAAAGGACATGCAAAGAAGGATTGTTGGTTCAAGGAAAACAAAGAGAATATACCAGACAAAAGTAAAGAGGTAAATGTTGCAACTGAGGTAATACAAGATGCCCTTATTCTCTCCTTGGATAATAAAATAGAATCGTGGATTTTAGATTCAGGAGCTTCTTTCCATGCTACCCCGAATTAGGGTTATTTCAAAAATTATGTCCAAGGTAATTTTGGGCATGTTTATTTAAGATATGATGAACAATGCAATATTACTGGTAAAGGGGAAGTTCATCTAAAATTGCAGAATGTAAATGCATGGATATTGAAAGATGTGAGGCATGTGTCAAGCCTCGGGAGAAATCTAATTTTTGTAGGACAACTAGGTGAATATGGTTGCATGGTTACATTCACAGCCGACTCTTGGAAAGTTACCAAGGGATCTCTTATTGTAGCAAGAGGCAAGAAGGTAGGAACATTGTATTTGTCTACCTGGAGTTCTGATTCTATTTCTGTTCTATCTACTTCAGATTCAGATGCAAGCATGTGGCATAATCGGCTAGGCCATATCAGTAAAAAGAGAATGTAGATATTAAAGGCAAAGGGTAAGTTATCAAATTTGAAACAAGTAGATCTTAATTTCTATGAGCATTGAATATTTGGAAAGAAAAAAAGAGTGAGATTTCTGAAAGTTGGAACAACAAAGAAGGAGGGAAATTGGAGCTTGTGCACTCAGATGTGTGGGGACCAACCCAGGTAGCTTGTCATGGAGGATCCCAATATTATGTGACTTTCATTGATGATGCCACAAGAAAGGTATGGGTTTATTGTATAAAGCATGAATCTGATAGTTTTTAGACTTTTAAAAGATGGAAATCCCTTGTGGAAAATGAATCCAATTTAAAATTAAAAATGCCGTAAATCTGACGATGGTGGTGAGTACTACAGCAAGGCTTTCAATTATTATTGTTCAGTGAATGGAATACACAGAGAAATAATGGTTCTTAGAACACCGCAGGAGAATGGTGTGGCTGAAAGAATGAACATGACTATCATGGAACGTGCAAGAAGCATGAGGATACATGTTGGATTACCCTTGCAGTTTTGGGTACAAGCAGTAGATACAACAATATATTTAATCAATTGTGGGCCTTCAAGTGCACTGGATGGTGGAATACCAAAAGAAGCTTGGATTGGAAAAGAGGTAGATCTTTCTTTTCTTAGAGTATTTGGTTTATGCTACGCCCTTAACCTATTACTTGTATTAGGATATGAGTAGCTGACTTGTGGCTTACCATATCATTTTATTATATCATTTATACCTTCTCATGCTTAATAGGTCGGCCTTGGTGATGGCCATAGCATATGAATAGTATATATAGGGGATTATAGGTAGTATTTCATTATCATTTGAGCATTTGAGTCTTGTTATATGGTTTGGAGGTTGCCCCCTTGAAGTGGCGAAGCTATTCTAATTGCATATTGAGATCATTATTCTGAAATATTGTGTTATTTGGTGCTCTACTATTGCTCTTAATCTGAATTATACAAGTAATTTCATTACAAGTGGTATCAAAGCTGCGATCCGGGCTGAAATTAGGGCAAAAACCCTAATTTTTTGTTTATGCTAAATATTGTGAACCGGAGCGAATTAGTGGGAGATATTTTTACCAAAGTTACAAAGCATTTCAAGTAAGGTTCCCTGAAAATTTCAGACTTTTTTTATTTATTTTACAAAATTTATTACAACTTTAGGGTTTTTCATAAAATCACACCCTAGGGTGAAAATTGTGGAAAAACTTTAAGTTCTTTACATTTTCGGAAATCTCTCAAAAAAATAGTATTAGTATCTTCTTTGTGTTTTTTCCTGTTTGGCCGAAATTGTATCGAAACCCTAAACCCTAAGATTTGACATCATGGCTGGGCCTTCCACAAGAGCAAAAAAGAATCCAGTTACTCCGAGTAAAACACCAGATAAAGAGGGGGTAGTAATTGAAGAGATGGAGTCAGAAGGGATAAATACAGATTCCTCAGCACTAGGGTTTACCTCAATTGATCACAAGGTTTGCCAACTCGAGTACGAGTTGCGAATTGTACAATCTGAGATGGCCTCTAAAGGAGACATAGCCCAAATCAATCATCGGTTGGATGATATCATGCAACATGTAAAGGGTAACCAGTATGGCCCAAATCCGGCCCATATCAACCAAGGAGGACCTTCAATTCAAAATCATGGAAAAACTAACCATATGGGATCGCTTTTCCAACCCCATCAGAATCAAACTTATCCGCAACCACGGAACATGATGCCAAAAGTGGATATGCACAAATTTGATGGTAAGGATCCCTTGAATTGGATAAATCAAATGGAGAACTTCTTTGAGTTACATCAAATACCATCAGTAAAAAAGGTTACATTGACATCCCTATATCTTGAACCTGACCAATTTGTTTGGTATCATTGGTTATGTGCTCAGAGACAGAAGAATGGTTTAGGTGTCACTTGGACAGTTTTTACCGAGGAGTTGTAATTGCACTATAGTTCCAATGTTTCAGAGAACTACTTTAGTCAATTAGCAAAGTTACGGCAAACAGGATCAGTCAAAGATTATGTGCATCAATTCCAAAACCTATCCTTAAGGGTGGAGAATATTCCAGAAGAGAATCTGAGTGACTTGTTTCTTGGGGGTCTTAAGGACCACATCGAGCATGAGGTACGAATGTTTAATCCAATCAAGCTATCTAATTCTATTATCATGGCACATCGTGCAGAGGAAAAAATTATTTGTAGTAGGAGGCCACCTTTCATTAACACCAGAGACCGTAGTATCTCTTCCCCTTCATTTGCTAGGCCAATTAGACTGACTCCTCAACAAATGGAAGAAAAGAGAGCAAAAAGATTATGTTTTAACTGTGATAACAAATATGGACCGGGACATAAATGTGTTGAGAAGAAGTTGTTCTATATTGATGGAGGTAATGAGGATGATGAGGAAGCTGAAATTATAGGAGAGGCTGAGGAACCAGTAGAAGATGAAGTAGAGGATCACCAACCTACAATTTCTTGCCATGCATTGTCAGGTATTAGTACTCAAACACTCAAGATTATTGGATATCTCAAAAAATAGAAGGTGATGGTGTTGATTGACTTGGGGAGTACTCATAACTTCATAAATAGTAAGTTAGTTGCCCGCCTCAATTGTTTTATTTACCCAGCTCCAGAAATGCAAGTTATGAATGCAGATGGGGGGACAGTCAAGTGCACAGGAAAGTGCCATAGTATCAAGCTTTCCATGGGAGACTACATGTTAGACTCACCTATGTTTGCTATTTCTATGGGAGGGGCAGATATTGTTTTGGGGGTCCAATGGCTCACAACCTTAGGTACTATTGAGATGAATTTCCAAGAATCGTTCATGTGATTTCATTTAGATGGAAGGACAATGCAATTGAATGGGATGGTAGCTAAGTCTCCACAGATTATTAGCTCTCATCAGATGCAGAAAGTTCTCAGAAAAGGAGTGGATGGCTTTATAGCAAAGCTATTTTCCATAGAAGTACAAAATACAAAGTCTTCAACGCCACCCGATCTTTAGAAGATTGTGGATGCTCACTCATCTGTTTTTGATGCAATTCCAAAGGGACTACCACCAGTTAGGGATCATGATCATGCCATTCAGTTGAATCTAGGGAGCCAAATACCTAACATCAGACCATACAGATACCCATATTCCTAGAAAAGTGAGATCGAAAAAATGGTGGAGGAAATGTTGAAGGCAGGTATCATCATGCATAGCCAAAGTGTATATTCTTCACCAGTGGTCATGGTACGTAAAAAGGATGAAACATGGAGGATATGTCCAGATTACCGAGAACTCAACAAGTATACCATCAAAGATAAGTTTCCTATTCCAGTAATTGATGATTTACTTGATTAATTACATGGTGCTGTTTATTTCACAAAATTAGATCTTCGTTCGGGGTACCATCAAATTAGGATAAAAGAGGAAGATGTTCATAAAACAGCTTTTAGGACTCATGAGGGCCATTATGAGTTATTTGGTAATTCCTTTTGGTCTTAAAAATGCGGCCTCAACCTTTCAACGCTTGATGAACACTATTTTTAGGAAATTTTAAAGGAATATTGTATTAATTTTCTTTGATGAGATATTGATTACAGTAAGACATAGGAATAACACTTACAACATGTAAATAACGTGTTGGAAGTTTTGGAGAAACATACTCTGTATGCAAAGCCATCCAAATGTTCTTTTGGTGTACAAGAGGTAGAGTATTTGGGTCATATTGTATCCCATGAAGGTGTCAAAGTTGATCCTCAAAAGATCAAAGCTATGGTGGAATGGCCAAGGCCCAAAAATCTCAAAAATCTGTGTGGGTTCCTAGGACTAACAGGGTACTACAGAAGATTTGTGCGGGGATATGGTAGAATAGCAACCCCACTCACTGCATTGCTAAAGAAGGATGCCTTCCATTGGACAAACGTAGCCACTAAATCCTTTGAGCAGCTGAAGGAAGCCATGTGCAGCACCCCAGTTTTGGCTACTCCCAACTTCTCAAAAACCTTCATTGTTGAATGTGATGCTTCAGGATCAGGATTGGGAGCAGTTCTAATGTAGGAAGGAAGACCAATTGCATTTGAGAGTCGTCAATTCAAAGGAAAATATCTACTCAAACCTGTCTATGAGAAAGAAATGACGACTATTCTTCATGCAGTCAAGCAATGGACGCCATATCTCATGGGTAGACACTTCAAGGTAAAAACTGATCACGATAGTCTCAAATACTTTTTGGAGCAAAGGTTATCATCTGAGGAACAACAAAAGTGGGTAACAAAAATGTTGGGTTATGATTTTGAAATCATATACAAAAAGGGTAAAGAAAATGTAGTAGCTGATGCGTTGTCTAAAAGGGATACATCCGCGGATACCTTACTATGTGGAATGTCCATGTTGACGGCCGATTGGGTGGAGGAAACAAGATTGGAATGGAATCAAGATAAGGATACACAATCTCTAATACAGAATATCAAGCAAGGATCTATGACATCTAACAAATTTGAGTGGAAAGGTAATGTCCTATGGTACAAGGATAGGTTATACTTGAGTAAAGATTCTAAGTTGAAGCATAAGATTCTTACAGAGCTACATGCCTCACCTATTGGAGGACACTCTGGGTTTTTGAAGACATATCATAGAATAAAAAGAGAATTCTTTTGGGAAGGACTCAAGGGGGATGTACAAAAATTTGTATCAGAGTGTTTAGTGTTGCAACAGAACAAAGGGGAGACAATTAAGACACCAAGTCTGTTACAACCCTTACCAATTCCTAGCCAGAGATGGGAGGAGATGTCCATGGATTTCATCACCGGATTGCCTTATTCAGAGGGTAAGAATGTTACTTTTGTTATTGTGGATAGGCTCACAAAATATGCCCATTTTTGTGCCCTATCACATCCATTTGCAGCCAGTTCAGTCGCAACTATTTTTTTGGAGACAGTTCAAAGGCTACATGGAACCCTAAAGATAATTGTGAGTGATAGGGATCCTATTTTCACAAGTAATTCTTGGACTGAATTATTTTCATGTTTGGGTACTCAGCTAGCTCACAGTTCATCTTATCATCCTCAAATTGATGGGCAAACAAAAGTGGTCAACAAATGCTTAGAGGGATATTTACATTGTTTTGTATCAGATAAACAAGAAAGGTGGATTAAATGGCTACCACTGGCATAATGGTGGTATAACACATATTTTCATACCTCTTCTCAAATGACCCCATTTTCGGCATTATATGGTTACCATCCACCTTCTATCACTTCCTCCTTGAGGGTGCAAACTAAGGTCAGAGATGTTGAGGAACACATTCAACATCAACAACAAGTTTTGGCTAGTTTGAAGGAGAATTTAGCATTAGCACAAAACAGGATGAAACAATAAGCAGATCAACACCGTAGTGAAAGACATTTTGAAATTGGTGACTAGGTTTTTTACGTCTCTAGCCTTACAAACAGATGTCCCTAAATCAACAGAAAAAGGAAAACAAACTTGCTCCTATATATTATGGCCCTTATCAGGTTCTATAGAAAATTGGCAGTGTTGCTTATAAACAAGAGTTGCCTCCATCTTCACACATACACCCAATATTCCATGTTGCATGCTTGAAGAAGGTTATTGGACAGAAATTTGAAGCCTAGATAGATTTACCAGAACTTTATGAGGAAGGAAGAATCATTTTGGAGCCAGAGAAGATTCTGCAAACACTTACTAAGAGGCTGAGAACCAAAGACATTAAGGAATATCTGATTAAGTGGAAGAATATGAGCATAGAAGATGCAACCTGGGAGGATGAAAGTTTTCTACAGCAACATCTAGGATTATTCAACGTTGATGACAATGTTGGTTTGAAGGGGAAGGGCATGTTACACCCTTAACCTATTGCTTGTATTAAGGTATGAGTAGCTGACTCGTGGCTTACCATATCATTTTATTATATCATTTATACTTTCTCATGCTTAATAGGTCTGCCTTGGTGATGGCCATAGCATATGAATAGTATATATAGGGGATTATAGGTAGTATTTCATTATCATTTGAGCATTTGAGTCTTGTTATATGGTTTGGAGGTTGCCCCCTCGAAGTGGCAAAGCTATTCTAATTACATATTGAGATCATTATTCTGAAATATTGTGTTATTTGGTGCTCTACTATTGCTCTTAATCTGAATTATACAAGTAATTTAATTACAATTTATAAGCATTTGTGCATATTGATAAAGAAAATAGGAAGAAGTTGGATGCTAAATCCAAGAGATGCACTTTCATTGGTTATGGCTATGGTGATTTTGGATACCGTTCTTGGGATTTAGATGATTCTAAGATTGTTAGGATTTGTGATATTGAATGGAATGAAAAGAGAATGTACAAGGATCAAATTTTGATACCCAAGGATGAACCGGTGGAAGAGTTTGTAGAAGAAAATGCATTCTCGAATTTAAAAGAGTCATCTATAGGTACTAGTGTTGGTGAGGGCAATCGATACCAAAAGACATAGGACGGACGTCGACAACTAGAACCGATGTCAGTTATAAAAGAGTAGGACTGACGTTGGTCACTTGGACTGACGTCAGCTACATGTGACCGACGTCGGTCACTGTCAGAGGTTGATACGAATTTGCAGAATTTGCAGAATGAGCCTCCAGCACCCCAAATTTATGTAAGAAGGTCGGAGTGGGTAAGTAGACCTCCATAAAGATTTACACCTTCTTTATTTTATATGTTATTGACAAAAAATGGTGAACCAGAAAGTTTTGAAGAAGCAATGCAGGATGAAACCCACAAGAAGTGGGATCATGGCATGGATGAGGAGATGAACTCCTTGAAACAAAACCAGACATGGGATTTGGTTAAGTTTCTAGTAGGTAAGAGAACATTGCAGAATAAATAGATTTACGTGATCAACGAAGAAGGGGGTGAACAAAAAATACAAGGCAAGGCTTGTGGTAAAACGGTTTGCACAAAAAGCAAGTATTGATTTTGGTGAGATTTTTTCTCTTGTAGTAAAAAATGACTTCCATTTGTACTGTTTTGAGTTTAATTGTAGTAGAATATTTGTAGTTAGAGAAACTTGATGTTAAAACAACTTTCCTTCACGATGATTTAGAGGAAGAGATATATATGTAGCAGACGCTCTGTTATGAAGTCAAAGATAAGGAGAAACTTGTGTGCATGTTGAAAAAGAGCTTGTATGGGCTCAAGCAAGCACCAAGGCAATGGTATATGAGGTTTTACAGTTTTATGCATGAGCATGGTTATATGAGATACAAATATGATCATTGTGTTTATGTCAAGAAGATTGAAAATGGAAGCTATATTATTTTGTTATTGTATGTAGATGATATACTTATTGCAAGATCTAGTATGTAGGACATTTTTGAGCTTAAAGAAAAGTTAGCTCATACATTTGCAATGAAGGATTTAGGAGTTGCAAAGAAAATCCTTGGCATGCAAATTCATAGAGACATGAAAAATAGGAAATTGTATGTCTCAGGAACATTATATCAATAAGGTGTTGGAAAGGTTTAAAATGCGGAATTCAAAACCTGTAAGTACACATATGGCTGGACACTTTAAATTGAGCAAAGATCAGTGTCCTACATCATATGAGGAGGTCGAGTACATGGCACGGGTTCCATATGCTTCAGCAGTTGGAAGCCTTATGTATGATATGGTTTGTACCAGACCAGACACTGCATAGGCAGTGGGAGTTGTGAGTAGGTTTATGGCCAATCTAAGTAAAGAGAATTGGAAAGCAGTCCAATGGATACTTAGATATTTGAGAGGGACTTCCAACATGCATTTATGCTATGGAGGTTCAAATACTTCTTTATGCGGCTATGTTGATTCAGATATGGCTGGAGATTTGGATGGTGGGAGAAACGCCACTGGATATGTATTCACAATTGGTGGCACGATAATTAGTTGGATTTCGAGATTACAGAAGGTTGTGGCCCTGTCTACTACAGAGGCTAAATATGTTGTAGCTACAGATGCTAGCAAAGAAATGATATGGATGAGTAGGTTCATGGAAGAGTTGGGAAAGGAGCAAGAGGATTGTAGATTGTACAGTGATAGTCAAAGTGTGATTCATCTGGAAAAGAACTCAGCGTTTCATTTAAGAACGAAACACATTCAGTTGAGATATCACTTCAAATGGCAAGTGTTGGAGGATGGACAACTGAAACTAGATAAAATTCATATAAATAAGAACTCTGCTCATATGCTAACGTAGCCATTAGCAAATGAGAAGTTGGAGCTACACTCCATTTCTTTTGGTCTTCGAGTTTGAGATTTGAAGAGGAATAAATAGGCCAAGGAAAGGATCCAAGGATGGAGTTATACACTATAATGCAATATTTTATCTATAAGTGGGAGATTGTTGAGTTGTGGAGCTTAATTACTTCACAAATAGCATGTTTTAAGACTTGCAGGTTTACAAAGTAACCTACATCGGTTGGTTGACCGACATCGGTCACCTAGGAGCAACCGGTATCAGTTGGGTAACTGGCGTCGGTTACCTGTGCATGAAATTTTTTAGTTTAAACGCGGGATTAGATCCAACCTTTGATTAGAAGGAGTTCAAAGGGTTGTAAATGTATTGTTATGTTGCCCTAATGTTGTATATGCTTATAAGCTAGAAAACTAGGGTTAGAAGGTGAGATTGATCATAATTGAGAGAAGATTTTCTTTGAAAGGAAAAGAGAAGCTTGTGAAGGAAAAGTATTGTACATTCGTGTGAGGTGTGGAAGATTGCAGATCTTTATTGTACATCCTCTATAAAGTAAAGAATAATAGATTGGTTGTTTTTTTGTGGACGTAGCCCACACTGGGTGAACCACATTATATCTTGTGTATTGTTCTTTTGGTTCAATTTCCACATTTATTGCTTGTATACTTAATTATGATTATAGACCTGTACAACAAGTGTGTGTCTAGCCCCAACAATAACCCCATTTTAATTTAGTATTAAAAAAATGTTTGATTAAAAGAAAATGAAAACCTCATGTCATGATCATTGGATGGTGGTATAAACTCTTGAATGCTTGTGCCAATCTACACAATACTTGTAAATCATGTGGAAAAGATCCACGTATTAATACTTGATAACAATGTATATATATTTTTAAATTACATTTGAAAAAAATTGTATTTGAAATACTTGACATAAAGTGAAATATGCATATGAACTACTACCCTTAACTTTGTTGTATTAAACCATGTCCCCAGTTTGCTTAATGTGAAGATTGGGATGGGGTTTGCCCCATACAAAGTGAGTGTTATCATCTTCTCAATAATATTTCCTTGTTGGTAATGTGAGACATTTGCTAACTCAATAGCCTTACTTGTAACTTGAAATACTTGTTAACTTAATAGTCTTATTGGTAGAATGAAATGTTTATTAACTTAATAGCCTTGTCGACCACGTAAAACTCTTGCTAACTCATGTAGACACAAAATCTATGCACTTGGGTACATTTCTAGGTCCTAAAAGCATGTTAGCATTTACATGATTCATGAGCGAGAAAACTAGTAATTGACAACTCTCTTTGGCCTTTTCTTTGTCTTTTGTAATTTCATTAGCCTTATACATCTTGCACTCTTGTCAGCATTTGACTATTTTATTTTTCTATGGCCTCAGAAACTAGCACCTAGTTGGAACAATAGTGCCAAGTGCTCCTGTCCTCCTAGGCACTCTTTTCCTTCTTTACCTTTTTATTATCCTTTTTGGTCCCCTTTCGCTTCTTAATTACTTTTTACTACTTTGGGTCAACCATCCAATGTTTCCCACCTTTGTGTCTGGTTTTCATTGATGTTTCTGTGTTGTCCCAGTGCTTCTTTTTCATGGAAGTAGTGTTTCAAGGGAGGCACATAGTGTTGGTTTCTTGTCAATCCATGCTAAGCCAAATTGATGTCCTTTGAGTACATGGGAGTCATGTGAGTCTATGTGATGTAAAGTGAAGTAGTGAAATGCTTGGAGCACATGTATAATAGGTGAATGAACTTATTCTAAGGCTCAGAAAGTCAAGAAATAGGTTTTGGAACAAAATGCTACTTCTAGCCAAAACTACCATTGGGAAATCCAATTGTTCTTTCTTGCAAATGAGATTGGTCAGAGATTCAAAGTAAAACCTATGGCTAACAAACACTTGGAATGTATAGAGGTATGTCTTTCAATGCTCCATGTCAAATCTCATCATATTCTATAATGGGGATTTTGAGTTATTCGAGTTTTTCCAAAGCTTCCTTCTTGAAAAGTGCATTTGGAGTTGTTTGACTTCTTAGGCGTCAAGAAAAAATATGAAGACTCCTTCAAATAAATCATAGAAGTAATTTTTGTAGATAAATCCAATTATGAGACATTGCAAAGAGTTTCGAGTGAATTGGATCAGTATTAAAGAAGATACGAGCTTTCTTATGTCAGGGTATTTCTCCTCTCAGGTTGGTTTCTTGAAGCCTTGAGCTGCAATGAGTCATTTTTCTTTGGTTTTCTTGTCAAGATTGGGAAGTGTTTCATATTTTTAGAGCTCAATGATGACCTTACCATGCTATAGTGGTTACTATCATGAAAATAAAGCATCACCACCCTAGAAGTTCCATCTCAATTATGCAATGCCAACCTCATTCAATCATGAAGGCACAATTAGGGTACAAATGTGCAAAATGGTTATTTGAGTTGGAAAGTTGTCTTGCTTCCTTAAATTTAACATTATTGAAGATGATGCAACTCATGGCTTATTCTCTTAGCATGCTTCAAGCTCAAAAAAAAAATTCACCCTATCCTGGACTATACCTTGGATGCTCTGTTGACTGTGATACTATGCATGGAATGACACTAAGAAAGTTGGAATGAAAGGCTCACATAGAGGTATTTTTTTGGATTTTGAATGTGATTTTGAGTGTTTAGGAAGGACAAGAAGATCTAATCAGTCTCTTATGTAAATCAAGACTTCTAATGTAACCTGTCTCATTATGCTTAAATTCAACTCTTGATCATTGTACCCATTTGTTAGATGACTGAGAGCATATGAAGAAGCCTCAAGTTTGAATATTTCTTAGAAAAGGTGAAAAATGTCTTCACAAACCTGTGACAACTAGAAATTTTGAATTTCACTTCAAGATGAGGGAGAAATCAACTTTTTTGTACTCTCGGCGGGGATAGTCCAGTTTTTTTGATCTAGGGTTTGCCCAAAAACATTTTTGATCGAATCTATTGTTTCCTCCAACCAAAAATCATGATATTTGAAACAAATGTCTATGAACTTGATACGAATCACATGAAAAAGAAATTTTTGAGATTGATTGGGTATAGAGTGAGAATCTTTCAGTAGAAATTTCACAAGTCGTGCACAGGTCAGCGACAACTCTGTTTCTTCTCTGTAAACAAAATTTCTTGAATTTAAGTTCATTTTCCTTGGAGATTCAAGAATAACGGGAGTTAAAAAAGTTTTAATGATGTCAATTCAGGCTAAAAGGAGTGTTTCTAATAAAATGCGAAGTCTCTTCCATAGTGGTCATTGATCAAACAAGTTCAACAGTGCTCTTAAGTTTTTTTTATGCAAATTAGTATAGAGAAGTTAATTGTATGGCTAGTTCAAGGTGGTTTGAGTATGAATTGACAATTGAAGATCCCTCTGAAGCTTAAATAGTCCTCGTTTTATAGTGATGTAAAAATTTTCTCATTCACAGTCGTCAAAGGTCCATTCCATACTGTGCAAGGTTAATAAATACTTGTTGCAACATTAATCTTCTCTAATTCCTTCCCAAAATGATTGAGTGATCTCTTCTAACGGATGCTTCAAGGTTATAAAGTTTTGAAAAGTCCACAGATAGTGAAGCTCAGTCTATTTCAACTTGAATGGGACATTTAAAAGTCACTCATTAAGTCAGTTACATTAAATTCTCTTTCAATTCAAGAAGAAGATCAAAAGACATCCTTGTTTGCCTTAGTTCATATCAAAATTGAAACTCTTTACCTCGAGCTCAAAAAAGAAAAGGGAGAGTTGAAAGGTCATGAGGTATGTTTGATGCTAAAATTTGAAAAAAGACTTGAAAGGTTTTTTGTAAACAGAGACAAAAAGATAATTATGAGTTGAATTTAGGGAAGTTGAAGAGATGAATATTCTTCTTATAATTTGAATTTTCTCTCTAGTAGACTATGTTGTTGAAAAGTGAAAAAGTATAGATAATAAGCAATATAGAGAAAACACTGAACAAAGATAGAATTGTTGATTTATATTATGTAAAGGTTAGTAACAGTGAGTGAAAAATAGAGTAGGTTGAAACAAGATTTAGGTATGTCAGAACTCAGAAGGTCAAAATAGTGAATTTGTGAAGAATAGAGGGCAAAACAGTTGATAATATAGTGTATCCATTAACCACATTGTTATGAGATCAAAGATAAAGTTAAGCAAGCTTATATAAAACTGAACCAGGACTAGCTTTTTATGCAATTCTTGACAGTGCATAAGTTAAAAAACCCGGTGGATTGTAAATTGGTGAATGATGTGCTCTAGTAAAGTGTCCATAATTAGTTGATCAAGCAATAAGACACTAAATGGTTATTTACAAGTTTGAATTATCTAAGTAGGTGCTTAGAATATAAGGATTCTGTGCTTCTTTCTCTATCAGCTAAGTGGGTACTCAGTTCTTCATCTAGTTGGTGCTAGGTGTTATTTGAATTTGGTGCTTCACATATCAAGCGAGTGTCTAATCAATTGTAAATCAATGTTTAGAATTGGTGTTCTAATAAAAGATTGATTTCAAAGTGGGTTTTTCCCTTCTTGGATTTCCCACTGTAAAATTTGTGTCAATATCTTTTGTGTTACTTGTTTTAAGCTTTTCTTGTGCTCTTAGTCTACCTAGTGGTTCAAGTTAAGTAAGGTAGAGAGTTTGAATTTTTTTAAATTGTGCTAAACATTGATTCACCCCCCCTCTCAGTGCTTGTGATATCCATCATCCAAATGTCAGTTATGAACTTCAAACAAGGGAATCATATAAATATATAATTATGCTTCCAAAATGAGGGACCAAACACTAACATTACCTATTATCACCTAATCTTGCATTCAAAGGCACAAGAGCATTTCAAAGCATCCATCTAGCACATACACTCAAGAGACAATGGTTGTATACTTCTGCATACACTACAAAGGAAAGGGGAGTTTTTTTATTCTATCCACATATTCTATACATCTTCTACATTCTAGATCTAGTCTGTTATCATTGGTACAACTTTCACAAGGGCATCCTAGGGCATCATCACACGCACAAGCACATAGAACTACATGGATTCTGAGATGTAGTGTAGCCCTCGATCGTAAGTTCAGTCTTAAAGTGACCATCGGGGTCAGTCTGACTCCCCATTCTACATTTTCCTTTTTAGGTTTGATGTGGTTTGTAGGTATGTGCAAGTGAACTTATTTCTTGTAGGTTACATATACATTTAATTATCAAGGAGTGATACCAGAGTGAAAATTAGTGATTAATAGCGAACCTCCTCCCGTACAAAATAAATTAGATTTGGACCATTTTCATAGACGTTAGTGCCCAGACACAGTCACATGCGGTCAAGTGCTCCTGCCCACCTGTGGGAGATTTTTCCCTATACAGTTTTGAGTCTCAAAACCTCTAATGAGCACTGATGACAGTCTTCTCATCCTGTTTCAATCATTCACCTACCCAGATCACTTCCAGATTGTACGAAATCAACTAAGCCATTCTCTCTCTCTCTTAGGGTTTAAATATTATTACATGCTTATTGCTTGTCCATTTACTATATTTTATTATTTGTACATCATTTATTACAGTAGTTACTCTGCAATGAGATTTAATTCCAAAAATTATTAAATCATTTGGTGAACCCCATCATTCAAACCCCACCTTTTGAAAATGCATAAAATTTTATCCCCTCCTTTTGAATTCATGGATCAATCTTCTTATCTATTCTATGCTCCAACCAAGGTCTTTGACATGGCTACCACCGCTGCTGATATTATGTAAATCCATACTCAACATCCTCCTTGCTTCCTTACTCCAATGCCTGATCCAACTATCAATGTAGTCACCACTTGCCGCAACCAGCCACCTACAGATCCACCTATCTTTATCCCACCACATATTAGCCCTTTAGTTCCTACCATCACTTCTACATGATATGAAATTATCGAACAACTAAAAAATAAACCAGCCAAAATCTCTCTTTATGATCTTTTACGAAGTGCACTAAATTGTCATCATACCTTAGGGGTCACCCTACGCTCTATACATATTGAAAGTGATAATTCTCCTATTACATTTGCACATCTTATTTAATCTCTTAAAAACCTACCACATGTTATATCCTTCAGTGATTAAGATATCCTGCTTATTGTCACTAGCAATATTCCTATGCCTTTGCTTATAACGGCTACTATCGGTTCCATTTGTATCAAGTGTATACTCATTGACAATGGTTATGGTATAAATTTATGTGCTTTATCTCTCCTCAAGCAATTGTAACTTTCTAATAGTTCAATCAATAAATCCTTTACTCTTATTCGTGGCTATGATTCTAATACCCGCACATGCATTGGCACCATCACCTTACCTCTACAAGTTGGGATTAAAATCCTTTCCACTTTGTTTTATGTCATTGACGCATCATTTTAGTTCAATTGCTTACTCAATAGACCATGGAATCATGTCATGCATGTTGTTCCTTCTATAGTTCATAGGTCCGTTAATTTTTACAAGATAGATATAGGAATACCATTTCTGTCGACCCCGACCCATTCAAGTTCCATCACATATATCTAGTCAATTCCATGCCCATACCTCCGCTACATCTTATTCCATACCATAACCTCAACACATGCGATGTTGGCCAATCTAGTGCTTCCACCACTACAACTCCCTCCACCAACTTTCTTTCCATACTTACGCATACAACTAACCTTATATCACCCACCTCATCTCCCTCTACTATTACTACTACCCCACCTATCGCTACCCCTCCCAGCTTGACATCTAGCTCCACTCTTAATATCCTCAACAATGTTTTCCAACAAGTTAATGCCAGAACCGATGATTCTAATGATGAAGTTGATGTTGTAGAGCTCACTGATGATGCTTTACCCAACCTTAGCTTTAATCCTCTTGAGATAGATGAGTCCTATTTCCATGACATTTTTTTGCCTACTGTCCCAGGTGGATATCAATTCAAACAATCACCTCCTTCTACCACAACTATGATTCCCTTCCAGATGGCTATATACACACTAGATATCATCCTTTCTCCTCCGGTCACACCCACCCCACCACTCGATCCATTTATATGTACCTTATTCATACATGACTCCTATTGGCCTCATATTCCATTTGATCCGACTAGCTCTGACATTGTTTGTACACATGAAGGATTAGCTTGCTTAGGATTCAAATTCGATGATCTCCTTCCTCCACCTCACTCTCCTAACTTGTACCATGTATATGTACCCATTATTGTTGCTTATAGTCTCTGTGTCTTCCACCTATCCATCTTTCTTGCACATACACCTCGTTCCTCTCCTCTTACCCTTGGCCAATCTTGGCTTGATTATATTGGTGGCACTCTTGATTTTAATCATATTTATATCATGTTTCCCATGCCCTTTGGCCATGTGTCTATATGAAATGATTCATTCCTTGGCTATACATAAAACCTCACTTGTTGGTACACACATGACTGCCTAAAAACTCCTTTTACTAGTGAAGAATAAACCATGGGCATGTATAATTTACGCCACAATGGCTCCCTCTATGATCAACCTCACACTATCGCATACCAAGTCTCCAATCCAAATCCTATTGGCTACAATCCTAACACCGATGATCTCCTTTACAATTTTACTTGATTCTCAACCCCTTTACACACCTTGGGAGCATCGTGCTTTCTCCCCCCTTCATTACTATTAGTCGTGTCTAGTGTCTACTATTACACTTCATGCTCTGGCCTTCATGATTACTCTTTCTTAGGACTCTTACACCTTTGGTACACACATTGTACTGTCATTACCCGATGACACACTCTAGTGCTACGGTTCATACTTGACTATTGACGGCATAATTCACCTATGAACCTTACCTCATCTAATTTGGCTACACTTCACATTTTGTGATTTTTCTAGCATCTACTCTCAGTCACATACACACTCATTACCTGATGACGCGCTCTAGTGTTATGGTTCACACTTGATTGTTGAGGATATACTTCACCAAAGAACATCACCTCATCTATGCTAGCTACAATTCACACTTTGTGCTCCATGATACATATTTTCTAGCATCTACTCTCAGTCGCATACACACTCATTACCCGATGACATACTCTCGTGCTACGGTTCACGCTTGAATGTTGAGGGATCACTTATTTCATGAACCTCACACCATATACACTTTATGCTCAGTGCTTCATGACCCATTTTCCTAGCACCTACTATTCTCTTTCGCTCCGTGCTTCATGCCTATCTTTTTCAAGCTTCATCACATCGCTAGTTCGCACACCGTACTTTATTACCCAATGACACACTCTTGTTCTATGGTTCAATCTTAATTGTTGAGGGTTTCTATAAATGAACCTCATCTCACACACATACATTGGGGACAACGCAAATCCTCCCATCTACACATCTTGCATATCATACCATCACACTCATACACCACATTTTCATATCTTGGTTGCATTTACTCTTGCTTACTTATACTACTTACACGTTGCACTTTGTTTATTATGCTAGTCAGATACTCAATATGTCATTATCTTTTTATATACAGACATGCAAAATCACTTGGTCTCTGAAGGTTAATGAAAATATCTTACAACTTTTCACACATTGCAATTATGTTCGGCACTGTATCTTTTACCAGTCCCACCGAGGCTCCTAGTGGCACCTACTTTTAATACTCTCGCATTCTACACATCACATGTGTTATTGCTACATTATTCACTACTTCTCATTATAGTTACTCTACTTTTCATTGATCTATACATGCTTTGACATAATCTTTATCTTTCTAACATGCTAACGGGTGCTTCATGTGTAGAATTTGTCTTGTAGGATCTATACAACAGTGGTCATCTGTCACTTTTTTCTTACTATTGCTCGTTATTGTATGTTATTGTTTGCAGACTATGCCCTATGTATTTCTTGATCATTGTTTGTTTTCTTATGGCCGCTTTAGCCCTGATTGTCTTGTGACATTGTGAAAAATGTCCCATGTTTGAAATCCACTTTTTAC
The DNA here is from genome assembly GCA_019776745.2 of Taxus chinensis. Classification (NCBI taxonomy): domain Eukaryota; kingdom Viridiplantae; phylum Streptophyta; class Pinopsida; order Cupressales; family Taxaceae; genus Taxus; species Taxus chinensis. The sequence continues at coordinate 99,007,457 of CM034150.1, forward strand.
AGTCTATCTTATCTTCCTAGTTTCTTGTTACATTGTCTTCTTTTACATGCTAGCTATTTTTACTACTAACACTTGTTACTAGCCCATCTTGTTTGCATGTGCCTTGGTTTCTACCATGCACTTCCCCTACCCCTTGCAGGTATCCATTTGAAAATAGTATCAGGTCCTCTCCTTTGGACCCTATGCTCCTACAATCATCGCATGCACCCTAAACGAGGGGCATCTGTTGGGTGAACAATCACCCTTACCGTAAGACATATTTCTAGTACAACATTGACATAGTTTATAGTCACATAATTGGTCTAGAATTAGACTTGGATCAGAATCTTAGAGTAGACACTAGTGCCCAGTCGTGGACAGTAGTGGTGGGCACTTGTATCCCCCTAGGTGCTAATGTCCCGAGGGAAAATAAAGTCAATTTCTTATATCAACACCATTCACAATAGTTTTTAGAGCAGTTCTCTAGTAGCAGGCACTCGCCTCCAGGTACAGAATTTAGTTTATTAGTCATAATGAGTTACAATCATAACAAATAGGAACAAATTGGAACAAGCCATCTACAGTGGCACTCTGGGAAGTGATTTAATTTAATTTGAATTAATTAAATCTATATTATAGAGTAACTATTGCAATGAATAATGCATGAATGTTAAAATACAGTTGTAGACACAAAATCACACACTTGGGTACATTTCTAGGTCCTAAAAACATACTAGCATTCATACGATTCCCAATAAAAAAAACTAGTAATTGACAACTATATTTGGTCTCTTTTATTTGTCTCTTATTTTCTCTTTGGTCTTACACACCCTACAACCCAGTCAGAATTTTACCGGTTTATCTTTTATGGCTCCAAACATCAGCTCCCAGCTAGGACAGAAGTACCTGGGTGCCCCTATCCCCTCTGGGTGCCCCTGGCCCTTTTTCACCTTACTCGTTTCCTTTGGGTTTCTTTTATCTTTTGGGCACCTTTTTCACTTATGGGTTGGCCTTCAAGTTGTCAATTATGAAATTCAAACAAGGAAATCATATAAATACATAGTTATGTGTTCAAAATGAAGGACCAAGCACTAAGCATTACTACCATCACCTAAGCTTACATTTAAAAGGCACCTAAATCACTCCAAAACATCTATCTAGCATTCATTCAAGGGACAAGGGTTGTATCAAATTTGTATACATAGTATAGGAAGGGGAAGTTCATTCTATTCCATCCACACATTCTACTACATTGCTACATTTAGCTACAGCCCGCTATCAAGTGCACTTGCACAAGGCATCCTAGGGAACAATTTCTACACACACTCACCAAAACTACATGGAATCTAAGATGTAGTACAATGCTTAGTTGTAAGTTCACTCTCGAGGTGATCATCAGGCTCAATCTGACTCCCCATATTGCATATTTCTTTTTAAGTTTAATGTGGTTTATGGACTTGTGCAGTTGAACATCTCTTTTGTACGTTACAGGTACCTTCAAAATTCAAGGAGCGATTATCAGGCAATCAATAGGAAGCAACAACGATGATCTCACAACATAATGAAAACTAGATTCTAAGCATTTGTGTAGTCATGGGCACCTAGATCCAGTCACCAACACCTATGCGCCCTTGTCCTACCATGGGCACCCATGTCCTTCATTGTTCGTGAGTTGTAGAATTTACAAAAATTAATTACGATGCTGCTTACATCCTGTTCATCACTTCTCCCTACCCATACCAATTCCAGATTATGTAGAAATTAGCTAAGTTGTCATATCTATGTCTCTTGTTTAGGGTTTCATATTTTAAATCTTAGTTTACTTGTGTCACTTCTGTATTTTAACATTTAAACAATAAGTTAGTCTACAATATTAGATTTAATTCAAATTAAATTAAATCATTTGGTGAACCCATTGCTTTCACCCAACCCAGCTTATAGGAATTTTATCATCTTCTTAACATGGCTAAAATTTATCCACCCTTTTCTGATGAACACCTTCATGATCTCCAAGCTCATCTTGCTGAACAAGATCTAGATCTACTTTTATTCGTTGCTCATGGGGAGGCCACCAATCTAGCTGAGCTTAACCCTCACACCTCTAATATTTTTTCCATTCGTATTGTAACACAACCTCCCTCTTCTACCCTTCCACCTACTTCTATTATTCCCATGTTTGTTCATACTATTACCAACCATTTCACTTCACCTCTTATTTCACACACTCGACAAGTCTCTTCTTTTGACACCCAAGACCTAGCTTCTTTATATCAAGACTTACAAATACAGATTCTTTAGTCGCAGTAAGCTACTTCGTGTGCCTCGCCATTCCTAGATTCCTCCTTACTTCTTCACACTCCTTTTTCACCCGCCATTTATGCTTACTCACTTCCTATAAACTTTGTCACCCCAAAGTTACCCACTTTTAATAGCCATGATGACCCTCAAGATCATCTCCGAGCTTTTCATATGGCATGTCTAGATTATACAAATGATCATACATTACTAGCTAAGCTATTTTCTTGCATTATTCAAGATTACGCCATGCATTAGTTTTATGATCTACTTGTTCATTTGGTAACTTCTTTTACGCATCTAGCCAATGCTTTTCTTGCTCACTTTTCAATCAATATCAGCACCAAAATCGTGTATGCACAACTTACATGAATTAAACAAATATCTAATGAACATCTAGCAAATTGTTTATTACGTTATAAAAACAATCTAGCTAAGATGACTAATGTGCTTATTGATTCAGAATTTCAAGATCTTTTTGTTTAGGGCCTTTTACCACCACTTTAGGAGAATGTTATGATTGAGACCTCTCCTTTATTTTATCAATTCTACCATATGCTTAAAATTTGTGAAGTCAAACTTCTATCTATGGGAAAACTCAAATATCAAGATACTTTTTCATCGTCTTCTAATAGATTTCAATCTAAGTCAATATACAAGCCATCTCTTAAGTGTACTGAAGCAAAGGAAATTGTCAATGCCATATCTCCTCCTAAAAATATTCAATGACAAGCTCCAAAGCGTACTTTCACCAAATTTCCATATGCACCTTGACTTTTATTGCCTCAACTTCTCAAAATTAATCTAATCACTCTTCCACCACCACTCAATCTTGATCCATCTCACTTTTGTGGCCGCAATTACGATGAGAATGCTAAATGTGACTATCATCAATGCATTGGGCATTCTACCATTTGCTGCTTCAAAATCAGGCATCTCATACAAGATCTTATTGATAATAATTCACTTGAGCTCCCTGAGCCATCTACTTCTAAGCCAGTCAATGATAACAAAAAGCGAAAAATATTTAATGACCCTTTGCCTAAGCATGACACACGAGTTTTTGATTGTTTTGATAATCACACTTATCGAGCAGTGCCCCCTCCTTCATTGGGGCCCCTTGAATTTCTTATCACTTCTGTTGATGCATCACCACCAACCATGACATTTTTAGATCACGATTATCATGCTGCATTCACTTCTTACTCATTACATATCAACACTTCTATTGGCTCATATACTGTCAATAACACTACAATCTATTGAGTGACTCCTATCAGTGTATGCTCTATTGCACTTCTTACAACTATCAAATGTCTAATATCTGTTATCACCTATCCAGTTCCTAATTCTTTTGGCTATATTAGACTACCCATTACAGTTGGGCCCCTTACCATGTTTATGACATTCATTGCAGAATCTTCAATCGAAGGTTGTGACATGCTCTTAGGTCTTCCTTGGATCTATTTCACTCAAGCTATTCCCTCTATGAATCATTTGTGTCTTAAGTTCATTCGCAATAAACAAGTTATCACTATTAAAGGTAAACTGCCATGCACACCATTTCCTAAACCTAATTTTGATGATATAGTCCTACAAGCTACAGTATCTAGGCCTCCATGGCCTCTCAAATCTAAGGCACATTCATCACCTAATTATCCTATTTGCATGCGTCCTATTTCGTAATGTTTTTGTCCTCATAGGTCCACTAGTCTATCTTGTCAACATAAGTCCCCTACTCAGGCAGCCCCTACACATAGGTGTTCACCACCTCCTTCACCACATGGCTCTCCTTCACATAGACATCATTACTCTCATACTCCAATGATCTTAGAGCATCGTCACACACCTTTATCTCCTCATACATCAGGTGGAGGGCCCTTTCCCTTCACTATCATTGGATAGCTTTCTATTCTCCTCACACTTAGGGGGCATCATGATTTCTTCCCCCTTTGATCATTATCAATTATTTCTAAACTCTATGCATACACATTATGCTTTTTGCTTCACATCTAGTATTTCTCATCTCTCTTACACACATTGATTCACACTTTATATCGTCATTACCCTATGACAAACTCTAGTTCCATAGTTCATACTCAACTGTTGAGGGTCTAATTCTGAAATGAACCTCACATAATTCACACTTCACGCTTTATTCTTCATGATACATCTTTCTAGCATATATTCACACTCATTACCTGATGACACACTCTTGTTCTATGGTTCATTCTTGATTGTTTAGGGTCCCTATAAATGAACCTCATCTCATACACATCCGCTAGGGGGAACATTTCTCCTATCATGTTCACACTTTGCATTCCATAGCACCATACTCATACATTGCATTTGCATATCTTGGTTGCAACTACTCTTATTAAGCTTGTTCTATTTACATGTTACACTTTGTTTTCCATGCTAAACGGATTCTTGGTATGTCATCAACTTTACACACACACACACACACACACATGCGCTTCACTTGTTATTTTGCAGTAAATGCAGATCACTTACATGTTCTTACATGTTGTAATGATGTTTGGCACCATACCATTTACCAGCCCCACTGAGGCTCCTAGGGGCATCTACTTTCTTTACTATCACATATTACACAGGTTCTATTGCTACATTTTTCATTACTTCTTATTACATTTACTTTACCTTTCACCGATTTATACGCACCTTGACATACTATTTCTCTTTCTAACATGCTAATGGGTGTTTCATGTGTAACATGTATTTTGGAAGACTATATGCCACCATGGTTTTCTAATACACTATGCTTGAAACTATTTTCCATTGTATGTAATTATTTGTAGGATATTCCCTATGTCATGTATGCTTATTATATGCTTTTACCTACTTCAGCCCTAATTATCTTGTTACATTGTGAGTGATGTACCATGTACGAAACCCACTTTTCATGTTCCATATTGTTTGCATACTTGCTTGTTACATAGTCTTCTTTTGCATACTAACTATGTTTACTACTAACACATGTTTCTAGCCATCTTGTTTGCATGTGCCTTGGTTTCTACCATGCACATCCCCTACCCCATGCAGGTATCCACTTTAGAGGAACATCAAGTCCTCTCCTTTGGGCCACATTCTCCTAGAGACATCACATACGCCCCAAACGAAGGGGGGGGTATACATTGGGTGAACAAATCACCCCTACAATAGCTCAGAGCTATAATATAGACCTACACAATACATGAACAACACAAAAGTACACTTGTAAAATGACCCAAAATAAAACTAAGGTCAGAATCACAACACAGACACTAGTGTCCGGACTCAAATAGAAGTGTCTGGGCGCATGTGTCCTCCCTTGGGTGCTAATGTCCTAAAGACACATACAATCAACTTATCATATCAACAGGGTTCACATCAGTCTTTAGAGCAGTTTTACAGTTATAGGCATAACCCTCTAGAAATAGAATGCATACACTCTCCATTTCAATCAAAATAATCAATATAATTAGAACTAATTTGGGACAATATGAAAAAAACAGGGACACACCATCTATAGTGGTGTTTATCAGGTAGAGTCATGGAAGAAGAGTAATACTATACCTCTCTCCCCAACAATCACTCTTTGGCATGAAATTGCCCAAAAAAATCGTATTTGGCGTGATATCACACAAAAAACTTGTATTTGGTGTGAGATTTCCCAAAAAATTGGTCTTCACAACATTTTCAGGACACTTTTTCTATCCTTTTACACTCTTTTACATTAGGTACACACTTTCCTTTACACACTTTTACATACATTTACATAACAATGCACATTTTTCTTTGATTTCTCATACACAGGACTTTGACTACATTCCCTCTCTTATTTTTTAGGTCCATCATTACAAGAAGCACCCTATAACAAAACAACATAGGAAACAAGTGTGTAGATAAGATAGACCATGAAAAGCGGATTTCAAACATGGGACATTCCTCACAACATCACAAGACAATCAGGGCCAAAGTGGCCAAAAGCATACAATGATCATACAAGACATAGGGCATAGCCTGCAAACAATAGCATGTAATAGCAAACACATTCAAGTAAAATGTGTGAGATAACCATGGTGGCATATAGTCCTGTAAGAAAAATGTTGCACATGAAGCACCCGTTAGCATGTTAGAAAGATAAATAGTATGTCAAGGCATGTGTGTATCAATGGAAGGTAAAGTGCTAGAAATAAGAAGCCGTAAATGATGAAACAATAACACTTGTAATCTGTGAGATTAGTAAAGGTAGATGCCCCCAAGAGCCTCAGTGGGATTGGAAAAAGATTAAGTGTCGAGCATCATGCATCGTGTAAGGAGTTGTAAGATATCTGCATTCACAACTAGAGACCAAGTGAACACACATGTGTATAAAGATAATGACATAATGAGTATCTAGATAACATAGTAAGCAAAGTGCAACATGTAAGTAGAAAAGCTAGCAAGAGTAAATGCAACCAAGATGTGCAAATGTTGTGAGTGTGATGGGATGGTATGCAATGTGTGAAAATGATAGGAGCAGTGTGCCCCCCAGCAAATGTGTATGAGATGAGGTTCATTTATATGAAGCCTCAATAGTCAAGAATGGACCATAGAACAAGAGTGTGTTATCGAGTAATGTGTGTGAATAGATGCTAGAAATATGTATCATGAAGCACAAAGCATGAAGTGTGAATGATGTGAGGATCATTTCAGAATTAGATTCTCATCATTCAAGTATGAACTGTGGAACTAGAGTGCGTCATAGGGTAATGATGATACAATGTGTGTATTAAAGGGGGTAAAAGTGTGTGAAAGGTAGGATGCACGAAGAGCAAAGTGTAGTAGTAGACATTAAAGAAAATTGATAGTTATGGGAGCGTGATGCCCCCAAGTGTGTAAGTGATAGAAGGTTATCTAATGATAGTGAAGGGTGAGGGCTCTCCACCCAAAATTTGAGGAGAAAATGGTATGTGATGATGCTATAATATCAATGGTGTGGGAGAGTAATCATGCGCATGTGAAGGAGACCTATGTGTTGAGGAGGTGGTGAACACATATGTGAAGGGGCTGCCCGAGTAAGGGACGTAGGCTGACGATGTGGACTAAGATCCTGATGAGGATGAAAAAGTCGTGAGGTAGGTCGAGTGCGAGTAGGAGAGCTAGGTGTGGAGTTAGTTTTAAATTTGAGAGGCATTGAAAGCTTATATGTTATTATTGATGTATCTACAAAAGTGGGTTGAGGTAATGGTGTGCATGGTGGAATGCCTGTGATAGTAACTGAATGTTTATTATGAACGAACTTGAGGCACAAATGATTCATGGATGGGATGGCTTGGGCGGCGTAGAGTTAATAGAGACCTAAGAACATGTCATATCCTTTGATTGAAGATGCAATAGAAAATGGTACAAGCATAGTAAGAGGACCAATTGTGATGGGAAGCCTGACATAGCCAAAAGACTTATGGATTGGAAATGTGACATTAGATAGTGGATAATTGATAACTAGGAGGAGTCCAACAAAGCACATGTTCATAGGACCTGTTGGATAGATCATAGTATTATTGATTGTATAGGAACCAATAGAAGTATTTATGTGCATGAAATCAAAGGTGAATGTAGCATGATAATTGTGATCCGAAAATGTAATGACTGGTGGTGATGCATCAACAGAAGCAACAAGGAATTTAATGGGGCCTGATGAAGGGGGAGGCATAACACGATATGTATGATTGGCAGAAGAAGCAAAATATTGCTTGTCATGCTTGGGCAAAGGGTCATTAAATATTTTTAGCTTTTTATTATCATTGACCGACATAGACATAGATGGCTCAGGGAGCTCAAGTGCATTGTTATCAATGAGATCTTGAATAATATGCTTGAGTTTTAAGCATCAATTAGTAGAGTGCGCAACGCATTGGCGATAATCGCATCGTGCATTTTCATCATAATTGTGGGCACAAGGGTGAAAGGGGTCGAGATTGAGCAATTGTGGAAGAGTGATAGGGTTTCTTTCGATGTGTTGAGGCAATATAATCAAGGTGCATAGGGTAATTTAGTAAATGTATGATACAAAGCTTGCACTTGAAGTGTGGTAGATGGAGAAACAACATTGACAGTGGTTTTAGCTTTGGTGGGCTTAGGAGATGGCTTGAATGTATATTTAGCCTAAAACCTCTTAGAAGAGGATAAGGTAGTATCATGATATTTTAATTTTCCCATAGATAGAAGTTTGCTTTCACGCATTTTGAGTGTATGGCATAATTGATCAAAGGATTGAAAGGTCTCAAATATAACACTCTCTTGTAGTAGAGGTAAGAGACTTTGAATAATAAGTTCTTGTAGTTCAGAATCGACGAGTGCATTGGTCATCTTAGTTAGGTTATTCTTGTAACGCAACACATAGTTGACTAGACGCTCATTAGACCCTTGTTTGATTTGAAAAAGTTGTGCATATGATATTTTGGTGCCGATATTGATAGAGAAGTGAGCAAGGAAAAACATCAGCTAGATGTGTAAAAGAAGTTACCAAATGAATGGGTAGATCATAAAACCAATGCATGGCGTAATCTTGTAAACTTCTAGGAAATGACTTGGCTAGTATTGTATGATCATCCACATAATCAAGACATGCAACATGGAAAGATTGAAGATGCTCTTGGGGGTCACCATGACCATTAAAGGTGGGAAGCTTAGGTGTAATAAATTCAAGAGGAAGGGGATAAGTAGATATGGTGAGTAAAAAAGGGGTGTGAAGGAGTAATGAGTAATCAATAGATGGAGACGAATGTGAAGTAACTTGTTGTAGTTAATGGATTTGGAGTTGGAGATCCTGGTCTAAAAAGGCTAGGTCTTGAGTGCCTAAATAGGAGACTTGGCGTGTATGTGAAGTAATAGGATGGGTGAAATGATTGGTAGGAGTGGACATATAAACAAGAACAATAAAGGTAGGTGGGAGAGTGGAATGAGGAGGTTGGGTCGCAATAGGAATAGATGTGTCATTAGAAACTGGAAGATTAAGCTCAACTATATTAGTAGCTTCTTCATGAGTAATGAATAAAAGGAGATGTAGATCTTGAGGGTCCTTAGCAATATGGGCTTGGAGGTCACATAGATCTTCGTCGGTAAAGGTGTCATGAATGAAAACCATGGGAAAAGAAACAAAAGAATACATAAAAGCAAGGTAGGGTTCGAGTGACAAGTTCACCAAATGATTTAATTTAATTTAAATTAATTAAATCTATATTACAGAGTAATTATTGTAATGAATAATGTATGAATTCAAAAATACAGTAATAACAAAAGTAAACAAGTATATAATGTGAAAAACCCTAAGCAAGGAAGAGAGATAAGAGGACTTAACTGATTTTTGAATGAACAGGAAGTGATCTGGATAGGTGTGAGTGTTGAACAAATTATAAACAATGTCGTTACTACTCACTGTAAAATCTAGAACTTAGGAATAGAGTTGGATAGGGGTCCCCAATGTAGCACAGAGGCGTATATGTGTTGGTGAATAGATCTAGGCACTGGTGACTGTGTAGTAGCTTAAGATCTAATTTCTTCTGTTTCTAAGGGTTTTGTTGTTGATTCTTGTTGGTCGCCTGATATTCACTCCTTGATCATTGAAGGTACCTGTAACCTACAAAAGAGAAATTCACCTACACATACCCATAAACCACATCAAACCTAAAAAGGAAAATGTTGAATGGGGAGTCAGATAGACCTCAATGGTCACCTGAAGAGTGAAATTATGACCAAGCGCTACACTACATCTTAGACTCCATGTAGTTCTGGTGTGTGTGTGTGTAGAAATGATGCCCTAGGATGCCCTTATGTAAGTTGCACAAATGGTAACGGGATAGATCTAGAATGTATAAATGTAATAGTATGTGTGGATGGAATATAATAGACTTCCCTTTCCTATACTATGTATGCAAAAGTATGTAACGCTTGTACCTTGAATGGATACTCAATGGATGCCTTTAAAGTGCTTTAGTTCCTTTGGAATGCAAGCTCAGGTGATGATAGTAATGCTTAGTGCTTGGTCCCTCATTTTGAAAACATAACTATGTATTTATATGATTCCCTTGTTTGAATTTCATAATTGGCAACTTGCGGGCCAACCCATAAGTGAAAAAGATACCCAAAAGATAAAAGAGACCCAAAAAGAGTGAGTAAGGTAAGAAAGGGTCAGGGGCACCTAGGAGGGACAAGAGTTCCTGGGTGTTGTTATCCTGGCTAGGAACTAGTGTCTGAAGTCATTAAAGATAAAAATTAAAGTTCCAATTGGGTTGTAGGGTATGTAATACCAAATAAAAAACAAGAGACATGGAAAAGAGGTTAAAAATAGTTGTCAACCACTGGTTTTTCTTACTTAGGAATCATGTAAATTCTAGCATGCTTTTAGGACCTAGAAATGTACCCAAGTGCATAATTTTGTGTCTATAGGAATAATTCATATAAGGAGAGATAAACTAGACCTCTCTCCCCAACACTCTTCTCTCGTGGCATGAGATAGCCCAAAAAACTCGCATTTGGCATGAGATTGCCTAGAAAACTCATACTTGGTGTGAGATCACCCAAAAAACTTACTCTTGGCATGAGATCGCCCAAAAAACTTACTCTTGGCGTGAGATCACCCAAAAAAATCACCCTTCACAACATTTCAGGACATTTTTCTATCCTTTTACGCTCTTATATATCAAGTGCACACTTTTCTTTATTACTACTTTTTCACACTTTTACAATTTATACACAATTTACTCAGTTTTTCATAGACATAACTTTGACTACTTCTTTTACAGGTTCATCCTTAATACGTAACAAAGAACAACTTACATCATCAAACATAAGTTCCAATAACACATTATGCATACGCTTCACCCCTAGGGTCTACTTCCCTTTCCTAGTCTCCATGCTTCACATTGCGATTACTTCACGTTTCACTTGTCCACTCGACACGCTATCGACTACACACTTCTCTATAGGGTCATAAGGTACACATCTTCTATCCACTTTATACTATCGAGTATTCACTCAACAACATAAAGTGGGGGCTAAATGTAGACACAAAATCTATGCACTTGGGTACATTTCTAGGTCCTAAAAAGCATGCTAGCATTTATATGATTCCTAAGTGAGAAAACTAGTAATTGACAATCGTCTTTGGCATTTTGCTTTGTATTTTGTACTTTTATTAGCCTTATACACCTTGCACTCTTGTCCACATTTGACTATTTTATTTTTCTATGGCCTCAGACACTAGCACCCAATTGGGACAATAGGGCTAGGTGCTCTTGTCCTCCTAGGCGCTCCTGTCCTCTTGGGCACTCTTGTCCTTATTTACCTTTTTCTTATCCTTTTTGGTCCCCTTTTGCTTATTGATTACTTTTTACTACTTTGGGTCAGCCTTCTAATTGTCAATTATGAAATTCAAATAAGGGAATCATATAAATACATAATTATGCTTCCAAAATGAGGGGCCAAGCACTAGCATTACCTATTATCACCTAAGCTTGCATTAAAAGGCACAAGATCATTTCAAAGCATTCATATAACACATCCACTCAAGGGCTAAAGGATATATAATTGTGTATACACTACATAGGAAGGGGGAGTTTATTCTATTTCATCCACACATTCTATACATCTTCTACATTCTAGATCTAGCCCACTATCATTGGTACAACTTGCACAAGGGCATCCAAGGGCATCATCACACAGATAAACACTAAGAACTACACAATTCATAGATGTAGTGCAATGCTTGATCGTAATTTCACTCTTCGCGTGACCATGAGGGTCAGTCTGACTCGCCATTCTACATTTTCCTTCTTAAGTTTTACGTGATTTGTGGGTATATATAGGTGAACTTATTTCTTGCAGGATATAGATACATTTGGCAATCAAGGAACGCAATCAAAGTGACAATTGATGACTAATAACGAACCTCCTCACACATAGAAGAAATCAGATCTAGACAATTCACACAGATGCTAGTGTCTAGACACAGTCACCAGTGCCTAGATGCTTCTGCCCGCTTGTGGGCATTTTTTTCCTATATAGTTTTGAGTCTCATAACCTCCAGTAAGCACTGATGACACTCTTCTTAGCTTGTTTCAGTCATTCACTTTCCCAAATCACTTCCATGTTATGTGAAATCAGTTAAGTCACTCTCTCTCTTGCTTAGGGTTTCAATATTATTACATGCTTGTTGCTTGTCCATTTACTATATTTTATTATTTGTACATCTGTTATTACAATAGTTACTTTGCAATAAGATTTCATGCCAAAAATATTGAGTCAACTCAATAACCTTGCCGATAACATAACTATCGTACCTTGCATGTAGCTTAATCTATCGTTGCATGTAGATTGACATGTCATTCAACTTTGAGGTTTGTTAAAGCCAAATTCAACTTTGTGGGGTGTTCAAGACAAGTTAAACTTTGTGGGTTGTTGAGTCTAACCTTATTAACTTTGTTAGACTATTAATTGCTACGATAAGGTAAGAACTCTTATCTAAATTATGCAAAATATGATTTAAACCTTGTGAAAAGTAAATAACCCTAATTCAAACCATGTGAAAGTGAATAAATATGATATGAATTATATGAAATATCATAAATATTTTTGAATCTATGTACTTATAGCTATAATCTATGTGAACATTTAAACTAACCCATAATTTGTCCCCTTTTGCAGTGAGGGATGTTGTTATGTGTTACTCAACTTTAAAAGCAAAAAATAGTTACATATGTCATGTATAAAAGGCATATAAAGATAAACCATAAAATGCACATGTATAAAATGTGGTTACATAAATCAACATGCACTGTCCATATGATCATTAGAGAATAAGCATGATACATGTCATCTCATGAGAAATCATATTGTGAAGTTTTTAGAAATACGTAAAAATAAGTAGTTAAAGTATAAAATTGAAAATCAAAGAAGTATGCTAGCATAAACACAAATCAAAACCAAAATATCCTTAAGGATTTATGACATGACATGAAAAGATAACCAGAAGATATTTGAAAATACAACTAACATGACATAATGAATCACCCAACATTAATGTTAGTAACAATCATGTAGTAAGAAAATAATCATGAAACCTGTAATAAATAATCACCGTACACATATAATCATAGTGCCTAGATTATAGAAGTGTCAAATATTATAGATCAAATAGGTGTCAAACAATATAGTGTAGGAACACCATGGAATAATCACACCATTACAATAAACATTTAATAGTCATACTAGACACTAAGCATAAAACATTCATGTTAGGCAATAAACATAGAATAATCACACCATAGAATAAACAAATCATAATGTAAACATCAAGTATATACACGAGCCCTGGGCCTACAGTAATCAATAAAGTGTATGAAAGAATGAATGCAATATATTAGTATCAAAATGTGCTATAAACAGTAACAAATATTCATGGAACATCAAATTTAGTACATAGAAACAAACAATGTAGTTATCTAGCCAAACACAATATGATATCTAAAGGTATTAGGTTGTTTACATCCTTAACTTAAGTTAGGTTTGGATTTTCAATGTTATTTAATGACAACCTAAGAAGGGTATTAGGATTAACAACAAGTAGAATGTTTTGATCTAATTAACTTCCAACATCAATTATACATGACTAGAATAATGCATTCAAACTTGAAATGAACTAAATGATTGGTAAATGAGAAAGGGAAGAGCGGGAAAGACAAGGGAGATCGAGGGGTCGATGGAGGATGACACATGAATTTTAGTGGATGATTTTCTATTGCCCATTGCCTATCTAGTAATCAGGTCGAGGCCCAAGGAACTCAACCGCTCCCCACCCCCACCCCGAACTATATTATCTTATAGTTCTAGATAGAACCCCACAAAAGATAAGATATAGAGAAAGTGGGAAGGGTACTAAAACATAGTTATATAGATGGAATTATTTGTTCATGATGGTTTTGGAATGATCTGGGCATGCAATGCAGTGGAATAGGAAGATTTAGAGTTGTGAATTTTGTACTAAAATTTTTGGAATTGGAAAATGAGCAGGTTTATGACCGTACATGGATAATGTATGACCTAGGTAGGAGTTGTATAGTTTAGGATAGGGGTTGCATAGTTTTGGACTGGGATACAATTAGGGTTTGTAACTTTTTGTGTGTTTCACTTTTCTAGAAATGGTTCTCGTTGCATTTTTCTCGTACTCACACAACCTCTAAATGACCTACAACAAAGTGAAAACCCTAGCAACATATAAAACCCTTCAACATAGCATTAGAAAACAAAAGCATAAAAAATTCATGTGTGTGTGTGTGTGCGTGCGTGTGTGATGTTGGACCACCCTAGGAAGTCAAAATCCTAGCTGCTAAACCAATCCCAATGTTGTACTTCATATCCTCATTACGGAAATAAAGCCTCGTGTAGTTCTCATAAGTGCTACATACAGGCGTGTATAGATAAATAACCCCTAGGGGTTACATCATGGCTTTTAACACCAATATAGTGTATTAAATGTGTATGATAGAATCTACCCAATGTAATAGTAGTGAGATATGATGTGCCTTAGTTATGTGACCTAACCCTTGTGTTGATTAAAACCCTTTGTGTAGTGCTTGGAATGAAGTTGTTCTTATTGGGACATGGCTCTACTATATTTGTGTGCTTATAGACGGATGAAAATAGAGTCCTTAACCTAGTTGAGTGCTTTCAATTTTTAGTGGGTACTTCCCTGAATGATGTGTAGCTAATTTGAGCATATTTAGGAACCCTTTGAGTGCTTTTGGAATGATGTTTACAATAGGATCTTATAAGAGTGTTAGGTGAGTTATAAAGTGAAAATTACTTGATTATATAGTATTTAACAATTGAGATATTATGGTAACACTAAATTTAGGAAGATGAAATGGCCCAAAGAATGATTTAGAATTAAAAACAAAGTCAGTGATTGAGAAGGGATAGGACCATACTATTGGCATGATGTGTTCTAGGTGTTGTCATTGATTTAAAAGCCCAATTATGACAAAGAGGATGATGGAGTAGAGTTAGAATATTCTCAACGTGATGATGACATGGATATTCAAATGGTCTCATGGTGGCATGAGATGTTTTAGTGAGAATGGCTTGGTCCAGCAAACTTAGTTAGGTGACCTAGCTAGCCTAGGTGATGGAGTATGTTAGTATGAGTTTCTTGGTGGCTTGAGTAGAGTGATAGAAGAATTGAGAGCATGTTTGGGGAGTGGTTAGGAAATCACATGAGTTTTAGGGTGCACATACAGGTTGAAGACCAAGATTTAGGTGCTCATCTAGACCAGGTCTACGTGCTTGGAGGCATAAGGAAGAGTTGTAGAGCCATATGAGATCATGGATGCATGTAGGTGAGTTATTTATGATGTATTAAGGTTTTTAGGAACTTTTGGAGATGTTTCATGTTGAGTTATAGTATTTTTTTAGTTAACACTAGCCTAAACCATGCAAAACCCCAATGGCTAGTCATGTAAATGAGATGGGTTAAGAAGATGGAGAACTATTTGAGATATGATGATGATTGGAGATGATGAAAAGAGGTGTCCTAGAGGTGTGAGAAAAATGGATTCATTCTGAAGAATATTTTGCAAGATATGTTGTTTTTGGTGAAACATGGTCATGAAGAGAGTGTTTTCTAGCTCAATTTACACCTTTTGATGCTCACCCTAAATTGTGTGATTTGCATGGGACCTTGTGGCTTTCAGGGATGTTTCATAATTTAAATAAGAGGGTTTACAAAAATAATGAGGTCATTTTATCTTCACATTTTTATGAATAAATGTAAAGAAGGTAAACAACTTTTTGTGTGCTTCAAACCCTAGTTTGAAACTGGTAGGAGAGATACTACTCATAAGTTCCTAGAATTGATTTATAGTGATAGTATGATGATTGGATGATATAGAGGGCTCATCTAGGTTTCCATAAAGGTATGGTACAATATGTGGTGATGAGTGGACCCCACTCAAACGAGAAAGTTTATGAGGAAGCTACGTTTGGGACAAGGTTGTCCAAAGGAATTGAAAAATAAATAGACATTGTTTTTAGTATGATATTTTTTCTTGATTTTCATGGTTATTTCAGACCATGGTGATGCTTATAAATAGCAAAGTGTACCCTATTTGTGAATACTAGTCAAAAGACAGTTTTGGGGCAGTTTTGGAGCGATTTAAGAGATTGGCTTGGTTGAAGGCCTTCCACTTTGAGTTGGAAGGAGTTATAATATTTTATGGAAATAGGTTTCAAAGGTATTTCCAATGGTATAATATTTGTGTCTTGATTATGATGTTTGATGGGTCATCTAGGTCAGTTTGTCGAGAAGAAGGTTTGTTGTTTCTGAGGACAAATTTCTTTTGCTAAAAAAATGAAGTGAATGAGGCATGAGATGAATGAGTTAATGCTTGATATAAGTTTGAGAGTTAATAGGGATGATTTTTTTTCCTATTTAATGAATTTTGAGGTATTTTAAGTGGTCGAAGATGAAAACTAGTTCACTTAGTAAAACAGCTTTCTGGGCAGCTTGATTTGGTGTAGAGGAAAGTAGGTGAGGGTTGCACATATGGATGTTTAAATAGATATAAAAATCATGGATATGATATATAGGTCTTGATGATTCCATATAATTTTTACATTCCATATTTGAGTTGGTCTTGAGTGGTATTTATGCCCAAAGGTGAAGACAAGGTGTTGGAAATAATTGTTTTGTGAAGGATACGAGGCTTTTGAGTTGTGTTATGAATTATTTTATTGGTGAAAGATAATTAACAACCATGGATGATGTTAATATGGCATATTGAGCATGTGTAATGAATTTTGGAGCTTTAATAATCATGGTTTTAACATTTTTGGTTTTAGCTCATCCAGGTGATGGAGTTTTGAGCTGATTTTGTGCATGTTTGGTGGTTTTGGGCATGTCCGACCTATATGGTCAAATTTGAATGTTTTAATAGATTTTTTTGGGATTTTTTTAAGTTTTATTAGTTTAACCAAAGGATGGAAAAAAACCTAGAGTGTGTTTGAATGGAGATAAGGGTATAAAAGTGAAGTTGTGGTTCAAATTTGAACTAGTTACTTAAGAGGGAAAAAGTGTGACCCATGTGTGTGTTTATAATAGGTATGAAGGAAGAGTTTCAGATATAATAGAGTGTGAAAGAGGATGATGAATGTTTTAAAGTGTGTGTGCAATATTTTTAAGCAAAGATAAGTTGTGAAAGTGAAGGAAATAATGAATTAGAGAAGTGAGGGTTTGAGCAAGGGTTTCAAAGGTGTGTGAGCTAAATCAATGATCTCCATTAGTTGTGGTAGAAAAAATACATCATATACCTTCATCCAAAGTTGTTTTAGTGGGTGTTTAATCATCTTAGGGGGTTGTAGCCTCCTTGTGGAGTTGGTGTTTCACTAAACTAGGGGTTGGTGCTCCTTGTGACATTGGTACTTCACTAAGTACTTTTGATTTGAATAATATAATCAGAGTTTTTAGCGGATTTTCTTCCCCTTGAGGGTTTCCCACTTATATCTTGTGTTGGTGGTGTTCTCTCTTTTGTTCATGGTTATTTGATTGTATGATTTATGATGATGTGCACACATTAATGAATGGTTGATTTATATATGGTTTGAGAAAGAAAATATGAAATTGAATAAAGTTCGTAAGGACTGATTCACCCGCTAGTCTATTTTGCTTCTAACACATACAGGTCATCCATGATTGGATCCCACATCCTGACCCTTTTATACGATTTTGGACAAGAGAGAAATATCTAAACTGATAATTGTGTTATGAATAAAAATTATTTTATATTGTTTTAATGAAATAATATTCCCATAATTGATGATAGAGCATAGTGTAAAGATAAGCAAGTTGTAGAATATATAGAGAGACGAGGATATTGGATTATGAATGTGGGCATTTGTCTTAACAAGGATACAAGGTCAAACTTAGCATTGCACCATGACAAATTACCAAAAAATAGTGTTTGCATTTCCCCCTTTAAACATGTAATTGAAAAATTGCATGCTTAAAGGAAAAACGTACTTGAGTTTTCACTTGAAAGGACTTCATGATATGTTGGTGTTAGGATACTCTGTGATGAAACTTGCGATACAAAGTGCAGTCAATAATTGTGATAGAAATTAAACTTTAAGTCAAAATATGGATAATACATTGTAATTTTGGACATTGCAAAAAGTACACAAAGGAGATGCAAAACATGGAAGGAATAAACTTATTCATTTTGCGAAGGGAGGAGCTCTCATTGTTGCCATGCCTTGGATAATTGGAATTTTCTTTGGAGATGTTAGAGGATTTGGGGCTATTAGTCCTCAATGTTGTGTCATAAGAGATAATAGAAAGGATGAATGACTAGACTATAAAGAACTCATGTTCTTTGATGACTTCCCCATTCAATAATACAAAAAAGAGGAGGAAATAACAATATACGAAGCTTACAAATTTTCTTTGATGTTTTCCTTATTTGGGAATCTAGAGAGAGAAGAGGGAAAAGCGTTCTATTAAGCTCACAGTTTTGCTTCAACACTTTCCTCTAAACCCACACACCACATTGTTCTAGATTGATCTAGGATTAATTTACTCCAACTTGAAAAAACCAGACCTTAGAAGGAATGGACATCGACATGCCCCCATGACTAGAATTGATTATGTAAAATTTTGAAAAACTTAAGTGGATAAGAAGGCCCATGCACAAATACCCACTTTGTAATTACATTTAAAATAACAATTCGAAGAAGGAATGAAGTACTCATGCCCCCTGTAACTCACTTTGAATTGTGTCATCTATATTTGTGACTATTTAAAAATCATATAAACCTCTAATAAAATCTGTAAAAAATTAGAAATTTGAATTGAAGTACCCTCTGTTTGGGAAGGTATGGAAAGGTCAAGACCATACCATAGTCTTGAATATATTTGTATGGTTTTGACCTTGCCTAAATTCTATCACCTTTTAATATCTATGGCATTTTTTGAGGATCTGAGCCTTATCGAAATTTGTTCAGGTATCTTGAATTTTTTTAGCTATATAAATACGTTGTTGAATGCCCCCTCTTTTGAGGTGTGTCTGAGAAAGCATTTGATTGTGTGCCTTAAAAGAATAGATGTGTATCCTTGTACCTTATATCTGATAATCTGGGTAGGATCATATAGAAGGTTGAAGTGGTGGTCACCTATGAGAATTTGTACCTGTAAAATGAGTTGTGCATGGTGGTAACCATGACACAATCAAAATAGTAACATGTAACAAGCAACAAGCGAGAATATATGTGTAAAAAAACTAGTAATAAAAATAATAGCAACAATAATGACCTACTTCATGGCAAAAAAATATAGAATTAACATAGTAAACATGTTAGAATCTGCAGAAAAATCCATAATGTAAGTGTTAGTGTGAAATCACAGTACCCCCAAATGAGCTCTAAAAATCTGCTTTTCTAAGGCCGACTCATTTGGTGTGATTAACATAACATTGGATCATTCCCCAAGCTGTGGGACTTGCAAATGGGAATGATCCTCCAGAGAAGGATGGTTCCTCTTCCTAATGCTAGCACTAAACTACTTCTAAGGAAGGAAATGTGACTATCTACTCCTAATCTAACAATTCCAAGGGACCAAGGAGAGAGAGAGAGAGCATGAAAATAAAGAAATCCTACACTACATATGTGATAACGCCGAGAAAAGAGAACTGTTGATCACAAACCCAATTGCTTGAAATGGAGAGAGGTGAGCAATGGAGAGGATGGACAGATGCATCACAGACCAAGGATAAATTTCACACAGAACACCATTTCAAACCCCCTAAACACAACTCCCAAAACTTGCAATGGACATCATAGATATGCACAATATACCCTGCAATGGTGAGAGGCGAGAAGAAACAACAAAATGACCAAAGGATGGAAAAAACACATCACGAAACAAATTTTATTGCTCCAGGAGTTCAAACAGTACACCATTAACGAGAAAGAGGTAAGAAAATTCCATTACAAAGCTAAGGGAGGAGGCTTAAACTCCAAATTTGACCCTAGAGAAGAAAGAGAGAGGGGCACAGGGAAGAAGAATGAACAACCCTTTACAATGAATCCCGCCGCTGTATTTATAGATTTGATCAGAGAGAAGAAAGAGAGAGGGAAGTGGGAAAAGTGGGTTGAAGCTCAACCGACTACTATTAATGCTTCTGATAAAATATGCCCCAAATCTATCTTTACTACATGATTCCTTGATTCAGTGCCTTGAAAGAAGAGGAAACAACGGAAACAGATCGAATCCAATCTGGTTGTTGAGATAGATGGATCCTGCATTGAAGGCCTGAAGACGTTTACTCCATTTTTCTTCACCTAACCTCCTCAAAATCAAAATTTCAGACCTCCATGGTGTAGGCGAGGCTGAGATCTTTCCAATGGTGTCAGATTTGCAATATTTGGAGCCCTGAGTCGAAAGATACGCCTCTTAGAAGTTTGTATTGGGTCCGTACAAATGGGCGGAAAACCAATTTGAAAAACAAGTCCTTTCTTTAATGTGGGATACATGGCAGCCAAATTAGGGCAAAATTGGGTTTGCGGGCTCAAAATTTATCTTTTCCCCTTTTCCTGCGAAAGGTAAATTTTCACTTTTCCCTCCAACTCCGCGCCTTGGCTTTGACTCGGGTTCTAACACTGAACTTTTCCTTGGGCGGAGTTACGGGCCATTTTGCAACTTTTACCCCTTTTGAGATAACAAGGGGCAAAGAACCAATTTTTTCCCCGATGGTCCGCTTTCCCTTGGGACACGTGGCAGTCTGGCACTTGTTTAGAAACCTTTTCTCTATTCACCCCTTGATTCAACGCCATACTGACACTTGGCATTCTCCGCTTATACCTTTATACTTAGCCAATTTTGAAGCCTTTTCTGTCCACCTTTTGACTCTGTTTCCTCTTATGCGGGATCGTGGTCGATCCAATATTTGGCACGGGGGTGAAATATGGATAACAATAAGCATTAGTGTAAGCTATAAATAGTAGAGTAGTAGATGCAACAATGTACAATCAAGTAAAAAAAATCATATAGAATCCTGGTCGTATATAGGCATGGAGCTATAAACATAGGACACCATGATGTCACAAGATAATTATAGAAGGCACAATGTGCCACAAATACAAAGTAGGCACTAAGCCATAAACATGGGGAACACATGGTGTCACAAGATAAACAATGGCCTTAGGTCGGATTTCATATCCTGATTTACCCACAGCATGTGGAGTGGGGTATTAACATCCCTAGCCTAAATTTTTTAATTGAAAAAATTGCTGCTGTGAGCCCTAGCTCCCACTGTCACCTGTTGTTCTCTGGCTCTCTCTGGTGATAGCACGGATGTCGGACCCTTTTGGTCTAGACCAAGCCCCCCTGGGGCCCTTTCCCCCAAACCACCCGATGCCTGGAAAAAATTAGTGGAGGGTTCCAACTTTGCGCCGCATACAGACAAACTCACGCCCACTCTTTATGATGGGTCCTTTACACTACACATTCCCAACCATATCACAGAGGCAGGTGCTACATCATGTGATCTCTCACTCGTTGGTAAACTTATGGGCCCCAGACCCCCTTTGGAGGACATTAAAAAATGGGCATCATCAAAATGGCACCCTTGAGGAGTGCTGGAAATAGCAGCAATGCCAAACTGGTTCATTCTATTCTCCTTCATCATGAAAGAGGATTTCACAAGAGCTCTTCTTGGAGGCCCTTGGTTTTTTGGTAGACAGGGCTTCTACATAAGGAAATGGTCTCGGGCTTCAATCCCCACATGGAATCCATGACCCAAGCTCCAATATGGGTTCGTCTCCCAGGTCTTCCCTTGGAGTTCTGGCATCCTGCTGTTATAGAAGGTATTGCTCTCACCATAGGCTCTTTAATAGCTATAGATCAAGCTACTAAGGCTAAAACTAGATTCATCCATGCCCATTTTTGTGTTAATGCTGATGTCAGCTGCCCTCTCCCTAAAGAGATTGAGCTACTTTCAGATCTAGGGAACTGGAAGCAAAATATTGATTATGAATACATCCCCCAAGCCTCCTCCTTCTGTAAAAGCATTGGCCACAGAGTAGCTGGATGCCCTTCCAAGCCTCAGCCAAAACCTAAACCCCAAACTCCCAACCCCAAAATCAAGAAAACCTATATCCCTAAATCATCTTCTGAAGAGATACCGAGCATACCCATTTCTAACTCTTTTTCTCTCCTTGAAGAAGGGGAAATTAATGCTGACTCTCAAATGGCTGCACCCACTGATCCCCCATCCTCCCCCCCCAAGTCTCCCACCCCTTTGTTAACCCCCACTTCTCCTCTCCTCCCCTCCTCTGTAGAGGTTTCCCTCTCCTTGGCTGGCCCCTCCTCCCCTCCTTCCCTTTTTCCCTCTCCCCACTCCCCCCTCCCCTCCTCCCTTCCCCCCTTGTTGCTTTGGATCCCCCTTCCTTGAATCTCCCCCCTCTGTCCCCCTTTTCCCTCCCCATGTGGAATCCTCCATCTCCCCTTTGGCCCTTTCCTCTGATGAAAGTTTCAATCCTTGATGGACAAGAAGCAACAACAAGAAGCCTGATATTGGTATTGAAAAACCCAGGGGAAGAACTCCGAGTAATGTCAAGCTGTAACAAGAAGTAGCTCTTAATGTCACTCAAGGTACACAGAGCACAATCAACATGGTAGTAGGGAACAAATCGAAATCTAAGAAATGAAGATCATTTCTTGGAATATAAGAGGTCTCAACTCTCTCCAGAAACAGAGAGTCATCAAAGATATAAAGTTTCAGAATTCCCCTGATATCATAATGTTGCAGGAAACTAAACTTAAAAAAGATGATCACCTTCTAAAAATCTGGCCTACTGTTGCTTATGAATCTCAGCCCTCGGTTGGAAATTCTAGTGGTTTATGCACCCTTTGGGATCCCAAAAACTTCAAAGGTGATTGTCTATTCAAACACCCCAACTTCTTGTGCATGCTCTTCCAAGAAGTGGGCTCTGTCTCCACCTGGATTTCCATCAATGTCTACGCCCCCAACTTGGAATCCCAGAGGGGAAAACTATGGAAAGACATATCTGATTTCATCAGTAATTGCAGCAACATCCCCATTTTAATAATGGGTGACCTCAACTACACCCTTTTCCCTTCGGAAAAATAAGGAGGAACTGCTACTAATCGTTCCATCATGGAAGCTTTGGTTGACTTCATCAGGGACAATACCCTTCTTGACATGGATCTTCATGGCTCCTCTATTACTTGGTCAAATCATAGATTGGGCAGAAATCACATTCAAAGCAGATTAGATAGAGCTCTGGGATCTCTCGAATGGATCTCTCTCTTTCCTGACTTCTATCTTTGTTCCCTCCCTAAGGTGACTTTCAACCATATCCCTTTGTTGCTTAGTGCTAATCATAATCTGAATATCAAGAATCCCCCCTTCAGGTTTGAGCTGGCCTGGCTTGAGAATAACCATCTAAACCCTCTGGTTGACAAATGGTGGGATTTCAATGTTGAGGGCTCCGATATGTTTAAATTTTCCAGCAAACTCAAAGAAATTAAAAAACAGCTCAAAATCTGGAAGACCACGGTTTTCGGCAGTATCAAGCTCCGCAAGCAGAAGCTGAAACAAGATATTGCCAGAATATCTGCTCAAATGGAAATCGAAGGGAGATTAGACCACCTTCACCAACAAGAAATCTCTCTCCTTAGTGATTATCATAATACTCTTCAAGAGGAGGAGACCTATTGGAGGCAGCATTCACGAGCCGTATCGCTTGAACAGGGAGACCGTAACACCAAATTTTTCCACACCACTTCCTCCAAGCATAAAAGTAGAGACAAGATTCAAGAATTGGTGAAAACCTCAGGTACCTTATTAACCTCCGACTCTGATATATCTCATGAGTTTGTCTCCTTCTATTCTAATCTCCTTCAGGTAGATCAACCTCCCATACGGAGAAATCAATGTTAGCTATGATTCAACACATTCC
Source organism: Taxus chinensis (assembly GCA_019776745.2). Lineage (NCBI taxonomy): Eukaryota > Viridiplantae > Streptophyta > Pinopsida > Cupressales > Taxaceae > Taxus > Taxus chinensis. Next base: position 99,031,745 of record CM034150.1, read on the forward strand.
CCAGCTTGTGTCAGTTGATATGAATGAAAATCTTACCAAAGCTTTCGCTATGGAAGAAATCCAAAAAGCCATTTTTTCCATGAAAAGAGACAAATCTCTAGGCCCGGCTGGCTTCCCCGCTGCTTTCTTTGAAGTCTTCTGGGAAACAGTCAAGCAAGATCTCTTCAAAGTGGTTAATAAATTCCATAACAGTAACAAGCTTCTTAAATAATGGAACACCACCTTCTTAGCTCTAGCTCCTAAAGATCAGTGATCTAAGGTTGTCTCCAATTTCAGGTCGATCATCCTTTGTAACACTACCTACAAAATCATCACCAAGATGATGGCCTCCTAGATTAAACCCCTTATGAATAGCCTCATATCTCAAAATGAAAATGATTTCATCAGTGGGTGGCTCATCCAAGGTGGCATTATCATGGTCCATTAAACTATTCACTCGACGTATCTTTCAAAGTCTCCTGGAATGATCCTAAAGCTTGATATGTAAAAATCCTTTGACAGAGTTAGCTGGCCTTTCCTAATTAGGATCCTGGAAAAATATGGTTTTGATAAAATATGGTGTAGCTAGGTTTACTCCTATATTGCGACACCTTGTTTCTCCATTCTCATGAATGGTATTCCTACTAGCTTCTTTAAAAGCAATAAAGGAATTAGGCAAGGAGACCCACTGTCCCCCTTCCTCTTCATTCTGATGGCAGACTCCCTCAGCAGAGCACTTGAGGCCACTAAAAGACATTCAGTCATTTCAAGTCTGAAAATCACCTCCAGCTTTCCTTCAGCCACTCATAGCCAATTTACAGATGACACCTTGCTGTTGAGTGCTACCTCTGTGATTGAAGTGTGAGTGCTCATGGAAATCCTTAACCTCTATCAAGCCACTTCTCAGCAAACCATTAACTTAAACAAAAGTAGCATATCATTCGTAAACTTTGCTCCCAGGCTTCAAAGGAAAATCACTGATATCTTTGGCTGCAAAATTGTGGACCTCCTAGCCTCATACCTTGGCGTTCCCCTCTTTAAAGGGAGACAAACAAAAAATCTCTGGAATCCTGTTATTGAGAGATATCAGAAAAAGTTAGCAGCCTGGAAAGGGGCCCTGCTCAATCAGGCTGGCAAACTGCAATTGGTGAAAGCTACTCTCCAGAGCCTACCTACCTACTTCATGTCACTTCTCAAATTACCCACTTCGGTAAAGGAGGCCATGGAAAGAATCCAAAAGAACTTCCTTTGGTCAGGTGCTGAAGAAAAAAAGAGAATCCATCTGGTCTCATGGAATGAAGTTTGTAAACCGACCTTTCAGGGGGGTCTTGGTCTAAGAAGGATGGCTGATATGAATGCAGCTATCCTTGCAAAAATTGGCTGGGAAGTTGCTAAAGGGAACTCCAACTAGGCCCAGCTCCTTAGAGCTAAGTACCTTGCTCCTAATGAAAATTTAATCTCCTCAACTCTGATCAGAGGTTCGGCCATCTGGAATTCAGTCATTAGCTCCCTCCCCACTATCCAAGCTGGCACCAAATGGAAATTTGGAAATGGGAGGCTTATCGACTTCTGGCATGATCACTGGATGGGAGAAAAACCATTGAACAACATCTCCTCTTGGGACCCTATTAAAAGAATTCTCATCCATAGACTTGGCAGGATGGTCTCTGGCTACTGGACTGAGGTGAACACTATACCTACATGGACTATCCCAGAGTGGACGGGAATTAGGGAACAACAGAGGCAGCTTCTGTGTAAGCTTAGGAAGGAACTCTCTTCAATATATATCCCCTTTTCTCAGCCTGAGGATGAGCTTATCTGGCCACTCTCTCCTTCAGGTTCCTTTTCGGTCAAAGCGGCTTACCTCTCCATGCCTCAGACTAGCTTTGGCCCTCCCCTTGCCAGTTTCTGGCCGAAGGCTGCTATCCCCAAAATAGGTTTCTTCTCCTGGCTCTCTTCAAAGAACGCCTTCCTCTCTGGAGAAAATATGAAAAGAAGAGGTTTATCTCTTCCCACTCGATGTGTCCTCTGTGAAAAGGCAACAAAATCTTCTTCCCATCTTTTGATCCACTATCCCTTCTCACAAGCTATCTGGCAATGGTTGTTATCTAGGATGGAGGTCTGTTGGATCTTTCCAAAGTCCATTCAGGATGTCCTCATTCAGTGGTGCTCCCCCTTCTCCCATCCAGCCTTGGCTTTGGCTTCGAAGCTCCTCCTTCCACATGGCATCTAGGGAATCTGGAAGGAAAGGAACAAAAGAATTTTTAAGAATCAAAGTCTTGAATCTGATCTTTTGGCTAGCCAGATCACTATTTCTTTCCAGGATAATTTCAACTCTCACTACTGGATAAAATATCAGCAAAAGATTCAAATTTGTAACTCTCAGCAGTGGCAGCTGTTACTGGTTAATCTCCCCACCAAGAAAGCCTCTTCTATGAATCATGATGATGTTCGATGGCTCCCCCCCTCCCGGCTGGAGAAAACTTAACAATGATGGGGCATTGAAAGGAAACCCTAGCAAATCAGGTGGTGGAGCCATCCTTTGTAACTCCTCTGGCTCTATCCTTGCTGCCTCGGCCCATAATATTAATTATCGGTACAAATCATCGGGTAGAGGCCATGGCCATCCTCAAAGGCCTTGAGATGGATCTCAAACTTGGCAGTGAGCCTATCTAAGTGGAAAGTGACTCCCTCAATATGATCAAGCTCCTGTACAGTTGGCGGACTCAAGTCAATGGTCGATCCAGAATATTGTTGCGGATATTCACATTTTGCAAAGGGGATTCCAACAAATTTAGTTTCAGCATATTCTTCGAGAGGGAAACAAAGTGGCGGATCACTTGGCTAACATCAAGGTCCTTCTCAAAAATACTCAAAATTGGCATGATAACTTCCCGGCTGACCTCCTCCAAATTACTTAAAATGATCTCACCTCCCAATGTCAGCGGGTTTGCGGGAAAGGCTGAATTGGGTGTCAGCAACATCTCTTTAGACCTCCATTATGGCAGCGGTAATAAATCCTCATTTAATAAGAAAAGATCCTTGGCTCATAAGATTTTAAAGGGTGAGAAGCATCATGATTCCGCTGATTCTCGCATGCTTAGTGCCATGCATCCCAATAAACTCCCCAGGTATGAGTGGAAGAGCAATTGTGTTGATGAGATTGTTTCCCATAGAGCGCTATTTAGAGGTAAATTACACGTCCCCTCCTCCTCACACAACTCCACTCTTATAATCAAATGGGTGGTTAATTGAAGCGTATTGAACCCGCCTCATGCAGCATGATTAGGGAAGAAAAAGAAGTGTGGAATATCCTCATGGACAATGGGATTTCCACCTTCCTTGAAAGAATGGCTGGACATTCTGCCCTTGTTTCATATATAGTGATGGTGACCTGGGCAAGGGGGAGAGTGCAGATTAGTAACACGGTTTTCCACATTTCAACGAACGCCATTGCCACTGCAACTGGTCTTCTGGCCGTTGGTGACATCTACTCCAAATGCTCGCTGCAGGCTAGAGGTCCAAGATTTCACTGCCCCTAGGGAAAGACTGGTGAAGAATCTCTCTGGTTACACACGAGAGTCACTCCCTCCCCCGTGGGACCGTATCGCGGAAGTCATAATGAGGTATTTCACGATTGACGGTAGATACTGTCTGATCTTCAGGCCCCATCTGTTCATTCTCTCTTACTTGCATTGGGGAAAGAAAATAAACATGGCCACTTTCCTCTATCAGTATCTCTGGAACATTTTGTGCATTTGGCACGTGATGCGGATGGGGTTGTTCTTGCATCAAGGTTTGTTGTATTTATTATTTTTTGTTGTATCCCCCCATACCGAGCTTTTCGACTTTCCCCCTAGGTCAGGGTGGCACCACCGCTCTCCCTCTCCTTCCCCCCGCCCCTCTCCTGTCTCTCTCCATTCATCCTACTGCCACCGTCGCCTTCACATTTCTTCTGACTCTAATTCTGACGTCGTCATCCTCGGCTCCTCTCATGATGCTGCCACTCCTTCCACTCCCCCTATTCAGCCCCCCATCCTCATATCCAATCCAATCTTCTCTTTGAGGATGCTGCCAGTAAAGTGCCCTCTCCGGTCCCCAGCCCCAATGTTTCCTATGCTGAGGACATTTTGGGCCTTGCCCAGCTTTACCCTGACTCCCCTAATTCTGCACAGATGGAAACAACTCAGTATTTTATTAACACTATCATCCATAATGTTGGGGATGATTTGGATTTGGCTAATAGTTCTCCTTAGACCAACTCTCCACTTTCACCTCCAAACCAGGATTTGAACCCTCCTGAGCCTGTGGTTGCTGACTCTGCAAGGGATCAGCGCATAGTGGAATTGGTTTAATCCATCCTGAGCAAGCTGCAGAGAGCCTTCACCACTCTAAAGGCATGGGAGGATTTCATGGATATCACAAAGAAAGCCATATCCACAGACTGTGCAGAGCTCATTACTCTGGCTAAAAAACTCGATGATTCTGGTTGTAGTAAAAAATGTTGTAACTAAGCTTAAAAATCTCATATAATGTTCTCTTTGTAATTATCTTTTTGCTATCATTTCCGCTCCCTTTTTTGGAATCTCCTTAGGGTATCTTCTCTTTATGATATTAAATGCTATATCTAGCCTAATGGGATTTTTTGTACAAGGTTGAAGGACCTTCTAAAACCCTCCCTTTACCCTTAATTCCAAAAAAAATAAAGAAGCCAATCAAATGAATTCAAGCAATAAACATTAAATAAATGAATTCACATAAACAAGTCATGACAATAATACAGAAGGCTAATGTAGCAAATAATAATAACAATAGTAGAGATAAGATAGTTTAACACTACACAAGACATGTGTTAGTCTCATATATCCAATAAATAACAAGAAACATTATGTATGTAATCGTGCATGATGAGGAAGGTGTAAAGTAACATATAATGAAACAAAATCACCTATAAAGTATGGAATGATGCCCCCAAGAGAGTAGTGTAAAGAACAATGCTAGCTCCGATCATCATATAATCAATTGGTGAGTGTCCTACATCAAGTTCAAGATACCTCGTGAATGCATGTGTGTAAAGAATATGTATGTTGTGTATCAAATCAATGTAACATATCATGTATAAAGTGATAGACTATGCAAGGAAACTAGAACATGTATTGATTTTGTATTTTGCTCATATTTGAATGTTTTTGTATTATGTGTTTATTTGAATGTTTTTACAATGTTTAGAAAATATCTATGTATAAGAAATGTGGATAACACAAGAGCTTAGAATAAATTGAGGAGATCATCCATGTTGATTTCGAAATCAATAAGATCTGATGGGAAGGACCCCTAGGAGTAGTGATGTGCATGTTTGTATACATTAGCTGTTATTGTTGATGAATAAGATGTGTACTAGTCAGAACATCATGGCATGGGAGTTTGTTTGAAGTGGTTGTGTCCAACGATCATGAATGTGTTAATTATGAGGATTATTTTGGTAATATGGAAATACACCTTTAACCTTTAACATAGTAATATTATCAATAAGATCTTTACACTGATTAGTGTCATGTCCAGATATGCAGTGATAATCATAAAAGGGATACCTCGGTTATTTGGACAACTTTTGAGTAAATTGATTTCGTATATAGGATTAAAACAATAAGTCAATATCTAATATGATAGATAGTGACTTCCATGGAGTATCTAGGCTAGCTAGAATGGTGATGGAATAAAAATTTGGTGTAGGATTGAGTGTGTTAACAACGTGATGCAGTTAGTTAGCTATAGGAAATGTATCATGGCTAGGCAATGCAACAAAAGTAGGAATGTACGATGGGGAAGATTTGAGATTATATTGCTAGGGAAAAATAAATGCAAAGAGGGAGTGAAACATAAATTTGTCTTCATCAGTAGGAATACAACAGTAATCTCAAATGTTTTGATATCACTATCTAAGGAATCAAATTTTGGTCATGAAGGGATATAACGAGATTGAGTTAAAGCAATGGTTGTACTTGATTAACAATGTTGGAATCATGACTATATTCTCCTATAACGTAGGTGGGAAATTGATCCATAGTTATAGGTTGATGTGGGCGGTTGATAATAGGGATTCAAGAAGTGGAGGTATTGACTTGACAATATTTAAACATTTTTAGGTTAGTATTCATATTATATTCACATCCGTTGGGGATAAACTTGATACATTGGTGCAAAGTGGATGATACTGCTTGTATAACATGGATTAGGGGATGACCTAAAATAAGATTGTAATGTGGATTTTTGTCCATTATGTGGAAGGTAGTGGGTAACATTTGGGATAGAGGAGAAAATTAAGGGTGATAATACCTAATGTAGAATGGATAACTTTATCGAAACCCGGCACACTAGTAATAGTTATGTCGATCAAGTGCGTAGAAATTACCATTTTATTAAGTAAATAATTATGTCATATATTGAGACCATACTCATTACCAATTAATGCCCACTTGATTAGGAAACCTCAAATTTGTTCCATAATAAAAGAGGTGCGTATGGATCTTTACTAATTATAGGCGTGCTATTTGTTGGCCTAAAATTAATAGCAATATCTATTACTTTCAATGTGTCCATAATAGAAGCAAATGCATTAGGTTGTATAGAAGAAGGAAATGTAATCGATTGTAATGTTTCATATAATATGTATTTATAGATAGGCCCTTTTTGTAGCAATTTAAGCAAAGAAAATTTAGCAAGAGTATTATTTAATTGATCTAAAATTTCAAATTCCTTATAAGGAACACTAGGTTTAGTAGTAGGTGCTATAGGTGCAAAAGTAAATGGTGGGCTGACCCCAAGAGGTTGCTTAACATGACGGGTTGTGATAACATTTACATCAATAGTTAGAGGGGAATAACTGAATTTAGGTGGGTATTGTCAATTATTAGGAATAGATTCAACTTGTACATCATTATATGTTGGATCTTTGCCAAACATAAAATAAGTTGAACTGTCATAGAGGCCTCCTCTACCATACATGATATGGGTATAAATATGGTTAAAGGGATGGTAACCTATAGTACAATGAAGGAATGACCCTCTAGGTTTGAAACAATGACTATAAAAGATTTAAGGAAGAGGCACAATGATTATGAATATTTGGTGTTCAAAATAGGAAACCCTAGGGTTACTAGGGTTTGAAAAATAAATTTGATTCAAGATTTGGGTTCACCAAATGTTTAGACCCTTAATTAAATTTAGGTTGGGTCTTAAAATGTTATTGGATAATAAGTTACGAAGGGTATAAGGATTGTCAATAGGTAGACTATTATGATCTAATTAACTTCCAACATCAATTATACATGACCAAAATAATCCATTCAAACTTGAAATGAACTAAACAACTAATAAATGATAAGTGAATATTATAAAACACGAGGAGAGAGATAAAATTAATTATTTAGGATGCTTTTGGAATGATATGGTTGTGCAGGGAAGTGGAACAGGAAGATTTAGAGCTATGGATTATGCATTAAAGATTTTGGAATTAGAAAATGAACAGGTTTGGGATGGCACAAATTTTGTATAGGCCAGGAAGGAGTTGTATTGTTCAAGACATGGTTTGGATTGTTTCAGACTAGGAGACAATCATGTTTTACATCTTTTTGTGTGCTTCACTTATCTAGAAATGGTGCTCGTTATGTGTCATTTTTTCTCATACAACCTGCATATGACTTATGATGACCTACAATAAAGTGGAAACCCTGTCAACCTATAAAACACTTAATTATAGCATTAGAAAATAAAAGGAAAAAAACATGTGTGTGCATTTGAGGTTGACCCTGTATACACCTAATTTATCACTTATCGTCTTTCATACTTGTTACTAACAAATTCCTTTGTGCAAATAAGGTTCAATGATGCATCTATTTCTATAGAGGGTGTCTTAAGGGGCCTTCCAGGAATGGGGAATGGTTATTCACCTAACCATTATGGGTTAGAGACAATACATAGAGAGAGTGTCATTATTTAGTCCCAACACTAGTTTTCCTTGTATTATTCATCCTTGTCCCTTTATGTCTCACACACATTGCATTCATGACACTTTGTTTGAATCCCATCATCTTGAAACCTTTCTCATCCACCTATTTGATTCACGACACCTATTTTTATTTCACATTACATTTTATCATCCATAGCCAACACAATCACCTGTGGGCGATTATGTCGGTATTTGATTTTTCCCCAGCTAACACAATCACCCGCAAGCTATTGTGTTAGGTATATACATATACACCACTCATTGACATTAAGACATAGGAAGCCATAATCATTCAAAATACCATTAGCTCTATTCTTTTGTGCCATATTTGCATCTACTCACCTAACTCTTGGTTCATCTTGCATATTTCTTAGATTGGATTAGATACTCTCCTTCTTAGATGGTTGTTTTCACTATTAAGTCACCTATAATGAGTTTATGACATGAACAATGTTCCCCTTCTCCACTTAATAATGTTTCTCTCTCATTGTATTTCTTCTCTGTAGAGATAGATGCATATGTGACCACCCTATAGGTATAAGGTGATTACTCTATTCATTTATCGTCATTTTACATAGATAAGTTCCTTTCCTTTCCTCATTATTTTATGTTAGTTTAGTATTACACATGTTTGGATGCTAACTGACATAATACTCTTATTAAATATCAGATCCTTATCCATTATCACTTTCATTTAAGTTACATAATGCATGTTTGTTTCATTTATTGTTGATCCATACCTCTCTACACCCAACTAATAATATATTAGTAGGGTTCCTTCCTCTATCTTGACTGTGAACCTTGGAAACCCCAGGTTGACCTAGTGTAGGGATTACTACCCTCTATATATGCAAACCTAGTTCTCACCATAGCCAATTTAATTTTACCTCTTATATGTCAGTACATGTGTGTTTCCTACTCGTTACCTCGATACCCTAATAGAACAAATGATTTAGGAGTACGAGTCATCGAGGCACATCTTTGGCCCACATACATTCTCTAGTGAACTCGACACAAATCCTACAGACCTAATCGAGCACATCTTGTTAAAATCACCCATTTTCTATTTTGACCTCATCTAAATACCTAGAAATCCACAAAATCTCAAAATCCTACCTACATAGACACCATTGCCCCTGGGTGATCCTGTTTATTTTTGTTTGCTCACATCTGAACGCCTTTAGCCCCTATGTAGACATGTTTACACAACTAATCTCATTTTTCTTCCTAGATCTGCCTTTAGACACCTTTGGCCCCCGTGTACACTTTTTATACGACCAAGTGTGCATGTAGAATTCATTTTCAGACCTTTTCTTAGCTAGATTATCACTCCATCACGGAGTATCTGGGCTTGGGGATTTGCAACTTGGTTGAGTAGACATTTATAGAATCATATGATCCTGAAGTTGAGTTCACTTTTGTATGGATTGTTGCATTGTAGGAGCACCTAGAAAGAAGCATTGTACCCACCATAATGGCCCACCTAAGGATTCTGAAGAAGAAAATAAGAATGACGATACTTTTTATCATCCTCTTGAGATTCAAAAGTTTCTATGTCAGTTTTCTTAATATAAAAATGAATCAAAATAAATATTTAACAAACATCTTCTTGAATTTGTTTTTGAACAACTTGACCATAGGATAGAAAAGGAGAAAGATTCTAAAGAAGGTTTATCTGTGCTACACCCTTAACCTATTACTTGTATTAGGATATGAGTAGCCAACTTGTGGCTTACCATATCATTTTATTATATCATTTATACTTTCTCATGCTTAATAGGTTGGCCTTGGTGATGGCCATAGCATATGAATAGTATATATAGGGGATTATAGGTAGTATTTCATTATCATTTGAGCATTTGAGTCTTATTATATGGTTTCGAGGTTGCCCCCTCGAAGTGGCGAAGCTATTCTAATTGCATATATAGATCATTATTCTGAAATATTGTGTTATTTGGTGTTCTATTGTTGCTCTTAATCTGAATTATACAAGTAATTTCATTACAAGTGGTATCAGAGCTGTGATCTGGACCGAAATTAGGGCAAAAACCCTAATTTTTTGTTTTCGCCACATATTGCGAACCAGAGTGAATTCAAGAGAGATATTTTTACCAGAGTTGAGAAGAATTTCAAGTAAGGTTCCCAGAAAATTTTAGACTTTTTGATTTATTTTGCAAAAGTTATTACAAATTTAGGGTTTTTTCATAAAATCGCTCCCTAGGGTGCAAATTGTGGAAAATTTTTAAGTTCTTTACATTTTTAGAAATGTCTAAAAAAAATAGTATTAGTATCTTCTCTGTGTTTTTTCTTGTTCGGCTGAAATTGTATCGAAACCCTAAACCCTAAGGTTTGACATCATGGCAGGGCCTTCCACAAGAGCAAAAAAGAATATGGTTACTCCAGGTAAAACCCTAGATAAAGATGGGGTAGTAATTAAAGAGATGGAGTTAGAAGGGGTAAATACAGATTCCTTAGCACTAGGGTTTACCTCAGTTGATCATAAGGTGAGCCAATTTGAGTATGAGTTATGAAATGTACAATCTGAGATGGCCTCTAAAGGAGACATAGCCCAAATCAATCATTGGTTGGATGATATCATGCAACATGTAAAGGGTAACCAGTATGGCCCAAATCCGGCCCATATTAACCAAGGAGGACCTTCAATTCAAAATCATGGACAAACTAACCATATTGGATCACTTTTCTAGTCCCATCAGACTCAAACTTATTCGCAACCACGGAACATGATGCCGAAAGTGGATATGTGCAAATTTGATGGTAAGGATCCCCTAAATTGGATAAATCAAATGGAGAAATTCTTTGAGTTACATCAAACACCATCAGGATAAAAGGTGACATTGGCATCCCTATATCTTGAACCTGACCAATTTGTTTGGTATCGTTGGTTATGTGCTCAGAGACAGAAGAATGGTCTAGGTGTCACTTGGACAGTTTTTACCGAGGAGTTGCAATTGCACTATAGTTCCAGTGCTTCAGAGAACTACTTTAGTCAATTAGCAAAGTTACGGCAAATAGGATCAGTCAAAGATTATGTGCATCAATTCCAAAACCTATCCTTAAGGGTGGAGAATATTCCAGAAGAGAATCTGAATGACTTGTTTCTTGGGGGTCTTAAGGACCACATCGAGCATGAGGTACGGATGTTTAATCCAATCAAGCTATCTAATTCTATTATCATGGCACATCGTGTAGAGGAAAAAATTATTTGTAGTAGGAGGCCACCTTTCATTAACACCAGAGACCGTAGTATCTCTTCCCCTTCATTTGCTAGGCCAATTAGACTGAATCCTCAACAAATGGAAGAAAAGAGAGCAAAAGGATTATGTTTTAACTGTGATATCAAATATGGACCGGGACATAAATGTGCTGAGAAGAAGTTGTTCTATATTGATGGAGGTAATGAGGATGATGAGGAAGCTGAAATTATAGGAGAGGCTGAGGAACCAGTAGAAGATGAAGTAGAGGATCACCAACCTACAATTTCTTGCCATGCATTGTCAGGTATCAGTACTCCTCAAACACTCAAGGTTATTGGCTATCTCAAAAAATAGAAGGTGATGGTGTTGATTGACTTAGGGAGTACTCATAACTTCATAAATAGTAAGTTAGTTGCCTGCCTCAATTGTTTTATTTACCCCTCTCCAGAAATGCAAGTTATGAATGCGGATGGGGGGACGGTCAAGTGCACAGGAAAGTGCCATAGTATCAAGCTTTTCATGGGAGACTACATGTTAGACTCACCTATGTTTTCTATTTCTATGGGAGGGGCAGATATTGTTTTGGGGGTCCAATGGCTCACAACCTTAGGTACTATTGAGATGAATTTCCAAGAATTGTTCATGCGATTTCATTCAGATGGAAGGACAATACAATTGAATGGGATGGTAGCTAAGTCTCCATAGATTATTAGCTCTCATCAGATGCAGAAAGTTCTCAGAAAAGGAGTGGATGGCTTTATAGCAAAGCTATTTTCCATAGAAGTACAAAATACAAAGTCTTCAATGCCACCCGATCTTCAGAAGATTGTGGATGCTCACTCATCTGTTTTTGATGCAATTCCAAAGGGACTACCACCAGTTAGGGATCATGATCATGCCATTCAGTTGAATCTAGGGAGCCAAATACCTAACATCAGACCATACAGATACCCATATTCCTAGAAAAGTGAGATCGAAAAAATGGTGGAGGAAATGTTGAAGGCAGGTATCATCAGGCATAGCCAAAGTGCATATTCTTCACCAGTGGTCATGGTACGTAAAAAGGATGAAACATGGAGGATGTGTCCAGATTACCAAGAACTCAACAAGTACACCATCAAAGATAAGTTTCCTATTCTAGTAATTAATGATTTACTTGATGAATTTCATGGTGCTGTTTATTTCACAAAATTAGATCTTCGTTCGGGGTACCATCAAATTAGAATAAAAGAGGAAGATGTTCATAAAACATCTTTTAGGACTTATGAGGGCCATTATGAGTTTTTTGTAATGCCATTTGGTCTTACAAATGCACCCTCAACCTTTCAAATCTTGATGAGCACTGTTTTTAGGCCTTTTTCAAGGAAATTTGTAGTAGTTTTCTTTGATGACATATTGATTTACAGTAAGACATAGGAATAACACTTACAACATGTAAATAACATGTTGGAATTTTTGGAGAAACATACTCTGTATGTAAATCCATCCAAATGTTCTTTTGGTGTACAAGAGGTAGAGTATTTGGGTCATATTGTATCTCATGAAGCCGTCAAAGTTGATCCTCAGAAGATCAAAGCTATGGTTGAATGGCCAAGGCCCAAAAATATCAAAAATATGCGTGGGTTCCTAGGACTAAGAGGGTACTACAGAAGATTTGTGCGGGGATATGGTAGAATAGACAACCCCACTCACTGCATTGCTAAAGAAGGATGCCTTCCATTGGACAGACGTAGCCACTAAATCCTTTGAGCAGCTGAAGGAAGCCATGTGCAGCAACCCAATTTTGGCTACTCCCAACTTCTCAAAAACCTTCATTGTTGAATGTGACGCTTCAGGATCAGGATTGGGAGTAGTTCTAATGTCAGGAACGAAGACCAATTACATTTGAGAGTCACCAATTCAAAGGAAAATATCTTCTCAAACCTATCTATGAGAAAGAAATGATGGCTATTCTTCATGCAATAAAACAATGGAGGCCCTATCTCATGGGTAGACACTTCAAGGTAAAAACTGATCACGATAGTCTCAAATACTTTTTAGAGCAAAGGTTATCATCTGAGGAACAACAAAAGTGGGTAACAAAAATTTTGGGTTATGATTTTGAAATCATATACAAAAAGGGTAAAGAAAATGTAGTAGTTGATGCGTTGTCTAGAAGGGATACATCCGCAGATGCCTTACTATGTGGAATGTCCATGTTGACGGCCGATTGGGTGGAGGAAACAAGATTGGTATGGAATCAAGTTAATAATACACAATCGCTAATACATAATATCAAGCAAGGATCTATGACATCTACAAAATTTGAGTGGAAAGGTAATGCCCTATGGTACAAGGATAGGTTATACTTGAGTAAAGATTCTAAGTTGAAGCATAAGATTCTTGCAGAGCTACATGCCTCACCTGTTGGAGGACACTCTGGGTTTTTAAAGACATATCATAGAATAAAAAGATTAATTTTTTAGGAAGGACTCAAGGGGGATGTACAAAAGTTTGTATCAGAGTGTTTAGTGTGCCAACAGAACAAAGGGGAAACAATTAACACACCAGGTTTGTTGCAACCCTTACCAATTCCTAGCCAGAGATGGGAGGAGGTCTCCATGGATTTCATCACCGGATTGCCTTGTTCAGAGGGTAAGAATGTTATTTTCATGATTGTGGATAGGCTCACAAAATATTCCCATTTTTCTACCCTATCACATCCATTTGCAGCCAGTACAGTCACAGCTATTTTTTTGGAGACAGTTCAAAGGCTACATGGAACCCCAAAGATAATTGTGAGTGATCATGATCCTATTTTCACAAGTAATTTTTGGACGGAATTATTTTCATGTTTGGGTACTCAGCTAGGTCACAGTTCATCTTATCATCCTCAAAATGATGGGAAAACAGAAGTGGTCAACAAATGCTTAGAGGGGTATTCACTTTGTTTTGTATCAGATAAGCAAGAAAGGTGGATTAAATGGCTACCACTGGCGGAATGGTGGTATAACACATATTTTCATACCTCTTCTCAAATAACCCCACTTTTAGCATTATATTGTTACCATCCACCTTCTATCACTTCCTCCTTGAGGGTGCAAACTAAGGTCAGAGATGTTGAGGAACACATTCAACATCAACAATAGGTTTTGGGTAGTTTGAAGGAGAATTCAGCATTAACACAAAACACGATGAAACAACAAGCAGATCAACATTGTAGTGAAAGACATTTTGAAATTAGTGACTGGATTTTTGTACGTCTCCATCCTTACAAACAGATGTCCCTAAAGCAACAGAAAAAGGAAAAAAAAACTTTCTCCTAAATATTACGGCCCTTATCGGGTTCTATGGAAAATTGGTAGTGTTTCTTATAAACTAGAGTTGCCTCCATCTTCACACATACACCTAGTATTCCATGTTTCATGCCTGAAGAAGGTATTGGACAGCAATTTGAAGCCCAGACAGAGTTACCAGAACTTGACGAGGAAGGAAGAATCATTTTGGAACCAGAGAAGGTTTTGTAAAAACGAACTAAGAGGCTGAGAACTAGAGACATTAAGGAATATCTGATCAAGTGGAAGAATCTGAGCATAGAAGACGCCACCTGGGAGGATGAAGGTTTTCTGCAGCAACATCCAGGATTATTCAACATTGAGGAAAACATTGGTTTGAAGGGGAAGGGCATGCTACGCCCTTAACCTATTGCTTCTATTAGGATATGAGTATCTGACTTATGGCTTACCATGTAATTTTATTATATCATTTATACTTTCTCATGCTTAATAGGTTGGCCTTGGTGATGGCCATAGCATATGAATAGTATATATAGGGGATTATAGGTAGTATTTCATTATCATTTGAGCATTTGAGTCTTTTAATATCGTTTGGAGGTTGGTCCCTCGAAGTGGCGAAGATATTCTAATTGCATATTGAGATCATTATTCTGAAATATTGTGCTATTTGGTGCTCTACTATTGCTCTTAATCTGAATTATACAAGTAATTTCATTACATATTGAATGTAACATAAATGAAATAAAAGCTTCTAATAAATATATTAATAGGTATTGATCTCAATAGATATGAATGAATATTTCTGTGGAATATATATGCCTACATTCTGGTAGAAACAAATATTTCTATTGATTTTCCACCTTGTATTGATCTCATTGTGTAAGACTGAATCTGGACTCAAAATCTAGATTTTGAAGGTTTTCCTTTCACATCTCAAAATTGTTTTTCTCTAGGTTTCTTAGCCATGGATTGTCAGATGGGGAAAAAATAATTTATAAATAGATATTTATAGTCAAAGAATTCATATAGAAGTTAACTGGTGGTTGATAGTCATTTGATAACGATTCTGAGGTGGAATCAGAGAATGAAGTTGATCTTGATCCATTGAATATAGAGGTTATTATGTCTCCTAGTTATGTAGGTAAGGTCTCCTACTTATGCTAGGCATTCTGATGTGTAGGTTCCTATTTCCCCTCCTCTTGGGACTGAAAGTCACGATGACATGGAGAAAATAGAAATCATCATCTTGGTCCACACTCAGGAAAATGTGAATCTGAATACTAGTGAAGGTTGGACTACTCTAAGGAAGAAGAAGAAAGGGAATTTTTTTTCTTATCCCCGTAATATTCATTTAAGATCCCATGAGTATGAGTCTCAAGGATGAGCTTGCATTTTGTCTTATTTTTGTTTTTGTAGTATTGTTAGTTTGGCCATGTTTTTCTTTTTTCTTTTTTCCACTAATAGAGACAACTTCACTCGACGCTTTTTGTCATATATTTTTCTCCATGTGATGTATGTTGTTACAAGGTAAGGTCGCCTCAACCCACTTTTACCATTAATCAAAAAAATTATCTATTAATAGATCTTAAATATCTAAATATAAACAATTATTGATAAAATAATTTTGGTAAAACATTCCAAAGGCTATAATAAAATCCCAAATATTTTACAATACTTCATTGTTAGTAGTCACGTTTGAAATATTAATATTTTACTAATTGAATAACAACTTAGATGGTGAGGAATTTAGTTTCTAGGCAAAGAAATCGACCAGAAAATGCATTTTTACGGTAAAAGACTTCTAGCAACTAGTATACTGTATTATTAAATATGACACTTCTAAGTTCTCATTTTTATAATGTTTAGGTGAAAGTAGTCATTTTCAAATAATTTCCAATCATCATAAAATGACACATGAGAAATCATTATTAATATTATTCTTTTCCAATATTTTATTTATTCTAAACAATTACAACGCAAGGGGAAATGAGCCAGTTGTCATGAATCATAATGTCAAAGGTTGTTATTGCCACCTAACAATCATAAAATTTAAATTAAAAAAACCCTTTAGTAGATCATGATTTTTTTGATATGTAGATTTTCTTTCAAAAATTTACATTAAGTGGAGAATATATTTTTAAGGGCTTTATAATTAGTACTTTTTATACAAAGGAATTTAAGGCAACCCATTAATTGAGAATAAAATCACCTTTTATGGGTTCTATATGTGTCACCATTTCATTGGATAATTTATTGATGTGACTTGTTTTATTGGCTAGTTTTTATTTCATTTTAAACTTTAATTCAAACAACTAATGGAACTTTATTTCACATATCCACTCACAGTCATTGGACCATGCATGGTAATTGGCTCCTTTCCCCTAGGTACAAGATGATACAAAAACTTTATTGACTGATGACAGAGATGTATTGGTTTGAGAGCTTACATGGGATGTCATTGATTAGTATAAACATTCTATATCACTCACGAAACAATTTTATTTGGAGGTTGAAGCCATATCACATAGCCAAATTCGATAAGTATATTTTATTTGGAGGTTGAAGCCATTCTTAAGCCTTGAAATTGAAAAAAATAGGTGCATTATTATGATTTTTAAGGAACAAAAGTTACCCAAGTTGCCATCACGTGTTCACATATATTTGGTACATACTAGAAATTATACGTGAAATGTACGATTGAAATTCCAAAGGGATGGATCAAAAAAGTGAAATTAGATGGAACAAATTAGTAGGAGAGGAGATGGTTGATGAAGATGGGGTTAGAGGGAGGAGAAGCGCATTAGTGAGGAAAACTCAAAATTGAACAAATTGAAAAAAAATCTCTCCTTACACGCCATGTTGTCAACCATTAGGAGATAGGGGTGCTGTGTTTGATGAAAATGCAACAAATTTGTAAAGTTTTTCTCATTCGCACTATCTAGTGATTGCATTTTGTAGTGTTGGTGTCATATATACTAATCACGCAAGTGCAATTTGCACATAAAGGTCTTAAAATAAAAATGGGGGAACAAAAATTGGTTCCAAGTAGTAAGTCTTAACCACAATGCCCACTTTTTGTAGAATTTTTTCGGCCCTCATTATCAGTTGAGAGTTTGGGTGATTGGAGGAAACATTTGATGTGTGAATAGGAGTCTATATTTGAGAACTTTTAGCATTGGTCATATGAATGAAATGTAGATAAATGATTGCGATTAGATAATGCTTACTTTGTTAGATAAGGAGAAGACCTTAATGGAAATATCAACATTAGTTACTTGTTATATCAAGTTGTAGGACCCATTTTTAATTTAAACCTCAAGTAATTGGAGGGAAGTAGGTGATGTAACCTACTGAGATTACTAAAACTATATTATTATTTATTTGAATAACATAAGTGTATAACCAATACAAAAAAGTAAAAAAAACATAGAAATTACCTCAAAGCCAAAAAAACAAGTTATATTAAGAATGAATTTTGACACAAATTCCATAAATTTAAGTATTAATAATAAAAAGGGTCGTATACATTGGAACACAATAGAAAATATTTATGTACAAAAAAGCATCGATAATTGAAGCTCAATTTGCACAATTTTTCTCATTTTACCATCTGTGTGGACATTGAAGTAATGTTACTCTGTCAAATGACATCTAACATCTTTTGTCAACTGACATTTGTTAAGTACCAAAAATTATTTTATTTAAAAGGAAGGGATATATTTCACAATAAAGAATATAGGAATCTTCCACTTAATACAAAAATTTATGAAGTGAGAATAACCAACTATGTCGAGTTAGGTAAAACCGATTAGTAATATAGTATGGACTAAAAAATAACTAAAAATAAATATTGTACCTCTTCAGAGTCATAATTTTGGTAAGATGGATGAGGCAAGTATGGATAAATATATTTAAAATTATTTGGATAACATTTCTAATTTTAGGAAACATTAAATACTACGTATGTATATTTGCTATAATATTTTACAATATTAAAGAGTTCATCCAAATGTTCAGTTACATCTAATAGAGAGATAAGGAAATGGAATTGAGCCCTAAGATAACAATTTTTCTCTCATCACGAGTATTGCGCGCACACTGACATCCGCTATTGAGTTCTGCGTAGCAAGCATCCCGTTCCCAAAACTTCCTCTCATAATCAAAAGTGTGGATCAGATTCCTCCCGAAGCTGACCACCATTCCTTAGAATAACTAGACCAAATCCTACTTATGGACTATTACCTTGTCCTAATCCTCGTCCCACTATGAGTGACATTCAACATGACATTCTCACCCGACTTGAGTATCATATTGATGAACCTTATTTTCCACGTGGTCTAAAGCTCATCGACAAGTAAATATTACACAACATGCCATCAAGGACCTCATGAGTTTTGCTTGAAGCAAAATTTTGAATCAAGTTGACGATACTATCACTGATACCTTACGATCTTTTCCCCCTCATGGCTAGTTATCTATCATGCATTGAATACTTCTTATTTTCCTTCCTTTGGCCTAATCCCTCGTGTTCACTTGGGATCTCACACCCCACTTGGGTTTTACACAAACATATTCTGTCATTGCTTAGGCTCTAAAACCCCCTTGTGTTTATCACACTATCTCAAACATCTCATTACATCCTTGTTTGGGTTGTTCACTCCGCTTGTATTTATCACCATTTGCATGGTGGGTAAAAATGTGTCTAGACAACATGCACTCTTATCATCTATTCAACTAGGGTATCGAGGCAACGAGTAAGAGACACACAAATCCTGACACACAACAGATAAAATTTAAATGTGGTACATAGACCACTAAGATTGCATACCCAAAGGGAAGTAACCCTTACATTAGGTCAACCTAGGGTTTCCAAGGCTCGAGATCAAGAAAGAGGAAGGAACCATATTAGGGTATGGTACTATGGGAGTGATTAGGAACAAAATAAACATGTACGATCTATTCTAATTGATGTAAAGTGTGCAACTTAAAATAATGTTCCGAATAACAATATGCTATCCTAACATGTGCATAAAATGCTAAGCTAACATAAAGTGACAAGAAAAGAGATAAGAGACTACTCTATGAAAAATGAAAAATTGAGTTAGAGCACTTACCTGTTAGGGGGCGGTCACTTATGCATCTATTTCCTAAAGGACCATACACCAAGAGAGAATAGACTTTGGGTAGAGAAGGGGAAACAATCATGTCCTAACTCACTATAAGTGATCCAAGAGTGTAAGAAAATCAGTCCAACAATAAGAAGATCCAATCCAAGAGTCAAGGTGCAAGAAATCCAAGAGCTAAGTGAGCAGATGGAAGTTGATGTAAAAGAGCAGAGAAAATGGTGAGTTCTTGTTTACCTTTTTGTTATGTGGATGTATGTGATTATCTCTTTGTTGGTATTTATACTGATGACATCATCCGTGGGCGATTACATCAGCCAAGAATTTAAAAATGTGTTGAAGCAATCACCCGTGGGTGATATCATCGACTAGGGAGGGGAAAGGATAAGTGGTGTGTGAAATATGTTGTGAAGAGCAAAAGAAAAGTAAGGAAACAATAATATGGTCATGTGCAAGTAAGGTGTCAGAAGGGTGTAGAACAAAGTAAGAAGATAAGAGCAAAAAAGGTGCATAAATAGGACCAAAATCTATTCTCTCTCCATGTACCATCCCTAAACCAAAGATTACGTGAATAACCACACCATTATCATGGAATGATCCCCTTAAGGTACCCATTCCTAGAAATAGATGCATTAGCGACCTCTAACCTGGAAGAGAAATTTCCAGTAACCGATATGAAAATATAAAGCATGAAAAATTAGATGTATACATATGCCCCAACCGTTCATTACCACATGTCACAATAGAGAAAAATTTAATGGTTAGTGGAAAGAACAATACATAACACCGAAATTGAAAGTAGATGCTAAAGTAAATAAAGCACTAGCTGAAATGAAATATACCCACCAATGCATACCTGATAGTGTCGGTCGTCCTTCCATGCATGGGTGTAATCCATGCTGCTAAAACTCTGGAGAAGAAAAACTGAAAGGAAACACTAGAGGACCATCAATAAAATAAGACATAAATTACCTAGCTAGGGGCCCGTGGGATGCGGGTTGTAGGTTTGGAGATTGGAGACATAGGGTCGAAAAATGTGATTTTTGGCCAAAGAGTGGTATAAGGCATATAATATGTCAATAGGAGCAATGGGTGAAAATCACAATGCCCATTCAATAGATTACTGACATATTTTTTCGATATAGAGAGATGAAATAATGACGTGTTTTTAAAGATTGAGGGCTACCGATCACCAATGGATTTGAATAAAAATATTAGGTTTATATAGGAAATTTGAGTTTATTTGTTTATTAATGGGCATTGCTAAGGGTGGAATTTAGGAGAATTGAGTCTCTAGAATTCTTGAATTTGGAGATTATTGTGATGATATTGACATTAGTATGAGGAGGAGGTATGATGCCAATGAGGAGGTGCATGCAATGACAAAGCACAACCAATGGGTAAGTCATTCCATTTAATTTCCTTAGGAAGATTAATAATAATTTGGTATTTTTAGCATTATGAAGATATTAGGGTGTTATTTTAATTCAAACTTATGCCATTAGAGAGGGTAGGAAAAAATGTAAGTGGGTTTTGGAGGGATTTGATTTTAGTTTTTTTGTTTTAGTTAGATTTTTACCTTTAAAATTTTAAAATATCACAGTCATATGGAACCGAACGCCATTGGCGACCCCCTGAAACAATAGTGTCAATGATGCATCGGGGACATTATAAAAATTGGACAGGGGCTAATGGAATAAGCTAAAGGAGCTCGATGACGTAAGGTAATATTTATAAAAGTATGTGAATATTTTATAATTTTGGATATTAAATTGTACCTTTTGAAGAATTTAATGTTATGGACTTTTATGGATTTGTGAATGCAATGATATCAGTAGGATCTCACCTATGATGGATAGTTTACATAACATAGAAGTAATAGACTTGATTGTTGGAATTGACATATGAAGCAGAGGTGACACAACTACACATGGATGGGGATTTTTGGGCATCATGCAGATGTGTAGCATACCATTGAGCCTAGATTTACTTGCAAATGGTTCTTGGCTACACGGGAGCCTTGAGGCTAACACCTTTTGATGGTAGGCATAGGAGGACAGTTGAAGTTGACCATGACACTTCAGGATGTGTATGGGATATTAGTATTTCCGATTAAGAGGGGCTTGCATATGTATTACGATCTTACCCTTGGATATTACAAAGAGGATGGACTTGGCTGCATATGGGCCATAGGAAGTGAGTCATGTGACGAGGGGATGCTCAACATTTGACGTAGTATAATATTTGAGGCTATAGAGATTCTGGTATATCTAGAAGGTGGTTATGGGTATTACTGTGGCACACATATTGTGACACAAGGCATACATGGGACCATTTTGTTGTATTTTGTGGCTATCTGTAGAGATGAATTTTGTTCAGTATGCCTTATTCGGTTAGGGGACCACTATATGGGTGCATTTAGTGCACAATTTATATAGGTTCCAATGGAGAGCATAGAGGACCATAGGACCCATTATATTATTAGTGGCCTGGATCTATTAGAGATTTCCTATATACGAGACCAAAGGGACACCATGGGTCATAGCAGAAAATTCCCTGAGACAACTTTAGTGGGCACAGGGGCCAACAATAGAGCACTTCTGGCTTATCAGCTATTACGACAGGTACATGCACATGATGTCATATAGGAGCCCTACATAGGGAATGTTCATCAGTGGCCCAGTTGGACCAGGGTAGAGGACTTAGATGCAGTTGATGAAGTTATGGGACATATCCTGCATTAGGTAGAGACCCACTCGATGGATAGGGTACCTAGATAGTTTGGATGGCTAGAGCATGCCGTGGTACCACCACTAAAATCCTACAAATGATGACATACGAGGGAGGATACAAACGTAGCGGATAAAGTACCAGTGTTGGAGCCCCAAAGAGTATGAGATGCATGTAGACATGACTGGAGGTAGAGACAGTGAGGTGGGGCAACTCAAGACCCACCAGAGATTATTGTGGTTGATAGTTCAGATGAGGGATGTGATGGAGGACCTGCTGACCTAAACCCATAGGTGGGAGATACATGCGTAATTGGTCCTAACACTAGATGGAGAGGGGAGAGACAACCTACACCATGACTAAGAGAGCATATGATGTGGTGATCATGAGGTGGGTACCTGACACCACTGGGAATGGAGATGGATTTACAGCTACGAGACAGACCCATGACCCATCACAGAGGAGATATGATTTTGGTGCCCCGAGAGAGATGGACATAATACATTGGAGGGAGATCTTGTTAATATGACGAGGCTGAGGGGATATTGGGTAGCCACGGAGATGGCAAGACTGTCATCGAGAGAGCCAAACAAATAGGTATGTGTTATGGTGATGATTTTATTTAGAGATGTAAATGATGCCTTTGATAACTATATCGCAAGATTGGTACTGATTAATGAATTTTGGTTTTGCAAAGAAAATGACAGAGGAGTGGAGCTACTTGATAGAGAGTGCACACCACAAGATCATGGATCCAGTATTGGATATTTAGGATACCTCAGTCACGGAGGACCCCACGATGTTGTCGTTTGACAAGTGAGTGAGAGCCTTTTGATTGTTTGGGGAGGGTGTCAGAGCACTGCATAGATCGAGAGATGCATAGGCATTGATAGTGATCCAGAGGACATTAAAGAGGAGAAAAGTTCCCTAAATCTCCTAGGATCACTATAGTGTAGAATATGACTCTGAGAGCTTTTTGAAGATTGTTTGAACATCAAAAATGGAGTTTGTATGCACATTGGGTGGTTGGTCAAAAGTTTGGTCAATTATAAAGTCAACCTTGTTCAACAATCCGGACGTGACACGTGGAAAAGGTGGCAATTGGAGAAAAGGCAAAAAGAGAGTCATTTTGTTTGGTTATCAACCTCCAGTCTTTGCTAGGTGTAAAATTTGGTGGTTGCAACAAGAGGCTCAACTTTTTTTATGGAAGGGATCCCAACTGTCGTGAGAGCTAGTAGTGCTACTAACACGGTGGGCTCTTAAACCACTGTGTCTATGTTGAGTTATCTCAATGAGCTATTATTCTAGCTTGGTGAGGTGATTAAATCCCCACCGAATTGATCACATTTCGACGTGCTTGATTTTAGCTCAATTTTCCTATCGATAATCGACAAGAATAGTATGTGGTCAAGTTACGTTGATTTTAGCTAGGCAAGATACTTTATTTGTTAACCAATTTGATCATTTCCATGTGGTAAATACCACATATTTATAACTTTCAGGATATCCATTATCTCCCACAAAAACTCAGCAAATAGCTCGCCCCATGGACCAGTTAACAAACCCACCGAAGAGCTCGCCACATGGCTCGTTCCACGCCCTCCAATGGAACTGGTGCATCAACAAATCAAAGAACCAACCACCCACCTCAATGAATACCTCATCACATGGCTCGGTCCACCATCCAACACACCAAAGAGTACACAGACCAAGAAAAGATGAAAGGTGTGACCGAGGTCATTAAATACATGGGCGGCCAAGCCTAATAAGAACCGTCCACCCGCCCCCCCTTCGCATGGTCAATGTGGGATTTGACACACCAAATATGGAAAAACAAAAGGGTAGGAGATTGAACCCTGACCTCAGTGGTAGAAACAAGCGGCCCAACCAAATTGGCTAACAAGTTGGTTGGAATGGGAGTTGGATGATAAGGCCCTTAAATAAAATATTTGGGCTCGATTTGGCCTATAAAAGGGACCCCTTAGCCACTATAAAAGGGACCCCTCCCTTTTTGTTTAAGGACACCCGCATAAATATCATTCAAGATATTTAGAAGCTTGATCAGGGCCCATGTAAGGAGCCCATGGAAAGATAATTGGGAAGCTCATGGTGAGATAGAGGGAAGCTCGATAGGGAGCCATGAATATAAGCTCATTCGAGCGAGAATATTATCTCCTCCCGAGTTATGAAGACCTATCTATCTTATAGGAAGAAAAATGTAAGACCTATATTATTTTATAGGAATTATTATTAAATTATAAGCCCTATTATTTTAAATAGGCATATGTTTTGGAGCTAAGGCCTGTCATATGCGTAAAATATGTAAGACATAATATAGGCATTATTGTTATTATTATTTCTTTAATCCTATTGTAATAGGTAAAAGGTTCATATGAAGCTCCAATATCTCTCTGCAATGATTTACTCCAAGCCCAAGATGTGGTGAAAAAATCATGAAGTTTGAACATGAGCATGATGATTTTTAATGGAGATATATGGGAGAGATAAAACCTATATCAAATAGGCAATTTCATCATCTTCATTGATGGTCGATTATTATTATCGGAAAAATGGGGATAAGGCTTATCAAGCCACAACTTTAGGGTACATAATGTTTGGAAGACCGTTTGGGGAGCCAAAGGGTGTTGTATTTTCATCTGGAAGACCGATCAGGGAGCCACAAGACATTGTACTAGGAAGGAGAATGCTTAGCATCGTGCAATGGAGGTGTAGAGGTATTCATAGATAGAATACAAGATTGAATCTACCAGGATAACTACTTGGTATAAGGATGCATGTTCTTATGTATTCAGTATTATCATACTATATTATATTATTTGTTACATTCATTGAAGTTGATAATATATCGGTTCTATTAATGAACCCAGAGACGTAGGCATTCTTCCAAACTCCGTTATCAACCTGTTTTGCAGTATGATTATATTCTTTCATTTCTTTTAAGTTGATTTTAACGGGGTGATTTTGGAAAATAATTTAATGCCTATAGGGTTTCGAGATCGAGGTAGATAAAAACATTTGATTATTTTTGGATCAATTTGGTATCAAATCAGGTATCAGCACTTGCAAATTTTTTATTCTTCGAGCAGGTTTATCAGTGTAGGCTCAGTTAACAGTGATGGCACTGAGCTTGTACTTGTGGAGTCTATATTGGTGGGATAGACTGAGGGATACGTTTATTATCCTTAGTAATTTTCTCATATTTATATTTGGATTGTTCCATTATGACTCATGTGTAGATGATAGATCATTTGACGATCCACATAACACATTAGTCAAGTCCCAATTCTAGGAAATGTTTGTACTCTGTCATACTTGCATTGGTAAGACCCCTTAGAGGGAAATTATTTTGGTAAGTTGCTAATACTAGGAGATGCATTATGTTTTGGTCCTTGTTGAGTTTATTTTCCAATAAGGAAGATACAAACGAGATCAATCCACAATGCGATGTAGTGAAGAAGACCAAGTACATAAGCAACCGAGTAGGAGAAATTTTCATGAAAGGTTTATCATGTGAAATTATTTTCCTATAAAGTTGGTAACTAAGCTTATTATACCAAGAATCCAAAAATGGAGCATTTTTACAACTAATTTACATGATGTATTAGGATATAATTTCCTTACACTTGTATTTGAAATTTGTAGAAATACCATTTTAAGGGCACATATATCCTAATAAAATGTTTGAGTGACCATTACAGTTGGATACTCATATCTATGAGTTTGGATACTTGTCAGCCATTTGTGCAGATAATGGAGCTCGTAGGTGTCAGATCAGAACTTCATTCTCTATAGAGGCATTGTGACCATGTACCAGAATGGTAGCTAAACATTATTGGCATCTGAAAATAGCTCAGAAATTCATTATATGTAGAGGCATTGTGATCGTGAAGCAGAGTGGTACTTGATAGTCATTTTCAATAGGAGGATTTGTACCATGTAGAGGCAACAACCGTGTAGTATGGTTGGAGTCACCATTTTTTAGCTCATGAGAAATCAGCTCAGATCGTCATTCTGGTAGAGTCAATATGACCATGTAGTAGAATGGTAGTTAATCATCAAACTTATCATCATGCATTGGAGGCTTGAGGTCTTGAAAGAGGCTTAGCATTGTGCATTGGAGGCATTGAAGTCTAGAAAGGGATGTGACATCAGGCCACAACTTCATTCTGTGTAGAGTCTCTTATGACCTTGTAGTAGGATGGTACCTAACAATTCATTATCCATCATCGACATCAGATCAATCATAGCTCTAAGTAACATGGAGTTCCTTCAAACCAGGTTGGATTCTATGGAATCAACTAGGAGCCAAGAAATGTGTTATAAAGTCAAAAAAGATCTTTGTTGTCATAAATCTGGAAGTTTAGCACTACACAAAGGAGGTGTGGAGGTATTATTTAGATATTAGAGTGGCATAGTAGGAGGTAGTGAGCCCAAGTGCCATAGGTCCTAGAGTTTGAGCCATCATTGTTGAATGTGGAGTTGGCAGAATACTGTGATGATATCTTCTCAACAAGGTGATTTTTAGTTCACAAGATTTTTGGGACAAAAATTCTTTCCCATTGGGGAGGTGTGATCCAAAATACATTATGGAGGATGAAAGTTCCCTAAAACTCCCAAGATCACTACAGTTCTTAAGCTGACTCTGAGATATTTCCGACAACTATTTGAATGTCAAAAATATAGTTTGTATGCACATTGGGTGGCTGGTCAAAGTTTGGTCAACTATAAAGTCAACCATGGTCAATATTCCAATCCGGACATGACACATGGAAAAGGTGAAAACTGGTGAAAAGGAAAAAAGATATTCGTTTTGTTTGGTTATTGACCTCCGGTCTTCATCAGGCGTAAAATTTGGTGGTTTCAGTAAGAGGCTCAACTTTTGTGATGGAAGGGGGCCTGGCCTTAGTGAGAGCTAGTAGTGCTACTGACACGGTGGGCTCTCAAACCACCATGTTGATGTTGAGTTAGCTTGACGAGCTATTATTATAGCTTGATGAGGTGATCAAATCCCCACCAAGTTGATCACATTTCTACACGTTTGATTTTAGCTCGATTTGCCTATCGAGAATCGAAAAGCGTACTATGTGGTCAATTTGCACTGATTTTAGCTTGGTGAGCTACTTTATTTGTTAACCAATTTGATCATTTCCACGTGGTCAATACCATATATTTACAACTTTCGAGATATGCATGATCTCCCACAAAAACTCAATAAATAGCTCACCCCATAGACCAGTCAACAAACCCACCGAAGAGCTCACCACATGGCTCGGTCCACACCCTCTAATAGAATGGGAACATCAACAAACCAAATAAATAACCACCAACCTCAATGAATGCCTCGCCAAATGGCTCAGTCCACCATCCAGCACACCAAATAGTGCATAGACCGAGAAAAGGTGGAAAGTGTGAACGAGGTCAAAAAATACATGGGTAGTTGAGCCCAATAAGAACTGTCCACCCCCCTTCATATAGTCAATGTGGGATTCGACCTCCTGAATACAGAAAAAAAAAGGGCAGGAGGATTGAACCCTAACCTCGGTGGTAGAAATGAGCAGCCGAACCAGCTCAGCCAACAAGTTGGTTGGAATGGGAGTTGGTCAATAAGGCCCTTTAAACAAAATATTTGAGGTTGATTTGGCCTATAAAATAGACCCCTCAGCCACTATAAAAGGGACCCCTCTTTGTTTAAGGATGCCCACATAAATCTCATTCAATATATTTAGAGGCTCAATTAGTGACCATGTAAGGAGCTCATGACAAGGTAATTGGGAATCTCATGGCGAGCTAGAGGGAAGCTTGATAGGGAGCCATGAAGACAAGCTCATTCGAGCGAGAAGATGAGATCCTCTCGAGTTATGAAGACCTATCTATCTTGTAGGAAGAAAAATGTAAGACCTATATATTATTTTATAGGCATTATTATTAAAATATAAGCCCTGTTATTTTAAATAGGAATATGTTTCAGAGCTAAGGCATGTCATAGGCATAAAATATGTAAGACCTAATATAGGCATTATTGTTATTATTATTTCTTTAATCCTATTGTAATAGGTGAAAGGTTAATATGAAGCTCCACTCTCTCTCCGCAAAGTTGTACTCTGATTCCAAGACCAGGTGAAAAATGTGTGAAGTTCGAACATGAGCGTGGTGATTTTTAATGGAGATATATGGGAGAGATAAGACCTATATCAAATAGGAAATTTAATTGTCTTTATCGATGACCGATTATTATTATCGGAAAAATGGAGATAAGGCTTATTAAGCCACAACTTCATGGTATGGAATGTCTTGAAGACTGTTCGGGGAGCCAAAGGGTTTTGTATTATCATCTGGAAGATCGATCAGGGAGCCACAGGGCATTGTACCAGGAAGGATAATTCTTAGCACCATGCAACAGAGGCATAAAGGTATTCACATATAGAAACATGACCGAATCTATGAGGATAGCTACTTGTTATAAGGATTCATGTTCTTATGTATTCTATATTATCATGCTAGATTGTATTATTTTTTACAGTCATTGAAGTTGGTAATATATCCATTCTATTAATGAACCTGGATACGTATGCATTCTACCGAACTCTGTTATCAACCTATTTTGCAGTATGATTATATTCTTTCATTGCTTTTAAGTTGATTTTAACAATATGATTTCGGAAAATAATTTAATGCCTATAGGGGCAATGCGCCTTTCAGATGTCAGGAGCATTGTAGAGAGGATTACGAGGCTATAGGCAGAGATGTTAAGAGCACATGGAGAGGTCTTTAGAGCCTGATCTAGGGAAGACTCTCTAGCTCACACAACTCGAGCATCCAACATGAGACACTCGACACAAAGCATCCAGAGACCCCTAAGAGGGTGAGGATGTTTGAGCCTCATTGTATAGATATTGATGATGGATTATGATGTACTTTTGTCGAAAAACTAATTCTATATATGTATATGATTTTGATGATGATGGTATTTGCTCATATAAATGATGCCTTACTTATCATTTTCCTTTATTTCCTCATGTATTAATATGGTAATACTCATGGTACTTAGAAAGAACGATAATGATATTTAGGTAAGAAAACTAGTGGGAGGGAAAATTGATAGGATAACCCAATCCATATGATGAAAAAACAAATATACGGAAAAGAGGCCAAGAAAACTAATAATAGGGTGTTAAGTAACTATTAGAGAAAAATAAATTCAAGTAAGCTCAAGTACCTAAGTTAGGATGCACAAGACCGCAGTGATCCACTAGGAAAGACCTGGGTGAATCGAAGCTAAAAGACACATAAAATAGGCTAAGATAGTCAATAATAGGGTGTTAGGGTGTTGTCAGAGAAAAAATAAATCCAAGCAAGGTCAAGAAGCTAAGTGAGGATGCACAAGACCATGGTGATCCACTTGGAAAGGCTAGGGAAAATCAAATCCAAAATAGGTAGAATCAAAACTATGACACTTCAATGATAGTAGATGTTAGGTAAAAATAAAGGTGATGATAAACCCAAGTGGGGCAGAAAGCCCAATAAAGGATAATATATTTGGAGATGTGTGTAAAACCCAAGGAGGGTTGAGAGTCCAAGTAGAGGTGAGAACCTAAGCCAAAGAAAAAATATTGTCGAGGTATTTATAAAGGAGATATCTAGCCATAAGGGGTGAATGATCGTAGAGTATCAACAATAATGTCATCAAATTGATTCAAGATATGGATTCAAGCACTATTCATGAGGTCCTCTATGGCATGCTATATGACAACAACCCATTAGTGCACCTTGGATCTCGTGGCGAATAAGGTGACGTCTATCCAATTCTCTAGTCATGTGAGAATGTCACACCGAACATTGTCTATGGTGGGACGAGGATTAGGATGAGGTGATGGTCCATAAGTTGGTTGAGGTCTAGTTGGTCTTGGGGAAGGATGGCATCTCCAAGAGGGGTTGGCTCTATGCTTTCTTCCACACGAAGAGGAATCGAGAATTGGGTTCCTGCTACACATGACCTGACAGTCTACGTCAGTATGCAAGCATTTTCCATGGTGTGAATAATAAAATAGGGCTGAGGTGGAAGGCTGTGTAGCCTTTTGAGCTTGATATCTTTTAACCTTAGCTTCAAGCTTCTTCACGTGTCTTTTGTAGGCTCTGTAATCAGATATGTCATGCCTTGGAGACTAATGTCATGTACACTATGGTTCTGCTTCAAATGGCCGAGGAGCCATAAGGGCGAGAGGTAGGGAAGGATATGAATGGCTGATATGGGTCGACATGGATGGCATCAACACATCTTGTACTTTGTCATCCATAAGGTCGTTAGCTTCATAGTGAAAATTGGATATATGCTCTCCTTTGCCTATATGAGGAGGTACATCACATGATCTATTAGTGGAATCGTGAGGAGAGGGCGAGATCGACAGAGCTGTCTGAAGCTTGGGAATCGTTTTTCTAGGAGAGGGCTCAATCAAGTGTGAGGAGTCTTCTTGTATAATAATGTCATTCACATCATGAGCAAGTGTCGTTTGAAGGGTGTTTTGGTAGCACCAGATCTCTCTATCTCAAATTTTGGCATAACTAGCCAAATGTGGATCATCTAAAGCGTAACCATCATCGTAGTTAGTAGTAGAGATATCTATCACACAAGAGTCAACCATGGTTTCTAATTGAATTGTTTGCTTTGGCAGAGGTGGAGGTGTAGATGGTAATGGGAATAGACGAATCCTTCTTACAAGGCCACAAGTTAGGAGGAAGTTGGGATATGACGAGATCTTGAAAATTAGAGGTTTTATTCCTAACAATAACCTCATTGGTCTTATCGCCATCAAAGTACAAGATATTGGGAGGCGTGAGTCTAATTTTTTTTTGATGACCCACATTGCCATGAAGAGACTCAATAGGATAGTTGAAGCGATGATATTCGTGAAATGAGATAAGAGATAATTCTTCAAGGGTTGGGAATTTATATGTCCCTTTTTGTTGAAGAGTGTCGTAGTTCCAAGGATTTGGGTCGCCTTGAATCTTATAGATAGCCCCTTGATGAGAAAATTTGACACATTTATATGTAGAGGAAGAGACCACACACATACGATGGGTCCAAGGTTGACCTAAAAGGATATTATAAGGTAAGGGGAAATTAAATACCATGATTTTTTACATGTAAGTTCCTAGGAGGAATAGTGATGGGTAGCTAAATGCAACCCATAGGAAGCATATATCGATGATCACATCTTTGACAAGTAATACATTTGGTTTTTAGGTTATCTATTGA
Source organism: Taxus chinensis (assembly GCA_019776745.2). Taxonomy (NCBI): domain Eukaryota; kingdom Viridiplantae; phylum Streptophyta; class Pinopsida; order Cupressales; family Taxaceae; genus Taxus; species Taxus chinensis. Next base: position 99,063,352 of record CM034150.1, read on the forward strand.
GTAACCAAGAGCCTTGATGAAATCTAAGGAGGTCATGGCGGCACCTTCTTTGATGAGGTCACACTTAAATGTGGGTTGATTGATTTGTACAGAGATGAAAAGTGGAGGATCGTCTGCCCAAAGAAAGAGTTCATCTAGAATCATAACAACTAAGGGGAAATAAATACAAGTTTGAGTGTCTATGGTAAGGTCCGTATAAATGGAAATCTCCTCGCATTGACGACAAATGCTTACTTTTGAACCATGCAATGTAGGAGACTGCCCCAAAGTAGGAGGAAAAGGGATGTTCATGTCAAAGAGAGCCATCATGAGGTGCTCGTGGTGGCAAGGCAACATGCGTAAGAGATCTAAAAAGGGAACCTAGCTTAGCAATTGAGAAAGTTCTTCTAAAGGATCCCACTTGTTATGGTTAGACTGAGCAACAGTCTGAGAGTGTTGAGGATATTCAAAAATAGGCTCATAATGAGGAGTAATCAGGGATGCTTTAGAAACTGATTTTTGTTTAGGCTTGACACCATCATCCCATCCGAAGGCATCTATGAATGGAGGAAGGGTTTTAGACACCCTTGACACTGCAACATCTTTTCCACAGGGGCTGATGGCATCTGCAGAGGATGGGATTTTTTCTTTGGGAATTTGATTCTGAAAGACACAAGAGTAGATGATCCTATTGGCTCGATGCTAAAATGATGGAGGATATTCAAGTTTTATGTATACTATAACACGCCTCACATCATTAATGACAATCAAATTTTTAGGAGGATAATAAGGTTCAACTACGTTTATTGTAGAATTTTTTGATTTCTTAGAGCTTTCAATTGTAATATGATTAGACATATGATCATAAAAGACTTTGAGCTCTTTGTTAGCTTGGTTAATAACATTATGATGATATTTTTGTTTTTGGGCATCACGAGCCTTCAACGCTTCGGTAAATGTTCTCTAGTTATGACATCATGATTAAATTGAGGACCTAGGAAGAATGTGATGACAGTCATGTGAAGGGTATGCCAATTTTCACGAGAATGGCCCCGGTCAGCGTGCCACCAAAAAAACTTGTTCTCATTATGCCATTGAGGGACAAGTCGAGAAGGATCAAGGATTTGACTAAATGGCTTAGGCATGTGTCATCTCAACTCATTTGGTCAATGGTTGATAATAAATAGGCTGGTTTTTATTATTATTAGCTTTCTGATCAATATTGAGGACATTCCTACTTAAAGAAGCCACAAGAGGAAAAGTATATGAGACTTCGTCTTCTATGGTGTTCTTGTTCTTTGTCCTTCGGAGGATTTGCACTTGTTTAGTTGTTTGTGCTTTAGGAGGATCCTTCTTGAACTCCCTTATGAGGTATTATTACCTTTTAGCTTATTCAAAAGCTTCATCTAAGGAAGTAGGAGATAAATACCTAACCTTATATTGAAGGTGAGGTTTTAGTGCTTGAAGGAAAAGTTGGAATAGGCTATCATTTTGCATGTTATGTTTTTCTTTAGCAAACAAAGTCTTCTAGCATTTGATAAATGTTTGCACTAACTCGTTCTCATGTTTTTGACAATTAATGAAAGCATTGATGTTATTCTCAGGTAGATCATGATATTTGAACTCATTGACTAGGGCTGTTACCAAATATTCTAACTCCATTATGGAATTCGGGATAAAGTATGATAGCAATCTAAGGCATCCATAGTAAGAATCTTAGCTAAAAGCTTAGTGGTAGTGTAGGAGTTAAGTTTAATCCATTCCTTATAAATATTACCAAAAGATTTGAAGTGGAGAGTGAGATCAGTTGATCCATCATAGGAAATGGAAGGGGCAATGCCTCCAATATCCATACTAGTAATATATGGTGCTAGAAGCTCTTTTCGAACTGCTTGCAAAACTTTTTTATGAATATGAGGCTAGGAAATAGGTGCCCCATTAGGTCCATTAGGTAAGGGATGGGGGAATGCACCCCTAGATCCTGAGTTAGGATGGCTAACTATTTCAACCATGTTAGTTTGTATTTAGAGTTCAGTTGAGCTGCAGTAGTGGTTTGTTATTGGCTCATTTTGTCTATGAGTTGAAGGATGAGATTAGTATGGTTAGAAATAGAGGAATTCTCAGATGAGCCTATTGTAGGAGCCTTATTGCTTTCTACCCTAATGTCAAGCTACGTAAACATGAAGTCAAGAAGATATTTATAGATCACTGATTTGGGTTCCCCCTTATATTGAGGAATTTTTTCAAGGAACTGTTGAACATCAGGTGGTAGATTAGAAGTGTTGTCAATTCAAACCTCTTCCTCTTCATCACCTAAGGTTTTCTTATTGTGGGTGTTATATTTCTTTCTATTGGCTCCTACTACACAATAGTCTATGTAAAATGGAAAATTGGATTCTGGATGATTGGTTTTTGGAAATGACTGCACATCTGAATTGGAGAGCCCTAGGCCCAGATAATCCATGATTGATTGATGATTTGGCCCAAAAAAAATCAGAAATATAGGCTACCGACACAATCAGCCCTGTAAAAAGGATTACAAGGGGCCGAAGGCGTCTGGGATGAAATCTAGAAAAAACATACGAGATTAACCTTGCACAAAATTTACACAGGGTTTGATAGAATCTAGGAAAATTGGTTTTAGGGTTTTTTCTAGATTTTTAAGGGTTGTAATGAGATAAAAAATGAAAATGGATGCTTTTAATGAGTTGTGCTCAATCAGAAGGTAAAAAAGGTGTTAGTGCAAAATCACAACACCCCCAAATGAATCGTCAGATCTACTTTTCTAAGTGTTGGCGAGAAAATTTGTTGGGTGGAAAAACTTATGGACTTCTTGCCAATGCTCTGGGAATCTAAGTCCCTCTACTTAACCAGAGCAACTGTCGTATGTTCATGCACATGAAAAGGTAAATTTTTGTGGTGGCCTTTCGACCGGGGATCCAACAGGGGCACTCCACTGACCTTGTGGCAAAGCTAGCAATCTCTTACTAGAGAAGACTTTGTCTGAAAGCGGGGATGGGAGTGAGAATTGAGGTAGGAGAACTAATTTTTTAGGTAGAAAATCAGATTCATGCACGCACTAGTTAGGAACTTCAACACATGCATTCATGAGAAGAAACAACTTTGTAAGCATCATTAAGACCAAATGAAATTTTATGAGCACAAAATACCAAGAAATCTCTTAGTCAAAGAAAGCTAGAAAATCCTTCTTCTTGTATTAATTTCTCAAATAAAAGTTGTACATAGTGGAGAAATGGAGGAAATTGAGAAGGGGGGAAATGGAAGAAAATGGCTATCTCCTTTGTTCTCTCAAGGTACAATATACTCTTGAGTTTACAAGATCAATCACCAACCCTTTGCAATGGGAATGACGTTACAATTTATAAAATGAGAGGTGACTTATCGTCTTCCTCATGACCCTCCATATGCCTTAATATGACTTAAGACTGTTCATATTCCACTTTAAATATTTAAGTCCCTTTTATAATAGCAAGGCAACTTAATTTACATTATGTTTCTAAAGTCACTTTTAAGTGACTTAAAGGCATATCAAAAAGTGCAAACCCCAACGAAGAATTAGAACATTTGAAAGTGAGAGAAAGTTGGGGGAAGAGGAGAGAGAAAGAGAGAGAGAAGAAGAAGAGAAGATGTCACCCGATGAATTCCATTGATCCTCGTTGATGGAAAGCTCCAAATGCAGTGAAACTCTAAATCTTCGAACTCCTTGCACACTGTGAAACTCCTCCAAATTAGCTCACGAATGCTCGCCTAGTTGAATGAACTAAGGTGGATCTCAAATTCCCTGTGAAAAATGGCTAGGATGCTCCTGAACAATGATGTCCCCTTGAATGATTATCATTATACGACCCATTGTGCCAAAACTACTTTTTGAGTGTAACTTACAATTTTTAGTAAGTGTGAATTGCGAGCTGAGATGACCCTTTTTTATGACCTTTCCTGTGATGTTCCCTCTGTGTTCACTGCCTTCTTCATGGAATCTTAAAATGGAAGCTTACTTGAAGTAACATCCCCCTATACAAGGAGACATGTTATTTTTAGTAAGTGTGCCACGAATGTCAAATCGCGACGAAATGAATCTTGAAATTTTAGGTTTTATTCCAGGTTCCATGCTCTGAATTTGGAGTAATTCCTTCATCTAAACAAGTGGGAAAATGATGTTTTCATCGGTGGGGGTAGAATACTGACAAAAAACACAGCCCTCCATATCTCTAAAAAATAGGGGCTTCATGTCGTAAAAGCTAGTTCATGTGAAACTAGATTTTTCAACGATTGTTCCCTCCAATTTTCAGATGATTTCACCTGTCGGATCTTTAGGAATTTGAAAATTTCTTTGAAGAGGGAAGAATTCTGAGAAAAAACATAGCCCTTCATATCCCTAAAAAATAGGGAGTTCATGGTGTGAAAACTAGTTTGTGCGAAACTAGATTTTTCGACAATCGTTTCCTCCAATTTTCGGGCGATTTCGCCCACTGGAACCTTGAGAAGCAGAGAGGAAACTTGCTGATTTTTTCCATTACTGTGTCATGGAGGCCATTAATGCAGCTTTAAAATTTCAGGTCTGGTTTTTGTCTCCATTAGCAATGAAATCAAGTCCATTGCGATAGGTTTTTCATTATGGTGCATCACGTGAAATTTCTCTTCAATCCGGTGACCGGTTTAATGGGAAATCAAGCTTTTTCCTTCGTAGAGCTAGAAAGAGGGTTTCTTCACTGTGAGAAATCCTTGATGAAAATTTGAGGTTTGAATATGAGTTTTTAATGGACTTCAAGAGATTAAAACTCAGTAACAAATGGTTAGTCAATTCGAGCACCGGTTTGCAAGATATGTTCGAATCTTCGTTTTCATGGCTATGGGGATTTCCATTGTTCTTCTTCTCTGTTCTTTGTTTCTCCTTCTTAGATTGATGGAAATTACTTATGAGACCTATGTATCTCCATGGAAAAGGTATTTCAGTTCCTTTTCTGATCTGGTCTGAGTTTCTTGCAATGGTGGAGTGGTGGACTTGTGTTCTTCGTAACTTGTTTCTGGTAATGGAGAAGCAACAAGAAGCAACTAACAGTTAGAATATTTTTCAATTTTTTGAGTTGGATTTGGGAACATTTTTTCATGTTTTATGTCCCTGACCTCAGGGGCATTAGGTACATCAATTTCCACAATGAGAAAGACAGCAACATGTGGCATTTAATCCAATGGCGGGGAATGAAGGAGGAAAAAGCTGCTTTAAAGCACTAAGAGCTAAAAGGTGGTCATGTGGGTGTCTAGAAGAATCCCTATGGGGTATGGGCACATTTTTCAAGGTTTTTTTGTCCTCCACCTCAGTTTCATAAGGGACATCAAATTCCACGGTGGTCCTGGAGCTGACATGTGGCGCCCGATCTGACGATAGGGAATGAATGCTCCAAAAAAGCACCCGAGGGTTGAAAGTCGATCATGTGGGTGTCCAAATGACTACCCATAGGGTCTGGGAGCATTTTTCAAGGTATAATGTCCCCCACCTCAGGTACAAAAGGTACATCAGTTTCCACGGTGGTCTTGGAGGTGACACATGACGCTCTATCCAACGGTAAGGAACGGATGCTCCAAAAATGCACCTGGGGGTTGAACTGTCAAGTCTGGAGGTCACATGAGGGTATAAGAGGTCATATGAGGTCTGAGAGGGATTCAAGGGGGATGGGCACACTTTTCCAACCTTGATGTCCCTAACCTTGGGGGACGTCAGGGACACAAAATCCCACCAGGCTCCTGGTGCTGACACGTGTCCTCCCAAAAATTTGGCTAAGTCCTGAACTTGTGACAGTGATAACTTGAGCTCCCAATGGACTTTTTTGGAAAAAAATTATATGATCTTGACTTTAAATTTCCTTCTGAATCCAATGGTTTGGGTATCATGTCTTTATTATTCCATTTGATCCCTAAAAATTCAGATTTTATATTTTGTACTCCGCTTGTGCCTAAGAAAAACTACCTGTAGACCTGATGCGCCAAAGTGTTGTGAAAAATATTATTTCACCATAATTTAGGTCTTGGAATCAATATTTTTGGAGATTTTTTTATTTTTGCTTCTAACTGAATTCAGAGCTCCTGGAATCTTCTTCTGAAGCCCAGTCAGTTGTTTTAGGCTTGTGTACTCGCCTAAGCTTGTGAACCTTGTTCTTTACTCAGACTGCTCCAAGTCTTGAAAAACTTCCCCAAACCTTCCAAAATAATTTCCATGATGTTATAATGTCTTCCATTCACCTCCATGTTTAATTTTTCCCTTTCGTTCCGCTCCAGGGGGTTGAATCCAATCTTAAGAAGGCTAGCGATAGCCCTTCCCTATACTACCAAAAGATAGTGTCTTTTTAGAACTCCCTAAAATCACCTAGGTGGAATGAGTATACTTTCCTAAATCACCTAGGGGAAAATTTTGACAACAAATAGGGGGTGACCAAACTGACAGATTTGACCCGGGATGTCTTGAAATGATAGGACTTGAAAAATTCGACACTGGGGTATAGTTGTCGTGCTCGGAAATTATCAATTTCCCTGTTGCACATTTGTAAGAAAACACTAAGGCAAATTAATTTGGTGTGATCCACATAACATTGAGTTTTCTCCAAAGTGTGGGACTTAGAAAATGAGAAAACTCTCCAGGTTAAACGCTGGTTCCTATTCCTCTATTAAATGCATGCGTGAAAACTTGCAGAGGGCATATTCCTAAACCTAATCTAAGTTTTACCAAGGAGACAAGGGGTAAAAAGAATGCAGGAAATCAAACTAAGCTATAAGGTGATGCACCAAAGGAATGATGAACATTCATTTTTCTAATAGACACAAATCAACAAAATACATACAATAACCAAGCATAGATAACCAAATTTGTAATGAAAGACCAGATGAAAGCAAAAGAGACAAGAAAGGATCTAAAATCGATCATAGATTTGTTTTGTTGCTCTGTAGATTGATACAATGCATTACAAAGGGGCCAAAAGGTAGAAACGTATTATAGTCTAGTGGAAGGTCTGAAAACTCAACGAGTTCCTTTTCTAGAAGAAAAGGGGAGCCTGTAAAACATAAGCATGTCCAACCTTATAATGAGTCCCGACCTGGTATTTATATACTCAATCAGAGAGAAGAAAGAAAGAGAGAGAAACGAGAAAAGTAGGTTGAAGCTCAACCAATGCTATTAATGCCTCCTAAAAAATCTGCCCCTAAATCTACCTTGACTGTATCAATCTCTGGTTTGGTGCCTTGAAGGAAGAGGAAACGACGGAACAAATTGACTCTGATTTGGTTGTTGAGGTAGATAGATCCGCATTAATGGCCTTGAAGATGTTTTCTCCATTTTTCTTTACCTAACCTCCCCAAACTTAAATTTTTAGATCTCTATGGCGTGGGTGAAGTCAAGATCTTTCCAACGGTGTCAAATTTGTAATATTTTGAGCCCTGAGTCAAAAGATATGCCCCTTCGAAGTTTGTATCGGGTCCATACAAAAGGGCGGGAAAACCAGTTTAAAAAAATGGGCCCCCTTTTGACCTCTGGGACACGTGGAGGGCTAGCGCTTGTCTAAAGGTGGCTTCTATATTGTTCTCTTGGAATAGCGTGGGGCTAAGATGTGGCTACCTCTGCCGGCTCACTCAATTGCTTTGTTTCTCAGCTAAGCTCTTTGCTTGACGGGGGCATATTCCTTGACCGAGGACACATGACAGTCTGGCGCTTATTTGAAAACCCTCTCTTAATTTGATCCTTGAATTAGCATCATTCAGACACTTGGCACTCTCCGCTGGTCTGCCACTATGCATTGACTATTCAACTTGATTTTGTCCCCTTTTTAAGACTGGACGCATGGAGGCTCTGCGCTTGTTGAAACTCCCGATCAAAATTTTTCCCTTGGAGGAGCGTTGAGTTGAAACTTGGAAGCCTCCGTAGGTCTTTGGACTTTTCAATGACCTCTCCCTTCCTTTTCGGGCCCGGGGCTACGTGGAAAATTGGTGTGAGTTTGAGTCTCTGCTTTTGACTCCCATCTTGGATTTGCGTCGAGCCGACACCTGGCTTCTTCCTACCTAGCCGAAGAATTTTCAGTGACTGTACAACTTTTGGGGCTCTAGACACATGGATTCCTAGCACTCATTTGAACTTCCTTTCTTGGATTTAACTTTGGAGAAGCGTCGTTCCGACACGTGGCTCTCTCCGCTACCTTCTCCATACTTAGCCAATTTTTGGACTCATTTTGAACTGTTTTGAGCCCGAAGACTTCGGATCTTCGCAGTTTCTTCTTTTTCTTTCCCCTGGCCTCTCCATGAAATTTCTTCTTCTCCTTTGACCCTGCCCCTGGAAAGGATTTAAATCTTGGGATCACTCGACAGAGCCGTTTTCTAAATTTATCCTATACAAGGTTGTTTGATCCTTGCAGGCCTCCGCCACTTCCATTACAAAGTCCTCTTGCAATCTGCTTGCGTGAATCGAACGTGATTTCTCAAGTTCCTTTAGTGCAGGGGCATTCTGGTCCAATATTTTTCCTGGGGGAAAAATATAGATAACAAGAGGTTCACGTTGGGTTCACCAAGGATGTACGGTGGGAAAAAATGTGTCTAGACAACATGCACTCCTATCATCCATTCATTTAGGGTTTCGAGGTAATGAGTAAGAGACACACAAAGACAAACACACAACATATAGAATTCAAAGGGGGTATAAGGAAAACTAAGATCACATACCCAAAGGGAAGTAACCCTTACACTAGGTCAAACTAGGGTTTACAAGGCCCGAGATTGAGAAAGAAGAATGAACCCTATTGGGTATCAATACTATGGGAGTGATTAAGAACAAAATGAACATGCAAGATATATGCTAAGTAAAGTAAAGCATGTACCATAACATAAAGAGCTAAATAACAATATGTTATCCTAACACGCACATAAAATGCTAAGCTAACATAAAGTGACAAGAAAAGAGATAGGAGACTACTCTATGCAAAATGACAAGTCGAGTATGAGCACTTACCTATTGGGGGCGGTTGTTCGTGCATATATTTCCCAAAGGACCATACACCAAGAGAGAATAGATTTTGGGTAGAGAAGGGAAAACAATCTTGTTCTAACTCACTATAGGTGATCCAAGAGTAAAGAAAACCAGTCCAACAAGAAGAAGATCCAATCCAAGAGTCAAAGTGTAAGAAATCCAAGACCCGAGTGAGTAGATAGAAGTTGACGTAAAAGAGCAAAGCAAATGGCGAGTTCATGTATATCTCTGTGTTATTTAGTTGTATGCGATTGTATTTTTTTGGTATTTATACCGACACCATCACCCACGGGTGATTGTGTCAGCCAGGAATTTGAAAATGCGCCAACATAATCACCTACAGGTGATGGCATCGGCTAGGGAGGGGAAAGGATAAGTGACATGAGCAACGTGTCATGAAGAACATAAGAAATGCAAGGCAAAAATAATATGTTCATGTGCAAGTAAGGTGTTGGAAGGGTGCAAAGCAAAGTAAGAAGATAAGAGAAAAAATGTGCATGAATAGGACCAAAAGCCATTCTCTCTCCATGTATCATCCCTAAACCAATGGTTACGTGAATAACCATACCCCTATCTTGAAATGAGACCCTTAAGGCACCTGTTCCTAGAAATAGATGCATTAGCGACCTCTAACCTGGAAGAGAAATTATTAGTAACATATATGAAAATAAAAAATGTGAAAAATTAGGTGTATACATATGCCACGACCATTGATTATCACATGTTGCAATAGAAAAACATGGGGTAGTCAATGAAAAGAAAAATACATAACACCACAATTGGAAGTAGATGTTGAAGTGAAATATACCCACCAATGCGTACATAATAGTGTCGGTCGTCCTACCACGTATGGGCGTAATCCATGCCGTTAAAACCATAGAGAAGTGAAATTGAAAGGAAACACTAGAAGATCATCAGTAAAATAAGACATAAATCATCTAGTTAGGGGCCCATGGGATGGATGTCATAGGTTTAGAGATTAGATACATAGGGTCAAAAAATGTTATTTTTAGCCAAAGAGCGGGACAAGGCGTATAATATGTCAATAGGAGCAGGAGAAGATCACGATTCCAAAATAATGTACAATGAATTTTTAGTCCCGCTCTGCTTACTCTAGCTTGCGGTCCTGTATCTATAGATCCTCTATCTGATCCCTCGTCTGAACCACTCACTCCTATGACCTGTGGTGGGCCCTAAGCATCCTAACCATGCCTTTGCTACCTTTGACCATGTGTGCCTATTACCTTGACCTTGTAGGGTCGTAGTGTTAGCAACCTCAACTCTGATCCTACATCCTCTCTAATATGATGACATTTGTAGGGTGGTAATGGTGGTATCAATATTGGCACAGGTCGCCCAAACTGTCTCGAGACCCGACTCGTCACACGAGTCAGCCAATAGACATAGTGTCTCGTCACCTTTGTTATGACCTATAAGAAATATTCTTTGGGCCAGACGGGCCATTGATCAACATTACCTATGTAAGGATACCATTTAACATCACCCAGACCCACCTGTGCTCGTAGTCGGTATGCTTAGAGTGCTCTCACTATTGGCCCATATGCCCATAAAAATATTCTCGGGGCATTCGTCGCTACTGCTTGTGGTGTCCCCGTCGGTTTGTACATAGGAAATTGCTTGTATATCCAAATTTTCAATAAAATCATGAGTCCCACAACCCTCTGGCCTCTACGCCTCACTCTATATAAATCAGGAACTAACTGCACCCATATGGTGGTGCCCCAACTAAACAATACCCCATGATCAACTATATCTCTACACACTACAACCAAGAATAACAGGATGACTCCATCTACCTTATGACACACTATACGTGCCACCATAATCCCCATGACCACCTTTTAAATATCTAAAATCCTTGCTGCTAGCACTACGGTGAGTTAGATGCATAACATACTCACGTCATATGTGTTGCTCTCAGTATTCCACATAGTTAATGTTCTCCGCTCTATGGCATCTTAACTTTGGTGATAATAGATATGGGTGCTGCCAATCAGTAGCCACAAAATACCATGAACATCTTATAAGGTCAACACAATATCCATGGTCTCATGTCCTGTCCACCATCGAAAAGTGTTAGACCGGGTCTTCTGTGTGGCTAGAAACATCTGTAATAAGTCCATATCCAATGTTATCGTGGGCATTTGCATGATGCCCTAAAAACCCCAACCCTGCAACTGGGTAACCTCTTCCTATGATGATATGGAAATCATCCCACTCAACCATGATAAATCTATGCTCTGCCATAAGTAGATCCCGTGCTCTACCTGCATCCACACAAAATAATGATAAGTAAACATCAAAACTATGAAAAATCAATTTAGGGTGAAAAATCAAACATACAACCTATCTTTACCAAATCCCTATGCCATTACCTGTTGGTGTGAGTCATTTTCCACACCATGTGGCGAGTCATCTCACTTAGGTGAGGTCATAGGTCTAGGTGTCATAGGGGTTATTATAGATTCCTTAAGCGTCAGTGCGTCATATGGGAATTACTTCCTTTCTAGGAATGTAACTCCCCTTCTCCACTTGAGGAGTCACGATTAAATGCACTGGGGGTTACACAAAACCCCCATTTGTACCCCTTACATTTTTTAGATCTATGAGATGGATTGAGATATTTTGACCCTTTCGAATCTTTACATACACATTCATGGTTGATGCTCACTCCCTCACGTAACCTCGTCAGCTGTCAAAGTGTAACTTGCTCAATGTTTGCGTTATCCCACATGATCCTTGTGTTATCCCATTTTCACTTTCTTCTTCATGGTATCAAAGCACACATTGTTGGGATCCATGCTACTCACTATCTATTTTTTCCCTAATACTCTCGGCTTTTTGTTTGTGATCTTCAGGTTTTGTGTGCAATTGTCACAATGGATATTCCATTTATGCTCTACTTACATTGATTCAGGTTTGAAATCTTGTTCACGTTTGTTCATGGTGTTGGTTTGTGTTTTTGAGTGTTCGTGGATTTCTAAGGTTTGCATGTTGTTTTGGAGGTCTATTGCAATTTCATATTGTAGTTCAAGGTTCAGATTAGAGTTTTAAAGATGCTAGCTTTGAGGTTTTTGAAGTTTAAAGGATATGTTTTAGGATTAACTCGGCCCCGACTCACTAAGTTGGCCCCCCCATCTTGCCACTTTGACCTTTTGACTCGGACCACTAATTTTTGATTCAGTGTTTTGGCCTTAAATTGACCTACATTATTTTTGGGCTTCTTCAATTGCTTGTGGTTTTGCACCGCCCTTGCACACTGTGTTCAACCTTAACTCATTGATCCTACATGCTCTCAAACCTTTCCCATGCTTGAACCCTGTGTTATTACCATCCCCTTGCCGTGCTCTGGTTCGTTATTGTTTCCTCTGAGCTCGTGCCTCCATCGACCTTTGGGATCGTTTGAACCTTCCTCCAGCCCCCTGTTTTCCTACTTGGCCCCTAGTTGATGTCTCTTCCCGCGGTTCCTTACTGGCTTACCATCGTGTGCTTTTCTGTTATGTTTTATGTGCCTATCTTCTAATCACCCACCTTCTTCCCTCCATTTAGACCACTCAGTGCTCCCTTTGCACTCGTCTCTAGGCCCAACTTGGACACGTGGCATTCACTCGGTGCACGATGTTCATATCTTCTCGATATTTTCTCACCTGACATCCATTCTCCTGTCATCTTGACAACCCTTCAATGCATGGCCTTCTTTGACAGCTCAACCTTTGGTTCACTCCTCAGGCATTCAATGACCTCTCTGACTCACCTTCCACATGGAACATGTCCACGACGACCCCAATGACCATTACACATAACTCTTCATGCATCTGACTCGCCCATTCGCGATGCTCTGACCCACCCTCGACGTAGCATCTCCCATGCCCCGAATCGACACATTGCACAACCTAATTTGTTGAGCCAACTCAACCGAGTTTCCCCCTCACCTTGCTATGAGATCTTTGACTCACCCTTCGAGCCCCTCCTAGCTAGCTCACCAAATAGCTCGGTCAAGTTTCCTTCCAACTCACCCTCCTTCGGGCCCAAGACTCCCCTTCACCCTCTTTTTGATTTTTTTCCCTTTTTTTTATTGTTAAAAAAAATAAAGGGGAAAATAATAAAATTCATAATTGTAAAATGAGGGGAGTGTTTTTTTCCAGGGAATTTCTTTTAGTGCTCCTATTTGCCTGCGACTAGTGAGCATGTCCGCCACAACCTTGCGGAAAGAGAGTCCTCTTTTGCGATGTGAGACACCTTATCTCACACTGAGCAATGTTTGTACCCTTGTTGTGTTTATGCCCTTTTTTGCTTGATTGCATTTCATTCCTCTTCTTCCGACTAGGACTTATTGTGGCATCCACTCTTACGTTATTCATCACCTACTGCAAGGTGAGTGGTCAACTATCCAACGTCACAAGAACACACACTATTGTAATCATGCACTACTTATAAAGTGCCACAAATAGGGGGTTATTACTATTCTTTAGTGTTGTATTAAACGCAAACACATTCTCGGTTGAGTCCGACGTCTTACCACCTTTCTTGTATCGACACATCCTATTCTCATGCACCTTGCGCTTCTTGCTCCCACATCATGGAGGATGATATTTCCAAACTTGAGCGTTGCAGGATCGCTTTACAGCCTCCACCACTTCTTCTTGGTAGAGAGAACTACACATCATGACATGATTCTATGGAACACTATTTTTCCTACAAGGGCCTTACTCCCTTTCTACTTGGGCTAGTTCGTGCGCCCACTAATCTGCTCGTCTTGAGGACTATCTCACCACATGCGACCATGTAGTTGGTCAGTTGATGTTGCATGTCACCAGACCTCTTCGCCTTCATGTGGTAGACTTAGATCCTCCTCACGCCATCTAGAGCATCTTTCAGTCCTTTTCTGGAGACCCTTCACATACTGTCGTTTTTGTTTCTTCCGATCTATTTATCTCCTCTTTTGCTTCACGTGATGATTTTTTCGATGACTCAAACTCACTTTATTCCATCTCTCATGACGAGGATTGTGCTTCTAGTTCTAATGATGAGAGTGCTATTGAAGAATCCTCTCGTCCTTCTCTCACCTTTACAGAGTATGTTGATACTCCTCCCTTCCCATAAAATATCATGAAATCTTGTTCCCAACATCATATAGTCATTGCATATTCCTTCTTTCCACTTTTAATGTGCGAGGCCCTTTCCACTCCTCTTTCTTCATGTGATGATTCATACCTGTTAGACATCGCTCTTTTGTTTGTCGAGCCCCCTTCTTGGTATGAGTATCTACCATACCTTTGTCATATTTTTACAATGTTTACTTGTGATGCAATACATGGAGTTCCTCATCATTCTATAGGTGTTTTGGATGAGTCATTCATCTCCTTTGTTGGGAGTTCCCTTTCTGGGACTCTTATCACTTCCACTTTTTAAGAGACAATAATTAATCCACAATATTTTGTAGATCCTCTTTCTATTATGGGGGTTGTTGTATTGCCTTCACATAACTTGGGAATCATTTCAGTGGATGTTCCTCTCTTACACTCTGATAGTTCTATGCTTGAGGCATTACCTTTAGTTCCTTAGAACTCATTTGCTAGACCTATGTCACACTTCCGTGGACCAGATTAAGAGCTCTTTGTACTATTGCCTTTGGTTTCCTTTGCATAGTTGGTGGAATTCCAGTAATCTATTTCTGTCCTTCCTAAGGGAAGGCACACAATTCAATGCAGTTGGTTCTTCTTTAGTCTAGAGGCCAAGGACCACTTCATCGACACTCTTCTTGAAGACTTCCTAGAGTTGCATAGTTTAGATCCATCCATGGAATCTTCTGCATTCCTCTTGTCTCTCTCTTCTCATATCTTCTTCTTCTTCTTCTAAAGAGATTTCCCTTTTGCACATGGGTACCTTATCAGGATGCTCAATTTTCAGGACCCATTTGTGGCATCTTTCTTAGATTAGAGAGTGTTTTTCATCTGTTATGGTGGATTTTTTTCCCACTGAGTTTTCCTCCATTGCTTGAGATCTTTATGTGCATAGGTCCCTCATCAGGCTTTGTTGTCAGGACCTATTTCTCATTTTTTACTTTCCACCTCATCCTAAGTTATGATGAAGGGGGGTTATTGGTGTGAATCATTTTCCACATCATGTGGTAAGTCATCTCACTTAGGTGAGGTCATAGGTCTAGGTGTCATATGGGTTATGATAGATTCCTTACGCGTTAGTGAATTAATGTGTCATATGGGAGTTACTTCCATTATGAGAATGCAACTCCCCTTCTCTACTTGAGGAGTCATGATTGCATGCACTGAGGGTTACACAACACCCCCTATTTTTACTCCTTACCTTTTTAAGGTCTATGATCACCTTTTTCAGATCTATGAGATGGATTGAGATGTTTTGACCCTTTCGAATCTTTGCTTGCACAGTCATGGTTGATGCTCGGTCCCTCATGCAACCTTGTCATGCTGCCACAGTGCAACTTAGTGGATGTTTACATTATCCTGCATGAACCTTGTGTTGTCATGTTTTCACTTTTTTTGTCGTTGGCCCCTGGATAGTTTCCACTATGCCATTGGCCCTCTAGTAGATACCACCGACCCTCCGACTCTCTCTTTCCCCATCCCAACATCATCGGCCCTTCAGTTACAAAGGGGCCAATGGCCTTTGGCCAAATCATGGCTGTGATTTCCAAAAAAAGAATTTTAAAATATACAAAAAGAAAAAATGAAATTCAAATCCCTCCCAAATCCACTTGTATTTCATCCTAACCTACCTGATGGCACAATTTTGACTATGTTTGACACTCTAATGACTCCAAAAAATATAGCTAACTAAATTGGACCTAATCTACTCAATGAAATTAAATGCAATGACTTACCCATGGTCGAGCATTGTTTTGTGCTCCACCTTATCATCCTCCATTAAAAGGAATGATAAACAGATCGTACCAAGCCAAGAACACATATGCTAATCAAACACCACGATCTATAAGATGAAAGCAATTCGCTCGAATAACTTTAAATAAAACCTTTACAAACAAATGAGGAGCAATATCATATATTATTATGGAGCTCAATGAAATACAATGAGAATGAGCCTTGCTTATATAGGCAAGGAATAAGAATCTAAGAACCAGTCAAGGTCGTAGATCAAGCCATAAATCATGGAAAGAA
Organism: Taxus chinensis; assembly: GCA_019776745.2. Classification (NCBI taxonomy): domain Eukaryota; kingdom Viridiplantae; phylum Streptophyta; class Pinopsida; order Cupressales; family Taxaceae; genus Taxus; species Taxus chinensis. The sequence goes on from CM034150.1 coordinate 99,079,528, forward strand.
CTAGTCATCAAAGAACTAGTCAAGACCATAGATTTAGGAAAGAACTAGACATCAATGATCTAGTCAATACCATAGATCAAAGAAAGAACTAGTCAATACCATTGATCAAGGAAATAACTATACCTAAAAACTAGATAATATCCCCCTAATATCTAAATAAATAAATAAAAATATCCACACACATAAGTGGGTGAGGATAAATACAATAAAGGTAAATAAAGTACCTAGGTGAAGATGAGCTAAGGTAAATACCTACTCTAACATCCATCACCACCTCATACTCATGTCATAACATAGAAATACACCTCAAATTTGGAATTCCAAAGCTCATTTCTCTCCATTTCAGAAATAGTAATAACCAAATCAAAATCAATATCACTATATAAAACTCAAATTTCTATTCAAATTCAGTTGCGATCAACCTAAATCTTCAAATAACTGTCATTTTCACTCCTGAACTCCGCAATATGCATCATTTTTTATGTTATTACCAAAATCTCATGCCATTTATGTTGACCTATTACATGACCAATTTTGACAATCTTCAATTTTCACCCATTTTTAGGACACCATACAATCACATGACATCACGACATATGTCCCATGGGCCCCTATCTAGGTGATTTATGTCTTATTTACTGATGATCCTCTAGTGTTTCCTTTTAGTTTTACTTCTTTAGGGTTCTTGCAATATGGATTGCACCCGCATGTGGCAAGACAAGAAAAATTATTTGGTATGCATTGGTGGGTATATTTCATTTAGCTAGTCCTTTCAATATCTACTTCCAGTATCAGTGTTACATACTATTTCTTTTCATTTACCACCACATGTTTCATGAATGTGATATGTGGTGATCAATGAATGGGGCATATGTATACTTCTAATTTTTTAGTTTTCATCTTTCATACATGTTACTAATATTTTCCTTTATGCATATAAGGGTCATTGATGCATATATTTCTATAGCGGGTGCCTTAAGGGGATTTCTGAAATGGGGAATGGTTATTCATGTAACCATTAAGGGTTAGAGACATTGCATAGAGAGAGTGCCACTATTTGGTCCCAACCTTAGTTTTCCTTGTATTAGTCATCCTTTTACCTTTGGGTCTCACACACATTGCATTCATGATACTTTACTTACATGTAATCATCTTGGCACCTTTTTTATCCACGTATTTGATTCATGACACCTATTTTACTTCACATTACATTTTATCATCCATGGCTGACACAATCACCCATGGGTGATTATGTCATCATTTGATTTTTCCCTAGCTGACACAATCGTCCCCGAGCGATTGTGTCAGGTATATACATATACACCGCTTATTGACATTAAGAGAGAGGAATCCAAAATCATTCAAACTGCCATTAGCTCTACTCTTTTGTGCCATATTTACATATATTCTCTTAGCTCTTAGTTCATCTTGCATCTTGCTTGGATTGGATTGGATACTCTTCTTCTTAGATGGTTGCTTGCACTATTAAGTCACCTATAGTGAGTCTACGACATAACGATGTTCCCCTTCTCCACCTAATAGAGAATCTCTCTCAGTGTGCTACTCGTCTAGAGAGATAAATGCACCAATGACCACTCTACAGGTATAAGGTGAGTGCTCTAACCATTTCTTATTAGTTTTCATAGGTAAGTTCATTTCCTTTCCTCATTGTGATATGTTAGTTTAGTATTACACATGTTTGGATGCTAGTTAACATAGTACTCATATTAAATATCAACTCCTTAACCATCATCACTTTCATTTTAGTTACATCATGCATATTTGTTTTATTTATTGTCGACCCATACCTCTCTATACCCAACTACCGATATATTAGTAAGGTTACTTCATCTATCTTGACCGTGGGCTTGGAAACCCTAGGTTGACCTAGTGTAGGGATTATTACCCGCTAGATATGAAACCCTAGCGCTTGTTATAGCCCCTTTAATTATACCTCTTGTATGCCGATACATGCGTGTTTCCTAGTTATTCCCTCGATACCCTAGTATAATGTATGATTTAGGCATGTGAGTCATTAAGACACATATTTGGCCGCCATACAAAACTACCCTAGGTGGTCAGCCTCCCACTTGCTAAGCCAATCCCATTACTACACTATATATCATCGTTATGCAAATCAAGCCTTATGTAGTTCTTCTGAGTGCTTGTACAAGTTTGTATAGCTAACCAATCCCCTAGGGGTGCCCTCATGCCTCTTAAAACTTATAGAATGTGATAACTATGTAGTATAAAATGTAACCAATGAAACAATAGTGAGATATGGTGCATCTGAGCTATGTGGCCTAACTCTCGTGTTGATTGGAACCCTAGTGAAATGATTGGAATGAATATTTTCTTATTAATACATTGATATACAATATTTGCATGTTTTTAGATGGATGACGCTAGACTCCTTGACTTGGTCGAATGTTTCAGATTTATAATAGGGATTGCCCTAGATGATGTGCAATTGAGAAGATTTATGAATGCTTTGAGAGACTTTGGAATGACGTTTACAACAAGAACTCATAATATTTCTAGGTTAGTTATAAGGAATGAATTGCGTATTTTTGTCATGAGATTTTGCAATGGAAAAATCCACACTTGAAAGCATGACAACCATAAGTTTTCATTTCTGTTGTTGTTTCTAGTCACTTCCAGTGTTACCTACACACACGCCTTTGAAAACTCAAATGCTGGAAATCCTTCCTCTCCTCCATTGTTGTTGCTACCAGACCTTTCATATCACCATAAACATCCTTTTTCCACCATTCCTAACTTTTTAAACAAATAATATAATGATTTTTGAACCAAATCCATGCCCGGGTGCTGCCAGAAACCGTAGGGTCAAAAAATAAAGAATTGCTCATATCTCTCAAACCGTGCATAAAATCTCCATGAATTTTTGGGAATATCTTCCTCCTCCAGGCTCCTTAAAGCTGAAAAAAATGACTCTCAAAATAGCTCCCTAAATTTTTAATGGTATCCATTTGAAAATTCGTTCCCTAGAGTGCTCATTCACCATTTTCCGTCAATCCGGGAAGCAAGTAGAGCTGAAAAATTGGAACAAAGCATCTAAAGCAAAAACCCACAAAGAATCCAAAACTTTTTCATCAAACCGAGACCCAAAGGTTAAACTTCTAAAAATAGAGATTACCACTAGTTTGCACTTGCTATTTTTAGTAAGTTTTTAAAAATGGCAAAACCCTTTGGCAGAAAGAACACTGAAAACCATACAAATTGAAAACTAGGGCGTGTGGATCAAAAAAGTCAAAAAAGCAAAAAAGCAAAAAAGCAAAAAAAATAACTTTCTAAGAATAGAAAGTACTTTGAATTGACCCCAAAACATTTGTAAACATGCTTGGAACATGGAGGAAACACCTCAATGCAACAACAAGGTGAAAAGCAACCCTACCCAAAAGAATAGCTCATGGGACCTAGTTTCCAAAAATAACAGTGTTTGGGTCTGAGTGTAGAAATTTACTACCATCTCTGTAGCAACGTCTATTGTTGCTTTTTAATACCATGAAGTTCAAGTTCACTGGTACAAATTCCATTTCAGCCCTCACCTCAGAGTTCTTGAGTGTGGATGATAGCAATGTTACTCACATGGACCTTAAGGAGCTCAAAGAAAAAAATGTTCGGTGGGCTAAGAGAACCTGCAGAGGAAAATATATTTGCCAGTGGATTGTACATGGAAGGTGGCCATCCCTAGTCCTTGAAAAACATTAAATTAGTGTTAGCATGTGCTCAAAAATACGAACCAGACATGAGGATGATCAGGGTAGATGATAATTCAGTCCTGAGTGTGCTTAATCCAAGGGCCATAACCCAAGGAATGCAGATCCCCATTGAAAAATATATGGTCGTAATCACCAAAGAATTTGCATCCTCCAAATGGTCAAAGACCAATTCTTATCTCCAAGGAATTGCACTTGGATCTTGGCTGAAGTACGAGAGGAAACCTTCTCACATATCGAAGAATCTTTCTCGCAATGAATTCCACAATGTTTTCTCGGATGCTATCATTCTTTTGAGTTGGGTGATGAGAGAAGAAAGCATGGAATTATTTCAGGACTGGATGGTGCTCTTCATCCTCACAATCATGTAGGGAAAGTAAATGATTGATTGTGGGTAGCTCATCAGTGATATCCTACACTTCCAATTGCTCCAAGTCCATGTTTCTAAAAGATTCTTCATGACCTCGTATCTTGTCTACGCCTTGGCAAACACAAGACCATTCAGGGGCTTGTCACCTACTTAGAACATATCCTAGAAAGGTCTTACATTTGAGAAGTACCCAGAGTTGGACCTGAAGGAAAGCAATCGACATTATAACAAAGTGAATGACATGTTCACAATGTTCGTGGTCAAAATGCTCGAGGGTAATTGATATTTGAGAATGTTTTCTCAAGCCATTGCCTTGGTCAAGAAGTATGGCCCATGCTTCATCTAGTTCTCAACCTTCTCGTACATCTGGGTATCAGGATTTGATCATGCTCCATGGATGTTGCCTCACTTTCCAAGTGATAGAATGGTGTTGATGGAGTTGTGCAGGAAATTGGTGCATGTGAACAATACGTTCAAGAGTAGAAAAAAGAAGCAAGTTTCTTTCCCTATCTCACTGGGGATTTTCACGTGCAAGAGTCACCATGATGCTGTAAACATCAAATAGGTCCTATCTCCCATCAATATGCACTCCTACACTGTTAGGGTTGGATTGATATCAGAGAGGATCCAAATTCATTCTATTTTACCTACTTACGTCATGTGCCTTAAAGTGAATACTTCTAGGATAATTGCATTGATGAGTACAAGGTACGTGAGCATGAATATAAGAGGATGATAATAGAGAAAATGAGGAAATTTAGATTTAAATGGCATGAGGATGGTGTATCTGAAGATGGATAAGAGATATTTGATTTTGAATACCCTATAGTCAAGGCTTCCCCTCTCCCCCAGGTGGCTTGGAGCATGTACGAGTCTAGTGACATCAAAGAACACATAGAGGCAGTAATCAAGAGATTTGAGTGGTTCAAAATAAATAGGGCTGATCTCATTGCATCAGGAAACTTCCCTTCCCTTCAAAGGCAGGCGTTATATTTCTCTTCCTCCAAAACTAAGGATAGATCTCCAAGTTCAAATCACTCAGGAAAAAGTTTGAAGAGGAAAGCATAGGAACCTAAGGTTCCCCACTACAATATACTACGCAAGAGAGTGAGAACAAAAGAAATATCCATGGTGGACCTTGAACAAGGAGAAATTGACTCAACAAAGCTCTTTTCCCCACAACAATATTTGACTCCTCCATCTCCTACTACTGCACCAACCTCACATGTGCAAAACCCACCTTATTAGTGGGAGCAAGAAGCTGTGATGATGCCCACTTTTAAGCTAGAGACCAACGATATATTCCCCTTGATGTAGGAGATAATCATAACTGAAACCCGCACAGTATAATAAGCATTTGTTCCTGAATTTTTGGCGATCACTTCAATGGTTACGTCAGATAAGGGAAAGTTGGCTCAAGCGGCTTCAAGATTTTATAGTGGCGCCTTGGGAAACCAATACATTAAGATAGTCAAGCTGAAGGTCATTAAGCCCATTAAGGAGATGACCCCGATTGATTATGAAACAAACATGCTTCCCCTTGTACCAAAAACACATGGAGGTGATCTGCACTTGTTCCATGAGTCATCCACTCACCTCGTCACCTCCTGTTGTCTTGATATAGGATGTTGGCTCCAGGGCTTCCTGACCTTTGTACTATATATCTCATATTTTTTTATAGGAAACAGCTTCTCCATATTTCCTTTAACCAGTATGGTTGTAGAAGACCAATTCATCTAGATTTTCCCTCCCAAATCTTGGCAAAATCTTCTACCTAACAACATTCCAAATGTAGCCAAGATATCCGCTACCAAGATAGTCATTGACACCTTCTTATCTAGATATTTGGAAAGAGCCACTTGTGCATATTTGACCTTCTCTATAAGTGGTACTTCATTTGAATCCCTGGGGTAACAAGAGCCACCATCTAGAGTCACGGTGAGTTTGAGAGCATTGATGACCTTCACAAGAATTACATTGTTAGAGGATCCTGAATCTATCATGAAATTAGTTAGTCTGTATTTCCCAATGAGAAGGGAAACATAGAAATGATTGACCTTATCGGTCTTTGATACACTCAAGGTGAACGTGTTTTGTGATGGAAGTGTAGGTGGGTTTGGTAATAGGCCTATAAGATTGGGATTCATAGTGTTGTATTTTGGGAAACCACTCTAGACAACATCGACCAACCTCTTGAATGAATTTGGGTGTGTTTGCAAATAATCACTTTCAGGAATCTAAACTCTGGTCATGTTTTCATGTTCAACATAATCGAATGGATCAGGTGCGGTCAAGGGGGATGAAGGAAATACTTTTAGAGTTGAGATAGTCTTGGAAGAGGGAGTGGATGTTTGAGAAAATGAGGTTAAATTTTAAAGTACATTAGAGGATTTTTAAGGACTATATTTTGTAAGAGTAGACTTAGGTTTAGAAGGAGCATGGGAAGACTTACTTGGAATAATAGGTAACCTATTGCTTGCCACAAGATCGGGTTTCTCTAATGCAAACTCCATGGAGGGTGAAAGTGGGGATCCTCGACTGATTATTTTCTTTTACACAGTCACCACGGGAGGATATTCATCCTTCTTCTTCTTCGCAGTGACAGAGGGAGAAGCTCTTTTTTGAGACTGAGAATGAGTGAATACCACACATATGAAATTGTGTGCATCTTTGTTATTATCTTCACCACCTCCAGAATACTCAAAGAATCTGACTTGTGCATTGTTCTCAAGCTCTTCAATCTCTAGGGAATAGTCAACTTCAATTTCTTGTTCAATCCTTTCTTCATCCTCTTGAGTTTGACAACTTGCATTCACAAGTGGAGCCTTTAAGGCAAGCCTTTGGGATGCTCCTGCAATCTGATTTCATTTACCAATCTCTACAACATCGGATCAGTTCTCTCATCTTTAGGATGTTGGGCTTTATCTTTTCTTGAGGGGTTCTTGATTTTTCCTAATAAGATGAGGTCATTTTCAACTTCAATGGTCATTCTTTGTGTTTGTTCAAGATTCCTTGGTTGAACCCTCCAAAGAAAGAATCCTACCTCTGACATTTGAGAATTTATGAAAAATATTTTTATGTTGTTATCAGAGGGCGCATCTTCAAGAGGTATCCTTTTGAGTAACTTGTTATAACGAGCTACGAAGTCTCGCATAGTCTCGTTTTATTCCTGCTGCATTTGAGCCATCTAGACTAGGAGGTCTTAATAGTCTTCAGTAGATTTGAATCTATCTTCAAAGTGTTAGGAATTCATTATTCTAGTGCTCACATTATATTTACGGAGTGGTAAAAGGTAATTATTAGTGTGATGTAAATATGTGGGTTAGTTGTTAATAACCTACATAAATAGGATGAGTGAGTTATAATAACTCACGAATATAATTGTTTGTTTATGGGTTCGTTTTGGCTATAGTTAGATCTCTTATTTTATAGGAAAACTATTTCCTATATATTGACATGTATGTAAGAGAAATATATGAATGAAGATTATTTTTTGTTGCTCTACAAATTGCTCTAACCTTTCATTTGGCATTAGAACGAGTACAATGTTTTGAAAAATTAATCTGGGGTAGTTGCACTGTGATTTGTCCCTGTGTATGCAATAGTTTGGCGCAGAGCAAGCATCTTGCTCGCTCCTTATCTTGATTGTGTCTGGGTGAGCCATTTTTATTTGCCGAGTTATGTATTAATACACAGGCCTTATAAGCTCCAATAATTTCCTATACCATTTACTGCGTCCTCCATCTGCCAGCTCGTGCAATATATCATTATCAGGAGACGTTTTTAACGCTTATCTCATGGCATTACATTACATGCACATTATCGTAGGTTGTGAAGATTAAAGAATCGCCAAGATTATGGTCGTGCTCCCGTAGATGTGTGTATTGGAAAACTCAAAGATACATAGATATACCAGATTTGTTATTGGATTTACCACCGTATGATGATATATTCCTGAGAATGATCGACTCGCCTTATGTTGTATTTGCATATTCGGCTTCGGAGTAAATTCAGGGGAATATTGGTTTATTTCACGCATTTCCAGCGAGATCTTCATTTTATTTTCAAACTTGCAATTGCTTTCTCATTCAGATCATAACACACGAATATCCACGTAGTCCAAACGAACGATGGTTTGTGCACTTAATTAACTTTGTTTGTGTGTTGTCTATGTAAACACGTGTTATATCCAGGTGGATCATTTCTTATAAACGTGTACACAGACAGACCACGTTCTATCCTCATTATTCCATATCCATGCAGGATGATTACATATATTTGCACGCATATAATTTTGCAATAGCATTGATTCAGTGGTTTATCCTAGCTTGACCAATCCTCCTCAAAGCTCCCAACCCACAATTTCACAAAAAGTGTGATTGTCAAGATTTTGTAAGTGTTACGTGTTTGAGTCTACCAAGTTTGGTCATATTTTAATATTTGTTCAAAATTCCTGTTAGGTGTGTTTTTCTAGTGTATAGGTCAATGGTCAACCATCAATGTAGACACCTAAATTTGGTATCTCTACCCTTGTTTGCCCGCGTGTGCATATTTTACCATGGTTTTAGCTAGACCCCATCAATTTAATTCATCCCCTTAACATTATTTAATTTAATATCCACTTATTATCCCATCGCTTTCAATCCTTATTAATCTTTATTAATAAACATTAATTGATTAATTTTAATTAATTAATTAATTAATATCCATTATGCCCTAGCGGAATTTGTTTTTAAAATGCTTTATCCTAAATTTACATCCCTATGCTTTTCCTAGCTTTTATCCTACCTATCTTTATCCCTTAACTACCCATGACACATCCCAATCCACCCTCTTCCCGCCTACAAGCTTTAAAGTGTTTTTCTCATCCTTAAAAATTTGAAATCCCGATTAAAATACAAAATCAACCCCACCGGGGAAATTTTCCCCGTAGTCGGCGACAACCCAGCCTAGTCGTCATTGACTCTATAAGACCGAGTTCTTCCTTTTCCAAAACACAACGAAAAACACACAGGTGCGACAAAACACTTGATTTTCTTGCATTCTATGATTCCATCTTCAAACTAGAGCATCTCAGTAATTGTGCCAACCTTCTTAAAGTCCTTGGAAGCTTGTTTTGAACAACCATTTGACTTCGGGAGGTTTTATATTGATTTTTTTGCTATCTTATGTTATTTCTACTACTATCTTGTTAGATCTAACATCTTGTAGGTTCAACAACATTCAAGAATTCCTTATTAGTCTGTTCTACTAGTTTCTTTGCTTGCAGGTCATCTATCCCACCTATTTGCCTTTGGCTTCATTCTACTCTGCTCCAGTCGTCGTCACCTAGCCCAGGTCGTCGTCGACCATTCACCCTATCAATGTATTCCTTATCTCTAGATCCTTTCTTTGTCTATGTTTTGAATCTGTCATTCCTGTTAGGCTCCATATTTTCCACCCTGCTTCTCTGTTGCATTGAATCAATATTTTTTGCACCATGGTCACCATTGACCCGGGTCTTGTTTGTCAATTAATCCCTCCTTACCTTTGTTTTTTTCCCATCCTCTGGTTTCTTTTGCCTATGATTCCCTTTTGCAAGTCATCCCCAACATCCATAGGCTTTTGCTACCTTCATTTTGCACTCAGATATCTGCGGGTCTGCATATTTACATTACTGTCTAGATCTCCTCACATAGGTCGCCGTCGACCCAGTCAGGTTCCATTTCACTTATATTTTATTCAAATCAGATCAGGGTTTAGATTCATCTTAGTTACTTTCATATTCAGTAGTATTTTTGTTTCTGCATGTTATTTGCTTATCTATCATTTACTTCAGTTTTTCTTATTAAACCGAGGTTGGCATCCGTGAAAGGAAGGTAACACTTCTTGGAGCTAGATTTTTTGGGAAGCACCCACATAAACTATCTAATCCATTTTTCTTTCTATTAAACTATCTAATCCATTTACAGGTTTATCTAGCTTGCAATGAGGATCATTTACTTTGCACCCGTATTCTTGTATCCATCACACATTCGAGGTACCATAAACCATCCATTTTCTGAGTTGTTTACTTTTCTTTAGTAGCTAACTCTTTAATTTGAAACGAACGAGAAAATTACAACAACGATCAGATACAATAGATTCTTTATATGTTATCAACAATCTTTTGTCCAATCTATGTCAATGGTTTTAGTTTAGAGTTTGCATTTTGAATATTAGCATTTAGATAATATCGTATTATTTAAATGTTGAATTCAATTGTTAATTTTGTGGTTTATTAATTTTTGAATTATTATAATTGTGTATTCGTGTTGTGTAGTCCATTACTATATAAAAATAGTCTTATTTATCACCATTTTCGTGTTTATCGTTAAGTGTCTTGTGTCCATTTTTAAATTGTGTCATTCATTAGTTATTATGAGTCGTCTCATATGAATTTGATCAATCTTCAAGTATGGTGTCAAGTCGTAATTATGTTGTTAGTAAAATGAGTTTCATTATTGTCAAGTATCATTGTATTGTATTTTGTCATATTGTAGTTGTGTTGTCAAAAAGTCAAAAAAATAAAAAAAATGCATTACGAAAGCATTTTTATTGTTACCCGATGTCTGAAAAATCAAGTGTTTCACATTGTGGGAGGGAATAAAAGAATAAGACCAATGTGGAAAAAAATGTGCTTCATGTTCGCATCCTGTCAAGTTAACAACACGTATACTGGAGAACAAAGGCATCAAAGGTAGGAGGTCAATCAGTGACCTCTCATCAATCACCAATGACAGGGCCAAACCAAGATGTGGTGATAATGTGTGTGAGTTTGATTTTATTTTAGATTTGTAGTTTGTTTCAGTTGTGTGATTCTATTTCATAGTTCCTGTTTTGTGTTGAATAAGTGAAAAATTCACATTGAGGGGGGAACATGATCTCAATGTTCCATTTTCATTTTTGCCTCTTGTTCATATTTTTATTCAGTGATCAGTGTTTCCTACATAATTCCCTAAAGGAAAAACATAGTGGATAGATGAAAGCACAAGGAAAAAAAACATCATGGTATTTGGGTTGTTGGTTGTCCTGTAAAACCATCTGTATGTTTTGGGTTGTTGGTTGTCCTGTAAAACCATCTGTATGTTTTGGGTTGTTGGTTGTCCTATAAAACCATTTGTATGTTTTGGGTTTTTGGTTGTACTGCAAAACCATCCTTGCAAGTTGTTGGTTGTCCTTGGAAAACCATCCCTATTGAGGTTGTTGGTTGTCCTAAAAAACCATCCAGATCATGGGCAGGCACGGGCAGAAAGTTGTGAAGGAAGTGTGATTGTTTTTCTCCCATGCTCTCACTAAGGGGGGGAATGTTAGGAATTCATTATTCTAATGCTCATATTATATTTACAGAGTGGTAAAATGTAATTATTAGTGTGATGTAATTATTAACCCACGTAAATAGAATGAGTGAGTTATAACAACTCACGAATATAATTGTCTATTTATGGGTTGTTTTAGAGAAAGTTAGATCTCCTATTTTATAGGAAAACTATTTCCTCTATATTGGCATGTATATGAGAGAAATATATGAATGAAGATTATTTTTTGTTGCTTTGAAAATTGCTCCAACCTTCCACAAAGTGGGTCTTGATGTCATTCCAACAAGTGATGGATCGAACTAGCAAGAGATAAAACCATTCTACTAGATTTTTCTTATAGGGACTCTGCAAACAATATCACGACAACATCTTTGTGTTCGATCCGAAGGATTCCGCATGATGTGATGAAGGTGGAGACATGTTCTTCAGGAAGTTGAGTGTTGTCACCCTTGAACTTTGGAAAGTTCTTGCAGGAACCTGTTGGTAGATTGTGGAGAGGTGTGAGAGAAAGCATACCTGTATTCATTCCCCATGGAACAATGGGTTGTGGTATTTCTTCTTCGTCTGCCTTTATTCCTTCTGCGCCAACTTCAACTACTTCTTCTACAAACTCTTCTCCCAATTCTTCTTCTGGTTCTAGTTCTTCTTCACTATGGTATTCAATGTTCAATGGTGTTTGGAAAATGGGAGAATTTGTAGGTGGAGTATCAACATGGGTTTGAATAAGATTTATGAGGTACCACTCGAAGAGTTAGATGGGGATGAAGCTTGAGAGAAATAATAGGGGTTATCTCTGATATTTTCTTGCGGGTTTTGCAAAGCTTCGAAAATGGGATCAATAACTCCTCTAAGCCTATTAGCCTGGTATATCTCCTTTTAACCAACTTTGAGAAAATATTGCAATGGGAATATGAAAGGACACTGTGGAATGTGAAGGGTCATTCACAAGGGTCAACAATGGGTTTTTCGGCAATGGATTTTAATCATTTTTTTTTTCGATTTGTTTGTATTTTTAGAATATTTGAATTTTTTTTGTATTTTCTTATGATTGTATTTTGGGTGCAGATTGCTACCAAGTCTGCCTAGTGGTGGGTGCTAAAAACTGATGGCAAGAAAATTTTTCATGTGGAAAAACTAATGGATATCTTGCCAACATCTCCAGGACTCTAGGTCCCTCTGCTTTGGTGCTGCAACTCCACTTATTATGCATGCATGAAATTGAAATATGTGGTGTCCTGATGACCAAGGATCCAACAAGGACACTCCACTAACCCTGCAACAAAATCTTACAATTTATCACAAGAGAGGAATTTTCTGAGAGAGTGGGAAAGGGCGTGGGAAAAAGAGGAGGAGGATTAATGTTGTTGGTATAAAATCATATGCCTACAACCATTAACCAGAGCACTTCAACACACATAGATATAAAAGAAAAACAAATTTACAATTTGCAACAAGATGAGGTAAGATCAAGAACAACAAGTTTCAATAACCTTCTCATCAAACAAGACATGAAACTCTTTCTTTCTTCATTTATGCTTTCAAAAAAATGTACATAGTTAGAAATAGAAGAACGTAGAGGATGGAACTAGAATAAATAGATATCTCTTTTGTTTCTTCATAAGTAGTAATCTCTCATGAGCATACAAAATTGACAACCTTTTGGAATGAGGGTGTCATTAAAATTTATAGAACCTTGGAAGAATCATCACCTACTCCCCACATCACTTTTCATATGTCTCATAGAACCTGCAACTTTTCACATTCCTAGGAATATGATTAAGTCCCCTTTTATGAATTAAGGGTGACTTATTACATTAAAAATTAAAGTCACATTTTACATAAATAAGACATAATGAAAAAGTGCAAACCCCAATGAAGAAATAGAATGTGAAGGAGAGAGAGAGGGGGAGAGAAGAGAGAGAAAGAAGAGAGTGATAACTAGGCTAATGAAGAAGCTGCTTCTGCCAATTTCACCTTGCCGCTTGACTAATCCAATGAAATTATCCAATGCAATAAACTATGGATCTTTGAAATTTCTACACCTTGAGAAACCTCTTCCATATGATGCACGAACACCTTGAACTGAGTGTATATAAACATTGTTGAATGATCACCTGGATGACCGCGGACATTGTTCATGAAGATCTGCTTCGAATAAGATGAAGGTTGAAACCGACCCTGTCATGTTTCACTGAAAAATATTGATCTAGGAACGGTGCATTTTCTCGTACACATCAAGAGAGTAAGAAATGAACACCGATGAGAACACCATTGACAACAGTGAAGAATTCTCATTCTGCAAACATGAAGCAAAAAATCCTTGCAATGAAGTGTCACCACTTCTTTTTTCTTCTGCTTACACACTTGAGTGAGAAACTGGAACAATCGCTTAGAACATGAAACCATGGAAATCCTATTATGATGATTTGAAAGTTTCGATGACGCACATCTTGCACAATTTGACGATGATGATCGCAAACTCTTCCTCGTACATGATGCACAAACAATCTAGACCATAAAATGAGTGTCGGAAAACACTGTTGAGACTTCCTGATGCGTATTCCAGATGACCCATGAATATCGAAATTCATGATAGCTAAAACACTTTCCTACACCAGAAAGGGGAATTTACTATTGTTAGAAAATGAGGATTTCTCACGTTTTCTAACTTTGATCACTTTGTTTCTCCTTCTGGTTGCTCCTTGTGCACATTGCCTTCACTAAAAATGTCCACTATAAGACCTTACTAAAAATAGTAAGTACCCATGTAGGTGGCTTACTGTTTTTAGAAACTGGATTTTTGAGTGTTGGATTTCAACAGAAGTGGTTTTTTCGATATGGGTTTTTCATTTTTGTTGCTCCTTTGAAGTTTTGGCTCAACCCAATATCTGGAAAAGAAGATATTAAATTTTAAAAATAAATAATTGGGGTTTGATCACTACAAAAATATTTATTTTGCATGTAAAATCTGGAACCTGGGTGTTTTTTTCCTCTGATAATGGAGAAGGATGCAAAAAAAAATGTGTCAAGCCGTGCTTTGGTTTTTTAGATATGGGGTTTTTTTCTTTTCCTGTGCACCTTCAATCTGGAGCAAAAATGGAGCTTGGAGCTTGAGATTTTGGGTTTTTATTGCAGAAAAAATGGTGTTGAGACCATGGGGAGATGGTGAAGTGAATGAGAGAGAGAGAGAAAAAAAATTGAGGAATCTGGAATTTTTTTGCTAAAGTTCCAAGTGCAAATGGAGTAATGTGGGAGAATGAGAGAAAAATGAAGTGTTGTTGTTTGGTTACCTTGAGGGAGAGGGGGGGCACATGTTTTTTCCCCCTTTTTCCCTTGGAAAGGTAAAATGGGGGCAAAAAAGGGTGCCCTAACCTCAGGATGTCACTTAGCACTCATGCATTGGCGGAGAGAAATGGAGGGGGTTGAAATCTAGCACTTGGGAGTCATTTTTTGGTCATATAGGGAACCTGAAGGAAGCAAGGAGGGGGAAATTTTTTTTATCCCCCTTGTCTCCTTGGAACAAGTCAATGGGTGCACAAAAAGGTGCCTCAGCCCAGGAGTGACACTTGTCATTCATGCATGCGAAGGTGAGGGGGCTAGTCAAACTACTCAAAAGTGCTAAATAAAGTCATTGGGGTCATATGAAGTGACCAACATGCTTAAGGGGGAAAGGGTGCAATTTTTTGTCCCTCTTATCCCAATGAAAAGGTACAATGAGAACACAAAAAGGCTCTTCATGCTCATGGTGCCACGTGGCACCCAAGAAATTTGGTTAAATATCGAACATGTACCTTGGGTGGCAACTTGAAATGACCATAACTTGAGCTCCTATATGATGTTTTTCTTACTTCTTTATATGAAATTTCATGGAAAATGAATTTTAAGAAGGATGGGATGCATCTCATTCCTTGATTCTTCCTGAAACACCCTCAATAACCTCCTTTTTCTTAGGATCACCCGTTGTGCTTGGAAAGAATGAGTTTCTTGGAAAAATGCATGGGGTTTATGATGAATCTGATTGTTCCACCATATAGAGGACTGAAAATTATTTCCATTAATATTTTTTTGGCTCACAACTCAATCTAAATCTCCCAAAATAATCTCTGAAGTTCAATTTCTCTTTTGCGATGCAAACTCCTTTGGCCTCAAAAACCCACTTTTGGTGAACTAGCTCCTAAACCTCCAACTCTTCCCAAAATATTCCTAAATAGTTTCACAATGATCTTGTCTCTTGAATATGCTTCCTTGATGAATTTGGGCCTTCGAAACAGCACCAGACATACTGCACTTGTCTTAGAAAGGCTAATGATAGCCCTTCCTAAGCTTGCTTGAAAATATGCCTTTAAAGATACAGCTCCTAAAGTACTTGAATGATCTTTTTCTTCCTAAATCATCTACAAGGAAGGATGACACACACATATGAACCATTGAAAGGATATGATAGGACTGATACGAGGAATAGACTGATTTGGAGGGGGGGTCTGGGAAGGTCTATAACGTAAAATTTTGACACTAGGTTATAGTTGTCCTATTCTCAAGGTGAATTTTGCCCTTGCAAAAACACAAGACAACAAAAGGTAAAAACCTTTGTCTTCTTTGAAAATGTTTGATTGTTTGGTGACCCCGATTTAAAGCAAATTATAGTGAAAGATTAACTCATTATCAAAGTTAGGAGTTTGTTTGAATTCCCCTACAATATTGGCACGAGGAAGAAGGTATTTTCTGGGTTAAGTACCTATGAAAAGTTGTATGGAAGCCATTCAAGGAGTCTAAAGGCAATCTTATCAAGAATGCTTTGTTTTGGGTCTTAAGGATACCCTGAACTCTTATTTACCCAATCAAAAGGTGAGTAATCTGTTTACTTTGGAGTTTGTAGAAGTATTTAGGGATCACTGTTAACTTAAGAAGGATAAATAGGTGATAACGGACCTACAATGGAAATCTACAAGGTTGGAATTTGAGTAATTTTTGTTTCATAAGAATTTATGCCTACTCGGGTTATCCCAGAACCCTAGCTAGGGTTGAGACAAAACTAGTTGGTTGAAGGGCTTCGTCAAGGAGTTAGGAGCTAAAAGTGGCAAGCAATAATATTAAGGGATTATAATTAAGGAACATTCAAGATTTGATTCCTAAAAAACCTCTACCTAGTTGATATGCATGACATTCTTCTTTCTAGTGCAACTATACAGTATAGAGACCTAATTTGCTAAGGAAGTATAGGTGAAAATGAAGGTTAGACTTGGAGCCAATACAAGAAACTTTATAGAAAAGGAGAACAGACAAATGGGTACTTTGAAATGCTTCTATTGTGTTTAATGACTTCATATATCAAAATTTATAGCAAGAAAAGGCTTAGGACAATGCTACAAAGAGTTAGGAATGCTTTTATTGTGTTTAACGACTTCATATATCAAAATTTATAGCAAGAAAAGGCTTAGGACAATGCTACAAAGAGTTAGGAAAGGTGAAGGAGTGCTGGTGGAAAAGAGACTTGGAAATGGAGTTAAGCTATAAAATTTGTCACACACCATAAGGAGGAAAATGGGTGCCCAAAACTAGTTTTGGTTTGTCTCAATTATTTGTGGATGATTTAAAACTCAAAAAGGCATTGTGCTTGAGAAGCCAAGTGAGACAATTTTGAAAAATTGAGTGATTTGAAGATTTCTTGAGTATTTCATCAATTTGGTTAGTGATTTTGCAAGGAATATGATATAAATATGTGGTGCATAGACATAATTTTATCAGGTAAAGAAATTAATCCAAAATGTGCATGTTTGAAGAGTTTCTTCGTTTGAGAAAGTAAGCAATTTACATAGTAAAGGGCAGTTCTGTGATATTTGGACTAAACTAACCTTGTTTATTGGTTGAGTTGTGTATGCGCTCTGTATTAGAAAGCACAAAAATATAAGGAAAATTCCTTATATAAGGAGAATGTAAGGAACATTGACACTAAAATAACCTCCACTTTTAAATATAAAGATCCCAAAATGTTAGGGGATATTTTAGGCACAAGTGTTAGCCCTAAATGTGGGACAATAACCCTTACAAGTACTTATAGATGCAAAAATAACTCATGGAAAAAGCAAACTATTGCCTCCACAATCAAGGCTCCAAACCAAACAAGTTAGAATCGGGGACAACAAAATAACTAAGAGGTGGATATGCTCTTTTACTCTTTTGGATTTGCTAAACCAAGGGGAATGTCCCTAAGGGGTTCACATAATATGAATTATAATATGTCAAAGAAACACATACATAAGATCTAGACAAGTGAGCAAAACCCACTGCATTTTTACGCCCAATTAAGTATCATTTATAATACAAACATTTTCTCACAACAATGAAGGTCTAGATCAGAACCCAAACATGGATTAAGCACCCATTTATGAATATAAATGCACAATTTAACACCATTTATAGAACACCACAATATTTTTGCCAAGATATTTGTAATATATACAAACACAAGTCATTTCCAACCAAATTCATGAAAATACAAATGTCTTAAGGTGAATTTGTGATATATATACACATTCATTTCCATAAAAGAAAGAGAATTCATGTAGTATGTTGCAATGAAACCCATAATTCTCAGCAGGACAAAAGAGAATAAACATGAAATTTATAAAATGGGATGATAAAATTCTAGCCTATGTGAAATTTCCTTATCCATTAAGAAAAATCTTAAATAAATGTAAATCACAGTGATAAGCAGAAGATATCAATACACACTTCATGTAATTCCTACATGACCTTGCACATGAGAGACATACTGGTGGAAAGTAAATATACCATACATTGAATTTTCACCCTCAATTAACTTAACATGGTACATATCAATATTTCATTAAAGATTTGTACAACTTCATCTAAGTAAGCTTACATAAAAAACTTAGATTTACTGACCAAGACTAATCCTATGGAAATTCCATCCTTGCATGGTAATTATTCACTACTTTGTGGCTGTAACCTATTATGAATGAGAAATACTATAAACTACTATAATATTAACAAAAAATAGATATGTACATGAAGTGGATTTCAGCAACATGCAATCATATGGCCAGAAAAAAATGACAATGAAGCATTGCTTCATCAATTTCAAGATTTTTTAGTAGAGCGGTTATATGGAGGAGAAGGAAGAAGGATATAAAATATAATATCATCAAGGGGAAATGAATAAATCATGTGGCAGCTTGATAATTGATCTCAATATCCATCCGTTATAATGCATAATGCAACAAGCAAGGATTACTCAAGTAATCAAGGGAGCATCTAATGACATTTGGAAGTAGGTAAAAAATTTAATAGATT
Organism: Taxus chinensis; assembly: GCA_019776745.2. Classification (NCBI taxonomy): domain Eukaryota; kingdom Viridiplantae; phylum Streptophyta; class Pinopsida; order Cupressales; family Taxaceae; genus Taxus; species Taxus chinensis. The sequence continues at coordinate 99,098,289 of CM034150.1, forward strand.
GTCCACTTGTAATTGTCTCATCTACTTATGTAGGTCTAAAAAGAAAGAGTAAGAAGAACATAGGAGAGATACTTGACAATTTTTAGCAATGGAATCAATCTCTTAACTTAGCCAACTGCATTTCTCAACTACAGTGGCATGGATGGATCATTCTTTATAAAGGGGTGTAAAATAACACGTAGAGATTGATCCACTTGCTAACAAGGTATAACAATTGAGAATTGACCATTCTCAATCAAATTTGAACACTTGCATGTTGTTAAATCATTGTTGTAATATCATATTCCAAAAATTTCAGTCATAGCTAGATCCTTGCTCTTGCATCAATTATTTCCAAAACCCATACCACCATGTATCTCTCAAAACAAGATTTTCAATGCATCTAAAATTTCTAAAAATGGTGTTCATGTTTAAATTTTATGGAAAAAAAACCAACGCTCTACTGTACCTCCATTCAAATGTGTAAAATTTTGCAAAACTTCTCAAATTTCGAACTGTTATTACAAATTGACAAAGAGTGGGATGCCACCTACCACTTGATAGTCTAGATTGACCAATATTTCAGTATTTATTCCATTTAATTCTTGCTTTTCCAAACATAATCCCAATATTGATCTCAAGATTTACATTTGAGATTTAATCTTGGGAACCGACGGTTAGGATCTCAAATTCCCAATATTGGATTGTTCTTTGTTCTTCCATATCAATGGAGATTCATAGACTGATAAATGTGATTCAATATTGAGATTCAATGGTCAATCTCGGAATCTCATTCACTCTTCAATGCTCTCCAATCAAGTTCAATTTCAAGATTGATAGTTGTGATTCAATCTTGAGATCTAATGGACCATGTTGGAATTTTTGTTCATCTTTATTACTCATGGGGTAATCCCAATTTCAAGATTGATGACCAAGATTTTCCAAATATACAAATATTATGGTCAATCTTGGAATCTCATCTACCTTTCATCTTTCTTCAACCAAATTAGATTGCATGATTGACGATCATTATTTGATCCCCAAGATCTAATGATATAGATCTCAATCGCCTAACACTGGACCACATTTTATTTTCTCAAATCAAACCCAATTTCAAGATTGATGACTCAGATAGATTCTCCAAATCTATTGGTCAATCTTGGAATATCAACTACCTTTCATATTTCTTCGACTATCCTATATTTTTCAATTAATTAATGAAATTTTATCCACAAGATCGATTCTCTAGATCCAATAATCAATCTTATAATATGAGTTTCATTCCATATTTCCTTGATCAAATTAGATTACATAATTGATGGGTGGGGTCATATCTCGACAAGATCGATTCTCTAGATCCGATAATCAATCTTAGAATATGAGTTTCATTTCATCTTTCCTTGATCAAATTATATTACATAATTTAAGGGCGGGGTCATATCTCTAAATGGGAAAATAGGATCATGCCACATGGCATTCCATCAATGTTTGGAATACTTGGTCTTCGTGTTTCCATGTGAGCACTCTGTGTGACTTCCATGTTGAAGCCTTTATAAAAATAATTATGACTCGTGTTCATGTTCCCTTTTTCTTTGTACTCTACCCCACTATAAAATGTGAGCACCTTTCAATATAAAATCCCTTTTTTGTGGGTGTGGAATGAGTGTGGGATTATTCCCATTGAGAAATTTACAAATCCTAATGCCTTGATCTTGAACTAGGCCTCTCAACCTCCATTGAATGTATTTTCAAGCTTTTAATTCCTTCCCCACAATACATAGTGTTATAGGGTCATTATGCATGTTTGTGAGGTTTTCTAAGGACACACATGGCATGTTTGAGGCTCTTTATAACCTATAAAGTTCTGACTTCAACCATTAGAGATCGATAAAATGGTAAAACTATGAATTGCGGTCGACAAGCATGAGAACATAAGGAAAAATCCTTAAAGTGAAAATGTTGCCAAGATAAATTATATGAGGGCTCACGATAGATAAATTTACGAAGAAAATAGTCTCAAGAGTGTAAGAGAGAGAATTTTAAAATGCATCAAATTGCACACTTATAAGTAAGTTGATGAAGATATGAAAAATTGGAGTTGAATATCATGTTTTTGAGCATGTTAATAAGTGAAGCAATACCAAACCTCAATATGTTTCATGCACTCATGAAAGATAGATTACGAAATAATTTTTAGAACACCTTGATTGTGACAGGACAAGATCATTGATTGTTTATGTGGTACTCCCATTTGTACTAGTATACGACATAACCATATCACTTTACATACAACTCTAGTCATTGCACAATGTTATTCCTTTATATAAGATCAAACAATAGATTTTTTCTTCTTACTTCGACAATAAATTGGAATGGATCTTAAAGAGAAAATAAAACCATGTGTGTTTTTTGTTACATCGATGGACCCTTCATACTCTATATCCATGTAGCCATTCAAGAACAACTAGTAATGCTTGTACTCCAAATCATGTTCCATAATACCATAGAATTTCTAAATACTTCCATTGTTTCCTTCCAACTTGACATAACTTTAGTTCATGTACGAACCACAAAAGATAAGTGAAAAGAAATTTGATATCTAATGTGATGTAAATCAATTAAATGAGACTTCCAATCAATTTAATGATAAAGAGTGGTATTCACTTGAAGAGTAGATCAAATTGAGATAGATGCAATCTTATGTCCATGGATTTCGTCACAAGTTTACATCCATCATTAAAATCTTAAGAATATTTCCACTAAGATACAAAAATATGGACTCATTTTTTGTACTACAAACCAAGACAATAGTGTAAAATAGTGAGATCAATCGTGTTGAATGAATTCTCAAGTTCATTGTTTGTTGCATCAATCACCATCTTTGAATTTCCTGTAATGAATAGGTCATTGACATACATAATAAGAATCACAACCCCCCTCCTTGATCTTTGAGGAAAATGTTCACATCATAAGGACTTTAATTGAATCCATGTCATACTAGATGCTCATCTATTTTGATATACCAATCTCTAGGAACCTACTTAATATTATAGAGATATTTAATGAGTCATTACACCTTCTATTCTTGATCAGGTGTGAAAAATCCCTTTGATTGAGCAATATATACCTCCTCTTTCATATCACCAACTTTATACATTCATTTCGTGGAACTTCCACCTAATATGTGTAGCCATAACATATACCATTCTAATACACTTTATCTTGGTTATGAAAGCAAAATTCTCATCATAGTTTATACCTTCCTTTGAGCGTAGCCCTTTTCCACAAGTCACACCTTATAATTTTGTATACTACCATCTGCCTTGTACTTAATCTTGAAAACCCACTTACAAGTGATAACATTTTTGTTCTGGAAGATCAACATGTACTATTCCTCATTAACACATGATACTTTACATCCATAACATATTTATAAGGATCTAACTCTCAGGATTGTTGAACTGTTAAAGATTCAAAATTCTAAACAATGCTCATGAGGCCTAAGTTCACCTCACAATGAGCCATGTTGCATGTTCTTGGCCCTAAAGTTGAAGTGGTTGGGAATCCATCCAACATTTCCTTACATATGGTGTTGGTATATCACTTGTGTTTTCATCATGTAACGCTATAGGACTCAGCTGACCGTTATGACGATCATTATCCTTGTTATGACCACCATTATCATCACCAATGTCCTCGTTATGATCCTCACTCTCAAAGTCACAATCCTCATCATTTTCAAGAAGGTTAACTAGAGCAATGTATATAATAGGTGATGGTTTGGGAGGTGAGTTGGGCTCTCTTCTCACAAAGACTACATTTCCATTGATGTACATCTTCATATTATTATGATCCATGAGATACTAAGCTGTTGAATTATCGTTATATTTGAGAAAGATACACTTCAAGGATTTCTCATCCAATTTCTCTCACTTATCCTTTGGAATGTGCATGTATGTTGTGCAACCAAAAACACGATGGTGGGAAATAATTAAATTTCCCATGCTTGTTTCAGAGTGTTTCCCATGTTCCAATGCACCTAATTTATGCCTTACTATATATTTGAGGCATTTTATAAGTTTATGATAATGGTTACTATGTTTAAAGTGTTTCTTGTCACATTTACCACATGATTAATGTTTTTCCTATCATTTTTACATCATGTTCAATGTTCCTCTTTTACATTTACATTGTGTCTAATGTGCTTCTTATCATGTTTACATTGTGTTTAGTATACCTTATATCCTAATCCCATAGAGAGAAAATCTATCAGATGCTATACTTCTCAAAATTTGAGCCCACTTGGGAAGTTTTTTTAATGCTATAATGCTTATATCATGGGTCCATATGGGAAAACTTGATTATTATTCATACGTTATGATAAAAATATATTTATATGCTAGATACACTAGTGGTTTTTCAATGTTATATCACATACATTAGTTCTAATCCCTTTCTTTTGAGACATGAGATTTACATGTTTATCTCGCATCTCAAAAAGGCCACTCATCATATTCAAAGACATGTTAATGAGGCATATATGTAATGATATTCAATGTGATGGATTTGGAGGCCCGTTATTCTCACATATTCCTCGAATGGATTCTTCTAATAATGAAGTGCATGACTGTATACAAATTATATTTAGATTGTTACTCAAATATCAAGTTAATTTTTAATTAATATTTTTAGTTAAAACAACATAAATATCTCATTGGTTCTTATTGAGACATTTATTCGGGATTTCATCTATTTATCAAAACCCTCAACTCCATATCATCTTTTGATCTGATTTTTTTTTAGAATCTGGTGGACAACACACTAATGGTGGCATTTAATGTGTTATGGCAATACATTTATAACAAAATATTTGAAATTGTAGAAGCAATGAATTGTATTGCAAAAAATAAATTGTGATTATAAAAGTAAAATAACTTTGTTAAATATGTATAGAAAGTGGGCAAACTCTATAGGAGAAATGTATGTCGAATCTATTTGCAATTGAGAATGGATGCATAATGGAAAAACTATGTAGGAGAGATGTATGCCTCATAATTTTGTGCAAATGAAGATGTATACAAATGGGCGCACTCTATATATGAGAGATGTATGCCTCCAAACTTGCCAACCTTGCAACTTATGTTTACAAATTATTTTAACTTTAAAACTAATGTCTTCATTCAAAACCATTTTATTTATAATGAAACAATGGACAATAAATGAAAGTTTCCAAATAGAGAATTCACTCTATTTATATCAAATGGAGGATCATTGGTCAACATAAAAAATACAATGTAAAGATATGACCTCTCAACATAATGAATGTGACACAATGCCAAGATATAAAATAGAGATCTAAAAATGAGACGGGGAATATTACAGTAAAAAAAATTGGTGCAAATTTCGTCGACAATGCTAATTTTTTTTTGGTCTTGATTTTGCACCTTTGAATCTAGAAACTATAACAAATAAAAAACATAATTTAGATCATTGTAAATAAGTTAGGAATGGGGAAAACAAAATAACAAAGAGGTGGATATACTTTTTTTCTCTTTTAGATTTGCAAGACCAAAGGTGTCACTTATAATAAAAACATTTGCTCATAACCATGAAGTTCTAGATCATAACCCAAACACAATTAAGAAATCATATTTGAATATAAATGCACAATTTAACGCCATTTATAAATATGCAACAATTTTTAATTACAAAGGTATACGGAATATATACAAACACAAGTCATTCCCAAACAAATTCATGGAAATACAAATGTATTAAGGTGAATTTGTGATATACATGTATGCATCTCCACAAATGCAAGATAATTCATGTAGTATGTTGCAATGAAACCCAATATTATCCGCAGGACAAAAGAAGCATAAACATAAATTTTATGAATGGGTGATCAAATTCTAGCGTTCATGAAATTCCCTTGTCCATTAAGAAAATCTCAAAGCAAAATATATCAATACACACATCATGCAATTCCTACATGCCCTTGCACATGAGAGGCGTAATGGTGGAAAGTAACTATACCATACACTGAATTTTCACCCTCAATCAAACTCAACGTGGAGAAGTATTAAAACACATAAGACACTTATATGAACAAGACAACTAGAATAAATCAATAGTCCATTATTTATTTCTACAACTTCATCGAAGTAAGCTTACACAAAAAAAAATTAGATTCAATGACCAAGACTAATCCTATAAAAATTCCATCCTTGCATGGGAATTATTCACTAATTTGTGACTGCAACTTATTATGAACGAGAAAGACTACAAAATACTACAATATTAACAAACAAGATATATGTACATGAAGAGGATTTCAACACCATTCAATCGTCTGGCCAAAAAAAGATGACAATGAAGCATTGCTTCATCAATTTAAATATTTTTCAGTAGAGCGGTTATATAGAGGAGGAGGAGGAAGGATCAAGAAGATTATCTCATCAAGGGGAAAGGAATAAATCACGTGACAACATAAGAATTCATCTCAATCTTCATCAGTTATAATGAAAAATGCAACAAGCAATGATTACTCAAGTAATCAAGGGGGCATCTAATGACATTTGGCAGTAGATAAAAATGTTTCAATAGATTGTCCATTTGTAATTGTATCATCTTCTCATGTAGGTCTACAGAGAAAGAGTAAGAAGAACGTTGGAGAGATATCACATATTCATTAACAGTTCATAGCAATGGAATCAATCTCTTAACATAGCCAACTGGAATTCTCAACCATTATTAGAGGTATGGATCAATCATTATTTATCAAGGGGCATCAAATGACACTTGGAAAATTTTCCACATACTAGGAAGGTGTGATAACTAGTCATTGGACCATTCTCAATCAAATACAGACACTTGCATGTTGTTAAGTTAATGTTATAAGGTCATATTGCACAAATTTCAATCATAGAGAAATCCTTGATCTTGGATCAATTCTTTCCAAAACACATATCACCATGTCTCTCTCAAAACAATCTTTTCAATGCATGTGAAAGTTCTAAAAATGGAGTTCATGTCTAAAAGTTATGGTAAAACAAACCATCTCTCTACAATACCTCCATTCGCATTAGTAAAATTTTGCAGGAAATCAAATTATAAACTATAATTGTGAATTGACCAATAGTGGGCTGCCACCTATCACTAAACAATCTAGATTGACCAATATCTCAACCTTGACTCCACTTCATTCTTGTTTGTCCAAGCCTGATCCCAAGATTGACAATTGAGATTCAATCTTGGGAATTAACGGTTAAGATCACAATTTTCCAATATTGGATTTTTCTTTGTTCTACCACCAATAGAGATTCATAGATTAATGGATTCGATTCAACCTTGAGATCCAATAGGTGATCTCAGAATCTCAATCACCCTTCAATGCTCTTCAATAGAGTTCAATTTAAAGATTAATAGTTGTGATTCAATCTTGAGATCTAACGACCAATCTTGGAATCTTTGTTCATTTTTATTACTCATGGAGCAAGCCCAATTTCAAGATTAACGATCGAGATTCGCCAAATATACAAATCCGATGGTCAATCTTGAAATCTCATCTATCTTTCATATTTCTTCAACCAGCCTATAATGCATGCATGACAATCAAGATTTGATCCCCAATATCTGATGGTCTATATCTCAATCTCCCAACATTAGACCTACTTTGCTTCTCTCGGATCAAACCCAATTTCAGGTCAATCTTGAAATCTCGTTTATATTCCATCTTTCTTCAACTAGCCTATATTACATGAGCGACAGTCAAGATTTGATCCCCAATATCTAATGGTCCAGACCTCAATTGCCCAACATTAGACCTATTTTTATTCTCTCAGATCAAAGGCAATTTCAAGATTGATGAACGAAAGCAATTCTTCAGATTTAGGAGTCAATATTGAAATATTAGATACCTTTCATCTTTATTCAACCAACCTAGATTTCATAATTGATGATTGAGATTTGATCCAAAAGATTGATTCTCTAGATCCAATGATCAATCTTGGAAACTCGGTTTCTTTTCATCTTTCCTTGATTATCTTAGATTACACGATTTACGAGTGGGATCACCTCTTTGAATGGGAAACTAGGATCATGCCACATGGTATTCCATTCATTTTTGGAATACTTGCTCTTTAACCTTGAACTAGGTGTTGCCATGCAAGTACCCTACCTAACTTCCAAGTTGGAGCCTTCATTAAAATAATCATGACTAGCACTCTTAAACCATTTTTATTTATACTCTACCTCACTATATAATGTGAGCGGTTTTCTATAAAGGGCCTCTTTCATGGGCATACAATGAATGTGGTTTTATTCCCATTGATTACTTTTCAAATCCCAATGCCTTGATCTTGAACCAAGGTTCTCAACATCCATTAAAGACATTTTCAAGCTTTTAAGTGTTGTAGGCTTATTTGGCATGTCAATGAGGTTTGTTGAGGTCACACATGATACGTTTGAGGCTCTTTCTAACTTGTAAAGTTGTGAGTTCCACCATTAGAGCTCGATAAAATGATAAAACTATGAATAGTGGCCAAGAAGCATGAGAACATAAGGCAAAAGCCTTAAGGTTAAAAGTTGGCCAAGATAACATATACTAGGGCTCACAATAGAGAAATTTATGGAAAAAATTATATGGGATCACCTTTACACTGAAGAACCCTTCATTTTTAAATATAAGGATCCTAAACTATCATGGGTCATTTTGGTCTCCAACACCCTCCTTATTAACTCCTCAAAAGTGCAAAAGATAGAATTTTGAAATGCCTCAAACTACACACTTACAAGTGAGTTGATGAATATATCTACATGTTGATTAAAGTGATGCAAAATTAGAGTTGAATGTCAAGTTGTTGAGCATGCTAATAAGTAGCATTAAACCTTAATGTGTGTCATGCTATCATGAAAGAATAGATTACAAATAATTTTCAGAAGACCTTGATTGTGACAAAACAAAATCATTGATTGTTTATGTGGTACTCCCATTCCTACTAATTGTATACGAAGTAACCATATCACTTTGCTTACAACTATAGCCGTTGGAAAATATTATTCCTTTATAGAAGATCCAACAACAATGTTTTGCTTCTTACTTCAACAAGAAATTGGAACAGACCTAGAAAGAAAATAAATCTAGATATGTTGTTTGTGAATCGATGGACCCTTCATAGTTTGTATCTCTATATCCATTCAAGAATAACTGGTAATTCTTGTACTTTAGACCACGTTCCATAATACCATGGATTTTCCTTAAGAGTTTATTCGTTTCCTTTCAATTTGACACAACTTTAGTTCATGGATGAACCGTGAAAGATAAGTGAAGAGATAGTTGATATCTAATATGATTTAAAGTCAATTAAATGAGACTCCCAATCAATTGATGATAAAGAGTGGCATTCACTTGAGGAGTGGATAAAATCGAGATAGATGCAGTCCCATCTCCATGGGTTTCATCGTGGGTTTACACTCATCATTAAAGTCGTACGAATATTTCAACTAAGATATAAAAATATGGACTCATTTTTTGTACATACTAACCAAGACAATAGTGCAAAATATTGAGATTAGCCATGTCAAATGAATTCTCAAGATCATTGTTTGTTGCATCAATCACCATCTTTGAATTTCTTGTGATGAATAGGTTATCAACATACACAATAAGAATCAAAGCCTCCCCCTTGATTTTTGAGGTAAATGTTCGGATCATAAGAACTTCAATTGAATCATTATCCTTATTATCACCACCACTATCATCACCAATGTCCTTGTTATGATCCTCACTCTTAAAGTCACTTTCATCATCATCATCAAGAAGGTTCATCAGAGCAATGCCTAAAATAGGTGATGGCGTGGAAGGTGAGTAAAACTCTCTTCTTAGCAAAAACTACATTTTTGTTGATGTAGATTTTCCTAGTCTTGGGATCCATGAGTCAACAAGCCTTTGACTTATTGTTGTATTTGAGAAAGATACACTTCAAGGATTTTTCATCAAATTTCTCTCACTTATCCTTTAGAATGTGCGTGTATGTTGTGAAACCAAAAACATGAAGGCGGGAAATAGATAAATTTCCCATGCCCCTTTCAGAGTGTTTCCAGTGTTCCAAAGTATTTGATTTGTGCCTTAATAGTTGAGGCATTTTACATGTTTCTGATAATGCTTAGTCTAAAGTGTTTCTTGTCACATATACCCCATGATTAATGTGTTTGTTCTTATGTTTACACCGTGTCTAGTATACCTTTTATCATATGTACATCATGTTTGGTGTGCTTTATTTATCTTCATTGCCATGCTTTCCACTATTCTTTTTTTTATTAATGGCAAATAGTTTTTTGAAAGGGACTATACCCTTGAGTACAAAAGATGGCCTAGGAGCCAGAATAGGAATGAGAACCAGAGAGAAAAGGATCAGAATCCAAATGTGACAATGAAGCTCAAAGTAGCCAAAAAACAGCTACCCAATCAAGACAAAACAACAAAAATACTGCAAAAAAGTAGTAGAGAGACCGCAAACAAGAACAGCTAAAGCATCTACAACTATTTTTTGGCAGCTTTGTCTATGCTGGTCTTGATATTCTTCCAGGAATGGAACATACCCAAAGTTGTCATGTGGGCAGCGTCAGTGTTATCCAGCTGCTCAATGGTCCTTTTGCTTTCCTTATCATTACCCCAAAGTGTTGCCGGAACTCCGCTAAGGTTGGAGACACTTTTGACATGTTGCTCAATGAACTCCTCAATCGCCCTAAAGATGGCCATGTTGTAATCATGTCGAGTTTTGGCCTTCCCTAAACAAGAGTCTAAGGAGTTCAGCTTCTTGTAGATATCATCAATCTGGCTGCTATCAATATCCCCCTCCTCCTTCTTCCTCTTACCTTTCTGTTTTGCCAAGTTCTTAACCTCATCCTTTCAACAGTTTCATATCAGCCTCTAAGGCTTCCAACCTTTTTGAAGAGCTTTCCATATGCACATCCTAGGGACTGGCACTGCTAATATGTAGGAGGTAATGTGAAATTTCAATTTCATGAGGACCCTTCCCCACAACAAGAGTCTCAAGGTTAAGATTCCTATAAGCCTTAGTAACCGGTCTGTTTGAGGTGGAAGCGAAGTGGGGGGTGGGAGCAGCAGTAGGGGGAATGGGAAGTAGAAGCCTAGACGGCCGGCAGGGGGTGACTAGCGAGCGGTGGCGGGGGCAGAGAATGGAGAAACAGGGCCTGACAGCAGCAGAACCCGGCAGAGGGGGAACCGAGCTAGGAGAGGATGGGAGACCAAGATAATTAAGAAGACAGCATTTATGTAGCAGCAAAAGAAGCCCTTGGTTTAAAGGAACCGCCCGGGTATGCTTTTGCAAACTCCAAAATGGAGTGCTCAAGAGAGTTCAACAAGTAATGGGGGAAAAAAACCATGCGATTCCTACGGAAGTGGTTAAGAAAGATAAGGTTGCTTAGCAGGTACAGTGACAAACCTTCCTTCCAAGGAGATGAACCGTATCATCATGCGAGTAACCTCATCATAAGGCGGAGGGATCGAGCTAACAAGCAGGCCCGCTGTAATGCAGATCAGCTTCTCAGATCCCTCCACAAATCTCCTTTCTTCAACATCTATGTCGACCCTTTTGTTAAAGAAACAGTAGACCTCCAAGCCAAGGCCGGTCGCTTCAGCAATAAGTTCTTCATTGACCAAGATCTTCTGCCCCCCATATTCGACAGTCCGCTCCTTCCAATCCTTCGCAAAACACACAGAGATGCTTTGATCATGCCCCTGAACCTTCTCCATGAAGTTGGTGATGCCACCCTTGCTTTCCACTATTCTTGATAATGATGATATATTTCTTATATCCTAAGCCCATAGAGAGCATATCTATCATAGGCTATATTGGTCAAATCTTGAACCCACATGGGGAATTTCTTTTTTGATGCTATAATGCTTATATCATGGGCCCATATGGGAAAAAATTATTATTATGCATATGCTATGACAAAAATATATTTATATTAGAGACACAACGGTGGTTTTTCAATGTTCTATCATATACGTTAGTTCTAATCCATTTCTTTTGGGACACGAGCTTTACATGTTTATCTCACATCTCAAAAGGGCCACTCATCGTATTTAGAGATGTGTTGATGAGGCATTTGTGTAATCATATTCAATATGATGGATTTGGAGGCCCATTATCTTCACATCTTCCTTAGATGGATTCTTATCATGATGAAGTGCATGACTGTATGCAAATTAGATTTAGATTGTTATTCAAATATCATGTTAAATTTTTATTAATATTTTTAGCCAAAACAATGTAAAGATCTCACTTGGTTCTTATGGAGACATTTATTCGGGGTTTCATTTCAAATTTCGTCTGTATTTTGAAACACAACTTCATGCCATTTTCACACCCTTATTTGCATAATCATGTATTTATTTTCAATATTTCAATTGTTATTAATAAGAAAATTTAAGTAAAACCTGTGTAAAAAGTTTTTGAGATCTAAAAACCGTGTAGAAATTTCTTATTATTATTCTGGATTGTATAAGCATCTTATCTCTCATTCAATAGTTATTATTATTTGGTACTCACCCATGTGTGTAGAAAAAGACAATATTTTTATAGATTCTCAAGTGCATTGACTTTTGTTCAAGAGATCCACACATATAAAATTCTATATCCATATTGTCTTCTATTTTATGTTGTGTATGCATGCACACATCAAAGTAGGACAAAATGTAAACACCTAAAACCAACCCTGTGACATTATTTAATGTTAATTCATTGAGATTTCTACATGTAGACATTATGAGTTTTGTATTTAGAATAAATTGCATTACATCATTCGAGTTCCAACATTTCGGACCTTATGTGAAGGGATAAATAGATCAAAATTATAGAAGTTAGACAATTTAATATTGAATATAAATATAAACAATAAGTACAATTTTTTTTTTTTGTAAGGCTATGCAAAGTTGGCTAACTAATTTTGAATTAATTTAAGTGTTTAAGAGATATTGAAATTAAGGTTAAACGAGTTAAATTTATTTAAAGAAGATATGAAGTAAGTTAGAAGGTCAAATAATAAGATTTGTTAGAATAAGGTATAAATTAGTATGCCTTGATTTATAAATTAACTCAAATAAATAAAGAACAAAGTTTTCAATGAATAAATAAATTTAATTAATGCTCTTGTTAAGATTATAAATCATCGGTTTCCATGTTTACTAATAAGCCAACCATTGTACACCTATTAATACTATTTTGATGTTGCCTAATTTCAATGATTTCTCTAAGTGTCACTTCACATAAATCTTTAGAGGCCAAAACCTTTAATTTATTGATACAGTTGGAATGTTTTGTTGACAACGAGCTCAACTAGCTCCAACTTTTCTACTCTATCATATTGAATGTCTATCATGTTATTCAATCCTAGGTTGTATTGACCTTCCAATTTCACTTATGTAAGGTCTACCACACGAACATTCAATCATATAAACATCGGTGTTTAGTTTTAGATCAAGTTTATTCTTTGAAGACCTAAGATTATTTTAAATAACATTTCTAAGTAGGAAAGTAGTTATGATTCCTTTTGTTGTTGATGGTTTAAAAAAAATTATCTGTCGTTTTCTTAATGTAGGTTAAGAAAGCTTTTCCAAACAAATTGATTTCAAGTTTCTTATGAGGTTCTTTTCGTGCCTCCAAGAAAGATCGTTAATTTTCTTGTTAGAATATCTATTATTTCCAACTACAATAGTAAGGTGTCTCACTTCTTACTCCAAGTGCTTAGTATTGGCAATTCTCATGGCTCTTACAGCTAATAATCTTAACACACCAATTTTGTGAGCATGGTGATGGGAGTCAACTCTAAGATATAAATCAATGTGTTTTCTTTCTATAAACTTTTTATCTCAATTTCCAACGTGAATTGAATATGGGGGGAGATATTGTTAAGGCATTCTAAAAGTTAATCACTTTTCTCTTCACCATGGTGCCAGTATACATTGTTGCATTAACAAAACATTTCCATCATTTTGATTTTGATGGGTAGATGTCGATTGTTTGTTTGTCGTAAGTTTCCATAAGTAAGTTTGCTATTATAGGTGAAAGCGATGAACCCATTGCAATACTATGTGTGTTCATATATTACCCCATCAGAGCTAAAGAAAATAGATCGAAGACATTATTCCACCAATTTCCTAGTTTCATAATCAACGATTTGTTTAACTATCTCAATAGCATTGTCGATGGGTGATCTTTGTGAAAAGAGAAACAATGTTAATGCTGACCATTGTTCCTTCATTGTCAACTTTTTGTTCTTTTATGAATTCAACAAAGTAGGAGTCTTTAATGTATGGCTAAATGTTCCCAACAAATGCGTGTAATTTTTTAACAACGAAGACAAGAAGTTGGTAAGTGGGAGAATTTATTGTATTAACAGTAGGTCTAGGGATGCTCCCACCTTGTATATATTTGGTTGGTTGTGTCTTGTGGGTGTTATTTCTTTACACGGGATAAGTTTCTTCTTTGTATCATTATCCAATGATAATTCTTTAATGGATTTACAAATAGTTTTTAATACTTTCTTAAGGTGGTTACTAGATAACTTGTGATAGCTGCCACAATTAAGATGCTCCCTCATTTTTGCAATTGTCATTGTTCTTTAAGACAACCTTTGTCAACTTTCACAACAATAATATCTTTGTTATTATGAAGTTTCTTTAGTGCAATGTACTCCACTTTTACAAAAGGTCGTAAAATAAGACCCAAAACATATGAATTTTATTTTATGATTACTTTTACGCATTTGTTCATATTTGTTAATTTTGTTTAAATTGAACAATTTGGACATTTCCACCTTATCAAATCCTTCTTATATAACTTATGCATTCTCTTTCCTATCTTTATCTTTCCTTTGTGTTTTACAACCCCATTTTAAGTTAGGAGCTCCTATTCCCTTACTTTTACCTTTATAGGTCTTAATTGTTGAAAGTGACACGAGCCTATTTATTTTTTTAACCTGAATTCAAATGTACTTATAAGTAGACGAGCATTCTAGTTTATTTAGATACAACGTATTTGATAATCATTCATATAGGTTTTTTTTGGGCCTTAAGATGTATTCTAGAGGAGTCGAGAAATCATCATAGCATTTTTCGATACACGTGTTTATGTTAGACACACCACTCAAGAAAAGGTTTTGCATTTTATTAGCAATATTCCAATTATGAAGTTTGGTATTTTCAATATTATTACCATCAAGTGGTGTGCCAAATATCAAAATAGCTTTTGTTATTCTACAAGTTATCATATACCCCACATATTTTGATCTCCTTCAGCTTTCAAGTATTACTTCCCATCAAATTTCTTTGCAAGTACGTGTTACAAATCTGGGATAAAAATACCGAGTTCACATGTGGATCAACAATATAAGAAAAAGCTAAATCCTCAAACCCTTTGTAAATGTTTCTCTCTAGTTTCAGATTAATAAATTAAGCACTAATTTGTATCATATGTATTGTGATGCATAATTAAAAGTAATTATGCTCTTTTAAGTTGCATTTAGATGTAATCCATTTATGCCTATTACAACATGTGATTAAGAAACTCTTGAACTTTTTATTAAATGTCTATGTTAAACATTAAATATCTATATATGGTTAATTTCAATAAGAACATTTGAACCACCACAACATTAATATAATAAATGTTAAATATAACAAGATATGATTCTTCATAAACTATGACATAATTGAAAAATGTAATTGTGAATTGACTTGGGCCCTTTTTTAGGCGCCAAGGATGTACCAAAACATTTGTGTGAGTGAAGCTGGTTAACCATTAGGCCAATCCTTTTTAACCGCAACTTTTTGACATCAATAATCTTGGTCCATAACGATTATATAACAACCTTTGATGTCATAGTTACTTTGTACATTTCTTCAAGAACTCTATTGAAGGCGTGAAATGCTATATAAATGCACAAATCCATTAAAATGGAAAATGAATTTTTCAATATAACATGCATTGGTTGATTATAGTGTCCAGAGTTCAAGTTTGACAGCCATTTGCACATTTTTCGTGTTTTTAACCATCACATATTTGCAAATGTTTGAAATCACTGTCTCATCTGACTTGCATATTTATAGTATGATCCTCAATTTTATTTACAAATTATACCGATGTATAAATATATATTAAGAACTGTTAAAATAAATGAAAGTTGTCTTTTATATTTTTATCAGTATTGTATCCACAGTACTGCTTTGCACATTTTGAAGGGCAATACTGAAAAATTACTGTCGTTCAAAAATTGTTTGATGGTCATAGGTGGCCATCAAATTTAAAGGCTACTGTCAATGTTTAGAGTCCTTATGTGTAATGTGTACATATATGGATTTGAGATTTCTTCTGTGTAATGTGTACATTTGCAGGACTTCCGCCAATGATATAACGTGTGTGTTAGTAAAGCCAAAAAAATGAGAAGGATCCAAAGGCATTCATTTTTTGTGTTTACTCAAGCAAATAAATTGAAACGAATCCAAAGTTATTCATTTTCTTCTTAATCTCAAATCCATATATGTTTTTCAACTTATACTCACAGAATAAGCCATTTAAAGTTTGATAGTGCGGTCAAATAATTGAGTCATTAGATGTGGAATCATCATTTTCTGGTATTTACTAATTTAGAGATGAAGAATTTCTTCTCTAGCCTCCTCTTCAAAATTTTAATGTTTCTGAGTGGGCCTGACGGCAAAAGATTTGTGCTTGAATGAAGGAGGCTTAAGTTCGAACCCGTATGGGGGTAGGGTGTGTATGAATAGTTTCAACAAAGTCAAGTATGGGGGTAGGGTATTATATGCTGTAAGCAACCTTATAGTCTAAACACAGTTAGTTGCATGGGATGCAAGGCACATTGGATCTTTACTTCTTTTTTTTCACAGTTGAGCACAGATGCTACTGCACTGAAACCAAGAGGTGATTTCAGGAATAAACTGTAATAACCTTCAGCCAAAATTAAGCAACTTCTTTGGCATATATTTGAATACTAAAAATTTGTAAACCACATCTAATTTCTAATGTTGTCAAACAATTGTAGTTCAACTTAACTCATGACATATACTGGTTAAAGAACCATACCAAATTAGTTTAAATTTTGTCCAGACCAAGTTACAGCTTGATTATCTACATATCCCAGAACTCTGTTCTCTAACCATGGTTGTATTAATCAATTTGAAATTTATCTGTGAAATTGTTCTCATGTCCATTGGTGGAAAACGGTTGAGTCATCTTTCTAAGGGCCAACAACAGTGTGAGGAAAAGTAACTTTTTATGAGGCAAGACTATTGGCTGACAGACTATCTCATGAATTATTTAGAAATTTGTTTACATACCATCTTAAAATCTAAAACACTTCCAATTCCAGATGTGAACATGATCTTGTAAATATTTCATGTAACACTGTTTAACAAAATTCAGTAAGAGAAGAAACCTCCCACAAACTCCATCTACAGACTTCATACTTTCTTGAGATAGATCATAAAATGTGTTACAAGGGATTACTTCCTGAAAGACACTTATGTATACCAAAAGCCTATAAAAGTATCTGCAATTTCTTATACCTCACTTAAAAGGGATAAATGAAGAAACAGGAGACATTTTGATGTGCATTTTTTATGGTACATAAAGATTAACAATAAAAACAACAGGCTCTAAGTAGTACATCGACACAAACTAGGTTAGTATACAATCCAACCATGAAATTGGTATGCCAATTATGTGTGATTAAGAAATTGCCATACCATGTAATGCCATGACTATACCCTCGGTTTGATATCAATTCCATGCATCATCCTGCAACACCAAAGTCCAAATACAAATACTCATTTATCCTACCAAAGCAGCCAAAAAGCCAGATCTATTCAAGGTCCTGGCTTCTAGCATATGCCTACCCCTGCACAAAATTTTACTCTGAAGTCCGAACTCTTTCATTAATATCACAACTGCTTTCAACTTCAAGAGCCACACTAGATGCAATACCTAGGTTACTGCTTGGGGCGAGCCAACCACAGAGAACTAAGTGCACGGAGACGAGAGAAGTAATCACTTATAGCAAGCAAACCTCGAGCTGCTTGTCGGGTTGTCAAGATGCGATGCATTTGCTGGAGAGTTTGCTGCCTTAAATTATCTGCCTGTGAATCAATACATCAAGAAATAAGTATAGAATCCTAACACTAGACTTGAAAACAATTAGGAAAAGTGTCTAGTTACATTTGGAAAAAATCTAAAATGTAATCTCCTTCAGCTCTAAAAACTTGGAAGCTCAAGTATATAGTTGATTCTCTTCAAGCTTTCTACGTGATCAGAAGAAAATACCTGGTGGACAAAGTTTTCCAATGTCCCTAACTTTCCCATTGCCATTGCCATTTGGCCCATGTAATTAGCTACATTAGCAGAAGGCCCAGGTGTACTAAGGGATCCTGATGCAAGAGTTTCTGCCAAGGACTGCTGAAGAGCTTCCATTCCCTGTGATAGGGCATCTTCTGCCTGTTGGGATGATTCTTGTAAATTGCATATACCCATCAACTGTTGCTCTGTTAATGGCTCCAGATAAGGAATAAGTATCTGCCAATGAAACAATAAGAAGAATATCATATCCATATTTCATGTGCATTTGCATCAAGCTCAACAGAATATACAATGGGTCATTGTACAGAAAGATCAAGAGCTCAAGAAGAAAGCTCAATCATGAAACAGTGGAATGGATGTTCAAGTTTTCTGGTGGTCCACATGCATCAACTGTGTTGTAAAAAGTGTAAAAGTTGTTTAAAGATAAATTTTGAGAATCTTCTATTCAGTTAGTTCCAACAATATCTCACTGAAGCAGACAAAAGGATGTCAAACTTTAAATAATAAAAACCTATGTTGTCAGGATACGGATACGAGTATCGGTTTGGATACGGATACGATACGCAGATACGTCAATTTTAAAAAACCTTTGGATACTATACGTCTTGGATACGTCCGTACATATATATTAAAAAATTAAAAAAAATAAAAATATATATATATATTTAATTTTTTATGTACATCTACTCATTTTACTCATTTTTTAGTCCATAAAAAACTGAAATAGTAATACAAAACTTGAATCAAGGTTCAAAACATTCAATATACAGTTACTTAAGACTTTGCATTTTTATTGATCATGTGGCTGCCATACATATGATATACAAATATCAAGTCAACATGAGTACGAACAAAACTTGAAATTTGAAAAATAAACTAGGATCCATGTTCAAATTTTCAAAACATACAATATACTTAAGATTTTACGTTTCATATTTACTGCAGGCTACGTATTTACTTAAAAATGAAATAAAACTTTAAAAAAATGAAATAAAACTTTAAAAAGACATATTTATTGCAGGATACGTGCCTGATACGTAAGGGATACGTCACAGATACGTCTGTACATATCCGTGACGTATATTAATGTATCTGGTACGTATCGGGCACGTATCCGTATCTGATACATATCAAAGGGGATACGAGGGGGTCTTGGGTGTATCCATGCTTCCTAGATAAAAACCAGTTTTTGGCATCTTAAAAATCTTCAAGATGCCTTCCCTCACCTTGAGAAGTTCAGAAGGGCGGAAACCTCCCATCCACATAAAGCATCTTTCAGCGGGAGTCTTCCACATTCCAGAGACCATATGGAAAACATCAGACTTTGCTGCTATACTCTTAAGTCGAAAAATCTCCTCATAATGTGCCATGACACCATCAACTAAAAGTCTAAGTTCATTGTCCCCAGCATGTGAATTTACTGCAGATCTCAGATCATTTGTCTGTCGATGTTGTTCATCCAACCAACGAGCATACTCCATGTCAAAGGCTAAAGCTCCTGAAAAGTTAGAAAGCAGAAATGTTTTCCATTAAGTTCGTGAAATTCAACAGTAAATGTATTATACAAAACCAAATTAAGACATTTTTAACAAAATATTAGACCCTCAATTATTAAGAAAAGAGTCATTTTCAGTGGAACCATAGTAATGGTATAAGTTATAAATGGGAGTTTGCATTCAATATAAAGTGGCTCCATGATCTGAAGAAAGATCCCAGAAATAAAGAGATATGCCATCTCCAACGGAGGAATGAAGAGGCATTGAGCACAAAATACAAAGCATTTGTTTAAATAGGGGGATCCTTCTTATCTCCACAGCAAAATTTTCCTTCTTTATACACTCAACTCCTGAATGGAGGCATTCTAGGGAATTCATAGGGGATTAACTTCTCTAATTATCAGTCTTCTCTCCATGGATGAAGTGTGTCTCAGAATATTTGCAACTGCATACTTGCTTGTTGGAGAAAGGTTTCTTCTCCATATAGTCTGAGTTAATGCTCCAAAGTACTGAAATTTCTAGCCAAGATCAACTGAATAGTTTTTCTTGTTTTCGGGAAAGTGGCCAACTTTATGTGTTTAAAATCTGTACTTTTCTTCACCATTTTGACCAGTTCTATATTTTATTTTTGTAAGTGCACCTGCAATATTTCAACTAAATAATTGTTGAATCAAGGTTGCCCGTGTCTATCTCTATTTGGGATCAAGTACATGGCTAATCCTTCCAGTTACTTTGGATAACATATGTGGGAAATACATGGATGATTTCTCCACCTATCATGGGCTGGCGCAGGCATGATTTTTCCAGCAATACCATCCCTGCTTATCTCCTCCGTTTTGGCTGAGTTTCTATCTGAAGTCCGAATGCCATGTATGCTCAATAATGTTTTATGCTAAGTTAAAAGGTAAGCCTGTTTCAGTAAAAATATGCCCCAATTATGGTTGAAAGAGACCAGTTTCTAGAACTAAAATTTGCCTCTACATTGTCATATTTTTTCACCACTGTGCTGATAGTGGGCTCAAATTTGAATCAGTTGTTTTATATGCAATCACAAGGTGCCCCAAGACATTTGGGGATTTAAAAAAGGAATTTTGAGCCAAATACATTGCTGATTCATTCTCTTATCAGCAATTGCTACATTGTCAATTTTACAATTATTTCCACCTGTGTTTAGTGCCCCAAGGGCTACTACGGTTAAGGAAACACTCAATTGTTGTCTGGGATTTAAGATCTCATAACAGCAAGGTATGGATGAGCTGTCACATCCTGAATAAGGCAAAGCTGACTCCGGAATTGATTGCTTCCATGCTTATCCCTTTGGCATGCTAAATCAGGAATTGATTTCTTCCTAGCATATCCCCTTGGCATGTTCTGCGTCACTTGTGAATATTTGGTATGATGATTCTTTTTTTTCCACAATTTATAGTCATGGTAATGGAAGGCCAAATGGTGTCACATGAGGTTTAGTTCTGACGCATTACCATGAGAAAGACAAAAAATATATTATTGTCCACAAATGACCAAAATTAGGTCGGTGGGGCTCAAATAGTACATTCAGTTAAATAGAGAATTGATAGGGTAAAGGTATCCTAGATCATGAAAAGTAACTAAATGCAAAGCACTAAAGAAGCATAACAAAATAAAGGGTAAACCCAAACCGGCTAAACCTTGAATCACAAAAGTTATGTACAAATAGTCATGTGAGTGTCAGACCCCTCAAGGAAGCATGTAGCTGACACAAATACGAAAGCTGGAAATCATGACAAGACGACAGTGATGTCATCTGTAGTAAGGCTCAGGCTCAAAGAACCAACAATATCATCATAAATCACAGAAAAAGGGCCAATGCAAGATCAGATAATGTGCATAGAGGAATGTCCAGGGCTGATGATGCCAGATTGGACAATCCTAGGAGCAATTCAGGTACTCCCTCTAAGCCTCCCCTAATATCAAGGGCCAATGAACCTTTGGTGATAGTGAAAAAACTAGTAACACATGCCTGCCTCAATAATCTGACTGCAAACAGGAGGGAAGAAACTTCTATTCTGATCTCTTATTTATGATTATCATTAAGAGAACCCTTCCACATATACAAATTCTTGATATCTTCTAAAGGGAAGACATCATGCCTATGGCTCAAATCGCTAACAATAATATTTGATTGTATACCGCAGTTATTCAATGAATACACTGATGCATAGATTTATGTAGTTGTTATTATATAGCATACATCACATGCAATTAAGCCATAGCTGGGCCTATCATAAAGTGATGAGCAAGTGATGCATTGTGGGCACGGAAACAAGGTGGGGTTTTTTATGTATATGCATCATAGGAGAGTAAATGACTCATGTTGGTCACTAGTTTTCCCCACTAAGCGAGTGCATGCCTATTTATGACTGTGATATAGACACTCTCTATGGCAATAAGTATAACCCATGGGCATACCTAAATGGTCGATATCTACTGAAAGCAATACATCATAGACTGCACCTGAAATTGCTTGTGATAATATTTGATTGTCTACCACAGTTATTGATTAGATTAAAATACAATGATGCATGGACTCATGTATTTGTTATTTTATATTGCACTTATCGTTAAGCCATAGTTGGGCCTATCATAAAGTGATGAGTAAGTGATGGAGGAAAGGTGGAATGAGGTGTGTTATGTGCATACATCATTTGTGGGGGAAAGGCGAGTTGGGTAAAGGATTCATGTTGGTCATTAGTCTTTTCCCTCAAGCAATTGCATGGCCCCTTGTGATTCTGGTTCAAACACTCCTCCTAGCAATAACTTACATTACCCATGGGCATGGCCAAAATTCTAGTTACTAGAAACATGACGGGGATAATCAGTCCCCTTGAAAAAAGTATAAGATACATAACAGTGACAGAAATAACTCTTTTTTTCATCCATATGGATTCTCTGGGTGTGGAAAAAAAATCGTGTTTCAATTCAATTATTTATCATTGATCTCTTGCCAGTTGCCACCTGATTTTCTGATTTTGCTGCACATTAAGAGGTCTGTTAGTGACATTACTAAACTGTAGGAGGCCTATTGTTTGTACAACACTGAAGGAGGTTAGATTTTTTGACTGTTTTTAGATTCCTGCCTTCTTTTTCACAATTTGTCCATTAACATGGAAAAAATCCCAACTCCAAGTGTCCAGTCATCTTCTCATGCTGCACATAAACCATGAGACCCTGGAACCCAAGAAAATCCACTCAACTGAAAACCGAGGATGCTTTTGTGGCTTGTTGTTGGTCCCTGTACATGCCACACATTTATACACTGGAGGAGCTGGAGGGCCAACAGGAACAAGGGCTTGGGTGTGCCTTTTCTGTGACCTTCCAAAACTGGGTTCCACAGCACGAGTGTAGTAGCATCTGCTTTTAGTTGGGAAAACGGAATAGCTAAAAAATTGGGACAATGTTCCAAAATCAAATAAGAGCAGCTTGGATAAACATTATAATGAAATTGAGAAACTAAAAATTATCATCGAACCCACTCCTGCTGCACTCCAATTTTCACAAGGGGTTCAACCTTAAAACTTGTGATTAAACATCATAACTTGAGCCCCGGTTCCACAGCATGAGTTTAGTAGCATCTGCTTTCTGTTGGGCAAACAGAACAGCTAAAAAATTGGGACAATGTTCCGAAATCAAAGAAGACCAGCTTCGACAAACATTATAATGAAGTTGAGAAACTAAAAAATATCATTTAACCCACTCCTGCTGCACTCCAGTTTTCACAAGGGGTTCAACCTTTAAACTTACTATTAAACATCCTAACTTGACCCTCTTTGGAAGGTAGATGACAGCAAAATATTGATGAATCTATTGGCTGTTCTTTGATAGCCAATGGTACAGCATATAATATGTGCAAAGCCTCCTTTTTAGAAGGAGGTAGTATATAATCTGGTGAAAAATGCACTGAAGAGCTACACACAAGCAATTTCCAACAAAAAGAGGACAACAGTTTTGATGGATAAATAATGCATTTGATTCAAACTTCTAAACATTAGAGAAACGTGGAGATATTCTAGGTTGTCTGTCGTTTGAAATGGTTGAATAGATATCAACTATTGACCTCAATAATATCTTGGTTATAGCAGACAGCAGGGTTAATTTTTTTGAGATGTTGTGATGCTAAAGAAGAACCAAGAATGATACATATTTGATTGGCCCCTTTCAAGAGGCAATCAAAGAAATTGGTCTGGATAATATTGTTCAAATTGAGACAACTAGTGCAGCCAACAATTTTCTTGTCGAAGGTATAAATAAGGATGAGTACCCAAGTATATTTTGCATTCATTGCACTAACCTCTTGTTTAAGGATATTAATTGCATTGCATGAATCGTAGTTAATCATGCAAGATCTCTCCCAATCTAAAGGAAACATGCCACTTTGCAATTTCTTCATTGTGCGCAAACCATATTTGCTTCCACCTTCATTATGTTGAAGTGTCTCTTGAATGTGTCAATTGCTTAGAGAGAGAGAGAGAGCCGTTTTCAAATTAAAAACAGCTTCTGTTACACTCTTCCCTTACACTTATCATTCTTACCTAATATATTCATAAATTACCAGAAAACATACAAACATCTACACATTATGCCAAATATAAAAGCTATACTCAAAATAGGATGCATACTAAAAAAGTTTGCACTTCCTGACTATCCCAAACTTTTTGATAGAGGGGATACAACAAGCAGGAATTTCAGTTTTTTGAGAAAGCTACAAAGTACTGCCCCACAAGTCCTCCACGCTCAGATTGCAGAATCTAATTATTGCAAGCCCCCTATCAACATTTCTATTTTCATTACATATGCAGATGAGTACTGCCTAAAATTAGTCGGTAGATATATTGCCATGCAGACTTGAGTTGGCTATTAAGACTAAGCATAGAGATAGTTGAGAAAGGAAAAAAAAACTTTTTGATTTTGTAAAAATTAA